>OY804597.1:8825104-9478663 GCA_963680895.1 Fragum sueziense
ATTAGTTTAGGATGTGAGGTTGCTCTAAGACGATTTTTTTTCTTTTCATCCTTTCTCAAACGGAAAAATAGGATTGTTTAATTCAAAAGCTGCTATGGACGAAAATGAATGTTGATAAATGGACGAATTTTTGGACAATATAGCATTTAAACATTATATTGGCTGACTTCGATTGGCACTATAGCTCGCGAGGACGGGAACCATCATTGGGAACCAGCGCTGTTCTGTCTATTGAATTCCTCCCCGTTCTGAGTCAGCCAATCAAAATCTTTGTTTACCTCGACACTGATTGGTTCGCTGTTATCCGATGTGTTCCGAATGACGTAATTGCCCGGATGGCCGGACCACACTTTTTCCGGTGGTCGGACTATAGCTCGGACCATTGCCGTTCGATTGGAGCTATAGCTGCGGAAATGACGTCAAAAGCTCGCACTATCGGTGTTCGCTTAGCCTGGGTCCAGTCGTCAATATACAATTTGGTCAATAAGATAACGCATAAAAAATCAATACCCGTTAGATATCGCGGCACCCGTTTTTGATCGTGTTGATATTGACGCCTGGGAACAAGCATGGTATTTTCCAATGATAAGCCGATAAACCGAATGATCTAATTTTAGCCGTATAATCTATGTAAAGCCTATCGTTTTAAAACGAGGCTCGTTAACGGGATAGAGGCAGCATCTGCTATAATGGATTGAATTATATTTTAAATGTTGATAGATAATTAAATTTCTGCAAATTCTAGCATTTTCTCATTTTCTCATTTTCCACGAATGTTTCCAATGTGCTTCTTTCGTTTTGGTTGTCAAAATCACATATTCATTGTCAGGTAAAATTTGGTTTAGCACGGATGAATAGATTTTTAAGAATGCAATTGGGGACAATGGTCTTTATGTGAGCCATGGCAAATCCAATGCGGATAGATTAACCATTCCCAAACTGTATATATTTATTCTGTAACAATTACAAAAAAAAATTTTTAAGGAACAAGCACGACTTTTGTTTGGTTTATATCGACACAAAATGATTGTTTTAAAGCTCAACTACTCTAAAGCTTAGATGGAGCCCTTGCAAACGAATTTCCTTCTGTCTTCTACTTTTCTTTTTTATTTATTTTTTTTTTAATTCGAACATAAATTCGTTTAACTATTAAATTCCTTTAAATTTACAACAGGAGGGGAAATTAATGTTGTTTGAAATTCTATATATACATGAAAAAACAATGAAAAAGGTTATGTTATATTTCTTACTATTGTCTGATACAAAATGTTTAAGAAATGGTCGAGAGAAAAATGAAAGATTATGAAGACACAATTTCACAAAAAGTTGATAAATATTTCGAGAAATGTGTGTTTTTTATGTAAAAACTAACTCATCAATGGGCCATTTAAACTATTTAATCATTTCCCGAACATGACCTCCCCAGTAGGAAAGGCTGGGAAGATATTTCGATACTTGCCATTTTCTCCTTTTGTTTGAGTATTTTCTTGCTTTATTTTCAACAAATCCTACCTTTATAATCACAAATTTTGTCGCCTGCAAGCATCTTCTAAAATGGGAGTCTAAATTGTGGTCGTTTGTTAAGGTGTAAATTGGTGGATAAGATAAACAGACTGATAAGAAGAGGTGTTATATGTGTTATTGTCTACTGTAAGTGTGTCACACATTAACCCATTCCCAAATATTGACGCCTTTGACACCCGACATGATAAAGCTTTTAGAAAACATTATGGACAATGAAGAAATTGCTTATGGCACATAACTTCTTCATTTCTCGCAATGTTTTCTACAAAAAGAAAAAAGTTACATATCATTGATTTTACTTGAAAATGCCGTCTGCAATATCAAGAATTAAGACAAGATTGAAACTTTGTTTTCTGGTTATTAGCAGTCAACCCTTCGACTGCTCCAATTTAAAAACGCTGCAAAACCACAAAACTGTTGTTGATAAAGATGGCATTTGTACACTGAAAGAATATATTGAGACGAATGGGGAAAACTGATGGTAATATTTAGAAGTTTCTCCTTTTTTTTCTTCATTTTTTTTTTTTTTTTTTTTTTTTTTTTTTTTTTTTTTAGATCAAACGTTTCCAATTATGGTCTTTTTCGGGAAAGGGCAAACCCTTTCTCAAAGACCTAGCTGGTTTCAAGGTGTTTAATTGAAAGAGCTTGTGGAAACGTTAAAGCGAAAGAAGAAATGTTGATAAACAGCATTTTCTCCTTTTGCCTCAATTTTTTCTCAGCTGCTTGGTTCACAAATCATTTCCTGTTCAACATCCCTTTCGGCAGCATTCAAAATAAAACGGTCAAAATTTTTGCCGTTTTTAAAAGGGTTAAGCGAACGACACCATAGGATTTATAGCCAACCGTTTAACCCTTAGCAATAACAGTTTACCAAAAAGATATAAATCCAATAATTGCTGAATTGTGCAATATTTGTTAGCCTAATTAGAATTATCTTCAAAAAGACGGGTACCCGATTTCCATGAAGAAATACGGGTACCAGTCTAGTTCATGGGGATTTCTGTTACTAAATATAGCACTAAATAAATGTCTGGATGAGTTACCGTTCGTGAAATTACCCCCAAAAATTGGCGAAAAAAGCAGATGGCGCACTTGTTTGACCCCAGATAGACTGGTACCCATTCGTGTAAATAACTGAATTTACGACTGGGAACAGGTACTGCATTCTGTCCTTTGATTGGTCAATTGATATAATCGATAGACCAATGAAACGGCTCGGTGTATGGAAAGCGTCACCTGTCCAGGCCGTCTGAGTGACCGTCAGATATTAGCTATTACCGTACTTAAATCCGTAGTAGATTTCAGGTACGGGAACCAGACTAGACCCCAGACTGATCTTTAGACCGGAGAAAGTAAAGGAGGGAAAAATTATCAGTCTGGAACCCAGTCTAGTGTTCGCTTGGATTGTAGGAAGGAAAGTAACAGGAAAAAAAGAAATAGGAAAATAAGTAACGGAAAAAAGTAACTGGAAAAAAGTAACAATCCTATAAAAAACAGTAGTTTAATTATATAGATAAACATTTTGTTGGTATAGTTTGTAAATATTGATTACAAAGAAATTATTTATTTATGCAAAATAAGTAAAATTGGGTTTAATTGTGTATTTCTTTTATATACTAGTTTATCATTAACATATTGGTAAGAATGTCAGTATACATTGTCATTTCAGGTGTTAGTTTGGGATTAATGGGTGATATGTCATGTGTGATGTGTAATGTGTGAGATAGCCAGATAGGTGTTTGATTTGTCATTCTCTTTTTTGTCAAATGCTAAATATGAATTATCAATAAGATAATATTTTATTTCAATGAAATACCCTTTGATTTTGTACATGTATAGAATTAGAACTTGCTCAAATATAACCGTAAAGTATAGAATAAGATCAGGCCAAAACAATTGATCTTTTAGTATTATATTTAATTAGATCTATTAGTATTACATCTATTAATTAAATATCCATCAAAAACGCTATTTTGAAATTAAAATGTAAGTAGAATAAATATAGTTAGCAAAAACATCCTTCATAATAAGGTTTACTAATATATATGTGACCAATCACGCTAAAAGGGACCTTATCGGATGTGTGAAAAATATCGACCCTAGTCAGTCTGCGCAGTCCGCGCAGCCAGACTAGGGCCGACATTTTCACTTGAATGTAATTTTCTAAATTCAGAATAGTTTCCCTCTCTTACTATATGCTCATTTTTCGCATACGGGGTCTGGTTGACCTGTGCTGAGTCTCACAAGAGTGTCAAAATTTGTATTTTTGGAGTTCGGATAAGGTCCCTTTTAGCGTGACGGGTCACAACTTCTTAAATATGGCCCAAACAATATAAATTGTTACTTTCTTTCCAGTTACTTTTTTCCTAGGCAACATTGTGACTTTTTTTCCGTTACTTTTTTCCCTGTTACTTTCTTTCCGTTTACCGTTCGCTTTGAGCTATCATCGAGCTATCGTCTCACTCGGCCATTGAAGCAAAAGTAGAAAATGCTGGTCACAAGAATTTTCTTCTTTTTGCCTCAATGTTTTCGCCTCCAATAGTGAGCTTGCAGGGTGCTTCAAGTCGGTGTTAAAAGCTCTTTAGAGCTTATGTTATCTGTTTGCTATATGTGCCGACTAACTTTGTCAATAAAATTTTTTGACTTGACTTGAATATCGAGACTGTACCTTTAACATTCTATTGTAAATTTTACAAAAAAGTTGTTCGGACGCTTCTGCTTATCACGCAAAATCTCGTTGCAGACGAGATATCAATATTATTGTTTTGGCGCTTAGTACTAAAATGCAAAATTAGTGCTTATTTACCGAGAAATGCAACACAAATCACTGTACTTCTGATCAGATTTAATTGATAGGTGTTTGGCACATCATATGCACAACAATGCCTGGGTATTTGAAGTACATCGAAGTTGATAACTTCAAGTCCTACATCGGCAAGCAGAAGATCGGTCCTTTCAAAAAGTTTTCTGCTATCATTGGACCAAATGGATCGGGTAAGTATCATTTTTGACCAGTTGTAAAACTGCTAGCATACTGACAAGTCAATCGGCAGGCTAAGTTGGGTGTAAGTCTTCGTCTTAAAGCTGAAGAGAACGTTTGTGGATTCGCACCACAAGTCTTTCGCACCTGTTCACTCCAAACGGTGAACCTGCGTCTTTTCTCTCTCTAGAATCAGTCGGGATGACGTCATAGCCTCACTTTCATTTTTTCATCGAGGGTACAACCTCGGTCTTTATCGTTACGGGATACCAACTTTGAGGCAGATTATTTAAAAAATCCATCGTTAAAATTCATAAACAAAACTCTTTCTTTAAAGAATGTGATTTAAACTTTCTAACTACCAACGCATTTTTAATAATCAGGCGTAGTCGTCGAGATATTAATGCTGAAAGTTGGTTATGCTTCAACGAAAAAGACCGAAGTTTTCACCTCCACTGAATGAGTGCAGGTCCGCTGACGACGTTTTTGATTGGCTGAAAGAATTGTGCCGACCGGGTCACTGGCTTTGTTTAGGCTGTTACACAAGGGTCTCAACAATCACATGTCCCTCATCAACTTCTGAAAAGTGGTTGGATTTAAAACATGAGATGACCCCCGGTCCTGTGTTGAAAGGGTGATGGACGTTTTGGCCAGGACATTTTGGCCACAGACATATTTTACCCCCAGATTTGAAAGCTGGTGGAAACCCTGTCTTGGATACTGCGGTCTATAATGGCATCCGGAAAAGTGAAAAATTAATGGGGTCACCGTCACAGGACACTAAAACTTTCTAAATTTCCACTTTCTGAAGCAATCAAATACAGCCAAAATAATGGTAAAAGTAAACACTGAAGATAAGAGAAAATGATTTTGCTAATGCATGCATTATGATTTGGAAGGTGATGCTTGTTCTACTAATGAACAATGTTTTGAATACTGTGGTACTGTAAAAGAATGTGGTTTAGAAGAGGACTACGATATAGGGTCAAAAAGGCCCAGTGTTCAAATGACCAAAAATGCCCATTTTTCTTAAACAGGGCTTTTCTTCCCGAAATTGGGAAGGGGCCCTGGTCAGTCATTTTGGGTAATTTTAGCATGATTTTGATCAAATTGGGAAAAAGAAGACACAGGAGAATAAATGTTCAAATGAAAAAAAATTTCTTAAAGAACACCCTGTAATAACTTTATAATCAGAATAACTGAATTACACAACAACATACACTGCTTCCTTGTGACTAGAATTGCCAGTAGTTAATTGAACATTATTTATTTTCAAATTTTGGGAATTTTAGTTTTGAAAATTGGGAAATTTTAACATTGAAATTGGGGAAAAATGAGCCATTTTCCAATTGGGAAGACACCAAATTTCGGCCTCTGTTATAGAAGGAAGAAAAGCCCTGTTAAATATGATATTAATCAACAATATAAATGAATTAAGAAGTTTTGTAAAAACAGGGCTTTTCTTCCTTCTGTAACAGAGGCCGAAATTCGGTGGCTTCCCAATTGGAAAATTGCTCCTTTTTTCCCAATTTCAAAGTAAGAATTTCCCAATTTTCAAAACTAAAATTCCAAAATTTGAAAATAAATAATGATCAATTCTCTACTGGCAATTCTAGTCACTAAGTTGGAGTGTGTGTTCTATAATTCAGTTATTCTAATTCTAAAGTGTTGTTTAAGAAACTTTATTTTCATTTGAACATTCATTCTCCTGTATTTTCTTTTTCCCAATTTGACCAAATTGCGCTAAAAATTTCCCAAAATGACTGACCAGGGCCTCTTCCCAATTTATGGAAGAAAAGCCCTGAAAAAAAATATAAAGTACAAATATAGAAATAAAATAAAATAAAGATTTTGCACCCCAAAGACCAAATTATGGGTTTAAAATGCAGGATCTGATGCGCTGGTAAAAGAATCACTGCCTGGTGTCCATTTTATTTCATTGAACCTGCCTTTTAAATCATACATGTATTTGTTTTCAATTCTATTTCAGGAAAGTCCAACTTGATGGATGCTATAAGCTTTGTATTGGGTGAGAAGACTTCCAATCTGAGAGTGAGACGATTGAGTGTAAGTTGTCAGTCACCTGTTGACCTGTTTTTCCAAAATATTTCATGTAATTCAAATTGACATTTCAGTATCATCGTTCAGGTCTGTACTTTATATTTAACCATTGCAGAATGCTTCATAATGACCATATTTAAGGTAAAGGCTTTGGAAATTTCCGAAAAACATAGTGAAAAGTGAAGAAATAGAAATAGTTACATGCTATTTCTTCATGTAAGGCAATGTTTTCTACCCTGAAATATTATTAAAATGTTCAATTCATTTGCATGAAATTATTGCCTCTAACACCTTTGAACTTGGACAGTCTTAAATTTTGCTGTCTGTTATTTGGTTAATTCTATAATTACTAGCAATTCTTATTGTTAAAACAATACTTATTGATTAATGGTTTAATCAATCCTAAAGGACAGTAGACTTTTCCAAAAACAAAGAAATCTGGTACTGATGCACCTATGTGTTAAAGCTTGGGAAAATATTGAAGAAAATGTGAATTACCAGCAGTTTCCCTTACAATTCCATCCTCTGGGGGGGGGGGGAATATTGAATCTGACAGACTAATTTCATTGTCTGCAAAATCCTTGAATTCTGTCTATATTTTATATTTGGGAATGGGGATAGAACAGAACTGTTACTCTTATACCCAGTAGTTACAGTGGTAGTCACATTTTGTGCTACTTGATATCTGTCAGGGTTCGCCGCAGAATAATTTGAAGCTGTAGTGGCAAATTATAAAAGTGTTGGTAAACCGTCTTTGAAATGCAGGGTTTATATAAAAAAGTTTGAAGAAAAACATGATTAGAAATAAAGAAATTGCTCAAAATGAGCAATTTCTTCTTTTCTCATCATGTTTTTATACACAATTACTACATTTGAGCCACAATCTGGAAAAACGTCCCTTAAGGCTTTTGAGCCCAACATAGATCCAGATCAGCCTGTGCATATGCACAGTCTAATCTGGATCCATGTTGTTCTCTGATGGCTTCTTCGTGACCTGTAGAAACTTTAAGAGAGCAGTATGGATGCACATTGGACTGCATTCAACAACAGGCTGATCTTGAAACTCAATTTTGAAAAATGCTTTAAGGGACGTTTTTCCAGATCTCGGCTCATTTGTAATTATAAAAATGCATTATTTATCAGTTTTTGATATAAAATACCACAAAATGCCTCTATTTGATTATCAATTGAAGAAATTTGCAGCTGTAGGGGCATTACTCTGATTTACATGAAGCTGTAGTGGGGCCGATATAGCTTATTGGTCTGTTGAGAACACTGTTGGTACTTGTCTGTCTATCTTGTGTGATCTATTTCCAGGATCTAATTCACGGAGCACCTGTTGGTAAACCAGCAGCTAACAGAGCGTCAGTAACAGCTGTGTACGCAGACAGTGTCACAGAGAAAGAGACCATCTTTACACGCACAATACATGGATCTACGTCCGATCACAAGATAAATGGAAAGGTATAATTTTCCTAAATTCTGGTATACTGATACATAAGACATTTTTCTCCATTATAGTAGACTGAAGACTTCACATTCCAAAGAAAAATGATTTGGTTATTACTTTGATTAAGTTTTGTAAGATTGTGTTAATGATCTATTACTCAGACTTAACAAACCCTGCCAAAGAAATGAAAAGTTGATATTGGCATTTTGGCGAAACAAAAATAGGAAGAATTTCAAGTATTTTACTGTTAACACACACGATAAAAATGTAAATGAATGTTCCCTGGAGAAGTTCATAAAGTTGACTTTTTAATCTTTGCTGCATATTGATGCTTTGACATCTCTTCATATAAATGCTGTGGAAAACATTGTAAATAATGAAGAAATTTCTTGCAACAAGCAATTTCTTTATTATCCACAATGTTTTCTAAAATGCAAAGATTTTTAAAATTTCGCCAACTTGAAAATATTGTCTGCAACACCTTTTAACCCTTTCCCAAACAAGACCTGCTTTTCAAGTCCCTGATAGAAAAGGCTTGGGAAAACATTGACACAAAAGAAGAAATGCTGATAATCAGCATTTTCTCCTTTTGCCTCAATATTTTCTGTGCCATATTGTATGCAAATCCTTTCCTTTTTAACATGAATGTTGTTGTCTATTGCAGCTTTCCAATTGGATCAACAAAAAAAATTGTCATTTGGGAAAGGGTTAAACTGATTGAAACAGTCCAAAATTTTGTCATGTGGTAATGTGACATGTGGTAATTTTCAGACTGTATCATCCAGTGATTACAATTCTGAACTAGAGAAGATTGGTGTACTTGTCAAGTCTAAAAACTTTCTGGTGTTTCAAGGCACAGTGGAGAGTATTGCAATGAAGAATGCAAAGGAAAGGACAGACATGTTCGAAGAAATTAGCAGGTATTTATATTTGTGACCCATCACACTAAAAGGGACATCCTTTGAAGTCAATAAAGCAAAATTTTTGGAAGGGTATCAGATTTACCAGACGCCAACCAGATGTCAATTTGGAAAATGAATGTAATGAGATAGGAAAGGCCATATAGTTCAAGAAAGTTACCATAAAGTAAAAAATTTCGATTCCAGTCAGCTTGCGCAGATTGACTAGGGTTGATACTTTTCACACTTCCGAGAAGGTGCTTTAAGTGTGACGTGTCACAGTTTCATCATCCAATTTGTATTATTTCACATGTACATGTACAACAATTTGAAATTATGACATTTGTGGTATGAAGATTTGGAATGATAAAGGTCCACCATTCAGGATACAAAGTTGCACATGGTCACGGTGGGGATTGTGCATGCTGGGATGGATAACGAATACGGACAAAAATAATCTCGAATCTTGTCAAATATTTTGCAATAACTCCTTTATTTCTTTGTCGATTTTCAAAAGGTCTGTTGCATGTACCCCGCTTTGAAAATCTCTTTCCTCGGATACATGGATTATTTGTGGTATGCTTTTAGTTTTTCCAAGAATTGATCCCAACTGACCAGAAAACGAAATGATAACGACTACTGCAAAATAAGCCACGCTTCAGGTAGGTAATTGTGCAATAATTTTCTTATTTCTTTGTCAATTTTCAAGCGGTTTGTTGCATGTACCCCGCCTTACTGAGCGCTTTCCTCAGGTGTATTACTTATTTGAAAATTCCTCATATTTTTCCCAAAAATTGATCCCAACTGACCTGAAAAACAATCAGATTTTTTTGTCGTTTTTCTGGTCGGTTGGGATCACTTTTCGCAAAAAGTACAAAAAGGTTTCGTATAAAGCATACTTGGAGGAAAGAGCTCAGTAAGGCGGGATACATGCAACAAACCGTTTTTAGCTCGACTTTTCGAAGAAAATGAGAGCTTATACTGTCACCCGGGCGTTGGCGTCGGCATTGGCGTTGCAACCAAGATTAAAGTTTTTTCAAACATCAATAACTTCCATACTATCAAAGGGATTCAACCCAAACTTGGAATACTTATTCCAGGGTTGCCACGTGTCAGGGAAAAGTCAGGGAAATTTAAATTTTTTCAAGGTCAGGGAATTGTCAGGGAATTTTGTGAGCTGTCAGGGAAATTTGAAAATACTGGCAAATGTCAGGAAATTGTCAGGGAATTTTGAAAAAATAAGATGCAGTTCCATAAAATTAATGATTTCAACATCGCCATCAAAAATTGTCTCAAGACATCGCGAGTTTCCGCGAAATTACCGCGCCAAAACATGTCAGGGAATTTTCCAATTTTGTCAGGGAATTGTCAGGGAATTTTATTTTCTCTAACCAGTGGCAACCCTGTATTCACCATCACACCCTCTACCTTACTATCAGGGCCCATGACCCTGGGACCACTCTATTTGGAGTTATGCCCCCTTGATACTAATCAACTTAGAAAGTCGAGCGCGCTGTCTTCGGACAGCTCTTGTTGAATTGACGCAGAAATAAGGAAGTTATTGCAAAATGTCTTACCTGAAGCGAGGTAAATTTGTCCGTAGATTTACCCATCCCAGCATGCACAATCCCCACCGTGATGGTAGACCATCCTCTTGACTGTATAGCAAATTTTGTAACAAGCAATTTCTTCGTTTTCCACAATGTCAGGTGAAGGGGTAAGTTTAAGCTGTCTTGTATGTCTCCAGGTCGGGTGAACTAAAGGAGGAGTACAATAAAGCTAAAGCTGAAATGTCAAAGGCTGAAGAGGACACCCAATTTAACTACCACAAGAAGAAAGGTATAGCTGCTGAGAAGAAAGAGGCAAAGTTAGAAAAAGATGAGGCTGAAAGATATCAGAAGCTCAAGGAACAAGTGGTTAGTTTGTTACTCAAGTTTTGTTGAAAATAAACTTTGATGGGTTAACAGTGGCGGATCCAGAGGGTGTTTGGGGGGTTCAAACGAACCTCCTATTTAGCCTGACTATTTCATTTTCATGGAGAAATTCAGTCAAAATTTTGTAATACAGTGGAATCCACTTAATCGCAAGACGGTTATTAGGGATTTCCGTTTATAAGCAATTATTTGTCCTGCACAAAACCATTTCCTATGTAAACAAGGTACATTTTATCGGATAATCGGGTCTCGTTAAATAGAAAATCCCGCTTATTTGCAATGAAAATAATGCACGATCGGCATTTGCCTCCGGTTATTAAAAATATTTTCCATCATTTTGGGGGAAGAATCGACTAAACTTGTAACAATTTTATCTTACTTAGCTTTCTTTTGTAGGTAAACCCGTGCATTTAATCCTCTGACAGATAAACAAAGAAGTGTCAAGTCCACGCGCGGCCATATCAACACCTATGCGATAATGAATAGACACACTTACGGTTGAAAATATTGTAACTACAACTTTTTTAAGCAGTAGTTACGACATTCGTGTTATGACACTCGGCTATTTCCGTAATGTGTAATCTAATCGTAGGTTGACCGGGAGAAGTTCCGATTTTTAACGACCATCTCTCGGCCGATCTTCGGAGAACAGAAATAGCCGAGAACTGTTAGGAAAGTCAAATGACGTCATTTATTGGCTTTCACACGTGTAAACTCAGTGTGTTGAAAATTACGAACGCGAAGTTCGTTTGAAACCATATAACTTGGGTTAGATTATTCAACTGGTCGAGTTTGCTGAAGCAAAGTCCGCCGCACAATAAACCAAATGCATAATGTGTACATGCATATGCCGCATGTAGTAATGAATATGTAAACAAAGGCGAAATCAGACCGACTTACTCAATGCCGCTACAGCTTTCTGGATACCGATGACGGGGTAATTTAATAAAATAACAATTTCAAAGTCTACAATCCAGCGTCTTCATGAATGGTTTTGGCCTCTGCATCATCGAATGTAACATACTTCCAGGCTAAAAATAGCAATACCGGTTAATCGAAATTTCGGTTAATTGCAATATTTCCCCTGACAAATGGACATTGCAATTAAGCGGATTCCACTGTACTTGTAAAACAAACCCTCTTCACAGAAATCCGGGTTCGACCGCAGAGTAACCTTTTCCCAAATTAGAGCGTCTTTTGATATCCCTGATAGAAAAGATTGGGAAAACACTGAGACAAAAGAAGAAAATGCTGATAACCAGCATTTTCTCCTTTTGTCTCAATATTTTCTTGGCTATGGTACATGCATATTCTACCTTTATCGACTTCAATTTTGTCATCTTTATAAGTTTTCAAAATAGAACAGTCTAATTTTTAGGGATGGGAATGAGTACTCGATTAATCGAGTACTCGATCGAACGTCCGAGTATCGATTACCAATATCACTAATCGAGTAATCGGAAAGAAAAAAATAATACCAGCAGAAAAATGAAAATTCGTTTCCAAACTCAAGTTGTTGAAAATATCGATCGCTCTTCTCTAACACTGTACTGCGCAAAGGGTAGAGCATGTAACACCTGTTCTTCCGCCGATTATCTAATCCCTCGATATTGCCTAGGCTGGTTACCGCCCTTGAAATCTACTTCGGATTTAAGGCCGGTAACAGCTAATATCTCCACGGTCAAAATCACGACCGTCAACAAGCGGACGAGCGGCTCTGATTGGTCGAGGGGTTTCATCGGTTGTGTATACTAACCAATCAATGGACGCGGTTTGCCAGTTACTACCAGTTGTAAATACATCGTATACAACGGGTACCAGTTTAGATATTGCCCTAATTTGCAATCAAGTGCCAACAGTTATTGTTCTCGCTGTCAAACAATGTCATAAATTTTCGCACCTTCGCCGCTCTTACTCTGATTTCGGGCAATGAATTTTAATCGGACGTTCATAAGATTTACCTCAGAGTTTATTGATTAATGCAATATTCGATCAGCCGATTATTGTTAAGATTTCATTCTATTGCTATTTGTTTTTCGAAGAAGAAACACCTCATTCCCGAGTGCACGCAAATAATTCAAGAAAGTCTAACAATGCCTCCCTCTAAATCTCACAACATGAGTAAATATACTACTCAAAGTTTGATAGGTATCACTTTTTTATTACAAAATAAATATGTAACAAAGAAATATATAATATCAAAACTGTTATCATACTGAATGAAAAACATTTCAATATTCGATTAATGAAATTCTTTTGGTCAGATGTAGTCTAATTCAAGCGTAACTTAATCAAACGCACCCCCAAATTTTGACGTAACAGAGGCATTATAGAGTAAGCGAAGATTCACAATTTTCAATTTTTTGGAGTGAAAACACTTGCCTCATAACGTGTATGACGTTCACGAGCATCAATAACAGCACGACACCTCCTGCGCATGCTCGAAATAAAGTTCTGTATCCGATTTTGAGGAATCAGCCTCCATTCAGCAACTAAGACGTCCTTGAGCTCTTTCAGAGTTCTGGGTTGCATGTATCTTGCTGAAACTGCATTCTGAATAATGTCCCAAGCATGCTCAATCGGATTAAAGTCCGGGGGTCGAGCTAGCCAGTCCATGCACTCGATTGTTTCACGCTCAAGATATGCATTTGTGACATGTACGCGGTGTGAACGGGCGTCATCGTCCATCAGAATGAAGTCCGGGCCAATAGAACAAGCATACGGTCTCACAAACTGGTCCAGAATCTCGTTACAGTACCTCACTGCTGTCAATGTTCCTTTTTCATCAACGTACAGGTCAGTTTCCCGTCAACACTTATCCCTGCCCAAACCATAATTGAAGGCCTACCATAACAATCGTGTTCGGACACATTCAAGGAATCGAATCGCTCATTCGGGATTCTCCTCACTAATTGCCGTCTATCAGTAAATTCTATGCAAAACCTGGACTCATCAGTAAACAGCACTGGTGTCAAGTCGCGGATCGTCCATCTTGTGTGAAGTCTGGCAAAGTCTAAACTGTCTTGTGCGTGCTGTCGTGTCAATGGAACACGTATTGCGGGTCTCCTTGCATCAAGTCCGAACTCATGGAGTCTTGTTCTCACAGTCTGTGTAGAAATGCGCACTCCAGTTGCGTTTCTAAAGTCGTTGTTCAAGGCTATAGCGTTCTGGAACCGTTGACGTCGAGACTGAACTAACAGAAATCGGTCCTGACGTTGAGTTGTTGCCCTGTCCCGACCTCCTCCATGTCTGTGTGAAGGATCTCTATGTTTAAGGTGACCATTCCACATCTGCGATACCACACTCTGTGACACATTTAGAACCCCGGTAACACGATGTTGGGAGACGCCAGATTCCAACATTGCGATGCCGCGGTTCATTTCTGCGGCACTTAGACGATTCCTATACTGACCCTGGGACACTTCAAGGTTGCAACAATACAAACTTATCTTCTACACGTGACGAAATTGAGAAATGACAGTTTTGATATTACACATGGAATGTGTTGTTACGCAAATGTTTGGGGGTGCGTCTGTTCATTTGCAAATTGTGAAAAGCGTGCAAATTCATGAATACTGTGGTCAATGCGGATCATAACTTAAGACTTCAAATGATACACAGAAAGCAATTTCGGTCATGATAATATCATTTTATATGAAAAATCAACTAAGTAAAAAGTGATCCCTATCAAACTTTGAGTAGTATATAACAAACGCTTTGGAGATAAATAAAAACAACAAATTCGCGGATTTTTCTTTTTATTTTTCATGAGTTTAATGGAAAGATTTTGAAACTTTCTGCAATTCTCTTCACATGTCTAACAATTGTCCATTTTTCTCGAATCTACTGATCAAATGTCATCTAAAGAGGTATTTATACCGAAGATATATGCTACATAAATCGCTTATGAACATTTTGGAAAACGCCGGTACTATAACCAAAAGACGACGTTTCTATCCGAGTACTCGAGTACTCGATCGGAAGGTTGACCGAGTACTCGATTAGTAAAATTGGTACTCGTTACCATCCCTACTAATTTTGTGTTGTTTGGGAAAGAGTTAAAAGACTGCTGTTGTCAAATAAGTGGTCAGTTACTACTTTGTATATGGTAGTTTTTGCGGACAATGAAATCTAAAATTAGCCCTCACAGATCTTTACATATTGATAATATTCATGTGATATAATTATACACAATTCATTTGTCAAATTATTATTTGGATAATTGATATTTGAATAGGAGTGTAATGATATTTGATAAATGTAGGGTTTGTGAGTAAAGTAGCACAGAAAATATTGAGAAAAAAGGAGAAATTGCTGATTATCAGCAATTTCTTGTTTTGTCTCAATGTTTTTTTCATACAAGTTTTACAGGGGACGTCAAAACCAGGTCTTGTTTGGGAAAGGGTTAATCTATTTTATAACCAATTTTTAGGAAGAGAAGCATCTTGAGCTATCCTTGGTTCGACTGTTTTTCAACGAGCGTGACATTGATGAGATCACAGATGACATTAATCGTAAGAATCATCAGATGGATAAAGAAAACAGGAAGAAAGACAAGATTGAAGATGAAATCAAAGACAAGAAAAAAGAACAGGGCAAATTGTCCAGGGAATTGACAAAGATTGAGTCTAGTATTAAAGAATCTGTGAGTAAAACATCTCTGGGATTAATGCTGGACAACTTTTAGTGCAATTGAATTCTAGCTACAAATAAGTAGTGTCGATGGCATTCAACATTTGTTATTTCAAATCCAAACCCTATATTGTGGGTACTCATTGCAATTGTCTTGATGAGACAATTGCAATGAGTACCCACAACTTAGGGTTTGATAAACAATGAAAGATATTTCATAGTTTG
Source organism: Fragum sueziense (assembly GCA_963680895.1). Lineage (NCBI taxonomy): Eukaryota > Metazoa > Mollusca > Bivalvia > Cardiida > Cardiidae > Fragum > Fragum sueziense. Next base: position 8,840,810 of record OY804597.1, read on the forward strand.
AAAAGCCATCACCCTGACTTATCTGTAGCTCTGTAATAGATCTTAACCCTTTCCCAAACGACAAAATTAGGGTGATGGACTTCAAAAACTGCCACAAATGACAAAATGGATGTTATTAAAGTCAGGATTTGTGTAAAATATGGCACAGAAAATATTGAGACAAAAGGAGAAACTGCTGGTTATCAGCAGTTTCTTCTTTTATTGCAATGTTTTCTCAAGCCTTTCCTTTTAGGGACGTCAAAACCAGGTCTTGTTTGGAAAAGGGTTAAATACATACATATTAAATTGGCTTTTTGATGAAGACTTTGTATCAATACCGACTGAAGTAAATCTTAGTTATTGATAGATATCATGATACTTTAACTTAGTGCTAATGTTTAGTTGTTTACAAAATATGATATTCTAAAATATTTGTACAAAGGTATGAATTAAACCCAAAACTACAAGTAGTATGTAATACAAGTATACTGTTCTTGAATATTCATGAAAATTATCTTATTGAAACATACTTGAAGGTTTTTGAGGTTTTACATGGCCATCCTATATTGAATGTTACAGGAAGTGGAGCTGAACAAGAAGAGGCCCCTGTATATCAAGGCTAAAGAGAAGACAGCTCACATGATCAAGAAATTGGATGGAGCAAGGTATGCTTAACCCTTTCACAAATGGCAAAAAAATAGGGTGGTCCAATTTTGATTTTGCTCCAAATAACAAAATGTGTGCTGATAAAGATATGATCTGTGTACAATTTGGCACAGAAAATATAGAGACAAAAGGAGAAATTGTTGATCATCAGTACTTTCTTCTTTTGCCTCAATGTTTTCTGTAGGCTTTTCCTTTGGGACATCAAAACAGCTGCATCAAAACCATTTCTTGTTTGGTAAAGGAATAAGATCATCTGATTACACAGGGTGGGTAATGATCAAACAAAAATGCTATATGATATTCTTTTGAATCAAATTTCATAATGGTTGCTTTGTATGCAATGGAATTACATAGCACAAGAGATTTAATTTACCCAAATTGGAAAAAGTTATTTTAAGTTAGTGCCTTTGACAGACAAATCACCCGCTGCGCTGTTACACTACAATATCATTGTTTTACTCGTGTCTGTCTGTCTGTCTGTCCATCTGTCCGAAAACTTAACGTTTGCCTTTTCTCCAAAAGTATTTGACATACTAAGTTCAAATTTGGTATGCAACTTCCTTTCAATGATATCTATCTGTTCCATGCAATTTGATCTTCCTCAAGGTCATCCCTTAACCCTTAATAACCCTTTACTCCACGAAAATTTAACATTTTAGAAAAATGGCCATTTCGGGGGCATTTGTGTTTCACAAACACATCCTGTTTGTAGAAAATTCCCTTTGTGGAATAAGAAATATGAATAACACATGGAATTATATTCCTTTATTTTAGATTTACATTAGTAGAATTATTTGGTGAAGTTACTATCATTTATGAAATTACACATTTCAGAAAATCCTTAAAGCAAGCCAAGAAAACTCACGACAATCATGAACAAGAGGTATGACTTGTTGTCTAAGATTAACACTGATTCTTGCTAATATTGTTAACCCTTTCTCAAACGACATAATTTTAGGGTGGTCCAATGAGTTTGTTGCTGCAGATGACAAAGTAGATGATACTAAAGGTAACATTTGTGCTTAATATTTCTCAGAAAACATTGAGGCTAAAGGATAAACTGCTGGTTATCAGCAGTTTCTTCTTTTGCCTCAATGTTTTCCCAAGCCTTTTCATTTAGGCACGTCAAAACCAGGTCCTGTTTGGTAAAGGGTTAATAAGGTGTATTACCTTACATTGTTTCCATTTACATTAAAAAAATATTGAGTCCCTTGGACCCAGTGCAGTAGAAAAAGTTGAGTCCCAACCACTTTCAGTTGAGTCCAATTTTGACTTCCACAAATCATCTTCAAATTAATTGTTGTACTTGAACGGGCTCAAAAACCCTTTCCCAAACAAGACCTAGTTTTGATATTCCCAGTTAAAGTGGCTTGGGGAAACATTTAAGCAAAAGAAGAAACTGCTAATTATAAGCATTTTTATACGCCGCCGGAGGCGGACGTATATTGGCGTCATCTTCTCCGTCTGTCCGTCCGTCCGTCCATCTGTCCGTACGTCCGTCCACTTTTCTTGTCAACACAACTCCTCCTAAGTTTCTGGCTGCATCTTCTTGAAACTTGATCAATGTTATCACCTCAATTGGTAGATGTGCATGAAGGAAGGATTTTATGGTTCATTGATTTTTGCCTGAGTTTTGCCCCCTTAAAACTTAGTCCCTGGGGCGGCGTATATTGTGACCATGGCACTCTTGTTTCATTTTGCCTCATTGTTTTCCGGGATATTCTCAAGTTTTATACCCTAAGATATCACAAATTTTGTGATCTGCAGCAGCTTTTATCAGCCAGTCTTTGAACGCCTGATCGGCAAGCCACTGGTCTTGAAAAGACCGCAAGTGTTTCTTTTTCTTGGCTGGAGAAGCCATTATTATTTACAAAATGAAAGTAACAGTTGGTTTCCGGCTATCAAATTGCCCACAAACAATATTTTAGACAGTTCGGGTACCAGACAAAAAAGGGGGAATCCCAACAATCGCAACTTTTCGGTTAGACATTGGCAAAGTCTATTTATAGTAACTTTGGAAAACCGGTGACTGCTTCAAATCTGTCGTACTTTGAAACATTCTGGATTGTTTTCGCTAGTTATCTGACATTTCTGCGTAAGATTTATGAAAATACATTGTTTTTGCCTCTCATTTTATTTTGCGTCCCATGGACGCGGCGAGTTTAAAAATTTTGCGTCCGAGCTGATTTTCATGCGTATACAGATACTTTTACGTCGTAAATGGAAACTCTGCCTTACTTGGGATCTCTGTCATTGATCTTGGGCTTCAGTGACAAACTGACAATTATTTAATTATTCCAATTATTCTTACAATACTACCTAAGGAAAATTTTAGAAACTTACCTCAAGCATTGTATTCAATGGGTATTAGAAATTTTAACATTGTAAAAGGAAAAATGGTTTTTGCCAAGAACACAAATTTGTATGAATTGTCCATCCATTTCTATTTGAAACTCTTTGTTATGTTATTCTTGGATTATTTCAAGAACATAGGGAAAGAAAAGGCTTTGGATAGCTAACTACCTGCTTAGCTTAATTCTATTAATAAGTGTAACCTATATTCTAACAGATTCAAGAACTAGAAAGAGAGTTGGAGGATGTTGAGACAAAAAGACGAGAGTTTGAGGAGAGGATAGAAGAAGAATCTCAGTCGCAGGGGAGAGATTTGGAACTAGAGGAATCTCAGGTGAGAAATGACACTGATATAGAAAAAAAAACAACCCCAATAGGCTGGGCCAGAGTTCTCCCCGATCTTAACCCATTACTGCACACTGCCGCCTTTTGACTCTCTTACAAGTAAGGGCGTGGAAAACATTATGGAAAATGAAGAAATTACTTGTGACAAGCAATTTCTTCATTTCCCACAATGTTTTCTAACCTAAAATGAAATAATTTTTAGAATTATATCAACTTAGAATTGTCGTTTGCAACACCTTTCAAATAAGACTAGTCCAAAAATTTTGTTGTTTGGTAAAAGGTTAATAAACTATAATGACCTTGACCCCGGCAACTTCGAGTAAATAAGTTAAACACTCATGTGCTTGCAAAAGACCAGTTCAATGTCTTTAGATGTGTCACCTGTCTTCAAATGTGTCTTCAAATAGTGTAAATCATTTTTGGGAAAAGAAGAAATTACTTGAAATCAATGGAGATAAACTTAGAGCTTATCGAGGGCTCAGTGCAAAACTATTGTAACTACATATTTTTCAGAAATTCACTTTTTTGCATTTTCTGAATATGTAGGAAGGAATACATCACATGTCCTAATATTAGGTTTCAACTCTGTATACTTAAAAAGATATTTAGAATTAAAAAATTATTTTTCCTCTTTAACTTTGAGAAAGTCAATAAGTTTTTTCCCTCTCCTGTAAAATTTTACAAAATGTAGTTACAATAGTTTTGCACCAAGCCCTCGTTATATGTTTTGGATCCAAAATAAGTTTAAATAATTAAATTAAAAATTTGATTGGAATAAATTTTTATGTCTAACTATATATACTAATAGTAATACCAGTATGCATATTATTTGAGTGATATTGTATAATTCATTTATTCAATTATTCGCGAGTAAGAAACAACACTTCATCTACACAAATGAATTTTAATAAACACGAATACCAGAGGCAGAGTTACAGATATTATGGCAACAGTTAAGTGAATGGTGGCACAAATGGCCGCTCAGCAGACGACACAGGGTAACTCCTGTGGCGTCAAGTGGCAATGAGACACTGTCGTTATATACGTATACCAAAACTATTTAGACACGAAGCATACACCGTATAGAAGTGCGGTCTCTTCCGGGTTCCCTTGAATGAGACCGACCTCCATACAGCGACCTTCAACAATTTTTTCCGCCCATCCCTATCACCAATAAGTAATTACTACCCGCGCCGTTAACACAGCCTAACAGCGCACAAGGCTATCACACACATTGTATTATACCAACAACCAAGGATACATTGCAACGAATACTTCACCATACAAATTACTAACAACACATGCCGAGCCCGGATAGCTCAGTCGGTTACGTCGGAGTCTGTCAATCCAGGGGTCTCGAGTTCGAACCCCGGCTCGGCCAGTATCCATTCTGACATTTGACAAAAGTCATTTGTCTCTCACCAATGGGTGTGAATCATCTATGTGAGAGAGCAGCTGGAGGCTCGGTTTGGATATTGTGGTTGTACTGGTGCAAGAAATACCAGGAACCCACGGTTAGGTGCTCCAGCCGCCGCGATATGACCCTGGTAGTTGAAAACGGCGTAAAACCCCAATAAACTCAACTAACAACACACAAAGGAATCACCGAGTACTAGAGCGAAACCTTTGTATACCAACACACAACTTTAACCCCAATTTGTCCGATTCCCAGAAATCCTCAAAACGACCGAGCTAAATGGTTGTCCCTAAATAGCACGGCCACCCTGACGATTTACATACTTAACATGTAAACGTACTATAGCAATGCAGCACACCTTCAAACGGCTAAGCGACAGGGTTTCATTGACCACTTAAAGTGAGCGACTTTCAAAGAAGAAATTAATACATCACAAGTTATAAATGTCCTAAATTAACACAGCCTGCGCATTTCTAGCGTCGGCAAATGTCTATCGAATCGACGTCAATCCTTGCGATTGTTGGTGAACTGCTGCCATAACATGCTGTATCTCTCCTCTGGCTCGCCAATGCATCCTGAAAAATAGTAGAAAGACTGCTTCACAAACTGAAAAACCATAGCCCAACAACGAGGGGGGGGGGGATAACCTTTTTGACCTTGACAGAATCCACTTCATGTTAGCTGCAAGGGAGGGTGGGTGGGATAAAAATACTTATATGCGTCCAAATGGTCAGTGAAAGAAGATCGTATCGTATGTGGTTTATATACCCCGACTAAGAGCGGGAAAGAAGACCACTCGTGCGTAACACGAATGGTATGCTACATGTATTACATGATTTATTGACATGGCACAAATTATCTTTTATTATCCTAACTTACACGTTTGGGACCTTTCATAGTGAAATTGCAGTCACACTTTCTCGCATTCTTTAAATCTACATATTGTAAGATTTTTAAGTAAATTTTATGTGTATAAAAAGAGTATTCACAAATTGTGAATATAATTTGCATAAAGGTCATAGCCACGTCAAATAAAACACGTATTACTTGTACTAAAGTCAAAATTAGCAGACGATATCTCAAATTTAATAAATTCAATTATTCTAATTCTAAAATAATTGTCATTATTCAATTATTCGCGAGTAAGAAACAACACTTCATCTACACAAATGAATTTTAATAAACACGAATACCAGAGGCAGAGTTACAGATATTATGGCAACAGTTAAGTGAATGGTGGCACAAATGGCCGCTCAGCAGACGACACAGGGTAACTCCTGTGGCGTCAAGTGGCAATGAGACACTGTCGTTATATACGTATACCAAAACTATTTAGACACGAAGCGTACACCGTATAGAAGTGCGGTCTCTTCCGGGTTCCCTTGAATGAGACCGACCTCCATACAGCGACCTTCAACAATTTTTTCCGCCACAATAAATTGGGACAATTTATCCCCCAAAAAATTGAAATTAACTAATTGTTAGAATTAAAAATATTTACTATCGTAATTAAATTCAGATATGGGCCTAATTGTAGTTCCTGTTGTTAATTGGTAACCATTAATGTTTAAAGAAATTTGCTGATTGTGTCCTTGAAATAATCAAGTAAAAATTCAAGACCTACTAAATTCAAATGGACGCCGTCTGGTCTAAAGAAGGCTGTTTTTGCGTCAATGTCCGGTTTTAATGCATCACCTTTTCCAGACGACAAAATCAACCGTCTTCCAATTCGATTCAGTCTTTGCCTTTTGCGCTCGATGGCCACGCACCCGCCGAAGGCCCCCCGCCAAACCTGTCTCTGCAGAATGTCTACCCATACAAAGACAGCATCGGGAAAGGCCTCCCGCAGATACGCGACCTCCGAGCGTATTGCATCCTTTATTTCTAGTAACGACATCTTGACCAGATTATTGCCACCCAAATGAAAAAGGATTACTTTAGGGGGAGGAGAAAATAAAACTTTCACTTCAACTGTTCTTCGAAGTTTTTCCCACCCTAGGCCTCTCACGCCCAGCCAGTCAATGGTCGTCTGCAAGCCCAGGTTCGGCTGCCCTTTCTCTATGGCACGTTGTCCTGCCCAATACAGGATGGAGTCTCCCAAGATCCAAACCTCTTAAAAACAGACAATTTTTAACTGTTAAACATGCAATGTTGATTCACAAACCAAAAAAGGTAATTCGTCGTTGCAAATTCAAAACCTCGTATCTCGTTTTTGGGTAAATTTTAAAGGGATGGAAAAACAGTGTAATAACTTTTCCCAAGCTGAAACGTTTACTTGAAATTTGGACATATTGCTCATAAATAATGTATCATTGATACTGATCGGTAAAAATATCTCAAAACCTGCGAGTCAATGTCCAACTCACTGTCCACACAAGCCTGTACTTTGAAAATTGCAAGAAACGACATACGAGGTTTTGCCTTACACCGACGAATTACGATATTACATACGTATATATGTTTTGTAACAATTAGACGACCAGCGACCGAGCCTCATAATTGATTCTGACGACAAACCCTGTTTTGCCAAATCTGTTGCTCTACCGATGCGGAAACTATGCATTTTAAAACGTTGTAAAAGGGGGAAATTTGCAGTAACTACACATTTCTTCAATACTGCCGCAAACTGACACCTAGTGACGGGACAACAGTCTTTATGGACGAATAGCGGACCAGATATAGCAGGCCGAACACTTAAAAATCTATTAATTGACTTAACTGGGCAACATGGGCCCTGCTCTGTAGGTAACTTTATCGTTATCGGTTTTCCATATTGATTTGTTTTAAAATGACGGATAGTAATAAAAAGATAATCTTTTTCCACTACAAGATCTGCCGAGCTAACAACCCGGCTAGTCTGTGTCGCTGACGGGACGACCAATTCACTGGCTCGGAACAGTCCAAAGTATGCCATCGTAAACAGTGATGAAAATAACAAGACTTCGTAATCGTTATAGCAAATTCGTTGTAAAATCCAACAGATTGTCTGTAGAGCCTCCCTGCTGAGCGGCGCGCGTACGTCAGGGTTCGACCGACACCGACGACAGCCTTCCAGTAATTTGCTTACGGCAAATATACTTGATAAGTCGTAACAACCTTTTAATTTATGAAAATAATTAATTCCCGCTATGTATGTAGTTATAGTCGTAGCCGATTTTCCCTGCTCAAACAAAAATGCTATGAATAAGAGTATATGATTCGACGGGATTGGCCACAAGTCTGTTAAATTGACTAAGATTCGAAAGCGAGTGAATGCGTTTAGCGCAACATTATAGGTTAAGCGAGAATTTGGGGCTAATCCATTTTGTAAAAGGCTTCCAGCTCGTGATCGAAGATGTTCCAGAGACAGTCTGGAACCAAGTGCGGCCTGGTGTCTGCCTGAGGTGCTAGTCTCCTGAATCGACTCTCCTGAAACCGAGATAAAGCGTCACAGATTTCATTTTGATGGCCCGGTAGGTGGGTGGCTTTGAAAACGATGTTTAACTTTAAACATTGAATGGTAAATAGGCGGATAATTTGCATGATCCTATCAGATTTTGATGACAATTTGTTTATTGAACTGAACTGAACTGAACTGAACAAAAATTTATTGACAAAAACTGTACAAAGTTTATAGTCATAAATATAAATTACAAAAACATAATAAGTAAATTATTGATCACGCTTTCTGAATCTTATTGTTCTGTTTGAAAATTTGCTATGGAGGACAAGTTATATTTGATTATATATTCTGATATTTCGACATAGCAGATACGCCTCCCTATGTTGTAGGCGAGGTTATCTGCTATGGCGAAATTCACGATTGATTTTATTGTTGTTTGAAATATATTACTGAAAAGGTTATATTTATATAATCATTACATTATATTGATGATTTATTATCTCTACCACTGCGCTGTTGTCACAGTTAAACTTGAATTTCTTGTTGCGAAGTGCATCTCCCCATATAAATATTGCCACTAATATTGGAAAAAGTTCGAGCACTGTAATATCCTTAGTGTGACCTTGATCGCGCCATGTTTTAGGCCATTTAGATTGGCACCAGTGACCCTGAAAGTATATTCCAAACCCGAAATCGTCGCCTGCCGCACTGTCAGAATATAATTGTACATCTTCATTAGTAACCCAGAATTGATCATGGAACACCGATACCCCGTTGAAATTTCTCAGAAAACATTGCCACATCTCTAAATCCCGCTTTATGCCCCCTTTTATGCGAACATGGTGATATGGCATTGTAAGCCCACAAATTGAGTTTATCAAGCGCCTAATAAAAGGTCTACCCATGACTATTGCCTTGCAGCAGAATTGAAGAGAGCCTATCAATGACTGAACCTTTTTAAGCGTGGATTTCGATTTTTGTAAAATTTCGGCGATCTTATCCAAGACTTCAGAAATTTTTGATACCGGGATTCGTACTACTAATTTCTTCGAATCTAGCTCCAGACCGAGGAAAATAAGGACCTCAGTCGGGCCTTCCGTTTTTTCGTCGGCCAAAGGTACTCCCAGTTCAGCCATTGTTTTTTGAAATATGGTCATTGCCTCTACGCACCCGGTTATAGAGCTTTCTCCGCCTAGAAAATCGTCCAAATAGTGTAAAAGGTTAGAAGATTTTGAATTAAGTTTAACGCAATACTGGAGAAATCTAGCAAATCGCTCGAAGGTAATGCAACTTATGGAAGCTCCAAATGGCAACGCCTTGTCAAAGTACCATTTATCCTCAAATCGAAAACCAAGAAGCTCAAAATCAGACGGGTTGATAGGAATTAGACGATACGCGCTTTTAACGTGGGCCTTGAATAATTTACAGTTTCGTCCTAATTGTTGAACCATTTTAACCGCGTCATCAAAACTTGTATACTGTACAGAGCATGCCGCTGGGTCGATATAATCGTTTATTGACTCGCCCGTGGGGTACGACAAATGGTGAATCATTCTATATTCGCCCGGTGTTTTCTTCGGAACAAGGCCGATGGGAGAAACGATAAGATTTGGAAGGGGTCGCGTTGTAAAAGGTCCGGCTATCCTACCAGCCGAAAGTTCTTTTTGTATTTGGCCTTTAATTATTTCGGGGTTTAAATTGGTAGACCTTAAATTTTTTGAATCGCGAGCTATACGAGGGCCCGAGTATTGAATAGGGAATCCGTACTGGAAGCCGTTTAAAAGAAAATCAGATTCACGTTGATCATAATTAACCAAATATTTTTTCAAGCTATCTATATTAACCGGTGTTTTTGCCAAAGTATGAATGGACTCGTATGTGTTAGACGCTTGTGAGAAACTTAGCTTAGTTCCTATTTCCTCTGAAATTTCCACGCCCTCGGGATTGGCCATTTCTGCCTCGAAAAGATTGGATCGATGATTGATTAGCGAAAAATGACGGCGTTTGGGGTCTTAGGTCCGGACAATATATCTGCGGGTGAGAACCGGCACATTTGGAACATGAATGAGCAAATTTACAATTGTTCCATGAGCACCCCCCAGCATTGAAATAATTACAAGTGTATTTAGGCCTAACCGTGGGTGTGTGCGGTCGGGTAGCCGGCCTTACCTGCACACAACGCCACCATAAATCGGAATTAATTCTGGACCAAGGGGCGGGTGTGATTGCTTGACGAAGGCGGAATTGTTCATCATACGTTCTCCATGAGTTATCGCCCTGGCGAGCGGCACAGTCACGAATGTTATACAGGTAATGTAGTAACTCATAACTCTTATCGGAATGGCTAGAGAGATAAATGGACATGAAAATTATGAACGCATTGGTCCACTTCTCTATGTCCATAATCCTATCTTTACATTCCATTGGCACAGACTCAATTTGCCCCTCCGCATTTAGCTTGAACACCGAACCCTTGCAATAGTCTGATAATTCTGCTGCGCCCTTTAACAACAGTGCGAGATTGACGAACTCGCCACGGCAAATTTTTAATTTAATAGCAGTCGGTACATGAGCCAAAATATCGTCGTCTGCTAAGCGAATACATGACGACGCCCTTTCCCAAGCTTGAACATTTGAGTGTTCTGTCGCCAAAGTGGAATTATTGCGTTCCAAATTTAATGGTTGAGTTGCATTTTGGACCGACGCTGTGGTGACCGTTTCCGACGCTTGAGATGTGACAACACCATTTGTCATTAAATTATTTTCGAAATCTATTACATTTGACATAGGCATACCTCCGTCTGTCTGTACCACCGCCTCCGCCACAGTGTCCTCTACACTCTCTTCCAGTCTCCGCTTCTGGCCTCGCGTCCCAGCAGAAGGACCGGCTGAGCTCACGGCTCTGGTCTGTACCCGTCGCCAGCGTGGCATTATCAATCGAAAAAACAAGAATTTGAAACAATACAGCGAAATACTTATATGCGTCCAAATGGTCAGTGAAAGAAGATCGTATCGGCGTGCGCCTGTGGTTTATATACCCCGACTAAGAGCGGGAAAGAAGACCACTCGTGCGTAACACGAATGGTATGCTACATGTATTACATGATTTATTGACATGGCACAAATTATCTTTTATTATCCTAACTTACACGTTTGGGACCTTTCATAGTGAAATTGCAGTCACACTTTCTCGCATTCTTTAAATCTACATATTGTAAGATTTTTAAGTAAATTTTATGTGTATAAAAAGAGTATTCACAAATTGTGAATATAATTTGCATAAAGGTCATAGCCACATCAAATAAAACATGTATTACTTGTACTAAAGTCAAAATTAGCAGACGATATCTCAAATTTAATAAATTCAATTATTCTAATTCTAAAATAATTGTCATTATTGCTGCGCTAAGCACTACATTGTAGACTGAATTGTTATAAATCAGATAAAGCATGAATTAATCCATTACTCCACATTGACGCCTTTTGACTCCCTCACAAGAAAAGGCTTAAGAAAACAATGTGGAAAATGAAGAAATTGCTTCATTTCCCACAATGTTTTCTACCCAGCATGACAAAAAATGTCAAATTTCATTCGCTGAAATTATCGTCTGCAACATCCTTGACTTTGTACAAGTCAAAAATTTTTGTCATTTTGTAATGGGTTACATGAAGTTCTGTTGTCATGTTTAGGTTCAAGAGTATCAGAGATTGAAAGAAGAGGCTGGTAAGAGATCAGCCAGGTTATTACAAGAGATGGACTCGATCCAGCGTGAACAAAAATCTGACCAGGATAAATATGATAATGAGATGAGGAAGAAGAATGAGTTGCTGGCCAAAATTAAACAGAAGGAACATGAAATGGAGGAGAACAAAAAACGAGTAGAGAAACTCAATGATTATATCAGGTATGTAAAGGATTATTTTGCAATCACAAATTGTATGTGAAATGTTGCAATTTAAAAAATAATTTGGAAGAGAAAACATGAGGTAAATGAATCAAATAAATTCAACTTCCTCTCAGGATATTTGTCTTTGCAGGCAGAATATCATTCACATTGTTTTAATGAATAAAACACTGTATGAACCTTTTCAGGACAAGCAATCAGTCAATCTCGGAACAAAGACTAGCAGAGGAAGAACTAGCAGAAGAAGTAACGACAGCCAACAATCGTATTGAGGAAGTGGGAACTGAACTGTCTTCTATCAATGAACAGCTGGGAGAAGCTAAGGTTTGATCAGCAGTTTATTTGCTATTTGTTCATTCAGATCTGTGCATGACATTTGGAATTGAAAGTTGTCATTTATGATAGAATTCTATATTTTAGTATATTTATCAGACCAATCATATGAGCATGAAAAAATAGGATCTAGTTGAGTGTTGGATTAGCAAGTCTTGTCTATCTCTTGTAACAACTCATCCTATAGGTATTTTATTACACACTCTTGATGAAAGCATTGTTTAATCAATGTCTAAAATGTCTCAAATACCATAGAAAATATTTGTTGGTCAATGTTAATGAAAATGCATCAGGGTAGAGCTGATGAAATTGAAATTTCTTTGTATTTACAGTGGACACTTGTTATGTCGACATCAGATAAGTCGAATTTTCGCTTAAGTCAAAGTTCAAATCTGGTCCCGTCCTCATGTATTGACATAATTTTTTCAAAACAAAATAATTTCGAACTGAATATAGCCATTGAAATATAGTAGGAAAAGGATAGAAATTGCTCGACACGAGCAATTTCTTTCCTTTTCCTACTATATTTCAATAATATTCGTACTTGATAAGTTTCAAAAACGGTCAAATATCTCGAAGCCGAACAAAATAGAATGAATCGAACTCCGGATATGTCGAGGTATTTTGACGGTCCCTCCGACTTCGACACAACGAGTGTCCACTGTATGTTTTGCTCCTTTATTTATAGGTAGATAAACATGAGTCAGCTAGAGCAATGAAGAAAGCAGAGCTACTGGAGAATCTGAAGCGTTTGTTTCCGGGAGTGGTGAGTAGATCTACTTGATCAGTTTATGTGGTAAAGGGTGTACACTTTGTTTAAATGTCCAGCATGCTTCAGCATACATGAGAAATCAACCTGTGTGAATCGAGACCCAGGTGATAGATTGTAAAATTTCTGGTTGGATTCATGGATAGATTGTATTGTAACAAAATTTAAAAAATAGAGTGAGCCAAATTCACTTGCCAAGACAACACACTTGTAAAGGGAATTTTGATTCTCTTGGATAGAAAGCAATGAGAGAAAAGATTTAAATGCTGATTTTCAGTATTTTCTTTTTATATTTTTGTGCTTTCCAATAATGCTTCAGAATGGATTAAACTTAATTTCCTGTATTGTTTTCAGCATGGTCGACTGATTGATCTGTGTGAGCCTAGCCACAAGAGGTACCAGATTGCCATCACAAAATGTCTGGGTAAATACATGGATGGTATTATATGTGACACACAGAAAACAGCTAAAGAATGTATCCAGTATATGAAAGAACAGAGGATTGAACCTGAGACCTTCCTACCACTGGATTACCTGGATGTCAGGCCAATCAATGAAAAACTCAGGTAAGTGTTGTGTTACCTCTTCTGTTTTTGAGATCCCATGAGAACAATTAAAGATAAGTTACAAAATTTATATTTGGTAAACATGTTAATAATTTGTTTGGCTAGTAATGCAATACCTGTATATTCCAAAATCTATATCTGAAGAACTGGTAGATTGCAGGAAAGAAGAATTTTCACATATCTTACTCTACTATAGAATGCACTTTGCAATTAGAATTGACCTTGTAAAAATGTAGGAATTGAATATGTCTTTGTTTCCTCGAAATTTATACAAATTAAGTGTAAAATTTGATTCACTACATCTCTCTTTTGAATTACAAATGAAATGTGACCCAAATAAATCATGATTTAATCATCTATGTAGATTTTATTTAACAAGAATAAGATTTATCATACATTTGTGACATTTACAGAGAGATCCGAGAACCCAAGAATGTGAAATTGGTTGTTGATGTTATCAGATATGATCCTCCATCCATCAAAAAGGCTCTCATATTTGCCTGTGGTAATGCTCTAGTGTGTGAAACAGTGGAAGATGCCAGAAAAGTGGCGTTTGGTGGAGTAGAAAGACACAAGGTATGTTCACTCATTTCTCTCTTATTTACGTTATATCTCTATTGCAATTTTCGAAATACTTTTAAGCGGACTGTTCAATATTGATGCTTAGTGGAAAACTATCAAGCTTGTAGTTTAGTTTGACAAGGTTTCAACTCATTCTATACAAAGATTGACCTGCCTAAGTTGAAAGTTCACAGTATAAAAAGTCTTGGTGGTCTGCAGATTAACCTGGTGCTAGATGGTAAAATTAAAGGTAGATCCAATTTGAAAATTGCTGCAGAAGACAATTCTAAGTGATTGAAATTTTAAAATTTTCCGTCTTCCTTGGCAGGAAACGTTTTGGAATTCAATATTTTTCTTCGGGGTTATGGAAAGTGTCAATGTGTGGAAAAGGGTTAACCCTTTCCCAAACAAGACCTGGTTTTGATGTCCCAAATAGAACAGGCTTGGGAAAACATTGAAACAAAAAAAGAAACTGCTGATAACCAGCAGTTTCTCCTTTTGTCTCAATATTTTCTATGCCATATTTCACACAAATCCTATCTTTAAAGTGACATTTCACAATTATTTTTTCACAAATTATACTTTTATGCTATCTGAAAGGGCATCTTTTCTTATGAACATTCTGAAAATTCCAAGTCAAAATATTGAACCGTTTACGAGAAATATATATGTTTGTACTAAAATTAAACAAATTGTTGTGGACAACAGTTCAGATTTATATAGAATTAGTCATTTCTGTCTAAACTTCAAAGGCGTATTTTTCGCTTAAAAATAACAACTTCAATAAACTGATAGCATTTCTACGCATTAGAATAACCAATCTTTGCATCAAGACATACTTTTAAAAATTGAAATAAACGTGAAATGTCACTTTAATAACATCCATTTTGTCTTTTGTGGCAGCTTTTGAAGTGGATCACCATAAAATTTTGCTGTTTGGGAAAGAGTTAATACATGTTTCATCTGTTTTGTTACAGACTGTATCTCTAGACGGTACCTTGTTCCAGAAGTCTGGTGTCATCTCCGGTGGAGCCAGGTAAGATGTTCATACAATATCACTGTCTTATTACGATGGCATGTAACATATACTAGTTTCATTTCATATGTGAATTCAAACACAAAAAGATAAAAAGTTTTTAAAGAGCCTAAATTGTATTTAAAAAAAGCTTTGCTACAAATAATGTTTGACTTCGTTCTCAAATGTGATACAATTATAAATGCTATATAAACAACAGTTTTAGATAGAAAACAATTTTATGAATATTATTAGCTCACCTGAGCACGAAGTGCTCGAGGTGAGCTATTGTGATCGCTTTTTGTCCGTCGTCCGTCCGTCTGTCCGTCTGTCCGTCTGTCCGTCTGTCCGTCTGTCCACAATTTGGTGTTTACACTCTAGCATCCACAAATATTAGTCAATCTTGACCAAACTTTGTCAAAACAAGTATGGTCATAAGTTCTCGGATGAGTTCGATTATGGGCCAGATCGGACCAGAAAGTGTGGAGTTATCTGCCCCTGAATGACGAAAAATGCTGTTTTTAACTTTGTTTACACTCTAGCATCTACAATTATTGCCCAATCAATACAAAACTTGGATATAATGTTGGAGACTATAGGATCTTGGATGAGTTCGATTTTCAGTCAGATCAGGCGAAAAAGTGAAAAGTTATGTGCCCTTGAATTTGTCAAAATTGCCGTTTTCGACCGTTTTTGACCTTGTTTACACTCTAGAATCTACAATTATTGACCAATCAAGACAAATCTTGAACACAATGTTGGAGACCATAAGATCTCGGGTGAGTTTAATTTTCAGTCTGATTAGACGAGAAAGTCGAGAGTTATGTGCCCTTGAATTTGACAAAATTATCGTTTTTGACTGTTTTCGACCTTGTTTACACTCTAGAATCTACAATTATTGACCAATCAAGACGAATCTTGGACACAATATTTTAGACCATAAGATCTTGGATGAGTTTGATTTTCAGTGTGATCTGACAAAAAAGACTAGAGTTATGTGCCCTTGAATTTGATAAAATTGTCATTTTCGGCTGTTTTCGACATTGTTTATACTCTAGAATCTACATTTATTAATCAATCAAGACAAAACTTGGACACAATGTTGGAGATCATAAGATCTCGGATGAGTTGAATTTTCAATCTGATAAGACAAGAAAGTCGAGACTTATGTGCCCTTGAATTTGACAAAATTGTCGTTTTTGACTGTTTTCGACCTTGTTTACACTCTAGAATTTTCAATTATTGACCAATCAAGACAAATCTTGGACAAAATCTTTGAGACCATAAGATCTTGGATGAGTTTGATTTTCAGTGTGATCTGACCAGAAAGAAGAGAGTTACGTGCCCTTGAATTTGACAAAATTGTCGTTTTTGACTGTTTTCGACCTTTTTTACACTCTAGAATCTACAATTATTGACCAATCAAGACAAATCTTGGACACAATGTTTGAGACCATAAGATTTCGGATGAGTTCGATTTTCAGTGTGATCTGACAGTAAAGACAAGAGTTACATGCCCTTGAATTTGATAAAATTGTCATTTTCGGCTGTTTTCGACATTGTTTACACTCTAGAATCTACATTTATCAATCAATCAAGACAAAACTTGGACACAATGTTAGAGATCATAAGATCTCAGATGACTAGAATTTTCAATCTGATAAGACAAGAAAGTCAAGATTTATGTGCCCTTGAATTTGACAAAATTGTCGTTTTTGACTGTTTTCGACCTTGTTTACACTCTAGAATTTTCAATTATTGTCCAATCAAGACAAATCTTGGACACAATGTTTGAGAGGATAAGATTTCGGATGAGTTTGATTTTTAGTGTGATCTGACCAGAAAGACGAGAGTTATGTGCCCTTGAATTTGATAAAATTATCATTTTCGGCTGTTTTCGACCTTGTTTACACTCTAGAATCTACAATTATCAATTAATCAAGACAAAACTTGGACACAATGTTTGGGACCATAATATGTCGGATGAGTTTGATTTTCAGTCTGATCCGATCAGAAAGTTGAGAGTTATGTGCCCTTGAATTTAACAAAATACCCGTTTCTGGCTGTTTTTCGATCTTGAATCTTCAATTATTGACCAATCAAGACAAATCTTGGACACTATGTTGGAGACCATAATATCTTGGATGAGGTAGATTTTCAGTCTGATGTGATCAGAAAGTCGAGAATTGTGTGCCCTTGAATTTGAAAAAAATACCGTCTTTGGCTGTTTTCGACCTTGTTTATACTCTAGAATCTGTGATTATTTATCAATCAAGAAAAACCTGGACACAATGTTTGGCACCATAAGATCTCAGATGAGTTTGATTTTCACAAAGTTATTGACTATAAGTTAGTTTTCAGTCTTATAGTCATAAATGTTTATTGAATTGAACAAAAGTGTTGCTCATATCATTTTGGTTCAGGTGAGCGATATAGGACCATCATGGTCCTCTTGTTTTCAGTGATCTCAAAGCCAAGGCCAGAAGATGGGATGAAAAGATGTTAGGCCAATTAAAACAGAGAAAGGAAAAACTAACTATAGAGTTGAAGGATATGCAGAAAAAGAAGCGTAAAGAATCCGAGTTAAACACCATCAGATCACAAATTAAGGGACTTGAGACTCGGCTTAAATATTCCATTACAGACAGAGATAATACGGTGAATATTCTGAAAAAAAAGAGAGACTGGAGATCCTTACTTCTGATAGAGTTCTAGATATTTCATATAGGAATAAGGGTTTTATTGTTTAATTTTCTAACAGTTTACATAGTAGACTTTGCATTGCATCTAGTTAGTAAAGTGTCAGTTGACCAGTAAAAATGTTATGTTATGTCAAGATTTTCTCATAGGCAACCTTTTTCTTGATTATGGGATTTCATTAAGCATTCTTGAAGAAAGGGTTGTGTTATGACTTCTTTCAAATGAACCCTTGTTAGTTACTTCTATTTTGAAAGACTGAATTTCTCTTTTACAGAAAAGATCTTCTTATGATAACAATTTTACTTTACATTTCAGCAAAACAAACATCTGACATCAAATGAGAAAGATCTGAGAAACTACAAAGAACAACTTCTACAGTTTGATGTAAGTTTATATCATATGACTCATTTTCTTTTTAGCAAGTCGGGACTTTATGTCCGGGGAGCTAATGTCACAGCCATAGTGTCGGCGTTGCGTCCCGTCCCGTCCTGTCCAGTCGCATCTTGAAAAACTTTAACCTGGTCTATATCTCATGCACTATTAGAGATACACCCTTGATATTTCATACACAGATACATCTCGACAAGACCTTTCATTTCAGACCATGACCTTTGACCTAGTGACCTTGGCCTTGGAGTTTGACCTACTTTTGAAAAACTTTAACCTGGCCTATATCTCAGGCACTATTAGAGATACAGCTTTGATATTTCATACATAGATATAATTCGACAAGACCTTTCATTTGGGACCATTACCCTTGACCTTGTGACCTTGACCTTTGAGTTTGACCTAATTTTAAAAAACTTTAACCTGGCCAATATATCATGCACTATTGATGATAGAGCCTTGTTATTTCACACATGGGTACCTCATATAATGACCTTGACCTTGAGACTATGACCTTTGACCCAGTGACCTTGACCTTTGACTTTTCTTTTTAGCGAGCTGGGACTCTATGTCCGGGAAGCTAATGTCACAGCCCTAGTGTCGGCGTCCCATCCCGTCTTCACTTGAAAAACTTTAACCTGGTCTATATTTCAGGCACTATTAGAGATACAGCCTTGATATTTCATACACAGATACATCTCGACAAGAAATTTCTTTTGGGACCATGACCTTTGACCTAGTGACCTTGACCTTGGAGTTTGACCTACTTTTGAAAAACTTTAACCTGGCCTATATCTCGGGCACTATTAGAGATACAGCCTTGATATTTCATACATAGAGACATCTCGACAAGACCTTTCATTTGGAACCATTACCCTTGACCTTGTGACCTTGACCTTGGAGTTTGACCTACTTTTAAAAAAATTGCTGTTTTTGTGACAAGCTCCCGTATAGGCGAGCTATGTTGTCCGCGGACAACTCTTGTTTATGTCATATGAATCATTTTCTTCCATAAAGTTTTTCAGACAAATCATTAAGCAGGTATGTAGGAATAAATTAGGTCATTTAGGGTATGGCATCAGCAATTGCACAGTTTAATTAAAGTATGTTAATTTAGGATCCAAGGTTTGATTCCTGGCTGCGGGGAACATATTTTTCTGACATTTATCACCCATCAAATAGTGGATAATCGTTAACCAAGAATCTATGGCTATGAGGTCCAGCTGCCGCAATATAGCAGAAATATTATTTAAAATTATGTAAAACCAATCAAATTTTTAATGGTATTCTAAAAACATATTGACATTTGTTGAACATATGTTTATGTGCTGCATTGCAGAGTGATACAATAGACATTTTTTTGTGGGAAAACAATAGACAAGTTAGATGTATTGTCAGCTTGAAAGTTTTATATTTCCACTCAAACATTGAAGCCCATACATATAATTACAGCCTAGATTACACCAGTTAGAGCGCCAGGTGAATGAACGTGAAGAACACATTAAAGTATTGAAGGATAAAACATATAGAGTGGAAGATGAGATCTTTGAAGAGTTCTGTATGCAGATTGGAGTAGAAAATATCAGGTACGTTTTCAGTTAATAATTGTTACACATAAGTGAATTACTGGTTCAGTCAGTAAATATCTAAAACTGACAGATCACGATCACTTGCCATGGCCATTTTAAGAAACTAATTTAACCCTTTCCCAAACGACAAAATTTTAGGGTGGTCCAATTTGAAAGCCACTGCAAACGACAAAATGGTTGTGAATAAACACAGGATTTGTGTATATTTTAGCACAGAAAATATTGAGACAAAAGGAAAAACTGCTGGTTATCAGCAGTTTCTTCTTTTGTCTCAATGTTTTCCCAAGCCATACCTACTAGGGACGTCAAAACCAGGTCTTGTTTGGGAAAGGGTTAAAACACTGACTCTTTTATTCCAATTGTTAAATACAACAACCACTGCTGGAAGAGAATGCATTTTGGTGAACATTTCATTCCTTTGACTGTACATTCAGCAGATTCGATGAAATATCCCAACACTGAGACCTTTATTTGTCAACATAATCTGCAGCTATCGCCTTACCATACAGTGACCCCTCTTGATATCCCACCAGATGTAAGAGCTTTGAAAACTATGTGGAAAATAAAGAAATTGCTTGTGACAAGCAATTTCTTCATTACCCACAATGTTTTCTACACAAGAAATGTACAATTTCAGTCATTTGAAATTGTCGTCTGTAACTCACTGACTTTAGACCAGACTAAAATTTTGCTATTGGTAATGGGTTAATGAATTATCCCAACACTAAGACCTTAACCCTTTCCCAAACAAGACATGGTTTTGACGTCCCTAAGAAGTTAGGCTTGGAAAAAGATTGAGACAAAAGAAGAAACTGCTGATAACCAGCAGTTTCTCCTTTTGCCTCAATATTTTCTGAGCGATATTATACACAAATCCCATCTTTATCAACATCCATTTTGTGGTATGTGTCACAAGACGGCTGAGCGGTTGGCTTGGATAAGGGTCAGTAAAGAGTCAGGATGTGCATTTCCAAATTTTATTTACATAAACAAATAAACAAATACCAAATTATCAAAATGTAAACAAGGTTAACCAAAATCAATAAAGTTCCTAAAGAATTTTGAGAGTCCACTATCACGGTATGTTTTAGGTTGACGTCTAATGTCCCAAAATGTCCACGTTACTTCACACGATTTATAAATTAATGAAACTGAAAAATACTAATTTTCTTCCAAAACATCAACAACACAAATTTTCTTAGATTAAACTGTCGCCTGACCGCGCCTATATCACCAAGATAATGTGATTGTCCAGCCGTTTGTTATATATTACTATGTTGTTCCCCGGTCGTCACATCCCAAACGTCCTTTCCCGATGACGCTGACGCCGGCTCGACATACTACCCAAGTTTCCCGGTCTGGACTACACGTTTACTTCCACAAGGTCAGGTTCACAGCCATCACACCACACACGCCTATACGACATCGGTATATATTGTAGGTTGTTACAAACAAACAAGCAACATCAAGCAACCCCAAGAAGAATCCAACTTTCACACAAAAATCTCAACTTCACTTCCACCAGCTATAATGCCAAAAATCGTCTACCCAACGAGTCATTTCAACGCAGGGTTTTTATACAAAACCCTACGAAGAAAACTCACTACAAGCACCCAATTCCCATGCACCACGCTCAACTAGTAAAATCTACTCACCCAACTCGCACACTTAACCCAAGCAAACAAATTTACATAATGTACAATTAAAACTACTAGCCACCAGAAAATGTATTAAAGCAGCTAATTTAACCACACGGCATAAAATAAGGGGCGTAGTCTCGCCTTAACTATGACATTAACCCTTTCTCATAAAACTTAATGTGACAGTATGCATCAGCTTTAAATTGGACTACCCTATAATCTTGTTGTATGGGAAAGGGTTAATTTGTCAACATATTCTGCAGCCATGTAAGGTCTTTCTGCTAGCTTGATGTATTAGATCATTGAAAATACCAATTTTGTATTTCAGACAATATGAGGAGAGAGAATTGTTAGTACAACAAGACAGAGCCAAGAAGAGACTGGAGTTTGAGAATCAGAAGTTTAGATTACAAAACCAGATTGAGTTTGAACGGTCTCGAGATACATTAGGTAGGTATTGGATAAAGTTTACTATTTAACCCATCCAATATGGCAAAATTTTAAACTGGTTCAAGATATTTTGCTCTTTCTAGGTATAAAACATTGTGGGAAATAAAGAAAGTGCTTGTCACAAGCAATTTCTTCATTTTCCACATTTTCCACAATGTTTTCAAATGCCCCTTTTTTATGTGGCTCAAAAACTATCTTGTGGGAATAGGTAAACTGAGGAGAGAGAATGGTTAGTACAAAAAGACAGAGCTAAGAAGAGTCTTGAGTTTGAAAATCAAAGTTTAGATTACAGAATCAGATAGAATTTGAACGGTCTAGAGATACATTGGGTAGGTACCAGATAAAGTTTACTATTTAACACGTCACAATATGGCAAAATTTTGAACTGCCTGGTTCAAACATATTTTGCTCTTTCTAGGTATAAAACATTGTGTGAAATAAAGAAATTGCTTGTCACAAGCAATTTCTTCATTTTCCACAATGTTTTCAAATGCCTTTTTAATGGGGCTCAAAACTATCTTGTGGGAATGGGTAAAACTTAGGAGAGAGAATTGTTAGTACAACAAGACAGAGCCAAGAAAAGACTCGAGGTTGAGAACCAGAAGTTTAGATTACAGAATCAGATTGAGTTTGAACGATCACGAGATACATTGGGTAGGTACTGAATATAATGATATTTATGATACAGAAGGGACTTGCTTTATAGGAATTAGTACTTTCTCACTAAGCCAGGTGGGAGCAATCAAAAGCACCATGTTAGAGTGACACAAATATGTTCTGTTTTCGTAAATTAGACTACTTGCTACTAACTACTAGCTACTTGTTAAATGATTGTCTGTTCTTATGTCTAAAACTTACAAAGTAAGAAACTTTACACAAAAACTCCTGGGCATTTATATTTTACAAACTTAATTTGTTTCTTTTAAACTTCCAGCGAATGTAATGAAGTGGGAGAAGTCTGTAGCTGATGATGAGAAAGAATTGGAGAAGGTGAAAAATGATGAAACTAGAAACATGGAGGTAAGAAGAAAAACATATCTACTAGATGTCTGTGTTTGAGCAGGGACTGATTAAATTTTTAAGAGAAATGGGAAATAAATGGTTGTCTGTGTTTGAGACTTCGCTTCAAAAGATGTTATTGGTTTACAGCTCTCCTGCTATTTTTGAGTTTTTACTGGCTAAAATCATTTTTAGCTCGACTTTTCTAAGAAAATGAGAGCTAATACTGTCATCCGGGCGTTGGCGTTGCAACAAAGGCTAAAGTTTTTTCAAACATCAATAACTTCCATACTATCAAAGGGATTCAACCCAAACTTGGAATACTTATTCACCATCACACCCTTTACCTTACTTTTAGGGCCCATGACCCTGGCTCCACTATATTTGGAGTTATGCCCCTTTATACTAAGCAACTTAGAAAGTCGAGCGCGCTGTCTTCGGACAGCTCTTGTACTTCAAATAATGTTACAAGGCTTGAGATGAGAAGGAGTGATGACATTCTAAGATGAAAATATGAGTTTAGAATATTTTGAATCCTTTCCTAAACAAGAATTAGGTTTGATGACTCTAAGAATGTTAGTTTAGAAACCCATGAGAAGAAGAGAATGTCATCCCTGTCTTCTTTTTGCGCAATGTTTTCCATGATACCGCATACAGATTTTGTCCTTGAAAAAAAAAGGAATTAAGTAATTTTTGCACTACACATTATGCACATGGTTGTGTTTGTATATTGTAGACAATAGACAGAGAGATGCAGAAGGCAGACAAGTGTAAACAACAGAGGCTGACTGTCAAGTCACAAGTTGATGATTTTGAAACACAGATTAATGATATCAAAAAGAGACTTACAGCACAAAATAAAGAAATAGCTGCAGTACAGAAACAGATAGCTGGTATGGAGACTAAACTAGAACAGAAACGGGCAGATCGTCATAGTTTACTCAAAACTTGTAAGGTAGGTATATGCGTTTTAAAATCGATACCCCCTTTTATCAACAAGTTTCTAGCATTGATTTATTGTTGAGTTGAAATAATTCTGTAAACAGAAAAAAATGCAAAACTGTAGCAGGGTTGAAATGGTAAAAATACTTTGTTGTCTTTAATGTTTTCTGAAACATATATTTGTAAACACTTTATAAGATATCCATGATGTTGAATATTTCAGTTTGTGTGACTGCATGATGTGGATAATCTAAGTGAGAGATCAGCTGGAGGCTCAGATTGGATATAGTGGTAGCGCTGGTGTGAGAATTGCCAGAAATAATAGGGCAGGTTCTCCAGAGAGGAATACCACTAAAGCAATTGAAAGTGCTGCGAAAAACCATTTCGATTCTATTGTGTGACTGCAGTGTGCTCTTTCAGAGTTAAAAAGAAATAACATTAGAAATATCACACATAATTATTTTTGATTGTTATTATTTGATACCCACAGATGGACAACATTCGCCTACCCATGAGGAAAGGTAACATGGATGACATCACACAAGAGAATGAGACGTCTAGCGCCATGGACGGTACCCAGTCTGAGATGGGCATAGACAGCATGAGTAGTCAGGGGGCCAAGAAAATATACGAGAAGGAAGCTCTCATTATTATAGATTACTCTAGTCTGGATGATGATATTAAAGAGGTTTGTAAGATTTTCTATCAGTGTATTTAGTTATGAAGTCTTGATAATGAAATTTAGAAATTACCTTTGCTGCAACTGCTACTTTGCAGATTCTGCTAATTTCCTCTAAATGTTTCTGGGGAAATTTTATCCGAATTAAATGTAACATTTAAGTTGTTCCGGGCAAAAGTATTCCCAAACATATCATATTTCTCACTTATGGTTGGTTAATCAATCATTCAAAGCATTTCCCTGTACAGTATAGACTTGATTTTGAAAAGAATAAAATTGATTACATACTGAATGTATCACATTTGTTATTGAGAGATATATATTTTGCACTGTCTTCTTTCAGCTTGATGAGCCAGGTGAAATCAAAAAGTCTATAGAACAATTAACTAAAGGTGTATCGGATATGGTGTCTATGTTACAGAGAATTAATGCTCCAAATATGAAAGCTATGGAAAAGTAAGTATTGCTGACACTCGATTCTTTTATCCGGTTACAATAAACAAATACTGAAACATTTAAGTAAATCTTCTGACAAGTAGGTGGTTAAGAATATATAACGGGAAAAAAACAAAAGGAAATGGACAGCAAATGCAGCAGTCTAACGTCATATATGTGATTTACTGAAATTACCTTGAACATTCCAGGGTCAACATTACAAAAGTAAATAATGACATGATGTATTACTTGTTTGAAGTGGTTTCTTGATTTTTATGCCCCCGATAGGGAGGCATCATAAATTTGACTTGTCCGTCCGTCCGTCCGTCCGTCTGTCCGTCCGTCCGTCTGTCCGTCCGTCTTTCCGTCCAAAAACTTTAACATTGGCCATAACTTCCTTATTACTTAACATATTCCCTTCATACTTTACCACAACATTCCTTGGTACATTACCTTTCTGTAGGCACATACTTTGGTGACCTTGACCCCTGGATGACCTTGACCTTGAACATAGATTGGCCATAATTTAAGATCAAAGCGGTGTCGGGGGCATTGTCATCTTACAGTGACAGCTCTTGTTGAAAAATATACTTTTAGAATTTAAAGCTTCATAGAAATAACAATTAAACATGAAACTGCTTGTTAATGACATTTATTGTTGTCAGATGTTATGGAATACCATGTTGATGAGTAAAGGACTGGAACATAACATAATAAATATCGGATCTGAAATAAAAGAACAGCAAATATTACCATGATAATATAAATATTAGGGTGATTATTACTTTGCATAATCCTATCGCTTATCTTTATCCTAATTGTGTAATACTGCTGTTCCCTTAACAGATTAGATGGTGTAAAAGAAAGATTATTAGAAACATCAGAAGAATTTGAAAATGCCAGAAAAAGAACAAAGAAAGCAAAACAAGCATTTGAGAAGATTCGTAAAGAGAGATATGACAGATTTATGCACTGTTTTGAGCATGTGTCCAACAAAATTGATGAAGTGTATAAGGTAAATATCAGTACTGAATATGAGCCAGGATCTTGAAAAAAGTCCCTTATAGCATTTGAGACAGCCAGATTTCATGGTCAGCCTGTGCCTAGATGCCAGCATCCATGTTACTCTCAAATGGTTGCTACAGACCATGAGGAAGCTATTGGAGAACAACATTGTTACTGGTCAGACTGCGTGTATACGCAAGCTGATGTGGAATCATGTTGTTCGCAAATGCTATAAGGGGCAATTTTCCAGATCCTGTCTCAAATTTATTATTCATATCATTCAACGAAAAGAGTGTGATTCGAAATCTGAATATTGGACGACTGTTTTGTTAAAATAATGTTGGAATGATATGTTGAGCAAAGAAAAAAGACTGTACCTCTGTAACCTGTGCATTATGTCTGAGTTAGTCTTTATTTGAGAGCAGATCTTAATCTGGTATAGAAAAAGATAATATGATTGCCTGGCAACATGATGTTAGATGAAGAAAGATCAGATTGTATCAGTCACGGTCACTCTGGAGGGACCCTATTTATATTTCCAGGCTTTATCCAGAAATCAGAGTGCCCAGGCATTTCTGGGACCGGAGAACCCTGAGGAACCATATTTAGACGGTGTCAACTATAACTGTGTGGCCCCAGGTAAACGATTCAGACCCATGGATAACTTGTCAGGTGGAGAGAAGACTGTGGCCGCTCTGGCTCTACTGTTTGCCATTCATAGGTGGGTGTGAAAAATATTGTTGTTATTGTAGTGTAAGGTCAATCACTCATTTACGGTAAATAAACCTACAATAAAGTAAGAGTTCTAAGTAAATATTCAGCAAAGATTTAAGGTGATGACTTATTAGGTAAGTAATTTCTTCTAACACTTAGAATATCAAAATAGATACAGTTTCTCATTGGGTAAATTGTGAATTTCTATAAAATGGAATGTTTCATCTATGCCAGTGTTGTGTTGTCGCGGCATGTCTTTACTTTTGACATCTGCTAAAAGTTGCATGCTTTCCAAGCTTATTAAGCAAGAAATATTTCTGAGAGCAGCCAGTACAGAACAGTATTTAGCTGCATATCTGTGCAGGCAGATCTTAGTCTTACCTGGCTGGAATCAGATTGTTGACTTCTTCATTTATATTTTCACCTAAAATTTCTTCTATGTTTTATTACAGTTACCAGCCAGCTCCCTTCTTTGTACTGGATGAGATTGATGCTGCTTTAGATAACACAAACATAGGAAAGGTAAATTGAAAGCATATACTGATATTATAATGCTTAGAAAATAAGTTTTGTGAATAGCACTGATAAAGTGAAGATACTTGAAAGAAGCTCTATAGTTTGCTTTACTACACTCTCGAAGTTTTAGGAAGAAATGCGTACAACTAGAAAGATAGATTTTTCATCTCACTGATGATGGTGGAAAGTTAGATTCTTTTTTAAATGAAACATTGTTTTCACACAATTTGATATGAAAACACAGTGGTAAAATTTTGTTTGCGTTTAAGATTTATACAAATGTGTAAAATTTTATGGGACATTATTTTCTTTTCCAGGTTGCTGCATACATCCGTGAATCATCACAGAGTCATTTTCAGTGTATTGTCATCTCACTGAAGGAGGAGTTCTATAATAGGGCTGATGCTCTAATAGGAATCTACCCAGAGGTAATAGTTCTTGTTAATCTTTACTACAGACTACAGTATCATAATCTGATCAGCGTGAATTATGTTGATGATTGATTGATTATTTGAATGGGGGATTAATGCTATTTTAAACCCTCAAAGCTTGGGAAAACATTAAGGCAAAAAAAGAAAATGCTTTTAACCAGCATTAAGAAAATGCCACTAAATAAATAATTTATGCTAATTGTATCATTTGTCGTCTTCAGTAGCTTTCAGAATTGGAGCAACTAAAACTGGTCTGACTCTGTATTTCAGTAAGGGGACTGTATCATCAGTAATGTATTGACGCTAGATCTCACACAATATGAAGATCGGTATCTATATCCTATGTTGTTGGTACCCAATGTAACACTGGTGTAACTCTGTATTTCAGCAAGGGGATTGCATCATCAGTAATGTATTAACGCTAGATTTCACACAATATGAAGACCCACATCAACATTTTATCTATATCCTATGTTGTTGGTACTCAATGTAACACACTGATCAAACTCTGTATTCCAGCAAGGAGACTGTATCATCAGTAATGTATTGACACTAGATCTCACACAATATGAAGACCCACATCAACATTTTATCTATATCCTATGTTGTTGGTACTCAATGTAACACACTGATCAAACTCTGTATTTCAGCAAGGGGACTGTATCATCAGTAATGTATTGACACTAGATCTCACACAATATGAAGACCCACATCAACATGAGGAAGATGACGGTATGGCTCTACTAAACTTACGATGAGGAGCAGATTATTTTCTACATCAAGTGGATGTCCCAGTGCTGAACAGTCAGATGCGACAATGTCCAATGGGTCATCAAAACACATTTACCTTTGTTAACCCTTGTCCTGCTGATTTAAAAACTTGTTTCAAACAAATTGGCCATGTAAGACATTTTAATTGGTTTTTGTCAAATGTTTGTCACAAAAACAAGGTAGAAAGCAGGTATTGTAGGCTGAGATCAGAGTGCACATCTGTACAGATTGATCTTAGTCTATTCTACCTGCCAAAGATTTGGTCGAAAGTTACATGAAAATGACAAGATCGGCATGAGAAGGGTTAAGATCAATAGACTAAATTGTTGTCAGTAATTTGGTGTTTTATCTTAGAGCTTTTCTTCCTGTGTTTTTCAATATAAAATCTTTCAAGGCAATAGAGAAAATCTGTAAAACGTCATGTTGAAAAAGACAATACCGGTAGTTGTTGTTTAATTGCAGCATTTCTTGCTTGGATGTTTCAACCATGAATAATTTCTTGAATCCAACTTTTTATTTTTGTCATCAGAGACTGAAATTAACCTCAGCCGACTCGTCCTGTTTATAGTGAATTATTTATCAGAAATCATTGAAAAAATGATAAGATTTATCATAAATCAAATTCATGAGCAAATTACATATTCATCAACTGTGTATTGTAGTCATTTATCATGTTCCGTAATGTATGGTCAATAAAA
Organism: Fragum sueziense; assembly: GCA_963680895.1. Lineage (NCBI taxonomy): Eukaryota > Metazoa > Mollusca > Bivalvia > Cardiida > Cardiidae > Fragum > Fragum sueziense. Next base: position 8,870,056 of record OY804597.1, read on the forward strand.
ATGTTAGTAGTTCATATCATCTTTATTATTTATTGACCATTTTGGCACTCCCATTTATTAACCCTTTTCCAATCAAGATATGGTTTTAACATTCTTCATAGTAATAGCTGGAGAAAACATTGGTGTAAAAGAAGAAAATGCTGATAACCAGCATTTTCTCCTTTTGCCTCAATATTTTCTGTGCTATATTGTACACAAGTTCAATCTAGAGCTATCAACATCAGTTTTGTGGTCTGCAGCAGCTTCCAAATGTTTATGATTTACAATTTGTTCAAATTCTGTCGGCTTCAAAGTCTGCAAGCTTTTCACAGGATCATTCTTGTTGTGACTTGACCTGACGTTTCTTTCATATTTAGACCTACATCATCGTTCGGATATTCTCGGATAATGTCGACCAAAGATCGAATCATCGACTCGGATGTGTGAGTATGAAGAAATCTTGAAAAAAATTGGATTTCTTAGCCGGAAGTAGCTACGCTTCATAAAGTAGTTTTCGAGGTCAACCAAATGCACAACCATGGCAACTTGCGGGACTTGCAGGTTGTAATCATTCTAAAAAGAGAGGACACTGGAACTGCAAACAATGTATTTTAGTATCATTGTCGCGTCATTGTTGACATTAGTCACAGACGAACGTTTTGAATTGTTGTTCTATTCTATTCTATTCATAGTCTGAAAGTAGTTCTACGAGATGCATCCAAGGTATGATTCGATAGAGTTGTCCTTGGTGATCCAATTGCTACATCATAAGCATTTCAACGCTAACAACTGACCCACAAACATGTCATATGGTAATTAAGAACTCTTTGTCATGAGAGAATTCAGGTTGCTGTGACTAAGTAAGAAAAATGGATACCTTAGTATTAAATGATGTGTACACAAAAATCTAATTGGGTCAACTCACAACAACAACGATCCTGTGAAAACAGTGTTTTGGTTGGATTCTTATGGTTATGAATGTCTTCTGAACGTAAGCTACTGCCAGGTACAAATACAATTTTGCTGCAGCAGTGAAATTATTGCGGAAAGAATGGAAATGTAGCTGGTATAGAACTTTGTAAAATGCTGTTAACAACTTTTAACCCAATCCTAGTCACAGGTAGCCAACACGGGCTGGGTCAGTGTAACACATGTATGGGTTAAATTCAACATAAAGATGAGTTTACATAAAAGTTTAAAATGATATGGAACAAGTATCTGGTGTTGTATGCAACACATAAAGTCCCCTACCGGCTTCAAATTGACTCAATATGGTAATCAATAATAGATTAAGATGAACAAGTCATCAAAATAATTGTCAAACATATGAAATGTTATGCCCAACTGGAGGTGATTAATACTGCTGCATCACCACCCTGACTAACATGGCTTATAATTTTTTTTTACATTTTAACCCTTTCCCAAACCTCAAAATTTTAGGGTGATCCATTTCAAAAACTGGGACAAATGACAAAATGAATGTTATTAAAGAAAGGATTGTGCAAAATATGGCTCAGAAAATATTGAGACAAAAGGAGAAACTGCTGGTTATCAGCAGTTTCTTTTGTTTCAATGTTTTCCCAAGCCTTTTCTATTAGGGACGTCAAAACCAGGTCTTGTTTGGGAAAGGGAACAGGTTTCATCAAGTTAGCTTGCTTAGTTATTAAGTTATTGCAGGATCCATTTTTTGCCATATTTTCACTATTTCCGTTACCATAGCAACAACAATTTTAGTCTAAAAACAAAAATAAAATGATGTGCATAATCTACACATTGCCATATACAAATGTAGTCATATACCAAGTCTCATCAAACTAGCTTGCTTAGTTATTATCTTATCGCAGGATCCCATTTTTGGCCATATTTTCACTATTTCTGTAACCATAGCAACCTCAATTTAAGTCAAAAAACAGAAATAAAATGATGTGCATAATCTACACATTGCCATCTAGTCATATACCAACTTTCATCAAAAACGCTTGCTTAGTTATTAAGTTATTGCGGGATCCAGATTTGAGCAGACGGATGGACGGACAGATGCACGGACGGATGGACGGACAGACGGAGGGCAAACCTATAGTCCCCTCCAGTGTGAACACCGGTAGGGGACTAATTATAGACAAGGTTGATGACTCGCCACTTTGGTACAGAAAATTTAGTCAACCGTCAGTTCGTAATCAAACTTGCACATATAAAGCATGACTAATCGAGATATATGAATAATATCATTACACATATTCAATGGAGAAAAGTTTTTTCTATCACCCACCATCTGAATCTAGTCTGTAACACCAAAAATAGGAGTAAATTCACCAATCAAATCTCAGTCCTGAAAAATCTTTCTGCAACAGTCATGTTTACAGTGCATCCAATTGATTAGAAAGCTAGAGGTCAGCTAATGAGATGATCGATTTCGAGGTCATGATGTATAAGAATTTTAGGGAAAAGTGGCGTGCCATCAACCTTGTCTTATTTCTGATCAATCTAAAATTTTTGTTTTAACTCATTTAGTTTTACTTTTAGCGCATACTACACTAACCCAGCCTGTGTTGGCTATCTGTGATTCCAGCGTCACGAGATGAGAAAGCTTTAGAAAACAAGAGCCGTCATAGACGGATTATGCTTCCCGAATAAGTGTTTGTCACAAAAAAAACTATCATACATTAAGCCCCTTTTCCCATGACGGATTTTTTGTACACACATTATTTATAGAATATAGTCTAGAACATCTCATTCATCACATAAGTACAAAATTTCATTAAATTCTGCCCATTAGATGAAGAGAAAATAGAGAAAAACTAATTTTTACATCAAGGCCCCTTTTTCCATGACGCAGCCTCAAATCAAGAAACGAAAAAGGCCCCTAGGGATTGACCCCAGGAGTTCACCTGTGAAGTTTCATTGAATTTGGTCCAAGGGATGCTGAGATCTGGCTGTGGACGGACGGAAGGACAGCCGGAAGGACAGCATGGCGACTATAAATTTTTTCGGGGAGCATAACAAGAAAAATGCTAAACACACACATGCTGTAGATAATTGTTAAGCAAAACTATCCTGGTTTATTGACCACAACAAAACACTTCAGCAGAAAGGAGAAAATACTACACAAGATTCAACAAGAGCAACGCTTGGCGTGGCATTATACGCCTGAAGCTCAGAAATTAATGGTTGTGTGATATTTGTTGATGTCCTGTTCTTTTCTAAAAGTCTCTTGCAAGTATCTGATAAAACGAAATTCACCGAGTACTGAAATATTCACGAAGTGTTGCAAGTACCCAAGTACTACTAAAATATTCACAAATTTAATCAGATTGAGATAAAATAATCAAAAAACCTAGCTATGAGTTCTACACACATGTGAAGTTTCAACATCGTAGGCCCTTGTATTTTGAAAGTTATGGACTGGACACAAATTTGCAAACTGAATCAAACAAAGGGCAATAAGTCAAAAAATATAAATGGTAGAGTTGTGGTTCTTGCGCTCTGCACACCCTAGCTATGAGATCTATACACCTGTGAAGTTTCTAGACCATAGGCCTTATAGTTTCAAAGTTATGGACCGGACACGAATTGCTAACTGAATCAAACAAAATCAAACAAAGGGCAATAACTCAAAAATTACAAATGATAGAGTTGTGGTTCTTGCGCTCTGCACACCCTGGCCATGAGATCTATACACCTGTGAAGTTTCAAGACCATAGGCCTTATAGTTTCAAAGTTATGGACTGGACACGAATTTGCTAACTGAATCAAACAAAATCAAACAAAGGGCAGTAACTCAAAAATTACAAATGGTAGAGTTGTGGTTCTTGCGCTCCGCACACCCTAGCTATGAGATCTATACACCTGTGAAGTTTCAAGACTATAGGCCTTATAGTTTCAAAGTTATGGACCGGACACGAATTTGATAACAGACAGACAGACGATGCAGGCAATAACATAATACGATCCTTCGGGCATATAAAAAGGAGAAAATACCGCTTTCATTCATACGTCCAATGCCAATTGTCGGAATTAAATATCTGCCAAAGGGATAACAAAGCAACAGATGAGAGGGCATAACAGCATTCTTAATTTGTTATTTCAAATCCAAAATCTATGCCATGGTACTCATTGTCTTGACAAGAAAATTCAAATGAGTACCTAAAACATAGGGTTTTGGTGAACATTTAAAGAAATAGCATTTTGGAAAGTCATTACCCCCTTTTATCTGTAGATTCTTTGCGTGCAGAAGATCTATCGAAAGGGCCATCCAAGATGCTTTCTGAATATTATTAAAGTATTAGTCACAGAACCATTCTATATAATGATACAAGAAATGGACGGACAGAATGGCAAACCCACTTTACTGATAACCGGTTTGTCAACCAAGGAAATGAAAATAAGAATAAAGTCTGATGTCAAATCCACTTTTAATGATATCACAGAAAATACAAAAATACTGAGATTTTTAACATGGACGGTGGAACTGGAATTAATCAAAAGTTCATAAATACTAACATACTAAATATACATAGACATATTTAGTGTCCTGAATTTTTAAATTGTCATTTCAACAATGTTGTTATCAGACTGCTAGAAACATTACACAATTTCAACAAGAATATTTCAGACCATAACATATTGGAAAGGATTGTGAAGTCTATTGTACGTGCATATAAATTCATAAGTGTAGAATTTCTTAAGCTTTCATAATAGTGCTGCTCAAATCAAACAAAATACTGTGGATATCATGCATAAATGCTGTAACTACAACTGATTAAAACTGCAGTTACAACATTTTTCAACCTAACCAATGGTAAGTTATTGTTACCTTTTAACATCGGTTTTAATCAATGCAGCAGCTATACTTGCATAAATTGATAATGATGCATTCATAAATATATTTAAACACTAAACACATTTTGGACGGAAATAAAAATATTAAATATGCTAAAAAGTGGAATGGCTGGATTTAATATATCACAGTTACTGTATTTATACATTTTCATATAATTTTAATTGTAATAATAACTTAAATGTATATAATTTCAGTAATAAAGAATTATAACTATTTTTTGGAGATTTTAATAAAGTTCAAAATAATTTTCTCTTTTTACAACTCCCATTTTTACTGGGCAATTTTTAGGTACAAAATTGTCATGCCAATGATGATTAAAACTGACACTTCACAAATGGATGATTCAATTTCTGTCGTTGAATTCTTCAAAAACTCACAAGTAGAATCTCCAAACACAGCAGTATATTTACATATTGTCATATTCATAAAATATGAAAACAAAGTGTTTGCCGTAATATCTCAAAATTAACAATAAAATAACAGAAATGCATATAAATTATTTAACAGTAGCAGTTATAAATAGTCTAAAATAATGTCAACATAATGCCAGTTTAATTTTAATCATCCAACTGACACAACATAGCACATCCACGTTTAATCCAGTGTTGTACAGGCTTGTCTATAGGTAGTAACATCGCCAACACAAAGTTGGTCGAGTGACCGGTCGTCGACAGCACTCCTTTTCTCTCACTGGTTTTGTAAACAGGACATCGATATCGCTTATCTGACTCATCAATCAGGTCTTTCTTGTTGGGTTTCAGTAAAATAGTTGGGACGGCTTCGTTGAGAATCTTCGGTAATTGTTCTCCGATACATCCCCTGAAAAATGATAGTGTAAAATTCTTAGTCTTAAAGAAATATATAATTATCAGCAAGTTTTAACCCTTTCCCAAAAAAAGACCTAGTTTTGACGTTTCTAATTGAATAGGCTTGGGAAAACATTGAGACTAAAGAAGAAACTGCTGATAACCAGCAGTTTCTCCTTTTGTCTCAATGTTTTCTATGCTATATCATACATAAATTTCATCATCATCAACATCCATTTTGCTGTCCTCATCAGCTTTTGAATTGGACCACCCTAAAATTTTGTTGTTTGGGAAAGGGTTAAACCAGTAAGAAAGAAAGGCAAAGAGAACTGTCAAATATGGGTTATGCTCCCAAATAAGTGTTTGTCAAAGAAAAATACTTCACTAGATCTACAAATTAGTGATGAAGCTGGATATTCTTGTCAAAGGGCAATAACTGCATACATATGATCAGCAGGGTTATGGTCCTTGAGCACAGCCCTTTTAGTGAGATTTATCCACCTATGAAGTTCATAATCACAAAACGTGAACAGAAACAAAACTATGTATCCTTTTTCTTGAGCTGATATTTTAATATTCTATGATATGAATCCCGGAAAACTTTTTTGGTAAGGTGATGAACATGCAATCTTAACCTGTAGAGGTATCACAAGGACTAGTCCTGAATTTCACATTGCCACAAAGTTTCAAAACTAGAATATAAGAAAAGCACAATCATGATTGAGTATGCCATGTCTCAATCACTGCACAAATTCCACAAAACACACAATGTGCAACAAATATGGCATGTTTTCTTACTTGTGTTTATCCCATCTAGCTCCGTCAAGGAACAGTCCAAACACATAGGCACCATCGTCCGGGAAGTCATCTATCTTCTCAATCTTCTGTACCTCGAAGTCAAATGCCAGTGTATCTATAGGGATGGTGTACTTTCTGGCATAATTCTGCATCACACCGGTCAAGAAAGCTTGTGTGAAGAAAAACCCAGATATCCAGAACATAACAGGTTTACCATCGTCATACCATTTCTGAAAATAAAAGAAACATCATTGAGCCTGGATCTGGGAAAAAGATTGTTTATGGCAATTTGCGACCAACATGAATCCAGATCAGCCTGCATATACATGCAGTCTGATCAGGATCCATGTTGATCTCTGATAGCTAGATATTCAGAACATGACTGGTTTACCCTCATCATACCATTTCTGAAAATGTGGGAAACATCAATAAGCCAGGATCTGGAAAAAAGTATGTTTATGGCATTTCAAGACCAACATGGATGCAGATCAGCCTGCATATACATGCAGTCTAATCAGAATACATGTTGATCTCTGATAGCCATATATTCAAAATATAACTGGTTAACCTTCATCATATCGTTTCTGAAAATGTAAATAGGGAATTTTGGTTAATTAAAGTAAATCTAATGACAAAATCATTTAGTTTATGCATTCTCTAAGTGGGCAGGCTTAAGTATTTCGAGCTGATCATGAAATCAAAGAATAATTACACAAACCACATTCAATCCAATTAGTAGTAGAGGTCATTTTGAGTTCTAGATAATGAAATACATTGGAAATATTTGCATGAAGAATAGCAGTTCGAACATTTATTTTCACCTGGAAACTTGGCCAAAATTCACTATTTCTCAACTGGGCAATAGCTTCAATATTGTCAAATTGGGTCTTTAATAACACCATGTTAATGTAATCGATTCATTTAATTTACTTCATAGGAGACAAAAATTCAAAGTCATAAATACCTGTAAGAATTTCAGTCTCTCCAGCAGATCATTGATATAACTGCCGAGTGGTTTGAGTGACGGATATGATCGTTTAGCCCACATGGCGGGTAACTTGCCGATCAGTAAACTACTGGCCAACTGTTCTAACTCGGCCGACATCACAACTAGACCTTTAATAGCCTTCTGTATGTTAATTAAACTGCTTCTTACAATGGATGTCAGTCTGAAATGGATATGGAAATATGATTAGTGAAAATCTATAATTAATTCTGATAAATGAACTTATATTATTTTTTCCTCAATTGTATTCAAGATCTTATTGGGGAGATTTTATATGATTAATATCTACATATACAGAGATCATCTTGGTGCTTTTGTTCAAGACTATTATGACAAGTGTAATTTAATTAATTCTGAACCATTAGGTGTATTTGTACTTTGGAATAATAATCTACTGCCAGTGAAAGCAAAATTATCAAGACGCTTTGTCTTGAGCAATATGACGAGGTCATTCAAGTAAAGTGCCTTCCATAATGACTTGATTATCTTCTGTACCTGTTGAATCGTTCCATCTCTTGTACCAACACGGTGTTCATGCTCTCGTTATATTCTACAGGGTACTTCTTTGTAGCTTCTTCAATGTCAAAGTTGGGTGGTAACTGTAACATACAAAATATTTCATTATGATTTTCAATGATCAATACTTTTCAGGAATTATTCAAAATTCCAATAAATTATTTATTTAATTGTTGGATGTGTTGAGATCAGATTCGATATTTCTTCATTTTGTATTTTCATGACAGGAAGGAATCATATCAGAGCAGCATGATAAAGCTAATAAAGTGATTTTTTGCTGTTAAAAAAAGTGCAATTACTTTTTTTACTGATACGCAGTTTGATAAAAATAACTTAGGAATGAATGAGCATGAGAAGACTACTAACCTTGGATAAGATATCACCAGATATGGTGTTGAGTTGTGCGTCCGAGTCTCCACTTGCTCCACCACCAGACCGACCCTGGGTCAACAACACGGAGTCAAACAACAGTCTGGTCTCGTGTAACTCTTTAGAGATATCTGTGTTGTCATGCATACCAAATACTTCAGGTAACTGGGCTTGTGGTAAACTCTGTCAGTACAAGAGAAAATAAAATATTATTGTTTAATTAATAAATCATTGCTTGCACATAATTTACAATTTTCAACAAATGAAACAAGAGCTGTCCGAAGACAGCGCGCTCGACTTTCTAAGTTGCTTAGTATAAAGGGGCATAACTCCAAATATAGTGGAGCCAGGGTCATGGGCCCTGATAGTAAGGTAGAGGGTGTGATGGTGAATAAGTATTCCAAGTTTGGGTTGAATCCCTTTGATAGTATGGAAGTTGTTGATGATTGAAAAAACTTTAACCTTTGTTGCAACGCCGACACCAACGCCGACGCCCGGGTGACAGTATAAGCTCTCATTTTCTTCGAAAAGTCGAGCTAAAAATCATTTAGTTTGATGTAGTTATAATTTTGTTGCTTTATTTCTCTTGTAACATTAACAAAAAGTTTTCTTATTATGATTTAAGCTTTTTGCTGCAAAAAATTTCAATCTGTAAATGCATCATTGCACTATACCGTTACATTACATTTCGCAAAAACATTTTAATTGGATACATCACTTCAAAAAGATATTAATAGTACATCAAGAGCATTTCAAATTGATAAGTCTAACACTTAATAATTTAAGTCTACTTACCCATTCCCAAACAAGACCCTGTTTTGAGGTCCCTAATATAAAATACTTGTGAAAGTATCGAGTCAAAAGAAGAGAACACTGATTACAATTTCCTTGTTTTGCCACACGTTTTCTACGCTTTATCGCACACAGTAACTACATTATTTTCTTAATATATAGATTGTTGTCTGCAACAGATCCTAAATCGAAACAGTCAAACATTTTGCTGTTGGGGAAAGGGTTAAAAGGATATTCATCTGCTAAACCTTACCCTGATAAACTCAAGATAGTCTTCATATTTTCCCTTGATAGGACAGTAGTATGTACCGCTCGGTGAGAACTTGTATTTGGGGTCGTTAATGATGTGGGGCGTGTAGAAGTCACCCAACATTGTACGTAAACATCGTCGATCCCAGTCGTCCGTGACACGACCACCATAGTTACATTCTCCTGTCATGTAAGTCAGGGCATCAAATGGTACCTCCTCGTACTCATTGATAAACATCTGTAAAGACAAGAATAAAGTATTATTAACTGTTTCCCAAATGACAAAATTTCTGGGTTGTCCAATTTGAATGCTGCTGCAGATAAGAAATGGATGTTGACAAAAATAGGGTTCCTGTACAATAAAACATGGAAAATATTGAGGCATAAGGAGAAAATGCTCATTAACAGATTTCATTCTTTTGCCTCAATGTTTTCAAAAGCCTTTTCAATTATGGACATCAAAACCAGGTCTTGTTTTGGAAAGTTTGCATACATGGCTACACATACATTTTCAAAAACATGTATTCATAAAATATCAATGCTGATTGAATGTGGTTTATTGTGGTCAATGGAGAATCAAACTGTGTGTTCCTGGTATTCCATGTGCCTGAACAATCACAAAATCCAACTCCATTATCCACCTATTCATACCATAACTATTGACAGCTCTTAGGTTAGTAAAACACAAATGATATTTGTCTTCATTAGAGAGCTAGTTCATCATTACTTTTAACCCTTTCCCAAACAAGACCTGGTTTTGACGTCCCTAATGGAACAGGCTTGTGAAAACATTGAAACAAAAGAAGAAACTGCTGATAACCAGCAGTTTCTCCTTTTGTCTCAATATTTTCTGTGCCATGTTTTACACAAATCATGTCTTTATTTTCATCAATTTTGTCATCTGCAGCAGCTTTCAAATTGGACCACCCTAAAATTTTGTCGTTTGGGAAAGGGTTAAGTAAATATTTTCAAAAGCTCAAACAATTAACTGGGTCAAAAGGCTTCATTGTTTGGGAAAGTGTTTCATCTTGTACTATTACCTGTAGCTGTCTGACAGAGATACGGAGATCTGACTCGTTAAAGCCGTATGGAATGTTCCAGCCTAGAGGTCCAAACTTTCTCCTCTCTTGTACCAGGGCATGGAAGAAACACAACCCAAACAACAGTCTCTCAAACGGCTGAAATACACAGAAACAGATAGATTACAAATGTTACGTTTACATAAAATTACTTTTCATAAAAATAGAAATGATTTAAATTGTATAGCAGATTACAAATTTTAGACTATTCAAAACAATATGTTGGAAAACATTGTAGAGAATCAAGGAAAAGTTAATTGAAAACAAGTTTTGGTTTTTGCTTCATTGTACAATATTTGTTCATATTTGAAGGTTCAATTCCTTAGCATCAACTTTATATTTTAACTCATTACTAACCTGTTCTTTTCCTGGACATCCACTAAAGAATTCTGTATCCGAGATTGGATCATTCAGGAAGGATTGTAACAAGTTTTGTCGTAGACCTGTCGGAGGCTCATTAGTCATCTTGACACCGTTCTGCAGCACCGTTACAGGGAACTGGAAATATGAAATGGTTGAATGTTTGCAATGTTGGAAATGAATCGCCGGTCATGTTAAAAAATGTTGTTCAAGCTGTAGTTCCGACATTTTCGAACATGACCGACGAAATACTGGTTGTCCTCTACAGGATTGGTTGCAACAAAGGTCCTTTTTGGGTTAATAATTGATTTTCTTTTTATTTTGAGGATTGATAGTAAATTTTGTGGAATGATAGGGTTATAAAATTAACTTTTATTTTTATGCAGATTCCTTTCTTACAAAGGTACATTTATCCTTTCTTTAAGTGTTTAAAAATTGATATTTCAAGATAAATGATAAGTTAAAACTTTACCTTAGCAGATGGGTAACTTGTCAGCCAGAGCCTAAAGTCTGGATGTGTGTTCTCTACGTTAAAATCTTCACAAATCTTCTCTAGCGGAGTCATCCAGGATACGGCTAAATGACAGTTCTGTAACATCACCCATGTACCCTCACTCCTAGCCTTCTCTATCATACGAGCAGCTATAGGACCCTGGAAAATTCATGTGCTGGTTCTTTGAAATATGTAGATGATAATCCAAAAGTTATATGTCCTGTGTGACAAACAAGTTCACGAATAGAAATGAACTTTTCAATCCCTTACAAGAAATTCTTGGAAATAAATTAGCTTAGTGGGAAAAAATAAAGTCAAAAAATTAGAAAGGCTTAAATATGAGAGGGTTTTCTTACAGAAAATCAAATGTTTTGTGGCCATTACATAAAAAGAAATGGCAAAATTGGGGTAAGAAACAATAAATATGACTCAAAAGAAAGAACTTTTCAAAATGCAAGTAGAAATTCAATGTTCACCTTGTGTTGAGACAAATTTCATAATAGCTTAATACTTCAACCCTCTACCCCCATCTCCCTTGAAACTCTGCCAAAGTATCTTACCTGTCCTTGTCCGAGAGATATGGAGTTAAACTTGTCTCCACTGAACCCCTTGTCTTCAGCAAACTTGAGTAGAGCCATCGTGGGATCAGCTCCGGGTGACAGTACGAAGATCAGCGGGGCACAGCAGTTAGAGTCTGTGTAGGATTTAGCCAGATCAAATGGTGGCGGCTCAATAAACTTCTTACCCAATTTACTGGATACAAAGTTGGTGATGGCTGCATTCACCTGAAATATAAATTCTTCATGTCAGAAAAACATTTTGGAAAAAAACTTCTATACAGAGTCAAAGAATCCTGAAATGTTTCACCTCCCCTGTAGCTATTTAGCATTTCCACTACATTTAATGAAAGGTAGATGAAAAGAATGATACAACTGTGATTTCTATTTAAGTCATGAGGTAGAATTTATGCATTCCCAAGATCTTAATTTAATTTTGATCTATGTGGGTTTTTTTTATAAAGATGTGTAATTCCCCATCAAAACCAAATAAAGACTTTGGTATTAAGCACATAATTTTCAGTATAAAACATAAATCTGCACTTTACCTTGTCTGGTCTGATGACACGCAGTACAATCATTTTCTGGAAATCATTGAGTTCCTCATGGAAGGGAGCAGGTAACTCTTCATTGTGCGGCTCCTTTGAGTTGTAATATGCTGCCCATTTGTCTAGGTTACTCACAAAATGTTGTCTGAAAATAAATCAAGACATATATTGATTTGGTTGTGATGTTTATGTTAAATACCCAAAAGAACCATCATAAGCTAAGCTCTATGTGAGTGAAAGATAATATAAAATTTGGGAGAAAATTGGGACAGAAGAGAAACCTACAGATAAGAGGGGGTATGAGCTTTCAAAATCATGTGATAATTTATCTATTGTATATCAAACCCTATATTGAGGGTACTCATTGGAATCATCTGATTGAGATGATTCATGAGTACCCACAACATAGAGTTTCGATTTGAAATAACAAATTTAGAATTCCTTTTCCTCCTCTTATCAGTTGCTCTGAGGAAAGCTCTGAGAAAAATTCAGTTGACCGGTATTTTTCTTTTTATGCCTGAATATGTTTTGTGCTAAATCATACAGAACTCCTGTTTTCCATTTTGTCATCTGAAGCATCTTTTAAGAATTTAGAATTTTGAAGTTTGGGAAAAAGTTAAATATAAATTCTTGCACAAACACATGTATACCTAAATTTCTTCATGCTCTTCAGTTCTGAAGCTCTGCATATCTCATCCCAGCTCTTGTCTGTCAACCATGTGGGGGCCGGGTTTGCCAGCTTGTTAGCCAATCCAATACCACCAGTCAGGAAAAACATAAACTCATCACGGTCCAGCTCATGTTTAGAACTAAAGTAACAGAAAAATAACAACAAATCAACACATGGACGTTAGAAGCTAGATGCATGACAATTTGATGGCTCAGCGCGAAACGGTTGTAACTGCCTATATGTTTATAGGCAGTTACAACCGTTTCGTGCTGAGCTATTGAATTGCAATCAGTCTTGGATTCAGTCACAATGAATTGATGGCTTAACGGAGATTTGCTTTGAACATCTATCACAAAACTAAAATTGTAAATAATCTGAATATTTAAATGTTTTAAATTCATCTAAGGAACTTCATGGATAAGAGAAAATGATTGAAAACATTTGAGCAGTTTTAACTTTCAGGAATTTATTGTATAGATACAAGCTAGGAACAATAAAAAAAAACAAATTCTGCCTCAACTCAGGAATTAAAAATTACAAATTCCTCATACTATATAAGTAACAAAAATAGTATATGTAATTATATTTATGAAGATTTGGCAAAATATTTTGTTTGATTTTCTTGTGATACAATAAAGATTCAAACATACGAGGGACGGTCGGAAAGTAGTTGGACTTTTCGTGCTGCTGTCTCTCCATTTGCAACTGTATAAACACATTATATATTCGTGGAATCTACATCCATTTGCCAATTATGTGGTCAGTTGATTTTCAAAGATAGTTGTATATATGCAATATTCTGTCCACTTTTATGTGATAGGGGTTTTATGTACCATCGGCTATTTGTTAGAGGAACAGCAAGGGTAACCAAAACAAAAGAACATTCTAGTCATTTTAATCGAAAATAAGTTGAGTTTTTGAACTACATTATCAGTGAAGATTACATAAGGGTTCATAATTTCGAACTTGGGATAAAATCTCAGTCAAAGCAGTCATGGAAACGAGCCGGTTCCCCACTCCTGAACAGATTTAGCTGTTACCTTCGGTTTGTAGTCATGTTTGTTGCTTTTGGGGATTCACGAGGATTGATAGTTACTCATTTCATGTCAAATGGTAAAATTGTCATTGCCAAGTACAATTCTGAAGTAATTCAGAAAAACCAAAGAATACATGCTGAAGTAAACGCGTCCCAGATTAGCAAAAAAAATGTTTCTACTTCACGATTACGCACGCTCCCATACCACCGCATCTACAGTGGAGATCATCAACTATTACACATGACAATAGTTGTTTTACTCTTCTTATAGCCTAGACCTCGCCCCACGTGACTTTTATTTGTGTCTAGAACTAATGAAAATGCTTGCTGGGAAGAAATTGAGACCAGGGTGGCTTAGATACCGGCTGTTACACTGTACCTAATATAGTGGGTCTACGTCATGGTTAATAGTGGGAATAGTGAAGCTTCTACGAAGATGGCAAAAATGCATAGACATAGATGGACAATTTCTTTAAACAGTGTAGAAAGAATTTTGTAAAAGAGTTAAATGGTTTTTGAGAACTAGTCAAAAGTCCAACTACTTTCCGACCGTCCCTCGTATAACATGTAGTATCTCCAAAATGTTTTATCAATTGGTAGATTGAAGCTGAATAAACCTTTTTCTTAATAAAAGAATTATGATTAAAAGCCATGTTTCTGGAATAAAATAAGAAACTTTCTAATTTCTGAAATAACTTGGTAACTGTATGAAGTCACTCTCTAAGAGCATGAGTGAACAGTTGTTTTCCAAATCTATCTTTCAGAAATATTAGGGATAATCATTTGAATAGTAAAAATAAAACAATTCTTACAAATCAAATGAAAATATTAATTAGTTCATATTGAAATAAAAAAATTGTAACCACTTAGATATTCTAACTTATAGCAAGTTGCTGTAGAAAAAGAGTTCTTTTTTTTATATCAAACCTTTCCCAAATAAGACCTGGTTTTGATGACCATAATAGAAAACGATTGGGAAAACATCGAGACAAAAGAAGAAACTGCTGATAACCAGCAGTTTCTCCTTATGCCTCAATATTTTCTGTGCTATACTCAGAGTTAGACACTAACATTCCCAACCAAGGAGTCCACCGGACTCCCATCACGAGAACTTGAGGAGTCCAGTGGAAAATAAAGGAGTCCGAAAAAGAAGCAAATACCCAGTATTTATGTTGGATGCATATTAAAGAATAAATGCAGGACAATAGATCCTATTATGTAGAGCTAACAGCTTATTTATGATTTTGCTTATAATTTTTCTTCAGAATTTTTGAGGAGTCAGCCGGACTCCCAAGGTTGAAAATCAGGGAGTCCTACCAACTTTTAGGGAGACTCGCGTACTCCCCTTAGTGTCGAACCCTGACTATACTGTACAGAAATCCTATCTTAAATTTCGTCCATTTTGTTGTCTGCAGCATCTTTCAAATTGGACCGCCTGAAAGCTTTGTCAATTGAAAAAGCGTTTTTAAACAACTTCATGACTGTATTGTTTTCATAGCTATAAAATGTCATTTTGTAATGGGGTAAGAAATTAGCTTAGCTTAGCTTAGCTTAGATTTCACCAGAAAATAGGCTAACTTTGATAGCACTTTTCTGAAAATCTCTAATGGAATTTTTTAAAACTCTTTTTATATATAGAATTATCAAATGAATATATTTTACAAGAAACAAAGAAGGTATTTAACCAGAATTTTCTCTTTTCAAAGTTTTTCTAAGCTGTGGTTTTAGTGGGTCATGTACAATTCAAAAGTTCCCTATTATCAACATCTATAGAGTGACAGCTTGCAGATTCGTACAGCTTGCAGATTCGTACACTCGGCGGTTTCTGGCCTCTGGCGCATTGAATATGCTAAGCAATGCTGAATGGTTGCTCAATTAACTACTTTTGTATGTCCTTTGATCAATTTTGGTGCCAAAGATGGTGTGTTTGACACATCGAGCGTGATGCAGACGATTTTTGTCGTACTTACAAAGCTGAATTTTCACTGAATTGCAGTTATGTTTATTCAAAATAAGCTAGCCGAGTCATTATAAAACCTAATCAGGGCAGTACATGTATAATGTGAGAAAATTATCCTATTTTATATTCCAACTGCTTACATAGATGTCATTTGCTCCAATGTTTACATTTGAATCGATCTTCTGACCGCCGTCATTCCGGCGACGAAAGAGTAATTCCCCTTTATCTGGGACACTAGTTCGTTCATCCCAAGGTCTTTTCAAACTCAATATGCAAATCTTATATAAATATAATATAGATATAAATTCTTTGGTTAAAATGTAATTTTATATCATACTTTGATATTTCAAATTAGCTGACTGTTCAATTCTGTTCCATTCTGTTCAGTCTATACCCGTTGTCTTCAAAACCTTGAAAGTAAGTTACTTTTCCACAAATCATGCTGAAATTTTGCATGCTGTGATAAAATTGGTTACTTTTTAGATAGATAGTGTTTTTTCATCATTGCTTAGTGTAATTGTTACGAAAATGTGGTGTACGAATCTGCAAACTGTACCAAGTAAAATTTTATGACTTTTATGATGGTTGAATAACGATGGTTCCCTGACAAATCGTAAGTGCTGAAATCGAAAGTAGGTCAACAAAAGAATCAAGAAAGGTGTATTATTTTGTCTGCAGAATATGAAAAGAACATTTGCAAGCGTAAGAGTTATATAATTTACAACCCTTCAAAACTGTACGAATCTGCAAGCTGTCACTCTAATGTTAAAATTGGTTTGTTTAATTTCAATTTAACATGTTCCAAAGTATACAATGTTACTGTATTCTTGGAGGGTGTTGCCATTTTGTATTTTTTCATTATAAATATCTTATTATACCACATTAAATAGCATAATATAATTCACTACACAAATAAGCATACAATTACAGAAAATTCCATCAAGAATACTTGATATAATTACAAAGTTACTGGATTAAATATGGACATAAAAGGCAATGATTATATTCATGTAAGCTTTATCATGTGAAAAGATCTTTATACATTTAGGAAATACCAACATTCAGAAGACGCATTGCTCTGGATCAAGCTGTACTTATTCCTATCTCACATTGTAAAATTTTATGCTTGTCAAATTTTGGAGCTGCTGCAGACGACAAAATGGATGTTTATAAAGAAAAGAAAAGGTTAGTGAAAATGCCAATGTTAAAGCAAAAAATACTGGTTATCAGCATTTTATTCTTTTGCCTATATACTTCTCAGGCATTTTTGGTATCAGACCAAGGCCTTTTTTGGACAATGTTTCACAAAAGCAAGTAGATGGTAGTAATTGAATGCATTCAGACTTTTCTTTCAACATGATTAGCTTTGTAAATATATGTTTTGCACATTACTCTCATAGACTTGTGAATATGACTTACACAATAAATTTCAAACTTCTTAATCTGCAATAAAATGTAATCAAAACCTCAAAAGTATCCCATTTAAATTCACAACAGTGGACAACATAGAATGTGTTGAATCAAACCTTCATTGAGATGTTGTTAATTGACACAAAGACCCTTTACAAGTTGTAATTTATTGTTACAACTTATTCATTTCAAATTATTAGGGCAGCAGGTTTCAGAACTGATATTAGTAGCTCTGACTTTTACATCCTGGGAACAACACCAGTACTCATGCCAAACATGTTTGTCTGCCTCTTCAAAAAGGAATCAAACTATAAACCTCTCCATCAGGGGATATAGTCACCCCATATCTTCAACTCTAACAGGTCAGTTAAAATGGTATTGTTGCCTTACAGCTCTAGCTAAAGGGTCAGTCTGTTCTATTTTCTTCTTGTTAGTAGTAAGAAGTGATTGCTGATGTCTAACATGTTTTAAATAAATAAAGCCACATTTTGTATGTTTGTTCATACATGTTATGAATAGAACAAATCCTTATGAATTCTTTTTTTCAACATGCATACCAGAACTTCGAATGCCATGCGAACAACAAATTGTTTTCATGTGAAATAAAGCTTTGGTGTTTTTAAGTGAAATATTCAAGATATGTTTCTATTTTTCTGATATTCATTTGCTGCACAGACAACTGTAAAACTTGTGTATAATTGCATATCAAAAAGCATAGAAACATATCTACAGATTTTCACATGGACTATGAGCACAGACCCTGTCATTGCTAAAAAATCAAATCCTTCAATAACGAAATCTTCTCCGTCTGAGCTGAGACTTGGCGTGTACTTAAACCGAAATCGTCTGAGAAATACAATAATATATTACAAAGTCAAGGAGATACATGTTCAGGATTTTAATATGCTTATTGTTTTTTTAGCTGATTATAACATTAGAAGTAGCAAATTTTATATACATAATAAAATTAAGATGACTTTGGATTTATCAACCTCATGCTGAAATGTGAAGAAGCAAATTTGTATATTGTATACACAAATATGAGCATAGACATGATCTCAAATATATTTGTGTTGTTTTTTCTCAGTACTTCAGAAAGATTTTAGTAGAAGTCCTAGATCATACCTTTGAGACAGACAAGCTGTTAATCAACAATGAATATTCTCCAAATATGAAAATCAAATACTTAATTAATACATCAGAATTTCTGGTAAAAGTTACTACAGTTTTCAAGAATGTGTGACAATTTTTTTAAATGATTCTTTCGTCAGTTTTTATGTATTGGTGATTAACAATATTGGATGCATCAATCCATTCACAATGGTCATCCAAGCTTCAGATATATACCAGATGGACTCCAAGGAAGGTTACATGGGAAAGAACCATCTTTCTTAATTCCTTCATATGTGATGTTTTCCCCAAATAAGTATTGCAGCATGTCAAAAGAATAATATTAGAATTTCAATGTTAAAAAGATTTTAAGGAAGATAAGGGAAATTGTGAAGTAAAGGCAAAATGAACAAATGAGCACACACACAGATTGAGAGAAAAACACTTGTTAGTTCATTGGTCAAACCCACACACCAAAAACACTGTTAAAATGTGAAAGGGCATCAATGATTAGAAAACACAAGAAAACAAGAGCTGTCACTGTAAGATGACAATGCCCCCGACACCGCTTTGATTTTAAATTATGGCCAATCTATGTTCAAGGTCAAGGTCATCCAGGGGTCAAGGTCACCAAAGTATGTGCCTACAGAAAGGTACTGTACCAAGGAATGTTGTGGTAAAGTATGAAGAGAATATGTTAAGTAATAAGGAAGTTATGGCTAATGTTAAAGTTTTTGGACGGAATGACGGACGGACAGACAGACGGACGGACAGACGGACAGACAGACGGACGGACGGACAAGTCAAATTTATGATGCCTCCCTATCGGGGGCATAAAAACTGTGGACATCTCATACTTACAGTAGCATATTAGCACACAAGAGGAACGAAAAGAGAAGTTTATCTTTTTCGAAGAGAGAGCGACACACATTACAATAGAGATTATATGTAAAGTGGTCTGACAAATAACGTAAACGCCTTTCCAGTATCTTGGAGCGGTTGCTGCAAAAATTCAACAAAGAACAAAATATTTTAACATTTGAAGCTATTCAACAATGGCAAAAAACTCCAACTAACTCGTAATCAGGTTTTTCAAATTTACCGTAGGCATTATCAAAAATTTCTGCTTGACCAAAACTGGTAACCGTTGTCATTGCTGCATTAACTCTTTTCTAAACAGCAAGAATTCGATCTGCATCAATTTCACAAGCAGTTGCAGATGACAAAATAATTGGTAAATTTTACTATTTAGATCCAGCAAAAAGAAATTCTTAGATACAAACCTATGGTAAATTGAAACTTAATAACCAATGATACATAACATACAATAATGAAATACTTACAATAAAATGTTAGCACAAAGTATGAATGAGAAAAGGATTTTGTCCTTTTCAAACAGAGACCGACACACATTACTGTATAAACTATAAGTAAAGTGGTCTGCAAGATAACGTAATCTTCTTTCCAAAATCTTGGATCGATTGCTGAAATAAAATAATTAAAGATTCCACTGAAATAAAGTAATAAAAGGAGAATAAGCCATCTATGCAGAAGCAGGAATATAGTTGCTATATAACAAAGCATCAGCAGCCTAAAGCTCTATAAATCTAAATAATGAAACAGAGTAATAATACCATAAACCTTCAAGTGCCATCACTTGTAATCATTTTTAAATATCATTCTTTTTTTATTCATTAAAGTTATTTACATGTAAATATACAAGTACTTCAACTACCCTGTATTTATTTAAAAGGTCTACATCAAATGAGTCTTTTTAAAGTGGCACAAAATTTTATAGTGTCACATAATTTTCAAATGGCACTGGATGGCTTCAGAAAAATGAAATATAAATGCATAAACTGACAAGAGGTTTGAATGAAATACTAGTACCCCTGTCATAGCATTTCCTTTTTTCAAAAACATTGGAATTTAACAGTGACTGACATTGCTGACCTATAACATACCGTAATTATTCTAATAAACGCCCATATTCTAATAAACGCCCCCCCCCCCCAAATCTCAGCTGAAAATATGCATATTTCAAGCACAATTTAAACGGGAAAGGTTGATTCTAATAGACGTCCATCCCCCGATTCCGAATTGAAATAATATAAGTCTTAAACAAAGATCCTTTCCAAAAGCAATGAAAGAGAGGATTTCTTGTCCCCTAATATGTTTACAATGAATGAATTTCATCCAAAAATCGTATTTTACAGTCCTTGTAACAAAACTTTGCAAACTTTTACTTGATTAACTTTGAGTCCATGAATTGACATTTGATTCCAATGTTTTGACTAGCAATATTACAATACCTCTAATAAACGCACACACCCAACTTTTCTATAGAGTACTTTTCTAATAAATACCCGGGCGTTTATTAAAATAATTACGGTATAACAGGAAAGATTTTGCAACAAGAAAAACAGATCTGAAATATAAAAGCCCCATCACTTGTATGTCAATTTTTTTTTTTTACCAAAGTTTTAAAAAATGATAATGAACACACACTAAATTCCAGAGCAGACTTATTTATATCTAAATAATCATAACTTAGCTAAACTAAAGTATTGTATATTTATATGAGACCTACATGTACTTATCCACTAGCACTAAAACATAATTTAAAGGGATAAAACAAGACTAATATTGTACGAATGAAATGAGCCCAGATCTAGAAAACTATCTCATGTAGTATTCTAGACTATCAGGTTCCTAGATCATGCTGCTCCCTTATTGTTGCTTCAGTTCGCAAAGAGGCTAATGAGAACAACATTGTTCCTGATCTGACTGTCAGTTTTACACAAGCTAATCAGGACACTTATTGGCCTCAAATGCCTTAAAGGTCCAGGCTCAGATTTAATTTTTGTTATATCCCCCTGTATCAAGCTGAAATGGACCATAATTGTTTTACTTTTTTTGTCTACTTAAAAAGTTTGATGAAATTTTGAAACTTTGCAAATATACTTCCATAAAATGCTGATTATGATTATTGCATACAGTCCTAGAATAAATTACTAATTACTGGCATAATGGTCCCTTCATACTTGACGAATCTAAACTAGCTTTCCATGATACAAGATGTTTTGTAACATAGAAGCTTAAAATACATGGCTTAAACTTCAGCTTTGTTAAAACATTTTTACACAATAAATAGAAATTTAAATTAACACTAACAGAATTTTGTTTTACAATTTTTTAGCAATCACTAGTTTTAACCCTGTGCAAAGACATGTTTGAAAATATTACGATAAAAGTAAGAACATGCGTTTCTGTGCCCTGTACCCTATTTAACATTCTGCAAATTTTCTATTTATAATTCATATTGTTGTATTACTGTAAATTTAGTAAAGAAAGTCACTGTTGATGTCAGTGACATGGTAAATGTCCTTAATTCACTTCTTTTCAAAAAAAGATCTTTACTTGAACAACTTTGTCTTGCATTAACAAAGCTGAAGTTAACCAATCTAAAACAAAAAGTATGGGTGGGGTAAGCTAATAAAATCTGAATCTCTTCTATATATGACAAGAGATTTGAAGAAAAAAATCCTGCATGCATCTGTGGGATAAACAAAACTGTAAGGAGTACATGTTCTAGAATTTCCTCTATTTTGTTACCATGGTTACTTACATCAACAAGTTATTACAGAGTAGGAAGGAAAACACAATTTTGTGTTTGGCAAACAGTGACCGAGTCACATTGTCAAACAACAAATATGTGAAATGGTCCGTTAAATAGCGCAGACGCTTGTCCAATAGCTTGGATTTATTGCTGTAAAAATACGTAAATGTGTTAATTGCATGAAAAAGAACATCATCCAAAGCCTTGTCATGCTGATCCTGATAATACGCTTTCAATAAACTTGATTTAGAGAACAGAGTGATTGACAATATGTATTTTGTTACTATATGCTCAGAAATATCATGTACTAAATGGTTCAATCAAGAAACAAATGTCATGATTGATGCACATGTATGTCAGGGAAGTTGGTGAAAGCACCATCAAATTCTCAATCCAAATGAACCTTGTTTTAATATTGCAATCCCACTCAAAATGGTATTTACAAAAGGGATGCAGACAGTATAGAATAAGCTCAGACTGCAGATTTATGCAGACTGACCTCGTTCTATGCTGTCTGCCAAAGTGTCTGTAAATTTCCAGGATCAGCATGACACACAATATCCCTTTCCCAAACGATGAAAATTTGAGCTTTTTTACTTTGAAAGCCACTGTAGATGCTGAAATGAATGTTGATAAATGCAGGATTTGTGTCAAATACAGCACTGAAAATATTGAGACAAAGGAGAAATTGCTGATTATTAGCAATTTCTTCTTTTAGCTCAATCTTTTCCCAAGCCCTTTCTACTAAGAATTCAAAACAAGGTCTTGTTTGGGAAAGGGTTAAGAGTTAGGTGAGCCATAATTGTTGTCATCTGGTAATGAGCTAAAAGGAAATATATAAAATAAGATAAATATCCTGAAAAGAGGTAAAGATTAGTTCATAGATGTTTAACTTCAAAATATAATCCATAATTAGAAATGCATAAACTCATGAAAGACTAAAGTTAAGAGGTAAGAAATTCTTATGCTTCAAAGTATTTTTATTCAATTAGGAATAATAGAATGTAATAATATATTTCAAAGCGGACAAATCATTTTTTTTATCCTGTTACTTATGTTTTTTTGATAAATAAATTGATGGTATGGTATAAATCACATCTTTTAACAATTGATTCCAGATTCCTGTCATTTCTTTTGCCCAGTACCACAACATTTTGAGTCTCCAGCTACCAGCTGCACCATAACCCAGATGAATAGAAGTTTGCCTTTGCATCGGTAAAGAAAACAAAAGAAAACAAATACAGCAGGATTACTTTGTCCTTTTGGCATAAGAGAACAACATCAATCAAGATCACCCTGTGCTTGAGTGCAGTCCTTTTAAATATCAGAGCCAATCATGATCTCTAACAGGCTGATCTGGATCCATGTTGATCCCAAATGCCATATGGTTGTTTTATCCTGAACAGTTCGTTAATAAGTTGAAACCCAAATGATATTTACCTGTCATGTATAGACATGATGTAGAGGTTGACAAACCAGGTCAGGGAATACTGGTACATGGGGTCAATGTTGGGCAGATCGGCTATCGAGAAAAACAGAATAGATGAGTGTTTAGCGATGGGACGATATCCCATACGACTGTTCTCTATCTTCTCCTCTGTTTCCTCTGCAATCTGGAATCAGAGTCAAATAAACATATGGAAATTAATTTTCTTTATGATCCAAAAATAATTTTCAAAAACAGTATCTAGAGATTATAGACTTTCGTAGAATCAATGACGTTACATGTGAAAAGCATATAATTTGATTCATATCATGGCAGAGAAAATATAAATCATATTCTTCGAGCCTAATGATGTACAAAATTTTAACAATATATGACAATAGACCGCTGGCCATTTGGCCAGAGGAGCTAAGAATCAATCATGATTGAAAGGAGAGACATTTTCATTAGTACAATGTTCATTGCAAAACAATTACATGTTTCGTCCTAAATGGAATATTCTATATATGTAGAGAGAGAGAATTTTTCTAAGAAATGCCCATAGTTAAGCTAATTTGATACGATATCATTCCAATTGACCATACTTCAACAGGATTGTAAAGCAAACAATTTATTGATGTTTTTAAACAAAATCTTGTATCTACAGCTTTATACAAGCTGTTGTTACAAGGTTTTTAACGAAAAGCAACAAATAGACTATATATACCTTTTGTTTCTTGGAGATTTCATCAGACAGGATCTTTGATGAGTCGAGGATCTGGATAGCCGACTCGTCCTCCAGAATGTTACCCTCCGATGAGGACAGTGTGTGTAAAATCTTGTCTTCAATTTCCTTTAACTGCTTCTTGTTGGTAGCACTCTGTATGATCAATGCTTGTCTCTCTTCTTCTAACTCAGGCCTGTAAAAAAGAAGAAATTACAGTTCAGCCCAAAGTTTTGAAAACATAGTTATAAAGCATTTGAGACCAACATGGATCAAGATCAGCCTGTGCATATGCACAGTCTGATCATGATCCATGTTGTTCTCTAATGAGGACAATGTATTTAGATTCTTGCTTTCTATCTCTTGTATAATCAATGCTTGTCATTCTTCTAACTCAGGTCTGTAAACAAAGAAAGCATAAAATTACCAACAATTATTGTGAAAGAATGCGGTATGGGTTATGATCAGACTGATCCACTAGAATTTTGCCCTTAATTGAGCACAGTGTTTTGATGCTGATAATCAGTATTTCCTCCTTGTGCTTCAATATTTTCTGTACTATGCTGCACACAAATACCATTTTTTCATCAGTCATTTTGCTTTCTGCAGCAGCTCCCAAACAAGAAAAGTCTATTATTTGCTATTTGGAAAAGTTATGTATCTGATTATTTACCTTTCTTTTGCGACCACAATACCCAGCAGCTGATCTTCTAAACCCTCTGGTGTGATCATGAAGTTGAGAAGGGACACCTTGGTAGCCACTTCTGGTAGATAGTGTGGGTTACGCAGCTTCGTCGTGATGTAAAATCGGAAATCCTTGCTGTACTCAATCACATTCTCACCCAGCCGGATCATCTCGACACCACCTACAAGTGAACAATTGATAGAAAATGAAATAAGGAAATAAGGAAATTTCTTGGGTTAGTGCTATGTTATTGCAAAAAAAGCAAATTCCTATCATCGACATTATTGCAAAACCTTGTAACAACAGTTTTATTAAAGCTGTAGTTACGAGGTTTTGTAATAACACCAATGATATGTACTTACAACAGTGATGCATTAAACTGTTGGAATAGTCATACTTAATTTTTACTATATCTTAAATTGTTATGAGATCACAATGTTAAACAATGTAATTAGGATAAAGTACTGGTAATTTATAATTATTATTATAATCAGATGATAATCAGGTTACCATTGGTTAGATTTAAACAGTTTTAGTAAATGGAAGTTTAAGATGATCATACTCATGTAAAAATAAATCTAACAAATAATTGTTACATTATTATTTTTGCTATGGAACCAACAGAAGTTTTCTGTGATGAATTCTTGAAAGTTGTAATTGATGCTACAAAAAATATCATATCAAATAATCATGAACATTTCATCATAATTATGCTCTTGATAAAGAATATCTAATATTTCCTAACACAAATTCGGCAATTATTATAATAATACTGAAATTTGAAGAAATGCTTATAAGAAACTAGAAACAAGAAAAAACAAAACATCAAGCAATATCATTCAAAAGTAATCATTCCATGTCGATGTGCCACACTTTCTCATGCAAGTCAAGCAAGACAGTATCATGCATGCCTCAAAATATTAAAATGGCACAGACTGCATCATGCATGTGGAAAGGATGATACTGGTAAAATGTTCACTGCTGCTTTGTGAAAATTTTGATCAGTTAAATCAGCCATTACAAGTTGCTACATGGGAAATGTCACATATTCTTGCATATCATATAACTTCTCAATGTGTGTGCTGTAATATTTCTTGTACTTGATCTAAATTGGTACCATAATGAAAAAGCTCTATGTGATGATATAGTATGCCTATACTAATGCTATCATAAAGCATAATGTTATCAGTTTCTTTTCACAAATTTCCTCTATTGCTTCTTCCAAAGACTCATATTTTATAAAGTAACTTTACAATGAAATTCAAATAGTGTAAACATTCCAATATGTGATATAAACAAGTGCACAATCAGATCAAGGCTAAACCGAGTTACCAAGATCTCTATCCGCTGTTGATAATGGAAAAAATTGAAAATTATATCCATCCGAAAGGTTGGACTAGTGTTCTCAACAATGTCCTTAATGTTTATGACCTTGCCTCTTGTTCATAAACAATGACATACACCTTTGCAATCCAGCTTGGTTCTTTTTAGAGCTACGTTAGTATCATACATTGTGCTCTTCCATAACTTGATTTTCCTGTTATTTACCACCGATACACTTCCTGTACAAAATTTCCAGACATTGGATGCTTATTTAAAACACAAAGGGATGAAGCTTTCGAAAACAATAATGTCAAATGTAAAATGTTTGGAACTTGCATAATTTTCATTCTATGCATATTCTTTACAAGTTTTTCTCCTAAGCATGTCTTGAAAAGCTATGTTCTGTACTCCCTCCGCGAGCTATGCAAGATTGTCTACTTTAAAATATTGTAGTGAAATGTGTTATGGTAAAAATTCTTGTGTCAAATGCTTTATACAGTCTGTTAAGAGTATAATATTTCTAAACTAGATCTAGAATCTACCATACATTTTTATTTTTAAGATAAATGAATAAAATGCAACATTTGTAAGTGTGGCACTTCAAATACTGGTGTTAAGTATTCATAAAGTAATAAAATATATAAAAGTAACATTGAAACATAAAATTTAATGCAACTAGAAAACCTATAGGTCTCTTACCATCTGTAGGGGATAAAATATTGAAGGAAAATACAAAATAAAGATTATTAAACATTTCAATATGTAGTAGGAATATTTCAATATATTTGCATATTCTATTAACAATTTACTTGCATATTATATTAACATTAGTCAGTAGGTTCATTAAATCCCCTTTACAGCTAATCACTTAGTTTGACACATTTTTTACAGCCTCACTTTTGCTTTTTAAAATCTTAGCAGTCAATTTCAAATCTTCTTTGAAATGATGTTTTTGCCTTTTACCAAGTCTAGACAACAAAATATTTTACAAACTTTTGAACAGTGTGAAAAAAGAAGAACAAGATGTGTTTGTGAAACATGAATGCCCCCAAATGGTCATTTTTCTAAAATGTTAAGTTTTCGTGTAAAGGGTTGATAAGGGTTAACAGATGACCATGAGGAAGGTAATATTGCATGGAACAGATACCTATCATTGAAAGGAAGTGACATATCAATTTTGAGCTTTGTGTATGTCGAATACTTTTTAACAAAAGGCAAAATGTCAAGTTTTCGGACAGACAGACTGACAGACAGACAGACAGGCGGACGGACACAAGTAAAACAATATGCCCCCAATCTTTCCATACGGGGGTATAAAAAACAGATCGCCAGGCTTTTTTTTCTTTTCTTTTTCACATATTGTCTCCAATGACCCATCTGACTAACACATGTATCAAAAGTATCTGCTGCATGATATGATCACAATATACAATACAAGAATCAGACCCTTTTGTGACTGCTACACAAAATGTCCAATAGCTATAGGTCTCGATAAATAATCTGGCAGAGCATCTCTAGCTATTAGCTAGAGATGCTCTGCCAGGTCATTTATCGTGAGCTAAACACAAAGGTAACTAAGGATAATGATATAAACATATCCCATTGTCACCTGTGTCACGGTCTATTGCATTCTGTTGCAATATCACAATGTTTACAATTATAACATGAGTCCAAAACTGTTGACTATATTGAGTTTAACATTACTTACCTTCCCCAGAAAGAGGTATCACTTTGAATTAAACAGTATCAACCTTATCATTGAACTTATACAAAAATTTAATGCCTCCAAAAATATTTGCATCGGAGACAGATTGGCTATATGAACATTTAGCCATACAGAGAATATCTCGACACATCTAAAGTTGCAGTTGGATGGACCAAAGAACAGACATAATATTATGCAAAAAATGGCATTAACAATTTCACTATTGTTTTGTAGTTGTTTTTTCATAACTTTTGGTAGTATCAAATCAATTCTGATTTATGCAAATTATCTGTAGATGCCACTTTGTTTTTTATGTGAGGGCAAGACAATCACTTCAGTAACTTAGCTTAAGATCACAAACAAGAGGACCATGATGGTCCTATATCGCTCACCTGAACCAAAATGATATGAGCAACACTTTTGTTCAATTCAATTAATATTTATGACTAAAAGACTGAAAACGATCTTAAGGTATATGACCCATCATTAAAAACTCCACTTTCTAGCCATGGGACATGCATCAAATTACACTCACTTGTAAATACACTTCAAATAAGTTGATTCACTGTGCCGGATTTCAAAGTTATGCTTCAAGAAGAAAATAATTTACCAATATCTTTTTACTCTATATTCATATGCAAGGGAGGTAATTTATAATATTTTTGTCAAATATTTCCATAATTATGCATTAATTCAAAATTCTAAACCGTTCAAAATGCTTATGTTTGTATTTGGAATGGAAATATAACACAGATTAGGATTTACTGGCACTTTTCAAATTTCACCTCTGGCTCATTGGTGCTAATGATGGGTTGTATACGTTAAAGTCAATAACGTTGTGAAAATCCAACTCATTCGAGATCTTACGGTGCCCAACATTGTGTCCAAGTTTTGTCTTGATTGACAAATAATTTTAGATTCTAGAGTATAAACAAAGCCAAAAAGAGCCGAAAACGACAATTTTATCAAATTCAAGGGCACATAACTCTCAACTTTCTGATCAGATCAGACTGAAAATTGATCTCATCCGAGATCTTATGGTCTCCAACATTGTGTCCAAGTTTTGTCTTGATTGGTATATAATTGTAGATTCTAGAGTGTAAACAAGGTCGAAAACATGCGAAAATGGCAATTTTGTCAAATTCAAGGGCACATAACTCTCGTCTTTCTAGCCAGATCTGACTGAAAATTAAACTCATCCGAGATCTTATAGTCTCCAACATTGTGTCCAAGTTTTGTCTTGATTGATAAATAATTATAGATTCTAGAGTGTAAACAAGGTCGAAAACAGCCGGAAATGGCAATTTTGTCGAATTTAAGGGCACATAACTCTCGTCTTTTTGGTCAGATCAGACTGAAATTAAAACTCATCCGAGATCTTATAGTCTCAAACATTGTGTCCAAGTTTTGTCTTGATTGATAAATAATTATAGATTCTAGAGTGTAAACAAGGTTGAAAACAGTCGGAAATGGCAATTTTGTCGAATTCAAGGGCACATAACTCTCATCTTTCTGGTCAGATCACACTGAAAATCGAACTCATCCGAGATCTTATAGTCTCCAACATTATATCCAAGTTTTGTATTGATTGGGCAATAATTGTAGATGCTAGAGTGTAAACGAAGTTAAAAACAACATTTTTCGTGATTCAGGGGCAGATAACTCCGCACTTATTGGTCCGATCTGGCCCATAATCAAACTCATCCGAGAACTTATGACCATACTTGCTTTGACCAAGTTTGATCAAGATTGGCCAATTTTTGTGGATGCTAGAGTGTAAACACCAAATTGTGGACAGACGGACAGACGGACAGACGGACGGACGACGGACAAAAAGCGATCACAATAGCTCACCTTGAGCACTTTGTGCTCAGGTGAGCTAAAAACGTACATTAACTAAAAATTTAATTTTTGTACCTTAATAATATCAATTTCAAAATCATATTACAAATTTCACAAATTTTATGATTTTTTTCTTTTTGTTTGTTTCAAATTCTATCTTAAGTTTATCATGATTATAATGCATACCTAGGAATCCTATCATTTTTCATAACTGAGAAAAAAATGTAACAGTATAAAACTATTTAGAACTCATACAGTTTGCCCAGAAAAGTATATGTTTTAGTGAATCACAAAGATTTTTTTCAATAGTTTGATACAACAGAATGTACAGACATCACAACCTTACCTAATTCTTTCAGTTCTACAATTGTATTGACATTAAGTAAGACAACAGCAAATCATTTCCACCATAGTATTCTAGACTAACTTACTGGTATATCATATTTTTTCTTTAAATGAACAAGTTTTAGAAGGCAATTCATTCTTTCTCTCAAATGTTATCTTGTGCACCATTAAGTTAATATAACAATTTGTTTATTCTTTAAGAAGTTGAAAGTACTAGTCTTGAATAAACATTATTGAGCTAGTGTCTAAAACTTATTCTATCAAAATTATTCGGAATATACTTTTGGAAGCAGTTTCAAGGAATCTCTATTCATGACTTACAGATTTGCTTTAACACATTTTATATAAGCATTTCTCAAGATCACAAAAAAAATCATTATTTAATTACCAACAATACTATTGTGTTACATGTAACAGTCATGATAGTAAAGAATCTGTATTTTTACATTGATTGTGTCAACAATGTATTTATTACAACAAAAATTGACATTGTCTTACCATCTTCTTCCAAATCCTCTATATAAAGGATAGAAATTTTATGTTTATACACCGTGAACACTTGATATAAAACTTTTAACAAGTATACTCTCCTCCTACAGATTAATTGGAGATACACTCGAGGGACATAAATATTCGCCACCCACTTATTTTTCATTGAAAAATTGAGTGATTTTCTGGACTAGAACTGTCACAGAACCTTTATTCTTTCACTTAGCAGAAAAACAAAGATATGACTCGAAAGTATAAACATTACCGGTAAAAGTCTGCATGAATTTTCTTTTGGAATGTCTCAAAGACACGGTTGCCAGGCAACATAAGAAAATCAGTGAAAATTTCTGGCAATCATCCGTAAAACCGTTGCTATGGCAACAGATAGTGACTTTTTTGATATCTGAGCAAATGAAAATACGCACAACATACTAGATCTAAAAGTTACAAATTGTTTATGAGATTGGATGGCTACTTACATAGTACTGCAATTTTATTTGACCAAGTTACCACAGAAAAATGCAACGCTCCATTCTCTCCTATGTTAATTTTGCATTTTTGGTATTTTTGTAACGAAAATAAAATTTGAAACTTTTGTTTCTCAAAGGAAATTTTATGGATATCGCAGCAAACATAATAGTTAAATAATTTATCTATTGTAGATCAATTTATCATTAAATCATATCTGTAGTGAAACTTATGTTACCATGGCAACGATATCATGGAGACTGGTCAGAAATTTTCACTGATTTTCTTACGTTGCCTAGCAACCGTGTCTCTGAACCATATGAAAAAAGTTTTTATACGGATTTTGTCCGCAATTGGTTATACTTTTAAATAATACAATGTATTGTGTGGTGTGTAAGAAAATAATGATTCCGTATCATTTTTAGTCTAAAATTATGCGTAAAATTTATGCAAAAATCAGCAGGGTGGCGAATAATTATGTCCCATGACTGTACATCTTTTGAACACCTTTGTTTTTAGAAAATTCATGCTGTCTACTTACACTGTTATTGATATTTCTACACCATCTTAATTGATGAAAAAAAAACTATTTTTACCCAAAATGTGGGTATTAATATGACATAACTAAATACTATATATGACAGCCCAGACTTTAAAACCTGAAAAACTTTAGGGGGGGGGGGGGGGGGGGGTAGATGGACATACAAATAACTTTAAACAAGAAATGAGTTACTAATATTCCCTCCTATTTTCAGTACCAAGGGACAAAAAGCTACTTATTGCTGCACGTTTTTACTACCCACTCCAGCATGCAGTGCACCAACACCTGTAAACCTTATACATACATCACATCTACACAAATCATTCTAACATGCAATAGGTATTCACAGATTGCTCAGACTGTGTGTTTGGCCATATGAAAAATGCCTTTTGAAACTTCAGGTATTCCACAGATCAATACATACCAAACACTTATTGTTGGCACTAGGTCGTATGGCACATGTTTACTTTTTGTTCAATGTAAACAGAACATTGTGGTTTAAAACGTGATGAATTCTATCACTCTGTCTAAATGTTTAAGATATTTACATCACTACTTATAAAGAATTTAGTCATGTTCTATACAGCAATGTTATATTCACATTTGAACAAAATGTAAACATGTGCCATACGATCTTGCGCCAACAATAGTGCAAATTTGCCAACAACTTTGTTGTATTCCATGACAACGGAAATTAATGAGGGTATCTGGATTTTTTAAATCCAGATACCCTCATCTATTTCTGTTGCCACTGATGATTGTATGAAGAGTATGGTATCTAAAGATCAGTAGAAACCTTAACCCATTACCAAATGGCAAAATTTTAGACTAGACCAAATTTTAAAGATGTTGCAGACGACAATTTCAAGTGAATGAAATTTTACTTTTTTTCAGTCTTTCTGCGTAGAAAACATTGTGGGAAATGAAGAAATTGCTTGTCACAAGCAATTTCTTTATTTACCACAATGTTTTTCTAGGCCATACCATTGTGGGGAGTCAAAAGGAGTCATTGTGTGGTCATGGGTTAACACATCATCAATGTGGCAAAAGGTGTGATTCCTTTCATCCACAGAGTAAAAACAAAGGCAAATGAAAATGTATACATTTCATACCTTCACAAAGGCTTTTTTAATATGGCACTACACAAATGATTAATGAAATAGACTGACCCAGCCATTATGTATTTTATAAATTGTATAGAAAGGAATCTATATTTGATTGATATATTTCATAAGGAATGAATAATGAAGTTGAGGGAGAGCATAATGGTATGACTACATTGTAAATGTATGACATACCAAATGGGTAACAAGTCTCGAGCACACATAAATAATACAAGTATGTTTTTTAATACTGACAAATTACACTAACTTGCCTGCACAATTTTACATGTGCACTTCCATTCAATGCATGCACACAATTGAAATATTTTTTCACAAAAATATGAGTTAATTATGTAATTGTGTGCTAAAATTAGACTATTACTCCATTTGGTTTGCCATATAAATGTTTTGTAATTGAGAGGTTACACAAGAAGTCAGAGTTCATATAAAACCAGATGTACTGGAGAGGTCCATATACACCTACCCATTCCAGCTGTGAAGAAAACAGGAGATTAAACAGATTAGTGGGATTCTTCATATCATAGAATAAAGAGTCGGGATCTTCATAAATGGTCTATAAAGATATTTTAGAGCAGCATGGATCTAGATCAGCCTTTGCTGTACAGTCTGTTCGCAAATAACTTCTTCATGACATATAGCAATCAAAAGAGGTCTACAACGGTCCTCATCAGACTGTACTAAGGCAAGATTAATCTGGAAACATGGTTGCTCAAGTGCTATAGGTGCCATTTCTTGAGTTCCCAGCTCATATTATGTATTCAAAAATTATACCTGACAAGCAGTTATTCAATAAGCAGATCAATTAAATCAAATGAGTCAGAAGTAGAATTTTAATATCAAACATTCTGCAACACTGAAATCTGAATTTGTCTCTATTAGGCAATATATTTCAGTCAGATAATATTTGGAGGACTCTGCACAAATCTATTGTAATTTTAAGAGCATAGATTCACAATAGTTATGCAGTAAACTGTTATTACTTTAATTTTGTTTCCACTAATTGTTGAAAGAAGAATGAAAAGGCCTTAAACATCCAAAAAAATTCCGTCTCTGTGAGCATTTATTTTACCAAAATGTTGACAGTCACGATTGTGCTTGGAATTTATCTAACTTTGAAACTAGTAATCAGATTATATCAAGGAAAATATAGTTACACACAAACATATAAATATGAGGTCTGGGTAAAAAAAGGCGAAATAAAATTTTGCAAATTATTATTAATGCACATCACTCTATTATCCAGGCATAGATGAACATGTAAATGATAAAACTGCAAAGTATTAGTCAAAACAGTAATCTTAGCAAATATGCTTGTTTACAGACCTTTAAAATCGATTCAACAAGAGCTGTCCATAAGACAGCGCGCTCGACTTTTCTAAGTTGCTTAACCCAGAATTTCTAAGTCAAACAAGATGTGTTTGTGAAACACAAATGCCCCCGAAATGGCCATTTTTCGAAAATGTTAAGTTTTCGTGGAGTAAAGGGTTGATAAGGGTTAATGGATGACCTTGAGGAAGGTCAAATTGCATGGAACAGATAGATATTGTTGAAAGGAAGTTGCATACCAAATTTGAGCTTTGTATGTCAAATAGTTTTGGAGAAATGGCAAAGGTTAAGTTTTCAGGTTAAGTTTTCGGACAGACGGACGGACGGACAGACAGACGGACAGACGGACAGACAGACAGACAGACAGACAGACGGACATGAGTAAAACAATATGCCCCCGATCTCTCGATACGGGGGCATAAAAAGGTTAAAATTCGAGTAAATTAAATGTGAGAGTAATGAATCTTTGCCTAGAGGCTAATATTATGGTCACAAAAGCATGTGCAAAGTTTCAGAGCAATAGCATAAGTAGAAACAGATGTTTGAAAAAACTTTAACCTTTGTTGCAACACCCACGCCAACGCCGAGTGACAGTATAAGCTCTCATTTTCTTTCAAAAGTCGAGCTAAAAATAAAACTGGAATATTTAGAAGAAAGCTTTGGAAGACATACTGGTAAATAGAATTTTGCAAAACCATGTTTTTTTTTATCAAAATTACTCTGTACAACATGGGTTTAAACACATTAATCATTTATTGCCCAGTGCTGTAAACAAGTCTCAATTCTTACAATAAGGATGCAGGATAAATCTGCTAATTTTGCCAAGAGAAGTAAAATAAGATCAGCTCACAAACATACATTTCAGCATGACAAGGTTTTAGTTTTGATTTCAAGATATTGGAAAAACTGAAAATAGATTTATAAATTACTATTCTATTCAACAATAGCAAACACACCAATGCAACCTATGTTAACCAATACATCAAACATATATATAAAGGGCTTACTAAAAACCCATCGTAAGTACACATATGATATATACATGTATGCACTAACAAGAGTTTCATAAGCCCTCAACATCTACTTAATCTCACCACCCACCTTGTTTGAATGTCTGTTTCAGTAGCAGAGGTTCTAGTGAGGGATCCAGCTCCTCTCCGACGTTCTCCAGCAGTAGGGGGTTACCAAAGGTGATACAGTTCTCTAGTGTCCTCATGTAGTCAGAGTCTGTCAGCTTGATCACAGATAACTTGAACTCCTTCTCCATGTTCTTGATCCACTTGTTGGCCTGACCTTGAGGATCTATCATCAATGGCCTGCAAGCAAAGGTAGATATACTGACCTCTTGATATGACTACTTCAAGAAGATCATGGAAAATGGTCACATGACTTTTAGATTTTGTTTATTCTATGTCACATAGTGCTTATTTTAACAGCATAAAAAGCCAATGCCACTACAGATGAAAAATATTGAGGAAGAGTCTTTCATGGTAATTTACAGATATATAAAACCTACATCATATATGTTCAGAAATGGCGACATCCGTTCAGACATATCTGATAAAATTTCCCTTGGTCTGATGATTTTTTTGCTACTCTCAGTCCAATTGTCTGACACTCCTTTTGATCTGTCAAGATAGTGAATGAGAGTTCTGTCTGACAAAATTTTATTCGGTCTGACAGATTATTTGGTACTGTCAGATTGAATGTCTGACAAAGATTTCTGGTATTTCGCCAAGTCTGTATGTTACAGTTATAAAACTCTTACCATCTTCTAGAGTTGGCTACAATCACACCATTATCAATAGAGAATGCATCTCTAGGTAGTCCATGAATGTTCCAGGCTTGAATCTTGATAGGCTCTCCCATACACTTACTCAGGGAAAACTCCTTGGAGCAGGGAATCTTAGCATCCTGAAATTCAACACAAATTGTTATTCCATATTTAGTATGAATATTTAGTATGGCAAAGGTTAATACATAATCAAACGGTAAAAATTAGACTGATCCAAATTTAAAGATAGTGCAGACGACAATATCGAGTGAATGAAATTTAACTTTTTTTTTGTCTTTCTGAGTAGAAAACATTGTGGGAAATGAAGAAATTGCTTGTCACAAGCAATTTCTTCATTTTCCACAATGATTTCCAAAGCCATTATCTTTTAGGGAGTCAAAGAGTCATTATGTGGTAATGGGTTAAACACAAATCTTTTCTAAGTTTGTGTAACAATTCAAAAGAGAATCTAGATTATGCTGTATTCCTTACAATTTCATTGTTTCTTTTTATCAAATGCCGGAATTTCCCAAATGTCAGTACATGTACCACTCAAAACATATATCTAATAAATTTTGGAGGAAAGTTTCAAATGCTGATGACCCATTTCTTATTTCAGAGCAACACTTTTGTTGCTATCAGAATATAGTTTTATCTTATCGTAATCTTTATTTCTGATTTGTGTAAAATGATTTTCATGTTTTCAAAAAATGGGCTATTCTTACAACAAACTTCCAATGTTACTAACCTGACAATGCTTGACCCAATCCCCTGTACAACGTTCTCTAAACGCGGATGTGAAGGGACCCAGGTAGGCGATCACACCAGCAGAAATCAACACATCACCAATCAAGTTATCAAAAATATTCTGGAGCTGCTCAGCGGCCTTCGTCCAACGACTCTTCTCCCCACCTAGACCGCCAATCAGCTTCTCAGCACGGACAAGCTTCTTTCCACAAAGATCGACCTGGAACTCCAGCTGTTCTTTCTTGTCTGTCATTTCTTTAAATGTTGCTTTCAAATCAGCAAGACGTTTCTCTACTGCAGCCAGTTCAGCTCTCTTTGCATTCAACAGCTTCATAGTAGAACTAAGTTCTGATTCAGCCTCGGCTAATCTTGCCTTCTTGGGAGCGACGACCTTGGCTACACGATCATAGATCTCCATAGCAAGGATCCACTTACACAGACCCTCAGCGGCGGATGAAGCATTGGCTACCTTGGCAGGATCAAACTCAGGATTAGTGATGTACTCTTTCCTGATCTTTGCCATCACAGCAGGCTGAAGTACAAAAGTTAAACAAATTCATAGACAAACTTACTTACAATATACAAAGAAATTTCAAGTACATGGAAAACTAACAAATCATTGTTTTTCAACAAAAACCTCGTATCTGCAGCTCGTAACGAGCTGCAGATACGAGGTTTTTGTTGAAAAGCTACCACATACAATGCATTTAGCCCTGGAAAAATACTTTCTGGTCTAAATTTTACAAGGCATAGATAAAACATGAATAGTTTTTCTAACTTATATTACTTTTTATTACATATCAATGACATCAACATTTTCTTAGTTTTCCACTTATTTCAAAGTGTCAATTTCCTTTGGGCATTTCAAGTCATAATTAACTACTTACAGGGATGTTATCTTTGTCATATTCCTTCAACATTGCGAGGAAGGACATGTCACCGAGCAGTTTCTTGGAGGGTCCCCAGTAGTCAAGAATCTTCTGTCCGGGTTTATCAGGGTCGTTGATCTTGTCTGGCTTGATGTCCTTCATGACACAGACGGCAGACATGACAAGTTTTACACCAGATGGGGGATTCTTCATGGACTTCACAATAGTGATATCTGCAGGCTGTAATTGAGGAAAATAACTTGTGGTTGTGAAAACAAAGATAGAAATTTGGATTTTTCCCAATCCAAAACTTTTGTCAAAACAAATTGTAGTAATTCGATGTTTCCTTGACTACTAGTATTGTAATCTAACTTCTTATCTCACATAGGAAATGTTGGTTGGCCTGTAAAGCCCCCGATATCTTTATTTTTCTGATTATCGTGGCAAGAAGGTGGATCCTTATTGGTGTATTAAGAATAAAATTGTGTAGAGTTGTGTTGGAAAGTTCATAGGCTTTTTCGTGGTATCCAATTATCTAAAATAGAAAGATTAGCATAGTTTGATTGGTTATCTAAAATAGACAAAATGATGGTTGTTCTTCCAAGAACAGGAACCCAAAATAAAGACCTTCTTATCTTTTATACAGTGATCTGGTAAAATGTTACATTCATAGAGGGGGATTGTTTACTTTGAGTGTATTAAGAGCAGCAATAGCAGCTTCCAGTGCAGGGATAGCTTCAGCTAGATCAGCTTCACATTCATCCTTCAGTGCCTGGGCCTGAGCTGCTTGTTCATTAGCCACAGCTTCATCAGCCTTCACTTGTTTACTTGTCTCCTCTACTTCACCAGACTCCTTCTGGATAACCACCAACATCTTGGAGTTCTCTTCAGCAGACACCACCAACTGGGGCTGGAGCTCTTCTAACTCTTTCTGCATGTCTGCTACCTACACACCAAATAAGAAATATAAATTATTAGTATCCTTGGAGTCTATGGAAGAAAAGTATGCCAATTTAAATCAATGTATTTGGACATTATTTCAAACCCTGATACCATGAACTGACAACAAAATAAAACAAAACCTTTTACATAACCTTAATTTTTACAGTAAAGAATAGCACCCAAAACATTATCTTAGTAAACCAAGTTCCAACGGATCTTGTCCTTTCTTGATTTTACTTGGGGTCCAATCTCAAAGGTTAAAGATGGCTGGCATAAAAATCAAATGAACAGAAACATACTTCAGAGAATTTGCACTAAACTCTGAAAATACTTTACATTGAAATAGATGACAGAAAGCAGGTTTTAAAGAAATCTGTGACACACATACCTGACTTGAAGCAAAAGCCAGTTTTTCCAGACCAACAACATATCTTCTCTTAGCCTTCAGCGTCTCTTCCTGTTTAGCTCCGAGTAATGACTTAAATGCGTTGATCAGCTCCAGGTATGATGTTGGAGTGACATAGTTATGTCGTCCGAGCTCGTGGAGATAGGCTGTGGACAGTATGTTTGTACTCTGATGGAAGTGTTTACATAATGTGACGGTCTCTTTTCGCTGGTCATCCTCCATGTCGAGATGCTCCAAAAACTTGTTAGCCACTCTCTCCAGCGCATCATCAGGCCAGGCCTGCAAGGTTCATAGGTCAAGAATAATACAAATGTAGCTTAAATTAAAATGAAACTTTCAATCACAGCTTTGATTTGAAGTGTGCTCATCAAGTCATATCATGAGAAAACTGGAGTTACATTTACATATTTGCATAAGATGAGTTACATCTAATTACAGTGTCAATTTTTTCACATCATAAAATCAATAACTGTCATTTCACCTTGATAATGTTTTCAAGGTTGAAAAAGTTCCTGAACTTGTTTGTTTTTCTATTTGACAGAGAAATTGCTTGAGAAGTCTGTGTATATATCGAGATGACTAATTCAACACCAAAAAATATCTAACAGGCAGGCAGTAAACATGTTTTAAACAATACACATACCTGGAACCAATCAATGGTGCAGCAGTTGATGAGAGAGGGAAACTGTCTGAGTCTGTTTCTGAACGCGTCACCAATAGGGCTGAACGCGATGATGATGTGCAGGTTCTCCCTCACACGGTTCACAAAGAACGCAAACAACGCTAGCGGACTGAAGTCATCTCCACCTTTACCCTCGTTCTCCATGGCTGCCTGCATTGCTGGACGGATACTCTGTAAGAGTATGAATTACAGAACTCATTGATTTAATTTTAACAAGATATAAGTTATCCCTTCCCTTTATAAAACAGCAAAGTTCTAGACCATTCAAATTTTAAAGTTCTAAAAACAACAAAGAATTCTTTAGTAAAACTAAATATATGCAAGTTATAAAAATAGATGCTGATTATAAGCATTTTCTTTTGGCTTCAATATTTTGCATTGATTTCAACAAGAGTGCCATGGTCACAATATACACCGCCACTTATAAACCTTGAGAAACAAAAATGACATTGACAAGGATTTATAAATATCCACACAAAACCTGTAAAAAGTTGTGTTCACAAGAAGGTTTTATAAATATCCAGTAAAAAAACCTGGAAGGAGTTGCGTTCAAAAGGCTGAAATATCATTAAGCCCAAGAGACTAAGTTTTAAGGGGGCATAACTCAGACAAAAATCAATGAACCATAAAATCATTACTTCATGCAAATCTACCATTAAAGGTAATAACATCCACTAAGTTTCATTAGGATCCAGCCAGAATCTTAGAAGGAGTTGCATTGACAAGGCTGCAATTTCAATAAGCCCAAGAGACTAAGTTTTAAGGGGGCATAACTCTGGCAAAAATCAATGAACCATAAAATCCTTCCTTCATGCACATCTACCAATTGAGGTGATAACATTGACCTAGTTTCATTAAGACCCAGCCAGAAACTTAGGAGGAGTTGCGTTGACAAAGCTGCAATTTCAATAAGCCCCAGAGACTAAGTTTTAAGGGGGCATAACTCTGACAAAAATCAATGAACCATAAAATCCTTCCTTCATGCACATCTACCAATTGAGGTGATATCATTGACCTAGTTTCATTAAGATCCAGCCAGAAACTTAGGAGGAGTTGCGTTGACAAGGCTGCAATTTCAATAAGCCCCAGAGAATAAGTTTTAAGGGGCATAACTCTGACAAAAATCAATGAACCATAAAATCCTTCCTTCATGCACATCTACCAATTGAGGTTATAACAATGACCAAGTTTCAAGATCCAGCCAGAAACTTAGGAGGAGTTGCGTTGACAAGAAAAGTGGACGGACATACGGACGGACGGATTGACGGATGGACAGATGGACGGACAGACGGAGACGATGACGCCAATATACGTCCGCCTCCGGCAGCGTATAACAAAAGGATTGTCAAAAACAGTGCTAGTTTAGGAATGGTTAATAAAAAGGTGGATAGCTCGATTTATATGTTCGTAACAAGCATTATAAGATCTAAAAAAAACTTTCATGCACATGCCTAATGGATCCTTATCAGACAGCATTTGACTAAAGGCTGATCGGAACACAATTTCCCTAAAAAGCTATTAGGGTCTTTTTTTTCAGATCATGTCTTATATCTATACTAGTTTTGCTAAAATTTCAAATGTTCCTGATGATTCCATTGCCCTTACCTCCATGATTTCTGATTTCTCATCAGCAGCG
Source organism: Fragum sueziense (assembly GCA_963680895.1). Taxonomy (NCBI): domain Eukaryota; kingdom Metazoa; phylum Mollusca; class Bivalvia; order Cardiida; family Cardiidae; genus Fragum; species Fragum sueziense. The sequence continues at coordinate 8,911,304 of OY804597.1, forward strand.
AATATGTTTGGTACTTCACCGGTGTTGAGTAAGTTATCGATATCTTCCAGGAATGATTCCTCCTTAATCTGAGTGTCTGTTATCAGGAACACCATCGTCTTACCTGTACCTGCCGTCTTTAACAGGTTCTGAAATAGAGAAAAGCCAAACATTAACATGCTGTAATGACGCTCTCTAAAAAACAACAAAACTTGGACAAGCAATAAAAATTGCATACTAGATAGACATTACAAGAGAAAATGCAACATGTAGGTGTTACATAATGAAGTAAGGTTATTCCTATGTGAAGGTTGTACCTGTTCTCTGCTGTCTGCCAAAGGGACTAGGAATATCATTAGATTTGGAGATGAAAAGTGAAACACCTACAAGTACTATACAAAACCTTCAAATTGCTGAATCCAACGTCAGTTTAAGATGGAATAACATATAAATTATCTTGAGTTCATGACAGAAGACAAAATGTATGTAATGAAATTGTATAGCTCTGCATTGAAAGCAATCTTTTCCCATGCACATTTACACTTGAAATTCTCACAATTGAAAAAAAAATCATGGAAAATAGTGACCACAAGATATCGAGACATTAGGTGAAGAATAAGTTTGACACATGTGAACATTTTGTTTACAATACTTCACTCTTACCTCCTCTGCTCCAGCAATTCTCAACACCTTCTGATATTCATTAAAACAAATGGAATTTTATTGGTCTTACAACATTGTTTACATAAGGAATCTGAACTTTGGAATTACCAGCCTAATAACATTTTTTCACATGAATTACACATACCATCTATATATACCATCATACCGTCATATATGGGGATGTCTCCCAACTGATGATACAGCTAGGATACTGCATGCCTCAGGCATAAAGCATTCTGATCATATATATATATAACTTTTTTAATCTATTGACAGATTCGAAGAAAACTTAAAGTTAAAGAGTTTACTTTCACTACAATAGCAGGTTAAGCTAACAATGGAATGTACAAGGGCATGGGATAAATTAAGATTTGTACACCATTCTACCAAGAGTACTCTGTTACCCATTTTTATGTATTGACAATATTGAGGGAACGGAAAATAAGTTACTTTCTTCTAGACTAGGAATAAGTCAACAATGCAAAGTATAAGGCAACAAATATAAGGCCTCTCCAATATAACTCAATAATAAAAGGTATGAACTAACCTTGATATCCTCTCTCCACTCTGTTTTCCCATAGTTTTTAGAGATCTCTGGTTGGAAGAGTCCGTATCCAGCCATGGCTGTGGCCAGTCGTGTGAGAGATTGTCTTCCACTACCGCCCACACCGACCAACAGGGCATTACCACCGGGTACACGCAATACACGACTGATACGAGACAGGTGCTCCAAAACATATCTGTAATGTAATGTTATATATATGGTAATTCAGCAAAGTCTAATTCTACAGTCTGCAGGAGGCTCAGGGACACCTGGTAAATGTCATTGACCAACAACTTCTAAAAGGGCAAATACAAAATCAAACAGTCATGAGCTTTTACACTGATTGACAGAGCCTTCTTGAGAGAGGGTAGCTGGTAAAAGGATTGGATTGTACAGAGTTTCAGTCCCACTTAACAGCTAAGGTAATATGGAGACGGGACCTAGGTTTAAAGTCTCATCTGAAAGACACAGGTAACTGGTAAAGAAATGGTAGCCAAGACTAAATATGTAAATGCATGTCATACTACCAGACATGGCAATAAGAAGTATTTGTAATCTGATGACTTGTTATACCTACCTAAAGATGACGAGGTTCATTCTATTTTTATGTGTGTTATTATATTCCTCGAGACCTTGTTCTACGATGGTGTACATATCGTCGAGTGATCTGACTTCATCATACACTCTCTCTTCAGCTTCAGCATCAGGATTCATGTAATCACCAAACATTAAACTACGCAAATCTTCTTCTTGTACCTATAGGGAATAAGAGTTTATGTATCCTATTTTATACATGCAACATTCAAAATCATTATCATTTTTTCCAGATGAAAATATATGAAAAACTGAGTCTTCAATTTCTTTAACTACCACTTAATGATGACCTACAGAGCAACTATAAGCCTTGTAAGTCAAGTACTTTAAAACAATATACAGCAAATTGTTGAGACTTATGCAGTGGAGGATCTAGAGGGGGTTCGGGGGATTCAAACGAACCCCCCTCTGTAGCCAGATTATTTCATTTTCATGCAAAAATTCAGTCACAATTATGCAATACTAGGAAAATGAACCCCCCTATTTGTATATTCAAACTCCCCTCACAGAAATCCTGAATCCGCCGCTGTTATCAATATGTTTCATTTACACAAATTGACAGACAAAAGGACCAGAAAATAACTGTAAAACCTTTTGATGGAGAGGAGAACATAATTGAGTTTAATCTTTGAAATTGATAAGCCCTTCAAAACAGAGTTAAAATGACATTTCACATTTATTTCATTTTTTAAAAGTATGTCTTGATGCAAAGATTGTTTATTCTAATGTGTAGAAATGCTATCAGCTTATTGAAGTTGTTATTTATAAGCGGAAAATACGCCTTTAAAGTGATACAGAAATGACCAATTCTATATAAATCAACAATTTGTTTAATTTTAGCACAAAAATATTTATTTCTCGTAAATGGTTAAATATTTTGACTTGAAATTTTCAGAATTTTCATAAGAAAAGATACTCTTTCAGATAGAATAAAAGTGAAATTTATGTAAAAACAAGTATCTGGTGTTGTATGCAACACATAAAGTCCCCTACCGGCTTCACATTGACTCAATATGGTAATCAATAATAGATTAAGTTGCAGGATCCATTTTTTGCCATATTTTCACTATTTCCGTTACCATAGCAACCGCACTTTTCGTCAAAGAACAAAGATAAAATGATGTGCATAATCTACACATTGCCATCTAGTCATATACCAAGTCTCATCAAATTAGCTTGCTTACTTATTAACTTATCGCAGGATCCAATATTTTTTGCCATATTTTCACTATTTCCATAACCATAGCAACAACAATTTTAGTCTAAAAACAAAAATAAAATGATGTGCATAATCTACACATTGCCATATAGTCATATACCAAGTCTCATCAAACTAGCTTGCTTAGTTATTATCTTATCGCAGGATCCCATTTTTGGCCATATTTTCACTATTTCTGTAACCATAGCAACCTCAATTTAAGTCGAAAAACAAAAATAAAATGATGTGCATTATCTACACATTGCCATCTAGTCATATACCAACTTTCATCAAAAACGCTTGCTTAGTTATTAGGTTATCGCGGGATCCAGATTTGAGCGGACAGATGGACGGACAGACGGACGGATGGACGGACAGACGGAGGGCAAACCTATAGTCCCCTCCGGTGTGAACACCGGTAGGGGACTAATAACCGTGAAATGTCACTTTAAGAGAAAACTGGTAAACTAACCTTTTGTCCTTCAGGTACTAAATTCTCAAACAAGGAATCAAAACCCTCCTTGAAATATTCTTTCACTGACTTTTTAACCTCTCTGAAAAAAGAAAGGATGATTTTGTCATGAATTCTATAAAAAGACTCATTTTCAATAATGCTGTGCATTGACACCCTTTAAGTATAAACAAGAGCCGTCAGAGACGGACAATGCTCCCCGAATAAGGCATTGTCACAATAAATGTATGCTGTGCAGAGCTAAGATTAAGCTAACAAATGTTAAGCCCCCTTTTTCCATGACATATTTTTCATAATCAAATTTCAAATAGTTTATTGTCAATGGCATCTGATTTGCTACTTAAATATGAAATTTCATAAAATTCTTACCTCTAGACTAGGAGAAATTAGAGAAAAACTGTATTTTACCTTAAGTCCCCTTTTCTCATGACGAGGCCTCAAATCCAACAAGAGTGCCATGGTCACAATATACACCGCCCCAGGGACTTAGTTTTAAGGGGGCATAACTAAGGCAAAAATCAATGAACCATAAAATCCTTCCTTCATGCACATCTACCAATTGAGGTGATAACATTGACCAAGTTTCAAGAAGATCCAGCCAGAAACTTAGGAGGAGTTGCGTTGACAAGAAAAGTGGACGGATGTATGGACGGATGGACGGACAGACGGAGAAGATGACGCCAATATACGTCCGCCTCCGGCGGCGTATAAAAACCGGGAAAAGTGCATCGGCATTATGTCATAGGGAGTTCACGTGGTAAGTTTCATTTGATTTGGCCCAAGGGTTTTGGAGAAATCCCTTCGGACGGACAGACGGACGGACGGACGGACGGACAAAGCGGCGACTATATGCTCTCCCTTTGGGGAGCATAAAAACAGCAGTTTTTTACAACTGCATCCAATTCAAGCCTTCCTAATCATACTATTCTAGAAAGATATTTATGACAGAAATTTCATTTTGAAATTTTCATATTTCTTGAAAGAAAAATCAATTACCATGCAATAAGAAAGTATTCCAGATAAATTAAGTCCCAATAAAATATAATAGTGTAACTATAAAGGAAATCTTGTGTACATACTCAAAGAGCCACTTTCTGTCATTATCATCTGTGAGACGATCATAAAACACTCTCATTACTTCATGGACCCATAACCTGAAATACAAAGTCAATCTTCAATTAAACATTTGCCTTTTAATTAATCTTTTCTTAATTTTGGTATATAAGTTTGACACCATATTTATCCATTTTCAATACCGTTATGACAGCTCGTTCAGCTAACAATATAGAATCTATCTCTGACATTTCTAACGTAAGATCATAAACAACAATGAATGAAAGTTTCTTTCTATACTGAACTTTAAATTGTCAATTGCAATGATTTATTGCAAGACATTTTTTAACCTCATTTCGGATTATGATAATCTTTAATGGGACAAGATAAATTGAGTTTATTGGGGTTTTATGCCGTTTTCAACTGCCAGGGTCATAAACCCATTGGTGGGTGACAATTTTGTCAGAAAGGGTATTTGCCGCAGCCGGGTATCGAACCCAGGACCTCTCGAATGAGAGGCATATGCGCTACAAACTGCGCTAAGGCTTCGGCCTGGGACAAGACAAAACAAAGACTTGTTCAGTATAGTAGGTAATGTTTCTCCTACCTAATCATGACCCTCTTGTTCTCCACTTGTGGTTTTTTGATGAGACATACACCGAGAATAATTCTTGAGAAATCTCTCAAGTTAAACACATAATGAGACTTGGCTGGTGTGGGCAGCAAGTTGGCAATGGCCTCCTTATACATGTGAGATGTGGCCGTCACTATCAGGTTACCCAGCGAGAAGAAATCTGCAGCAAACTCCTGACCCTACAAGGTAACAAGACATTCCAAGTTTTACATCATGTTTCAACTTTCTCTGTACATGTATATACAAATTTTGATCTTGACTTCTAAATAATTTGTTTGATTGACATTCATCTACAGTAAATTAGATTCTTTCGCTATAATTGAAAATCTGTCAAACTCAAAATCTAGTTGTGTCCTCTTCAATGAATGAATGACTGGATAACAGAATCAACAAAAAAATCTCATCAACGAGACAATTCAATAATATCAGGTAATCTCTATCCTCTGTCTGTCGTGTTTCTATCACCTTTTTTAGAAAAATATATATGAAATTCATACATGACAATCTCTTTGATGGTAAAGATAGCTAAGTGTTTACTAATCTATAATTGAAAAACCTTACCCTTAGATATGTGCTCATAATAGTAGAGAAAATCTTTGACATGGTATCATCGTTGAATGGATTCATTCCAATAATGTTGAAATGTCGGAGGAATCTCGCAGTAACATCGTTTCTACCGCCCCCTGGTGGTCCCATAGCAGCAAAGAACTGTATATCTTGTAAGGTTATCTTGGATGTGTCCTTCAGATCATACCTGCCAGATGGTAAATAATTAGATATAGAATGGTGCTTTATGCTTATTTCCATAATTTTGCAGCTATTTGAAGAAAACTGGTACACCTATCCATTCATGGCTTTGCTAGCACCATAAAGACATAGCATACAACTCAGCAAACAGTTGCAAAGATAATTGATTTTTACCCTTTCCCAAACGGCAAAATTTTTGGGTGATCCAAATGACAAAATGGATTTTGTTAAAGATAGAATTTGTGTAAAATATTGCATAAAAATATTGGGACAAAAGGAGAAACTGCTGGTTATCAGCAGTTTCTTCTTTTGTCTCAATGTTTTCCAAAGCCCTTTCTATTAGAAACGTCAAAACAAGGTCTTGTTTGGGAAAGGGTTAATTATTTGGTGAGAGGAAAAATGACAGTAAAGTGTGGATGAGCTGGGATTTGAACTGATGCAAACAGTATCCAAAGATATCAATGTTATTTTAGAAGATGAGCCAAAAAAAATGTATTTAACCCATTACCATAGTGACTCTTTTTGACTCCCCACAAAATAATGGCCAAGGAAAACATCATTGAAAATGAAGAAATTGCTTGTGACAAGCAATTTCTTCATTTCCCACAATGTTTGTCATCCAAAAAGACCTAAAAATTAAGAATTCCTTTCACTTGAAATTGTAATCTACAGTCTCAGAATCTTTCAATTTGGACCGCAATCAAATTTCATCATTTGGTAATTAATACAAAACTCACCAATTTCCATGATCAAGGTACTGTCTTAGTAGTTCTATAGGTGGTTGTGCACCATATACCTCCTTGGCCGGCATGTTGAGATCGTCCACAAAGATAACAGCCTTCTTACCCATCTGTGGTCCAAACACGCCCTTACGTCTTTTGTCCAGACGAGACATGATGATGTTCTACAAAATAAATATCAAAATATTTGCCGCTATGGACCTTGTCATACTGATCTAAGGGTATTAATCCTTTCCAAAACAAGACCTGGATTTGATATCTCTAAGATGGTTTGGTTTATTGGGATTTTACGCCGTTTTCAACTACTAAGGTCATATTGCGGCTGCTGGAGCTCCTAACCATGGATTCCTATCATTTCTCATACCAGTACTACCACAACACCCTTACCGAGCCTCCAGCTTTTCCCCTACATAGCTTCACCATATCAAACCATGACATCCCTAAGAGATGAGGCTTGGTAAATCATTGAGACAAACGAAGAAAATGCTGATAATCAGCATTTTCTCCTAAAAAGAATTACTTGCTACAGCAGCAGGAAGTCAGGATGGTTATAAACAACCTTCCAATGTAAATGATATGACTTTGTTTATTTTCAAAACTCCAAAACTTAATCATGCTGATCCAGGAATATTTCTGCTAGGGCAGCATTAGACCCACGTTAATACATCCATTGCTAAAGGTATTTTTGTCAACAAAATGATCAACAAAACATACCTGTGTTTGGTTAGCGCTGGTTTGTGCGGAGAAGTTGACAAATGATGGTAAGAATTTTTCCCTGGGTAGATCATGCATCAGTTTGTCTTGTACATACAGGGATTTTCCTGTACCAGTCGGGCCCACAAACAATAACGGTCTGAAATATATTGAGAATATAAGTAAAACTATTAATAGATTCAAAATTAAACAAGAATGGTTACAGTTGTTTTGATCTATCAAAACAACTGTAATCATTCTCGTTTAATTCTGAATCTATTATAGAACAGTCATGTCGTGACAGTGTATGTGTAGGGCTTAGTGCCAAAACTTTTGTCAGTGCAAATAATTTATATGCACAAACCTTAGTTTTGTACTGAGCCATCTATACGAGGCCATCTTACTGCTTTACAGAAAATGTCTATTCCTTTGTTATTCAACCAACAAAAAAAGTTGATAGCCAATCAATAATAAAATAAGAGTTATCAAAGCAGGAATTCATATACATTAAATTCATTTCATCAATAAACTTCAAACTAGTTTCTTATCTAGAAATTCTATTAACGTTTTAACCCTAAATAATTGTTTAAAAGCATAACTTAATTATATCATTGCTGAACAAAACTGTTCTATTTAAGTAAAAACATGATTATTTCCTTTAATCATGACTCATGCTTCTTCACACAATTGGTGTTGAAAATTATGCAAAACATTGAAGTCTTACAATGGGTACAGTGATTGAGTGAACCTCTTTTTCTTTGTTAAAAATTGCAGAAGAAAAAGTGCTCTAGAAATCAAATTAAAGTAATAAATGTCTGCATTCAAAGAAGTAAAATCTAAAATATGTGTTTCAATTATTTTGTTGTAAATGAACCAATGTTCTTTTTCTTTCTAAGCATCATTCAAATAAACATACAGTACATCTAATTGGGTGATGTTAAAAGATGAAATGATGTGAAATACCTTTGGTCGCGCGGTCGCAAGCAGCTTATTTTGCAATTATACAGATAAACATGAAATGAATCAATCTTTTATCATATAACAAGGTTTCAATCACAATGAAAACTCGTACTCATGATGCTACCATGTTTTACAAAACATTTTTGAAAAAATCTTGATGTGCATTGCCAGCCATATACGTTGATGTACAATCTTAACTTTTCCCCCAAAAGATTATCTTAGTATTTGTTTCTCAGTTACAGGTTCATTTTTGAATAGCAGTACACATAATACTAGTGATTGCTCAATAAGCATTGCTTAAGCAAGACTGACTGCATGTTGAGTAACTATAAATTCTTTTTATTGTAGTAATTGAATTTTTAAACAATTAATTTTCAACTATCATTGATTAAACAGTATAATGTGGCTGCTCATTTTAGTGAATGCTTATAAGATATGACAGAAATGTGATCATCTAGAGCTAGACAGTCTGTTACATACCTAAAGTACTTGACATTTAAGACATTTCATGCATAACAACACAATATGGACAATTTTTCTATTAAACACAATATGGACTATTTATCTACTATTTATCTGTAAGAAGCTTGTATACATGCCCACAGATCAGCATTGAATACTGAATTTATTTGCATGGTCACATGATATTACATAGAGTGAAATATCAATTTACCGTTGAAGGGTATCAAATTTACTACAACAATCAACAAAATGTATCAATAATATCATATATGTTACCCGTCACGCTAAAAGGGACCTTATATGGAGTGTGAAAAATATCGATCCTAGTCAATCTGCACAGTCCACACAGCCAGACTAGGGCCGTCACTTTTCACTTGTATGCAATTTTCTAAATCCGAAATGTTTTCCATATCTTACTATATGTTCATTTTTCACTTATAAAATCTGGTTGACAAGCGATGAGTCTGACAAGTTTGTAAAAATTTAGATTTTTGGAGTTCAGATAAGGTCCCTGTTAGCGTGATGGGTCAGGTCATATATTATACAAACAAAACATGTCAGTCTAATAAGATCCATATTTATATTTGATAATAGAAAAGTTACTCTGCTGTTACTTGAAATCATTCTAGCTGATACAAGCAAAAGTGTTTCTGGATATGATAGAGAAAACTTAAACAAACAAAAACTGTATAGAAATAGTTTTTAGTTTAAGAGCTCTCTCTTCATCCATTTCTTTCTTTCAACAATTACTATTGACCATTATACTTATCATTATTTCATAAAATGCTAGACTCAATAAGCAGGATAATCTCAATTCTGTTGCTTTCATGAAAAACAAGAGCTGTCACTGTAAGATGACAATGCCCCCGACACCGCTTTGATTTTAAATTATGGCCAATCTATGTTCAAGGTCAAGGTCATCCAGGGGTCAAGGTCACCAAAGTATGTGCCTACAGAAAGGTAATGTACCAAGGAATGTTGTGGTAAAGTATGAAGCGAATATGTTAAGTAATAAGGAAGTTATGGCCAATGTTAAAGTTTTTGGACGGAATGACGGACGGACAGACAGACGGACGGACGAACAGACGGACGGACAGACGGACGGACGGACAAGTCAAATTTATGATGCCTCCCTATCGGGGGCATAAAAAATACTATTATTAACATCAATATCATGAACACTATAATTATTATCATGAAAAGTCTTTCGCTTACAAACAATATTTTGTTTAAATGCAGCTGGTATAAGAAGCACTTATAATACTATCTTCCAATGCAAACCTGCTAGGATGGGAGTATCTAAAATTTGATATATGGGGATTATACACGTAAAGTATTTTAAATTTTCAATTACCTGGAATGAGCAATACACAGATCCATGATAAACCTGTATCTAGCTGTGTCCATGGTGGGTACCAACATCTCTCGGATCTTCTTAGACTTGGGCTCCACTCCCTTCAACAGGTCATTCCAGTGCTTCCACTGACCACGAGCCTTTTGCTACAATGATGGAAAAAGATATTTGACAGTAAATTATCTTGCTAGAAAAATAAAAATATTAAATATACATGAAAATAGCAGGATATGTTTAAAGTGCAGAAATGACCTGAAACATCTACAGAGTGTCCCAAAAAAAACGGAACCCTAATTCTAAGTCAAATATTTTAAAGCGCAAGCAAAAAATCTAATTTTTGAATTTGCAGTACTAAAGATTCCATCATTTTTGCATTTGTGTTCCAAATTTCACTTAAAAATATACATCGGTTCAAAAGTAATAAGCAAATTAATAATGACACTAAAAAACCGATTTGACATGATATTGATTTTTGCGTCTTGTTTGTTCGTGAAAGCGCACTAACTGTCAGCTGTTGAATTCTGTACCGTTGTACGTGTATTTACCGATTATCTCAAAATCTAACATGTACACGTTCTGTACATTCAAATTGAGTCCAAGTTGTTTAAATTATTTTCAAATTATTATGTGATTCATTTCATATGACTCGGTTTTAACTTTTATTTTCATATATTACAAGTTTGATATGTTTCCTAAAATTAGTCCAGTCTTAATTTTCTTGCATAGTATACATTTCTGTGGACTATGATTTCATTCTTTTTTGTGAATTTTGTGTTATTTGTGTTTTGCATAAAGGTCAGTGTCGGGTCAAATGAAACCCGTAATACTTTTTAATTGAGCATTGACCGGCATGTTGGTCAGAAATAAAATAAGTACCGATAATTATTATTCATGAGTCTGCGATGCACTTGGATATTTTGTTTGTATTCATTTTAGTTACATCGCAGCATTAACCGTTTATTTATTAGCAAAAAAGATTAAATGAAAATGCACTATTGTGAATACAATGTTTCAAAATCATTTTTGTATTGTATTGAATATATTAAGCAATTGTAAAGCGTCAATTTATCCAATTAGTGTAGGCGCGCGCTGCAGAACGAAAAGATCGATATCGTGTTAAAATGGTTTTCCGGGTATATTCATTTGAATGCCGATATTTTCAAAACTAATAATCATTTTTCAACCAAATTTTAACTGCTAATATAAAACTGTCGTTGCTATTGCATATGTAAATTTGGTGGAGAAATATTACTTGATACATGAGAAATGTACTTTCAAAAATGGGTTCCGTTTTTTTTGGGACACTCTGTACATTGTGCAATGACCCAGTTTTCTGCAATGCTGAACTATTGGAGATTGAAAATTGCAAAACAGATTTGAATTGTCTATAATTGAATATTGAGGGTGATCGTTTTTATCTATTATTCTGGAATTAATTTATATTATACTTGTACATCAGGAAGACATTTTTGGTGTAATTAGGAAGACATGAATTTTGAGCATGTGAAAAAAAATACATCGAGGTCATCACCATTTCCAACAATTTTATCAACCCATTACCAAACAGCAAAATTTTCAACTCATCCTAATTCAAAGATGTTGCAGACGACAAAATCCAGTGAATGGAATTTTCACATATTTTGGTCTTTCTGGGTAGAAAACATTGTAGGAAGTGGAGAAATTGCTTTAGACAAACAATTTCTTCATTTTCCACAATGTTTTCCCTAGCTAATTTCTTGTGGGGAGTAACAATCTAATGGAAAGAGAAATATTTTACAATTTGTTGTGATGATTTAAAGCAAAAAAAAAAAAAAAAAAAAAAAAAATTGAATAGGGTGTTTCTTACGTGGAATGTGCATATGCAGTATTACAATTTCCAGAATTTATGCTTGAACATAATTATACCATTTATCTAGTGTATCAATAGCAAAAATACTGTATTTTTAATACTAAAACAAAATAATGTTTGAGTTATAAGAAGTACTGTCAAAATAAGAGTGTAACAACACTGAGATTGCACCATACCACCACACCGCCTTCCTCTGATTCTACCATCTTAACATTATAAAATATAAAACTTGTCATCTGGTAGTTCAACAAACAATAGTCAACACATATGTTTATACCCGGTATGTTAAAAGAATGCATGTATACTTGTAACATGTTCATCAGAAGTCTGCATGAAGTGTTTTTTTTTGTTTTTTTTAAATTACATAATCATGGTTAAAGGTTTATGGAAGCTTTGTATTTCATGTTTTTGTTTAGAACTAAATTTCTACTTATTACTTAAACTATCAAAGCAACAATATCATCACTCTGTGTTATACATATTTCTGACCACTAACGTACGTGTTTCCAAGAATCAAATAGGTTTCTTCAAATATAGAAAAATATGATTTAACAATTGAATTATATACCAACAAATTCAATTTCTACAAAAAGAAAATTATAAATTACTACTTGATATATGTAACATCAATAACATTACAATATGTCACTATTCTAATTTCAACATTCACCGAATACAACACAATATGGAGAATATGAAAATATTTTAGAAATGAAACCGTTATTTTCTCCTTTTCTCTACAATATTTTCAAACTTTTCAAACTGTGTTTTTCTCCATAACCTGTGTGTCTGGTAAAAGGTTAACCTTTACATGTCCACAATATTTCACTAATTTATACAAGTCACATGATATAATGTATGATACCACAATACAAAACAATAGGAACTCCTACCTTTCCATCACCCTCCAATTTCTTGTAAACATATACAATTCACATTAATTAAGATTTTGATAAATCCTCATTATCAATTCATTGCTGTCCAATTAAGTGGAAATTTAGCAATTTTATTTTTATTGAACTATAAAATCATCTATACACCTAAAACTTTGCATATTATCATTACGAAGGTAACCGTAGAAGGTAACTGTAGAAGCATTGACCTGATAGGCATAAACATTTTTCCGAGGTTGAACATATTTTAGATCATTTTTCTTTGAGTTTAGAGGACATTTATAGGTACATTACACACTGTTACCTTGCAAATATCATTTCAGATGGAAAAGCACTGGGTTTGGTTTCTATTTCTAAATTCCTATTCATTAATAAATCAACTCAGCATATCTCAGTATGCCACATATTAATTATTTCAAAAAAGACATTAATCAACTTATCCTACAGAAAGTAGTTAAACCAGGATGGAATTAGGTTTTGGTTGGCAATATTTCATTGTCTCTGAATCATAAATTGACCCATTCAAAAATACTTTTGCATCATCTCTCAACCACATTTATTTTTCATTAAAAAACATGTTTCCAAAATGTACAGATGTAAAATTTTGTCATTTGGGAAAGAATTCTTACCTCAAAGTATACATCATACATGAGCTGGTCCTGTGGTATGGGCACATCAAACTTTCCAACAGCTTTAGGTATGGGGTGTTTGTCAAACTTGCCATTCAGGATATCCTTGTAGAAGCCATCAAACTTCTGTCTTCCGTCCACATCCACGCAGGATCCGATAGACCAGGGGATGGCAAATATCACCAAGTTCTGTAAATATAACAGGCATTGTTTACTCTGTCCTGTACAACAAAAACTCATAAATTTTGACAAAAGAATTAGGCTAGATATTAGACATGTTGATTTTTAACATCCTTGAATACCTAAAATAATCAGAAGCGAAAAGCACCTAAAGCAAGATAGATCTACAGAAAAGATATGAAACTTAAAATTTTAAGAACATTTTGATTCATGCTTGGTAACACTAAAAAAAAATTGCGGAAATACACATAATATTTGGGAAGGACCAATCAAAAACAAATTTAAAGCGATCTACATATACTGAAAGAAACTTCCAACGCAAAACCAGGTTCAAAGTTGTATATTTCATTTATTAACATAACTGCCACACATCGGTGACCCATCGACCTTATGTAACGGCGGATAACATTATGTGACGTATTGTTCCACTCCTGGATCAGTGCCTGCTCCAGCTGCGGTAACGTTTGAGGTTAAATTCGACGCGGACATACTCTCCTATCTAACACGTCCCAAAACATGTTCGATTAGGAATGAGTTCGGTGACATCAAGGGTCAATCAAGCACATTGATGTTGTATGCATGAAGGATTGGTTGTAATATGCGGGCAGACGTTGTCAGAAAATGGATATAAGGCATTTCGTGGTGGGTGGGGTTGCAGGTATTAATAGTGCAATATTTTGTTTAATGCTTTGACCATCTTATCAGAACTTCAAAACGATGTTTTCCTAGCCGGCGTGTTAAACTTTTACCAAAGATTGCAGACAGTAAATATTGCACAATGCAACCAAAGGACTACACCTTCCGCCTGGAGCATTCCTATGACGGGCACTCTGACTTCAGTGAGTATTTTTGGCAAATTGTGATGAGGAACTTTGAAGAAATTGTTGTTTCTTCACTCGGCTATTGTTTGAGAAAATCCCTGTATACATGAAGGTTGAAACCTTTGTTTGAATTGCACGTACAACACTAAATTGGATATTTGTGCACAGCCGCAGGAGCGCAATGATGCATCACAGGACATTCAAGTTTTCAGTGTACAATCATAGTGCATGTGTAGGGATAACAATTACAATAGATATTGCTGTTGAAAATTCGGGTAGAAAAATTATGAACGCAAAAAAGCATCTTGCGTTAGAAGTTTCCCTCAGTATATAAAAGATAAGATGCATAACTAGATACAATAGAAAACCTTGTAGTCAGATTGAATCTAATTTGATTGAAAGTGTAGGAAATGAGAGTACAAGAATATCTGATGGATAGAAGAACAGACAAGCTTGGTGGTAACAAAATACAGCCTTTCATGAGTTTAATGAAGAAGAATTCTGGTGTACTTACAATGATCCAGGTTCTAAGGTTCTTGTTATTGTCCACATCCTCATGACTCAGTGTCTCGGACAACAACATGTCAATCATGTACATCAGAGATCTAACTACATTGGACGGTTTGGATTGGATATATTCCTGTAAAATAATTCTAATATTTATCCTCTTGTAAGCAAGATTTATCATATCTTATGTATGAATTTCACTTTAAATAAGGCTGGAATAGAACTTTGAAATATTTGAGCCAGGATTTGGAAAGGGGGCTCTTAAAGCATTGTGTTGGCAAATCAGCCTGTGTCGAAGTCTAGTCTATGCATGGTCCTTGCTAATCTCCCCTGGTGCAGGTAATGAAGAAGCTTTTTAAGAACAGCACAAATCCTAATCACGGTAGCTAATCATGTAACTCAGAATAGGGAACGATTTTATCCAGTTCACCGTGACATAATTTCGGACAAACAAATAGTATTTCGTGGGTGTTGTTATAAGAGCTCGCAACTACGGCTTGATTTAAGCCGTAGTTACGAGATTTAAATAACAACGCTGACGGTTTATCAAAACATAACTGTCCACCTAGTCTATTTTCAGTGCAAAATTCATTGCTATTTCTGAAAGTCATCAATATTTTTGTTAATACTGGACCTATTTGAATTTGGTTTGAAGCAGAGGTGGGAAAATGCTAGGATATAAGCCGAACATGGCGGATTTTGGAAAAATAAATTGATAAAAAAGTTTTTAAAGAACAAAAATTTTGGTTGATCATCAAAAAGAAGTATAACCATTCAAATATTTGTGGGCTTCTATAGCATAACATCATAATTATGATACATTATTTTCATTAAAAGCATCACCCACCTTGCAGTTCTTGCGGACAAAATCGAAGCATGGATCTACGAGCCACTCAAACATTTCCTCGATGACATCAGCTCCCTCCCTGGTCATCACTTCATTAAATGTGTTGATCCAGGACTTCATGATGGGACGCCAGCCTAGAGTAGCAGGCTCCAGGTAGATCATACCACAACGACTCACAGTGGCAGGCTGTAGGAAAGGTAAAAATATCAAGGGATTTTAGATAAATAGAAAAGAAAGAAAAAATCTGTGAAAATGTATTTGTAAATAGGTTTAGTTTATCATCGATTCTGTACCCTGATTAATTCATAGCAGTGATTCAGACTGTCTGAAGTTATAAAGTTGTTGGAAACCCAGGGCTTTTCTTCCTTCTTTAACAGAGGCCGAAATTTGGTGGCTTCCCAATTGGAAAATGGCTCCTTTTTTCCCAATTTCAAAGTAAGAATTTCTCAATTTTCAAAACTAAAATTCCCAAAATTTGAAAATAAATAATGATTAATTTCCTACTGGCAATTCTAGTCACAAAGAAGCAGACTGCAGTGTGTGTTCTATAATTCAGTTATTTTGGTAATAAAGTGTTGTTTTAGAAAATCATTTGAACATTGAAATTTTTATTCTCTTGTGTTTTCTTTTTCCCAATTTGACCAAAACTGCGCTAAAATTTCCCAAAATGACTGACCAGGGCAAACTCAATTTCTGGAAGAAAAGCCCTGAAACCTATTAACCCATAAATCATGCTTTGCGAAGGTCATTATATAAAATCTAATTGAGCATGCTCTTCCCAGGATTTCTCAAAGGTTTTATTAAATTTGTCATTTTTTAAAAGTTTACATTAAGGTAGAATACCCGTAATGTGACCATTTTGAGATTCATAAAACTTCAAATTTTTCATCACCGTTATGTATCCGAACTTATTCTTGCAAATCTCATTAGGGTTAGACTACCTTAACTGAGATCTTTGACCACAAACCAAGGACATAGCTGTACACTGTACTTATTTCATCCATGACATGCAATGGTATCTAAAAAATGTATCCAAGAACACTCACTGAGGCCATTGAGAGATCCATGGTTTCAAAGATGAGCGACATGGGCGGGGACATCTGTATGATCTCTCCGCTCATCAAGCACAACTTCTTGTTGTCATCCAGTACGGTGTTCATGTTCTCGATCCACAAGGCATCAATAGGTCCGTCAAATATGACCCACTTTCTGTCTGGGGTGTCTGTAGACGCAAACTCACGGAATGTGTTAGCTACCACTCCATCTGTCCACTAAAATGTATTTTAATGACATACAATCTAGAATCCAGTTATTCATGCAAAGTGAAACATTTTCTTTATAAAAGTTAAGAGAAGCAAAAGTTATTAAACGAATCATCATAGAATATTGAAGATTTTTTCAAAGCATTTTTCATAGCCTAAAACATATTTCAAAAAAAAAATCTTAGAATTGCTTGTATGCATAATAAAGACTGATAAGCTTAAACCATTCAGGAAAACATTGTTTTCCCTTTGAATTGAAATTTTATGTAAGCAAAGAATAAGATACAGCATAAAACAAATGAGTTTGAGTCCTAAAAGCACATTTTTTTTTAAAAAATCTTTCTTTTCTTCTAATCTTTTTTAAAGAAATTTTTAAGTTTTTTAAAATTCAGGACAGTGATCAGTACAAATCTACTTACTTCATGAGAGACTGGATCAAACTGACCAAACAGCTGCCCCATAGTCACAGCCTTGGGGTTGATTATCTTATAGTGGACCTTCTCATAGTCATCTGAGTGGCCTTCTTCATTCAGTAATGTCATCCCTTCACTCAGTGTCTCGATCACCATTGTCTTACAACCAAACGGCTCTCCAACCAACATGAAACTGTAAACAATGACACAGAATTTTATTGCATGCATTGAAGTTGCAATATGTTTTGGGCATAACTGCATTTGGATCACCAAGGACAATTCTATCGAATCATACCTTTGATGCATCTCGGAGAACTACTTTCAGACTATGAATAGAATAGAACAGAACAACAATTCAAAACGTTCGTCTGTGACCAATGTAACAATGACGCGACAATGATACTGAAATACGTTGTTTGCAGTTCCAGTGTCCTCTCTTTTCAGAATGATTACAACATGCAAGTCCCGCAAGTTGCCATGGTTATGCATTTGGTTGACCTAAAAAAAAAACAATACTTTATGAAGCGTAGCTATCTCCGGCTAAGAAATCCGATTTTTTTCAAGATTTCTTCATACACACACATCCGAGTCGATGATTCGATCTTTGTTCGACATTATCCGAGGATATCCGAAGGGGCATAACTGATGTACACTTGAATAAGCAGGTAAAATAGCAACTAGCAATATTTGATTTTTTCACCATTAATCTATCCTGAG
The DNA here is from genome assembly GCA_963680895.1 of Fragum sueziense. Taxonomy (NCBI): domain Eukaryota; kingdom Metazoa; phylum Mollusca; class Bivalvia; order Cardiida; family Cardiidae; genus Fragum; species Fragum sueziense. The sequence continues at coordinate 8,929,515 of OY804597.1, forward strand.
CAATTATCATGTCATCTATGACAGACAAAGCAATGGAAAACGTTACGGCATAGGAAATTAACTTAACCTAATCATGGATAAGGTCTTTCATCATTCATAGATTTAAGATAAACATATACCATTTCTCCTATATGCATTTAAATTTAACAGGCTAACAATTTTACAATAATATTGCATGTCAGTGCTGGCTGATCTTTGTATAAGCTTTTGGTTGAATCATGAATTATTTTGGAATGAGCATGAAAAAAAATGTAGATATGAACCCTTTCCCAATCAAGAATGGGTTTTGACGTACCTAATAGAATTGGCTTTAGAAAACATTGAGGCAAAAGAAGACAAGAGCCATCAGAGACGGACAATGCTCCCCGAATAAGGCATTGTCACAATAATTTTATGCCATGCAGAGCTAACATAAAGCTAGCAAATGTTAAGCCCCCTTTTTGCATGACATAATTTTTATACCCATATTTCACATAGTTTATTGTCAAGGGCATCTGATTTACTACTCAAATATGAAATTTCATCAAATTCTGACCATTAGACTAGGAGAAATTAGAGAAAAACTGTATTTTACCTTAAGTCCCCTTTTCCCATGACCAGGCCTCAAATCCAAAAACTGGGAAAAGTACATCGGCATTTTGTCATAGGGAGTTCACATGGCAAGTTTCATTTGATTTGGCCCAAGGGTTATGGAGAAATCACTTCGGACGGACGGACGGAATGACGGACGGACAGACAAAGCGGCGACTATATGCTCTCCCTTCGGGGAGCATAAAAATGCTGATGATCAGCATTTTCTCCTTTTGCCTCAATGTTTTCTCTGCTATATTGTTCTCAAATTTGACCTCAAATAACATCCATTTGTCATCTACAGCAGCTTTCAAAATGAAACACCCTAAAATTGTGTTGTCTGGGAAAGAGTTAAACATACCCGTGTCTGACAATCATCATCTCGTAAGTCTGTATAATCTTCTCCTTGAAGAAGTCCACAAACTGAAGGTTCTTTCTCTGCGCCACTGTCTCCATGGCCTTCAGGAACACGTCATAATCAGCCTCCGGTAGTGATTGTCCCGGGAACAAATCAGAGATGATACCGTTAAACAGGGGAATGTCGTGTGACAAAAACTTGGGTAAGTTGACGTCTATGATGGACCTCAGCAGCTGAAAATAGTCATCAAAATAAGATTCTAAAGATACTTCCTCAACTTGCTATTTGGTAATAAAGGAAAAGAATCACTGCTAATTGAAAATTTTGCAAGTTTGCTATGTTAACAGTTACTATGAACAACATCAAATTGTATATTTCCTCTAAAATTCAAGGCACTTTGGTTCTTTTCTTGTTCATAACTTTAAGTTTGTCAGAATTGAATTGAGCTATATTTGAATAAGATTTAATCTCTTTAAAAAAGTTTTGTTTTTTTAAATCTCCTCTTCAAAGTTATTCAATATATTGTCCCAAAATAACAACCACAATTGCACTTAAACCAGTACCACATATTCACTCTGTTTTACTCCCCAAAAGATGAAGGCTTTGGAAAACATTATGGAAAATGAAGAAATTGCTTGTGACAAATTATTGAAAATGAAGAAATTGCTTGTGACAAGCAATTTCTTCAATTCCCACAATGTTTTCTACCAAAAAATACCAAAAGATTTTAAATTTACTTAACTTGAAATTGTAGTCTGCAACATCTTCGAATTTGGACCAGTCCAATTTTTTGCCATCTGGTAATTGGTTAAGAAAATAGAACAAATTATGGTAAAAAAAACATACCAGGATGCTCTCTTCTTCATCGGGGTATTTCAGTTTGAGGTTTCCGGCTGCAGACAACACAGCTTTCACAGCTCTCATACCGTAATCGTAGTGAAACTGTGAAGACAGTTGTTCAGAACATAACCTGTATACAGTCACGATCTTCACAGACAGGGCCTTTGCATCCAGGAAACCAAACGAGTAGAGTGAGATCTCGGCGATCATAGCGTAGTCCGGCACCATCATAGCCACTGTCCTGAACAAGACTTTAAGGTTGTCGGGTAGTTCAGATCTGCCAGCATAACCTGGGTTCATGGTGATACACACATAGCACTGAGCGTTCAAGTTGAGCTCTGTACCTTCAAACACAAACACATCCAGCTTGGCTTGGACAGCTCGGATAATACACAGGATCTGGAAAATATTAGAGAATTCATTAATTCAACATAAGAAGATCAATAAAATACAGGAAGTTCTCCATACTTGGCAATACTTTCAATAGAAGAACTAAATCACCACACAACCAAGATTTTATAATATTTTGGTAGCCCTATTACAAAAGTCGATGTATAACAGGTGTGGTATTAAAGGTTTCATATTGCTTATAAACTTTCTTGTCTTTCGAAAAATATGTACATCATCAAAATTATGATGATTATAACTTTAAAATTCTTTTTTCTGTACACAACTTTATAGCAAAGTTAAGGAAACATCAAAACACTAAAACATAATTGTGAGTTATTCAAATAAACCTATAACTACCTGTTGAGCAATGACAGACAGCACTTCCAGGTCAATTCTGTTGAACTCATCAAAACATGCCCACGCACCAGCAGATGCAAGACCTTTGAAAAACTGAAAATATATAATAATACACAATGAATAGGAACATATCTTTAACATAATTTTAGCAAAAAAAGCAACACTCACTTTGTAATTTATTTTTACAAAATAAACATGATTAATTGACTTCCAGTAAATCTGGATTAATCTGATTCCTGTCTGTCATGAATTTCTTCTTTCAATTTAGATTCACAAAATGATAAATAGATCTAATTCACAAACATAAATCTAAATGAACAGATAAGATTTCACAAATTGTGATCAACCTCAGTGGTCTCAGGGTTGGCACTGCCGATCGCCATTGTCGCCAAATGCGACAAAAAATTAAAAGTGGCGCAAGAATTTTTCATTTGGCGAAAATGCCTGGCGCCAACAAAATTCAAGTGGCCCCAAAAATTATCAAATGGCCCTAAATACATGATCAGCAAATACCAATAAGAATATAGATAACCAGACTGCAAAATATCAACAGCTATCAAGCGCCGTCGCATTTGCCATTATAATCAAGCACCTTTATATCTGTGGTTACGCTTATTCAAGTTAGTTCAAACTGTAGTTACAGCTTTATCAAACATTACCTACTATATATTATCTCGGCACACGACACGACAAATAGCGCTGTTAAATTACCTTTAATTGCCATCGATATCCAAACACATTATGACATAACAAAGCGATGGGAAAAATCAATAATTTACACAGTAGACGAGATTCGGGTAATTTACTAGTGCCGTGTGCAATAGAGCATAACACATTACATATAGTGGGTGTGCACTTTCGATATTGTTTTAACTTGATTGACAGGTCGAGTTTCTCCAGTTAATTCTTTACTTTACGAAAATTTCACTCGACATGGAGTTGTTCAAAGCCAAACTTGTAGCAAGCAATTGTTAAGATGGCCGTAGTTACGGTGATTGCTGAAGTATGATGTTTCAGGTAGTTAATTTGTGTAAAATTTGTGGAATTAACTAGACTTTTGTTTCGAGCTTTTTATCGCGAGAATACGGATCCCGGTGAAGTTGATTATTGGAAGACAATATAAGCTAATTCCTAATTGAATCAAAATTTAATCGGTACCCGGACAATCTTCTTTTCTCCTTTTTCTAACTGGTAAGACTATCTTTTGACATTGAATATGATTTTCGGGCGTGGGGGGGGGGGGGGGGGGGGTTGCTGGTGGGGGGATGTGGCCCCTACTTTCATTGATTTGGCTCCAACTTTTGGAATTTGGCCCCAACTTTTGGAATTTGGCGAAAGTGATGGCGACAACTTTTTTAGAGCCAGGGTGAACCCTGCGGTCTTAAAACATTATTTAGTAAATTGTTATAGTTTTTTAAATTTTCTATGCGAATGCTACATAACCTACCTTTCCCATGGCAATATAATCCAGACCATCAGAGCAGTTAAATACAACACACTGTACAGCTAGAGCTTTAGCCAGATCCTTCACCGTCTCTGTTTTACCGGTCCCGGCGGGTCCTTCAGGGGCACCGTTCAGGTTCAGATGGAACGCACCGACCAGTGTACGATAACATCTGTCAGTGAGGGGCGTGATCACCAGACGTGGCTGGTTACCCAGATACTCGTACGAGTAGCGGACAGTGGCGTTGGTGATTCTCACCATCATGTTGTCATCCTCCCAGTAATAACGTAAATGAGCCAGCCAGCTGAAGTCATTCTCATTGGATACTCCTGAAATGTGTGGCAAATAATGCAAAATTTGAAATGAACCATATCAAACAAGTATTCAAAGTGTTTATTTCTTGACAGATTTCAAGTCAGGTTTCAAATCGTGTCTAATTTATTTTGCAATTTCAAATGACCCCACACTGCTGAGGTAGATTAAAGTTAGCAAAGGAACTCGATCTGTTTGTGTGAACTAAGCCTATAGCCAAAATGCCTTCTTCTAGACAATGGTTTCAATGGTCCAACTTCAATAGACTAAGCAAGCTGTATATATCGTGTCTTGCTTTCAGAAATGAGGAATGAATTTTGTTGACAATTCATTTTTTTAAAAGCATTAAGATGCATCTGCAATTGCCTGACATGTCTTGACAATGAATCTTTCAGATAAATACATGATGTATAGCAACAAAATATCATTGCTTTTCAACAAAAACCTCGTAACTGCTGCTTGTTGAAATTATTTTATTGGGGGTTTTACACCGTTTTCAACTTCTATGGTCATATCGCGGTGGCTGGAGCACCTAACCGTAGGTTCCTGGTATTTCTCACACCAGTACAACCACAATATCCAAATCGAGCCTCCAACTAATCTCTCACATAGATGATTCACACCCATTGGTGAGAGACAAATGACTTTTGTCAAATGTCAGAATGGATACTGGCCGAACTGGGGTTCGAACTAGAGACCCCTGGATTGACAGACTCCGACATAACCGACTGAGCTATCCGGGCTCGGCTGCTGCTTGTTTCAAGCTGCAGTTACATGGTTTTTGTTGAAAAGCCACAATCTGTTTACCTTTATCAGCCATTTCTTGTACAGCATCTCTAGCGTGTACATCAATGACAACCAGGGCTCCGAGTGTAATACGAGCCTGTTTCGTGAGTTTACCGCGCACCAACTCTACGATGTCACCTAGCTGTTTACAGAGTTTCTCCCAGTAGTCACGGAGACCCTGCGGACCTCCGCGGATAGCCTCGTGTACCTCACGTGTCCAGTGAGCTTGTGATGCACACAACACAACCTGACCAGGCCAGTCTATCACCCAGTTGGTTCTGGGCTCTATAGCATACGCCTGTAGGTAGAAATATGAACAACAATTTTAATTTAATGAAAATTTTGTCATACTTAAAAAACATTATTTACTTGTATTCTTAACTATAATTATCTTAAAGTTCTATATTTGAAAACATTGGCTTTTCCAAAATGATTTCAATTTAATGCCGTTTCAATTTTTGACAATACATTTTAATGATACTTTTATCATTGTGGTTCTCTCTAAAATGAGAAACATTTATTTTTAGTAGTTTCATACATGTATATTTGTCTCCTCAATGGTTTAGGTTGATAGTAGAAAACGGTATTTCGACATTAATTCTTGCCTTAGTTTATTACTTCACGACTTACAATGCTGAGCAATACAACATAAAAGTCATGTTTAACCGTTTAAAATGATAGAACAATCAATGGATGTAGGAAAGGAAAGGAAAGGAAGGGGTGCTTTGGGGGTTTGTGCAGACACCAAAGAGTCTTGGAACATTATGTTCAATCAAAAAATGTATCATTTGTATGCATCTTACTGAGTATACCCAAACAGATACATATGTGTGATCGTCAAAAGATGAACTCAAAACTATATAAAATCATGCTTTGGTAATCTGTGTTCAAAATTCAAATGCAAATTATAATTTTGCATTAAATTAAGTTGTGCTTAGCCTCATATTCATATTCAAAACAAAACACATTGCTTTGGTCTCTTTACCCCTCTCCATTTCTGCCATGGACCAAACCAAACATGCTTAATAAATGCTTAGATACAATAAAGAAATTAAACAACAAAATGATATTACAAAAGTCAATCATCAGTATCAGGGAACCAAGTTATAAATTCAACAAGAGGACCATGATGGTCCTATATCGCTCACCTGAACTAAAATGATATGAGCAACACTTTTGCTCAATTCAATCAATATTTATGACTTTAAGACTGAATATGAAATTATGGTCAATAACGTTGTGAAAATCAAACTCATCCGAGATCTTATGGTGCCCAACATTGTTTTTTTTTAAAAAAAATCGTAGATTCTAGAGTGTAAGCAAGGTCAAAAACAGCCAAAAATGCCAATTCTATCAAATTCAAGGGCACATAACTCTCGTCTTTATGGTCAGATCAGACTGAAAATCAAACACATCTGAGATCTTATATTCTCAAACATTGTGCCAAAGATTTGTCCTGAATAATTAATAATCGTAGATTCTAGAGTGTAGACAAGGTCATAAACAGCCGAAAATGGTAATTTTATCAAATTCAAGGGCACCTAACTCTAATCTTTCTGGTCAAATCAGACTGAAAATCAAACTTAATCAAGTTCTTATGGTCCCCAACATTGTGTCCAAGTTTTGTCTTGATTGATTAATAAATGTAGATTCTAGAGTGTAAACAAGGTAGAAAACAGCTGAAAATGGCAATTTTGTCAAATTCAAGGGCACGTAACTCTAGACATTCTGATTAGATCAGACTGAAAATCACACTCATCCGAGATCTTATGCTACTCAACATTGTGTCCAAGATTTGTCTTCATTGGTCAATAATTGTAGATTCTAGAGTGTAAACAAGGTCGAAAACGGCCGAATACGGCAATTTTGTCAAATTCAAGGGCACATAACTCCTGTCTTTCTAATCAAATCAGACTGAAAATCAGACTCAAATAAGTTGTTATAGTCCCCAACATTGTGTCCAAGTTTTGTCTTGATTGACTAATAATTGTAGATTCTAGAGTGTAAACAAGGTCGAAAACAGCCAAAAATGGCAATTTTGTCAAATTCAAGGGCACGTAACTCTAGACTTTCTCATTAGATCAGACTGAAAATCACACTCATCCGAGATCTTATGCTACCCAACATTGTGTCCAAGATTTGTCTTCATTGGTCAATAATTGTAGATTCTAGAGTGTAAACAAGGTCGAAAACGGCCGAATACGGCAATTTTGTCAAAATCAAGGGCACACAACTCTTGACTTTCTGATCAGATCAGACTGAAAATCAAACTCATCCGAGATCTTATGCTACCCAACATTGTGTCCAAAAATTTGTCTTCATTGGTCAATAATTGTAGATTCTAGAGTGTAAACAATGTTGAAAACAGCCGAAAACGGCAATTTTGTCAAATTCAAGGGCACATAACTCTGGACTTTCTGATCAGATCAGACTGAAAATCAAACTCATCTAAGATCTTATGGTCTCCAAGTTATGTGTCCAAGTTTTGTCTTGATTTGTTAATAATTGTAGATTCTAGAGTGTAAACAAGGTCGAAAACGGCCAAAAATGGCAATTTTGTCCAATTCAAGGGCACATTACTCTCGTCTTTCTGGTCAGATCAGACTGAAAATCAAATCCATCCGAGATCTTATGGTCTCCAACATTATCTTCAAGTTTTGTCTTGATTGATCAATAATTGTAGATGCTAGAGTGTAAACAAACTTAAAAACAGCATTTTTTGACATTCAAGGGCAGATAACTCAGCACATTTTGGTCCGATCAGGCCCATAATCGGACTTGTCCGAGAACTTATGGTCATACTTACTTTGGCCAAGTTTGATCAAGATTGCCTAACTTTTGTGGATGCTAGAGTGTAAACACCCCAAATGTTGACGGATGGACGGCCGGACGCCGGACAAAAAGTGACCACAATAACTGACCTCGAGCACTTCGTGCTCAGGTGAGCTAAAAATTGAAGTGTAGCTTTTATCCATAGTAGAAAATATTAGATCTAATCATGTTTTCCTACTGACTGAAAAAATGTTTTGACAAAAAAATCAACTCCCTTTGTCATGTAGTAGTAACTTTTCTCTGTGTCTCACTTTTGGGAGGAATTTTGATACAATATAATGGGAAAGATACAATAACTTGGACAAAGTGTACTTATTCTTCAATTTGAGCTTTTTACAGCTTGAACTACTAACAACTGTCTTTTGGTAAACTCAAACCCATATGATATACAAATCAAATAACGAGGAAAGAAATTAAACTATGCATGGACACTTGAGGACTTCATTAATACTAATAATGAATTTCTTTTCAAATTTTGTTTTAGTGTAGCAGGTCTTGGGATACAAGGAATAATACATGGTAAGAAACCAGGGGTCAGGGCTTTAGGATTCTTGTCTTACAAATGGATCCCAACCAGTGTATGCCTTTTTAATTACGAAGAATACATTTTGTGAAAGTCCATGGATGAAATTATCATTAATTGGAAGCTAAGCTCTCATTAAAGCAAGTCTCTTCATGATGAAAATATTTAAGACTGCACTGCAAAATGTTCTGTATGACGAAATTTTCTTTATATCCAAAGAACTAATCCTAAAGATCAGCATAATTATGCAATAACAAAGATTTCTGGTACATAACAATTTTCTGTATTTATCCATTTATTCAAAAATAATCTAAAAATATTAAAGAAAGTACAGTTATCTAACTTTTAGGCTACTACTACTAAGCAAGCTTAAAACGAAAAAGTAAACAATCCAAGAAATCTCACCTCATGAGCAGCTCTGACAATATCCTTGACAGAGATCAACATGATATCTTGTACTTGTAGCAGCCATTTCTCTACGGCACCTCTCGCCTCCGATGTAGAAATTGTGGTCGACATCTTCACCCTCTCTCCCTCACTACTGAACATAGCATGGATGTCCAGCTGTTTGTCAAACTCGAGTTTTGCAATACCTTCAAAACACTTCTTCAAGTGAGGCTGTACTCTCAGTGGGTCCTTTGTCTCAGACAGGATCTCAAGCATTTCATCGTTGGACAAGAAGAAGAATCGTGGGAAGAAGAGACGTTTCTTCTCCAGATATGCATTCAAACCCTTCATGATCTTGTCCAAGAGGCCATTGCTGTCTTGTAGCTTTTCTAACAATCCAGTCATACTGGTCGCATTGAGTACCTGAAAAATCATAAGGACACAATGTATGTCTTTTCAAAACTAACACTATCATTGTTGTAATTATGCAATATTTTTTTTATATTTTCAATGCCTGAAATAAAAATCTAATTATAACAATGCTTCCGATGCCTACATTTATCACTTCATGAGACTGCAGAATATTCTATAGTTTTGCTTCTGGAACAAACATTTTTAATGAGAGTATTTTAGCCAAAAAGCTTCATTAGAATTACTAGATTAGAACTCTCTGAAGTTCACTGATCACCTGAATTAAAAACAAATCTGTATAAATTAAAAAATGATCAAACTGAAGAATGACTGCATGAAAGAAACAAGTTAATGGCACTATCATTAGATTTTATGTTGCCATACTTTGGCATGAGGCTCTTTAAAAATAATAAAACAAAATATTCTTCTTGTAATTAAATCTTAACTCCTTTTTACACATAGTTAATTCTATGCTTATAAAGAGCTTTTGTACAAAGAGCAACAATACATAGAGCATGCAAACATTTAAACTATAAAACAGTTATCTAAAAGTACAATTCTGAGTGCAAAGCTTACTTTTAAGTGTTTAACCCCATTACCCGTCTGCGAAACTTTAAACTAATAAAAAAATGTGGCAGACGACAATTTCAAGTGAATGAAATTTGACGATTTTGGTCTTACTGGATAGAAAACGTGGGAAATCAAGAAATTGCTTGTCACAAGCGATATCTTCATTTCCCGCAATGTTTTCCAAAGCTATCATCTTGTTGGGTGTCAAAAAGCTTCAATACGAGGTAATGGGTCAAACTACAAGTCAAAATTCATATAGCTTATTTATCATAACATTTTCATTTAATCACAAAACAATATTGATAGAAGACATGATATCAGAAGTGATACTGATAATTACCCCAGCTAATGGCATGACCTAATATTAAAATAATTCTTCATCAGTTGATTTTACAGATCCAATTATTAAAGACAATAACTAATGACATCTTGAAAGAATGGTATAAGTTCATACAACACTCAAACCCTCATAGTGAAAATGTTACAAGAATATTTTTGACCAAACAAATTTTTGGAAGGGGTCTTAAAAATTGGTGGCATGCTTTTCACAGTGATAGAAACGAAATCACAGCTTTCTCTTGTAAAACTAAAATTTTATTTCACTTGACCTAGAAAAAAAATCTGAAGTTCTCACAATCCAAAGATGCTGTTTTGTACACAAAGGTATTCACCAATTTCATTCCAAATAAGAAAAGTTAGTGATATTTCTCTAAATAAAGAAAATGTGTTAAAACATTTAGATTCCAAAACTCATGCTCTTACTGAATGACCCTCATTGGTCTGTAAAATAATACTGAAATACTTATTTCTTGTTATCCATAAAATATGTCTCTTTGACACAACATACTTGATTTAAAGGCAGCATAATAACATATTGCGGTTAAATAACAAAAGGTGTCAGATGACAGCAAAGCGAGACTATCAAATAATGATTAGTAAAAAAAGTCTGTACAGGGTTGAAATTCAACTACATGTAAATTATATCTCCATCTCAGAGTAACAAATCTTTGTGTAGAGGCTGATATTATCTATGGTGTCCATGGTTGAGAGGTAGAGCGTCTGTTTCACAATAATGAGACTAATGCAGACTTTTCTATCTTCTCCCATTATAGTTAGGAAGAGTCAATATTTGTACAACTGTAAGTGCAAACGGAAACCTTAAGGTGGCCGAATGCGATTCCATATAACAAGAAAACTGCCCTAGAGAATTGACTCATACTGTCGCATGTTACAAAGTGAATCCTTACTGACAAATTAAGATAATAAAAAAGATAAGTCACCATCTAGGGAAAGAATGAGGGCCGTCTCAAAACCAGCACTGAAATGGCTATTTTTAACATTGAGGCCAATGGGAAATTTGAATATTTTTACACAAATGTTAAAAAATAGAGAATTTCTGCCCTAGAGAATTCGATAATATTTTGTAAATTGATGAACCTGGTCATGATCTGTGAAATAAAGAAATAAAAAACAAAAGTCACCACTGTATATGAATTGGGGGTTGTCTCAAAAGTGCCGAAATAGCAGTATTTCAGCTGATCTTTGACGCAAATGTTTAAGTTTTAGAAATTTCTGCCCTAGAGAATTTGATAATATTTTGGTAATTGATGAACCTGTAAATGATCTGTAAAATAAAGGAATAAAAAACAAAAGTCACCACAGTATATGAATTGGGGGTTGTCTCAAAAGTGCCGAAATAGCAGTATTTCAGCTGATCTTTGGCGCAAATATTAAAATTTTAGAATTTTCTGGCTAAGAAAATTTGATAAAGATTTGGTAATTGATGAACCTGCAAATGATCTGTAAAATGAAGAAATAAAAAAACAAATGTCACCACTGTACATAAACGAGAGACCGTCTCAGATGTGTACTTTTCCACTGGAAAAAAAGCAGACTTTTAGCTCGATTTTGTATAGCTATTAGTACATAGTTATAAGAAGTATTGGCCAAAATCATAATCATGATCGTAATAAGTTGCTTGTTTGATTAAAACATAAAATAGATTTTAAAATAAATGTTTGACGTCTCAAAATTGTTTTATTCTATTGTGGAAAAGGGACATTTTAGGCCTAAATGGCTTTGGAGTAAGCTATATTTATCTAACATTGGTGTAATGTCTGGAACTGTAGTGTGAAAGTGGAACGTATTAGACAAAGCTCAGTAGATTCCGATAATTCGAACCAAATTTGGACTTTTCTAACGATACATTCGTCAGAAATCGGCCGATTTTGTGAATCTTACCTTAACCGTATTACCCACGTCGTTACTTTGAACGTTAAAACGCACATGTTTAAATGACGTCATCAAAACATTTCAAATGCGGCCTGATATATTTTCACGTTTTATTCTTGTTCGATGAAAAACTGATGCAAAAGTTTGTATAGTTTAACTCAAAAAATGAAACGAATCTAACTTTCTACATTTTTTTCTGAAACTTTAGGTCGCTATCTTATTTACGACAACATGCGCGTTTTGGATGCGCAGTCGAATCGAATTCGGCCACCTTAAATAGAACATAACTAATTTCACCACATCAGAATCTATTTCCCCCTACCTTTGGATCCCTGACAGTGTGTTTCATGACCTCCTTCCAGTTTCTGTCAACAATTAAGAAGAGTCGGCCTTCCTCCGGCATCTGTTGCATGATATCCTCGGAGGAGAAGATAGGCTCCAGGTACAGCCACTGGGCTTGAACCTTCAACCACTCGTCTATAGTGTCCTGGATACGGATCAGACGCTCCTCCCATTCCTACAATATACATGGGAACATAATTATTTTGTTAGAATTGCAATCTCTGACATTTTTTTTGCCAAAATGTTGTCAGAGAATGACACTACGATATGTAAGAACTTGGCACTTTTGAACATCATGCCCAATTTTTTTAACAGATTTTCATTGTATTTCAGTTTACATCATGACACATGTGGTATATATTAATTTGAATAATACAAACAATGCTTGAAATTGAACAATTATTGGCCAAAATTGTTGTCAAATTGATCTTTCGATGATCATGATCTAAACTAAATAATAGCTTCAATTTTTGTGCAAATATTTCATAATTCAAAATTTGGAAAAAAAATCTGTTTTTGCAATGCAGAAAGTCAAACATCAATGGTTAGTCACAAACCTTGATTTCCTTCTCGAATGGTTTAATGAATGGAGATCCTCTCATGGTCTGTGTCTTCACAATCTGATCATCCAGCTGTGTCTGTATATCGTCTACGGAGGACAAGATGGAGATGCCCGTGTCACGGTACGCTGTCAGGTTAAAGTCAATCGGGTCCCAGTCTTCCATCATCTTAGCCATTGCTTTCTCCAAAGAGTGTTCCTGAAATATGGCAGAAGTTCTTTGTAATCTTTTCTCATACAATGAATTGTTTCGACAACTAAGTAAATAGAATAAAAGTTTTTTACTAGATACCTATGATACCTTGAAATAATGGATACATTCTTGTTAATGCTGTCATGCTGATACCAGAGTAGATAGGCAGCAAAGAATAAGGCCATTCTGCATGTTTTTACAAACTGACTTTAATCTACAAAACCTGCTTGTCTTCAATCAGCATAAAAAGGATTAATCAATTTTCATATAATAATCCGTTTCCCAGAGCCATAGAACATGACATTATTTGCTTAATACCGTCTAAATTGTCACCTTTAGTTCCTTTTATCAACAATATTCACTGTGAAATTAATGATTTATAAGTAGGATGTTTATATGTAATGCCTTTCAATTTTGATAAGTCTTTGTTGTTTGGTATAGTGTCAATGACCTCTACTTACCTTGGTAGCAGCAGCACTGATACCCTCGAATTCCTCCATGAATGGTTCCAGGCTCAACTTGAGGACCTTTCTGAGTGTGGTACCAGAGTCGGGGGTCAGGTCAAAACCTGCGATACTCGACATTCTCTCCCAGTGACGGGGCCGCATACCACGGTTACACATTATACCAATCACAGGGATAAATTGCTGAAAAATTATGATTGCACTTTAAAAATGAATTCCCTAGAGACTTCTGACCTTAGAATTAGCAAAGCACCAAGATACATTCAGTGTAAAATAAAACAATATTTCCAATCAAATATAGTCAGCTTTTCCAAACAAAAATGAATAACAAACATTATGTAATTTACATCTTCTGTCTATGAAAGTTTGACCTTTAAATGTAACCATGCAGGGTTCACTCTGGCTCTCAAAAAGTTGGGGCCATCACTTTCGCCAAATGAAAAAAGTTTGCGCCAAATTCAAAACGTTGGGGCCAGATTTATAAAAGTAGGGGCCATACTTTATTAACCCTGTCCTGAACAAGATGACTAAATGTTCCTATTGTTTAAAAAAACCTGTTCTTGTAGAGTAAAGACGGGTAATTTCGACACCTTAAGACGAAATCAGCAAAAAAATGTTGTGGCAAAATATTCCAGAGAATAAACATTTATCAAAACGGAAGTTGGCTTGATTTTTTTCATTCGCAAAAAACGCCGCCCGAATACGTTTGTCGTTGTCGTCTTTTTTTCCTGTTAAATCATGAGACCCATCGAAGTATAAATTCGACACCTTGTGGGTAAATTCGACACCCCAAGAATTTGTGAAAGAAAATAATCAGAAAACGATGTTACCATCTCTTATAAACTGCAAATCAGGTGCATATATTGATTACGACGATGCACTCGATTTTTCTTCATTGAGATTTTCATTCTCACCCACGATTCGGAGACAGAGATCTATTTGCAAAATGTGATCTTTTTAGAATGTTTATCCGCGCAAATTCATTTCCTAAACCACAAATATTCCCTTAGAGCGTCTACGAAATATTCCTACTTCATTTAAAACACCGCAGTTGCCGAACAACAATGTTTAGAAAGTTTATTGTCTCCTCCAATGAAATGTAAAAGAATACCTTGTCGTTGAAATATTCCAATTAATGGTTCAATTATTCCATGACTAAATTGATTTAAACTTTACATGCGCACCCCGAAATTTCAACAAGTGATCCCTTTTAAGTACTGTATGGGAATGAGTCTATTTCTATTTTCGGAAACTGTTCAATAACAGGTGTTCCGCGCGCGGCTGCGCGGCTTTGTTTGATGTTTTAAACTCTCCCTCAGACGGTTAGCGGTATGACGATTGTGTGACGTCATTTTGTTCCGACAAAGGAATGAGAAATCAGCACGTGAATATCCCTGTCAATCAAGCATATACATGCTCGAATGGGTGGAGACTTACAAACTGTTCAGACCAATCAATTAAACACAATTTACTCTGTAGATTTACAAGGCGGTGCCACGTCGAATAAAAGAACCCCATTCCGTATTTCGGGTGATTTGATTTTGGCTAAATCGGGAGTTTCTGCACCTCCAACGGTCAAATCTAGAGTGGTATAAAATTTAAATTTAATGCGTCGGATTGCTAACAATTGTGTTGGATAAATAAGGATGTTTCTCACAAAGTAAGACTCGTCATATTTAGTATATTTTCATCTACAGTCTGGAAGTTTGATTCACCTCGAAATATTATTATGGAACAATTTTCCGCGTGAAACGTTTCTGGAGCAAATTAATGTGGAATTTGCTTATAATTCGTATTTTTCGATCAAATTTGTATGTTGGTTGATGAAAAAAGGCATTAGCGCTATTTCTACTGTTCAAAATAAGCGAAACAATTAAACTGTAGTCTGTTTCTGTCGATGTAGGAACTTCCAAATTCAAACAATAAATCACGTTTTAGGGCATGTCGAATTTATACGCACTTCAAATATTTTGTTGTATAAATTCGACACCCTTTCTCAAGTTGAAAATAAAGCAGAGGGATGCTTTTAATCAATTAATTAATGAAAATATACACATTTCCGACATAGTATTGAAGCATTTATCATACAGAAATGATTTTCATATTTTTTCAAATGTCTTTGTTTAGATCCACTTTCTTACGATAATCTGTAACGGCCATTTTTGCCCATCAAAAAATTTGACGACCTTTTTCTTCCGCGGTTTTTTCGGGGAAAGGCCGGGTGTTTGGAGGACATGAATTATTTTTATATGTCGGTTATTGCCCCGACATAAGTTGTTTGATGTTAGAATGCTATTAATAGGCTTTGTGTGTCAAATATTGTAAATATTATAGAAGAGTGTCGAATTTGGACGACTGTCGAAATTACCCGACTTTACTCTATTACATAGATCTATTTACACATAGAATGTTCCTTTTTTTTTTATTTTTTTTATTATTGTTGAAGTCTGGTGCGCATTTGATTTTTTTCATCAGTTCCCCCCCCCCCCCCCCCCCCCCCCCGCACACACATCCATGATTGCCGTAAAATTCGTAAGTTGTCAATAGGATGACATGTTTGGGAAAGGAGAAGAGACGATCATCTGGGTCCTGTTTAAATTTCGTATTAGGCAGGAATCATAACTAACTTTTGTTGAATTCTTTGAAATTCGCTGTGACATGTTTTCTCACGATAAAAATCATAAAACAAAAATCCTAGTGTATTTCACAAATTTTACGCGATTAAATTACCTGAAGCATCGAAGTTCAGCAACCGCTATAACTACGACAATCTGAACAATTATATGCTACGAGACTGGCTTCAAGCAACTCCATTTCGCGTGAAATATGAAGTAAAGTAAAGGATTAAGTAGGGGATATTCCGATAACTCGACCCGTCAATCAAATTAAACCAAAATCGAAAGTACACGCCCATAATTATGCAGACTTGTGTAACGCTCTATTGCACACAAGACTGGTACCCGCATATTACCTAAATTGTGTAGTTATCGATTTTTCCATCGCCTTGTCTATGTCGCGTCATATGTGTTTGGACTATCAATGGCGATTAAAAGGTAAATTAGCAGTTATGTACAAGGTGCTATTTGTCATGTCGCGTGCCGAGATAATTATCGTCGGACAGTTACATTCAATAAAGCTGTAACTACAGCTTGAATTAACTTGAATAAGCTGTAGTTATGTCATTTTCGAGCGTAACCAGCATTATACATGCGGTTGATTTTATTGGCAATGACAGAATTTAAATGCGACGGCGCTTGATATTTTTTGGGGCCACTCGATATTTGTTGGCGCCAGGCATTTTCGCCAAATGAAAAATTCTTGCGCCACTTTTAATTTTTTGTCGCATTTGGCGACAATGGCGATGGGCAGCGCCAACCCTGCCATGGCTTTTCATCTAGTACTGGAAATTAACCTCATTGATAGTTAGAAAAGTATAAGTTATCAAACAAAAATATACAAGTCTCAAAAAATGTTCAACATACATACTCAACAAAATATTGCCATAAAACAACACTACAAATGTACTATACTGAACAAAAGTGAAAACGCTACACCTACTTTGCTTGCCATATTTCTTCTAAATACAACAAGTAAAACAAGGTGTCAAACTGTCACAAGATACGCCCGTAACACTGCTTTTTGTCGACAGGGGGAGAAGATTGGTAAAAGTTTCATGGTCCTAGATATTATACTTTTCGAGATATGCCCTGGACAAAAATGAAGTATGAAAAGTAACAAAGGGCAATAACTCAAAAAATAGACCAGCTAGAATTATGGTTCTTTTGCACTGCACTCCCCTTTGATGAGATCTATACACCCATGAAGTTTCATGATCCTAGCTATTTTACTTTTAGAGATACATGTATACTCCGGACAAGATTCTAGTATGAAAACAACAAAGGGTAATAACTCAAAAAAAAGCCAGGTAGAGTTATGGTTCTTGTGCACTGCACTCCCCCTTGGTGAGATCTATACACCCATGAAGTTTCATGATCCTAGCTATTATACTTTTAGAGATATACTCCGGACAAGATTCAAGTATGAAAAACAACAAAGGGCACTAACTCAAAAAAAAGCCAGGTAGAGTTATGGTTCTTGTGCACTGCACTCCCCCTTTGTGAGATCTATACACCCATGAAGTTTCATGATCCTAGCTATTATACTTTTAGATATACTCCGGACAAGATTCAAGTATGAAAAACAACAAAGGGCAATAACTCAAAAAATAAGCCAGGTAGAGTTATGGTTCTTGTGCACTGCACTCCCCCTTGGTGAGATCTATACACCCATGAAGTTTCATGATCCTAGCTATTATACTTTCAGAGATATACTCCGGACAAGATTCAAGTATGAAAAACAACAAAGGGCACTAACTCAAAAAGTAAGCCAGGTAGAGTTATGGTTCTTGTGCACTGCACTCCCCCTTGGTGAGATCTATACACCCATGAAGTTTCATGATCCTAGCTATTATACTTTTAGAGATATACTCCGGACAAGATTCAAGTATGAAAAACAACAAAGGGCAATAACTCAAAAAATAAGCCAGGTAGAGTTATGGTTCTTGTGCACTGCACTGCCCCTTGGTGAGATCTATACACCCATGAAGTTTCATGATCCTAGCTATTATACTTTTAGAGATATACTCCGGACAAGAATCTAGTATGAAAAACAACAAAGGGCAATAACTCAAAAAATAAGCCAGGTAGAGTTATGGTTCTTGTGCACTGCACTCCCCCTTGGTGAGATCTATACACCCATGAAGTTTCATGATCCTAGCTATTATACTTTTAGAGATATACTCCGGACAAGAATCAAGTATGAAAAGTAACAAAGGGCAATAACTCAAAAAATAAGCCAGGTAGAGTTATGGTTCTTTTGCACTGCACTCCCCCTTGGTGAGATCTATACACCCATGAAGTTTCATGATCCTAGCTATTATACTTATAGAGATATACTCCGGACAAGAATCTAGTATGAAAAACAACAAAGGGCAATAACTCAAAAAATAAGCCAGGTAGAGTTATGGTTCTTGTGCACTGCACTCCCCCTTGGTGAGATCTATACACCCATGAAGTTTCATGATCCTAGCTATTATACTTTTAGAGATATACTCCGGACAAGATTCTAGTATGAAAAGTAACAAAGGGCAATAACTCAAAAAATAAGCCAGGTAGAGTTATGGTTCTTTTGCACTGCACTCCCCCTTGGTGAGATCTATACACCCATAAAGTTTCATGATCCTAGCTATTATACTTTTAGAGATATACTCCGGACAAGATTCAAGTATAAAAAACAACAAAGGGCAATAACTCAAAAAATAAGCCAGGTAGAGTTATGGTTCTTGTGCACTGCACTCCCCCTTGGTGAGATCTATACACCCATGAAGTTTCATGATCCTAGCTATTATACTTTTAGAGATATACTCCGGACAAGATTCAAGTTTGAAAAACAACAAAGGGCAATAACTCAAAAAATAAGCTAGGTAGAGTTATGGTTCTTGTGCACTGCACTCCGTAATGATGAGAAGAATATAACTGCCAAGTTTAAAGTCAATCGGACTTAAGGTGACAGAGTTATGCTCCGGACAAAGAAGTGGACGCCGCCGGACGCCCGGACGCCCGGACGCCGGACATCACGGGTGATCCCATAATACGTCCCGTCTTCGACGGGCGTATAAAAATCAAATGGAAGTGTTTCGCATTGTTCATTCACTTTGTTGTGCCATGCACTTAAGGTTTTGTGGATCTTAATTACGGGGATGAAAAACGGACCCTTTAAATGTGACAGGGGTCCGTTTTTCAGGTGTACAATTTGAACGGAAATTTTACACAATTTAAACCTTCAATAATCCATGCAGAAGAATGCAAACCATGTCGGACTGCACGGAATGGTAGTCTGACAAGTTACCAGCCAGGAAATGTAAAGAAACTTGCATAATATTGTTTCAGCTTTTAGAAAATAATGCTTGCAAAGCAGCATTTTCATTATGTTCTAAAGCTTGAAACTTTTACAATGTAATCTCCATAGGAAATTGAAATCGCTATTGCATGGACATCTGGGAATAATCCATGTCGAAAAAGGGGTTTAAAAATCCCCTGTAAGGCCTACATGATGTTGCAAAAAATTCCAATCGAAAACCATGATAACTTTGTGAATACCAACCAATTTAAATTCCCTATTTGTTTATGTCAAAGGGAGGTAATTCGCAAAATTGACAGATTAGACCTAGATTTTAGAGCTTGCTTCAAGAGATAAGTGAGATTTTAAGTGTTTTTCTGGCAACCCAGGTATGACCAATTGCGAAAAAATAATGAAGCGTTTTCTGCGCATGCGCATATGCGGCATTCGATGAAATTAGCTCTAAACGCATTACGGGCTATAACTCTGGCATTAAAGGAGACAAGGCAATGGAATTTCGACAAAACGATTGCTGAAAGCCTGGGAAATAACGTCAAAATATATTTCATGCTATTAGTTCGATACTTTTCCAGAAATAAGAAATCTTGTAGTGTAGCGTTTTCACTTTTGTTCAGTATATTTTGAAAAAGACTGTTACCTTGAAGTCTGTCATGGAATCCTGTACTGTAGTACAGACAGTGACAGCCGCTGGTGGATGTAAAACTTCATCTGCCTCTACTTCTCCATCCTGTCCATCTTCCTCTGCCATTCGTCGCTTCTTCTTTCTCTCACGATTGATCTCATCTATCTCAATCTGCATCTTCTTCACCTTCTGGTTGAAAACCTTCTGTATCTTGTAGATTTCTCGCCAGTATTCATCCACCTCTCCTTCAATGGCTTCTGCCTCCAAGTCCAGGAATGCACCATCCATCCATCTAGAAGGGATATTTTCACATTCAAACTTGGTATTCAAATTCATCTATTTCACAAATAAGCCCTGCTTTCAAAGATTCTTATAGATTGTACTGTGGTAAAGTAACATTGAGGAAAAACGAATAAAATGCTGATTTTAATTGAAAAAGAAACAAACTAATAAAAGAAAAAAAAATCTCACATAAAACTAGACAATACAATATAAACCAGATCCTTTCAATATTTAGGTCTAATAATTAGATCATGTGACAGTCTGATCCAGATCTACATTGCCTAAAAAAGTGTAAATAGTTCTAATCAGAAATAACAATACTAATTTTCACTCACTTTTTCTCTGCCCTCTGCCATTTCATGACAATATTGAAGAGTTTATGGAAGGGTTCCACTGCATTGTTGATATCATCTACGTCAGGGTATTGGGTGACAGGGTACTTGTAGAGTTGCTCTTCCTAGCATGGGAAAAACAGAAACACTGGTCAATTAACAGCTTTTTTTTTCAATTTCTTCTAATACTGATTGACAAACATTTTAAAAAGAACTCAACAACTACAGTGACATTGAAAATGGTCTACAGTTTTTAGCTTCATTTGTTTTACCAGAGAAGCAGAGAATGTAAACAGTAACTCCTGGAATAAGTGCCATGCATACTACTACTGTACCTAATTTTGTAAGTTTCAAATAGAACTAATGATAGAGATACTATACTTTTTTGTGAAATGATGTAAATGAAATACAAACATAATAAGTGGATTTAAGACACTATAAGACGTTAGTGATAATACATTCAAACAAGGTGTATCAAACGATATTCAATAATTCTTTGTCCTATGAAAATAGTAATTTGGCTTTGCCTTATCACAAACAAATATAGAATTTACACAAAAAGGAAGAAATGATAACCGCTTGAAATACTACCTAATTTTATTTGAGTTAATTGTCTACAAAATTGTTGATCATTTGGTTTGTTTTACAAATACAATACAAATATTTGCTATATATATCAACAACAATCATACAAAATATCCTTATACCATATCCTCCATTCTCCCATTACTATATAGTATATATTCTTGCTAAAATTGTAATATGTTTTCATAAATCAAAAGAAAATTATAATCACTGGTTTATGAATATTCAGCAAATTGCTTGAAAATCTTATATGAAAACACCTTTCATTTCTATAAACAAAAACATGCATAAAATGTTCAGAACATAAAAGTTTTATCATCATCCACAAGCATTGCAAGTTTAATCAATACTTGTTAAAATCTTTTTTTTTTTTCAAATTATGCATGCTGACTGAGAATTGTGATAGTCTGTTCCTATAATAGCTCATTTGCATTTGAAATTCAACAATTGCAGCTTAAATAGTGATTCAGGTTCAAGAAATTTCACTTTTTGATTGACTAACTATTTCAAAGCAGAATTCCTTAACTCTCAACCAACCTTATTGATCCATGAGATGCTCTCCTGTACGTCAGCGAGACGTTTCTGTACAGTTCTGACATCGTTGACGTACTGCTGCATCATGTCAAGTTCGCCGTAATCATTAAACTCGTCAACCCGCTGGCGGAGTTTCTCCAGTTCCAACATAACCTTCTCTCTTCTCTCCATCAAACCCTTCTCTCCGGCCTGCTTTGACTTCTCTATCAACTGTTGTAAAAGACATGTCAATCAGCATTATAGGCATTGTTCTGCCAGTTTCATAAGGTAAGTTCTTTCGATAAACAAAATGTATTCGTGAAACAAAGATAAAAAAGCATCAATCAACCAATCAAGCGAATGTGTACTTGAATTGAGTGATGCTCACATTAAATAAAGAGGTAGAATTTTTTTTTGTTTCTTATGTCAAAGAAAGCATTGAGAGGAAAGGAGAAAATGCTGATTTTCTTTCAGGTAGAGTTGAATCTTGAACTTATTTTTATAAAAGCATTTACCTCCTCATTCTTATCGAAGACTGGGTTGATCCTGGCAGGCCATGTGAGGACATCACAGTTTAGTGAGATATCTTCAGGTGTGAACAAGAACACATCAATCAAGTAGGCCAGTCTGTCCTTTGATTGTGTAATTCTCTCGTTAAGCTGTACCATGCCCTGTGTTCTTGCATTCTCAACAAACGCAATCATTTCTATCAGTTCTTCACTGGATTCTGGGTCCTTCAGTGCTTTTTCTTGGATCAATTGGAACTGATCACAGATTCTGAATTTGAATATAGCAATCTTTGTGAAGATTAAAGGACCTTTCCCCATTTGTTAAAACAAGCTCAAACACTGATAACTTGGGTCTATAGCATAGAGCAATTCAAGTTCAATGTGAAAAGAATTCAATAAGGAAAATGTAATGAAAAAAGGGCAAAAAGTTTCTTAATAATTTGGTACATAAACATTAAAGTGACATTTCAGAATTTTTTCTCATAAAATTTACTTTTATTTTTATCGGAAAGAGCATATTTCCTTATGAAAATTCTGAAAATTTCAAGCCAAAATATTGCGCCGTTTACAAGAAATTTATAATTTTGTGTTGAAATTGAACAAATTGTTGTGGACAACAGTTCGGATTTATATGCAATTTATCGATTATGTCTCAACTTTAAATGCGTGTTTCTCGCTTATTTGCACTCTTGGCATCAAGACATACTTTAAAAAATTGAAATTGGAATGAAATGTCCCTTTAACATATTGTCATTGACTGAAAAGTTCTCAGCTGCTAAAAACCTGTCAAATCTATTGTCTACATTTTCTCATGAAAATCAACATGCAATTACATTTTCTGATAATTTGCTCAAGAGCTATAAAAATTCATAGAAGTCACATCCTTTTAAAATCAATAAGATGATTATTGATGAAAACAGATTTTAAATCACATTCAACAGATAAGGTGATATAAAGATATGACCTTTGTTTTAAGTATCATACCAGAGACTAGTGTGGCGAGAGCAAAACCAGCATCCACTTCATCACATCTGCCATTTGTTAAACGATAAACAAACGACAAAATTTTAGGGTGGTCCAAATTGAAAGATCCTGCAGACAACAATTTCAAGTGAATGGAATTTTTAATTTTTAGTTCTTTTTGGATGGAAAACATTGTGGGAAATGAAGAAATTGCTTGGCACAAGCAATTTCTTCGTTTTCAATGATGTTTTCCATGGCCATTATTTTGAGGGGAGTCAAAGAGAGTCATTGTGTGGTAATGGGTTGAACAATGAACAAAATCATTTGTTCAAAATATGAATATACTTACGCCTTATTTTCTTTTCTGTGGTCATCTGACACTCTTCTGAGCAGTTCATTGGCCAGTTCTCTAGATGCCTCAGCCAATCCTCGCTTGAGATCCTCACAGTCAAGACGAATCATATCAAAGTGTTCTATACTTGGTAATCCCATGATTTCTTTAGCCAAGTTTCTGTACTTCTCAATTTGCTGAAAAGAGAGGTAGATTAAAATTATTTTTTGAAAGATAGGAATTACTTTGTAGCTGAAGCTAATAAGACAGTCATCATAACAATTTACCTATTAATTGTAAATTAAATAAATATTACCTTACAATTTCAGAATTGACAAACCACTGCTGTCAATCATTATGTCAATTGACCAACAGAAAAACTCATTGAGTCATGTGGAATTTCTGAAACACAAATCTTTTGTTGTTTGGGCAAGTAACTATTCCTGTGATGGAAAGTGACCAATTTGATAAACATTAGAAAGATAAAACTGCCTTCTTGGTAGCAATTTCCATTGTCAAATTGACAAGAGTTGTCCGTGGACAACGTAGCTCGCCTATACGAGAGCTTGTCACAAAATAAAAAGAGTCCAAGGTCAAAGGTCAAGGTCATTGGGTCAAAGGTCATGGTCTCAAGGTCCAGGTCATGATATGTAGTATCCATATGTGAAATATCAAGGCTCTATCTATAAAAGTGCATGAGATATAGGCCAGGTTAAAGTTTTTGAAAAGTAGGTCAAACTCCAAGGTCAAGGTCACTAGGTCAAAGGTCATGGTCCCAAATGAAAGGTCTTGGCAGGAGGTATCCATGTGTGAAGTATCAAGGCTGTATCTCAAATAGTGCCCGAGATATAAACCAGGTTAAAGTTTTTGAAGATGCGACGCCGACGCTGACGCTGACGCCGACACTAGGGCTGTGACATTAGCTCCCTGGACATAAAGTCCCGGCTCGCTAAAAATCGATCAAAAGGGTATCAATTGAAAGTAGTCATCGTAGGGTATCTAATGTAACTAACCTCTGTGTATTCAGCAAATGTGTGTTCCACTTCCATGTATTTTCTGATTTCTGCCATAGCTGTACCATTTACAATGTAGTCATATCTTTCAACTGCAACAATCAACAATATCAGGTATGAAACCCTGTCTTTTTTTACTAAACACTTTTCTAAGAACACATTGTCTGATTATAATATAACCTCCACAACCTTTAATCCCTTCTGAACAAGACCTTATTTTGACATAGCTAATATAAGATTTAGGAAAGTATTGAGATATAAGAAGAAAATGCTGTTTACCAGTATTTTTTTTATTTTCAGCATAGTATTTCCTGTGCTAGATCTATTTTATACACAAATCCTATCTTTTGCCATATTGTATATCCTATAGTTATCAACATTAATTTAGTTGTTGGAAGCAGCCTTTAATTTTGACCATCATAAAAGTTTGTCAATTGGGAAAGGGTTCACTCTATAAAATGAAATTAAAATTGTAATGTTATCATATATTGATGATCAGATATCTTACTGAATGACTGTAGATGAGCTTGCGGCTCCTCAAAGTTCAGTTTGACAGCCTTCTGTAACTTCAGTATAAATTTCTTCACAATATGATCAGCCACAGAGGCATCTGTGTGATTGAGTGTACTGCCGCCCGCCAGCCAGGACTGCACTGTAGGTACTTGCTGCATAGTCTTACAGATCTGCTTCACCACAAACAACACAGTCTCCTCCAGATCCTGACTGGGCGGATAAAACTGCATTTTCTCGTCATCAAATGTTAATTCCATCTTAAGGAGTGGTAGACAGGTCTTGTCATTGGCATCAAATAGCTGCACATAGGCATCCAGGGTCCTCTCTAATAAATCTCTAAGCTGAAATAAACAATGTGATAAAAAAGATAGATCATCTCTTTCCTAATATCAATATTCAAGGATGAGATTTATGTCTATGACAATGCCTTATAAGGATTTTCATTCTGCTATATTTTTCCCTTCCCCCAGATAATTTTGTAAGACTAACATCTTAGACATAAAGGATCTGTAACTTATCATTCGATCAGGTATCTTGAACTAGCAAAAACATAGAAGGGAAAAATCAGCCATTGTTCCCTTTATAACATTTCTCATCTAATCATAAAAGTTAAATTACAATACATTAATTACAGACAGAACTCAGAACAATATCCCACCATAATCAACTAGTCATTCTTTTAGCATCCGGAAAGGGTCTAAATGGCAACAACAATTACCTGGTTAGATATGAGTGTGGTTACACTGTTGTAGAAAGAGTCTAATTTGTCTGCCTTGATATTCTTGAAATTGTTCTTGTCTCCAAACACATTGATCACCTTTGGGTACCAACTGTGATAAATGAAAATATATCTCAAGTTACAACACTGTTAAGTGACATGTAAATATATATATCAGTTTTGTCAGCAATCAACACAAATGTGGTGGCATTGTAACATAGTCTGGTAGTCGAAACCCAAAATTTTAGAAGTGGGAGGCCGGAATGTGTATGGACGAAAGTTGTGTTTTTCTGATAGCCCAACATGTGGGCATCATGGTTTGGCCTGTCTGCAGATTCAAATTTGACTTTTAAGGTCAAAACAGGGGTCAAAGGTCACTGAGTGCAAAAATGCCAAATTTCGCTATTTTTCTAGATCTCTAATTCTCGAACCTGGAAGTTAAATCTTGGATGGTCGAAAGTTGTGTTTTCTAGTTGGCCTGAATGTTAGCTACAAACTTTGCAAAGTCTGCAGATTCATTTTTGGTTCTGTAAGGTCAGAAAAGGGGTCAAAGGTCATTAAGTGCAAACATCCTTAAAATTCATATATGTCCATTTCAAGACTTCCAGACATGAAAGTTTGAGTTAGGAATATCCAATATCTATGTTTTCCAATAATGAAATATAATGGGGAAATTTTTGGATCCTGTCTGCAGATTCCTAGCTAGGTATGAAGGTCAGAAAATAGGGTCAAAGGTCACCGAGTGCAAACACACTATTTGAAATTATTCCTGATATAATTTTAACGTTTTAAATGTCGGTGTTTGCTAATTTAAGAACGTAAGTTGTATTTTATGTCTGCTAAATGCGTAAAAGACATGTTTGCCCCTATCTGCAGATTAAAAATTAGAATCAAGAGTGTATACAAGGGGGTCAAAGGTCATAGAGTGCAAATGTTTTTAAATTTCATACATGTCGATTCAAAGACTTCCAAGCATGGAACGAAGAGTAATGAATAGATAGTATTTATGTTTTCCAGTCGCTATATATGTTTTGGATCTTTTGATTCCTGTCTGCATATCATTGGTTATTTTTTATGGTCAGAAAAGGAAGCCAAAGGTCAATGAGTACAATAACGCTATATCAAATTAATCCTGGTCCATTATATGTATCAAGACATTTGTATATGTTAGTTGGTGGATAACAGTTATATCTTATGCTTCCCCAATGTGTAGATGTCATGTTTAGCCCTGTTTGCAGAATCAAAATTGAAAATATCGTTTATACAAAATAGAGGTCAAAGGTCAAAGAGTGTAAAAATTTACCAAAATATAAAACATATTCCCTAAAATGTGCTGTGCATAAAAAGATGTGCAAAATTGAGGTTTCAACGACACTAAAACCTGACAATAACTTTGATTCGAAGACACAATTCAAGTAATCACAGTAGAGATTAATAAGACCAACATCAAATGATGAAAGTACTGAATAATGTTATCTAAACTTCGAAAATTAACTTCATGTGTGATCTTATTACAATGATCCAAGCAGACTAATAAGAGAAAAATGAAAACTGAAATCAAGTCATTTAGCAGTGTCTTAATATTTTCATTACAATACCATACATTTAGTGATGAGCTAGTAGTTGGATTTTGGCTTCATTTTTCATCGATCTATATGAATATTGTAAGAAATAGCGGGGTCATTGTTGCAATGACCAACATGTTCATTTTTATGTAAACACTGTATTATTTCTTATCTTAATTTCAGTATTGATGGAGTACATGTCAAATTATGCATTTGTCATATAAATTGTTTGTTATCCAACCCATTTTGGGGTATTGAGACAATGTCTAAAATCAAGTACCTACCACGACTTAATTTTGGTATAGATGCTTCATGCAAGTGTTCAACTTTGTCCAGACCATGATCTGTATATTGGCAAATGGATGTCAAATTAGTTTGGCAAAACCACTCTCTTCAATAAATGAGTATGTTATCTATACAATTTTGATTAAAGCCAAAAATCAAATCCTCATTTGTAAGTACATCCCTAGAATTACCAGAATCTAATTCATAAAGCAAGAACTGTTCCAAAGCCTTGTTCAGCTCAAGAATTGAAAAAAGGGATATGTATCTTGCTTTCACATAACATGTCAGTAAATAGATCTACTCATGTTTATTCTTTGATTTCAGAAGGGGCATTGTAAAAGACTCCCTACTGTGTCTAACGAAATGTATAATAAGAAGACTTCGGTGTGGGTACAGGCATGTATGCATGTGTCTGTTCCTCCTGACTACAATTCCTACAGTATGGATGAATTTCGAAATAGGTTTACACAAGCTCTTTCAATGTGTGTACATTTTTTAACATGAGTCTCATGGACATGTATTATAAGCATTCTATTCTGCTCGTGAAGATTTAACATAATCTACAATAAGAATGAGTATATACATGTACATGTATGTCTTTATGAATAACCCAGCATAATAATATGTGGATTCAAAAGTCATAGATGTGTTTATGATTGATGCGTAAATGTAACGAAGAATCTACTTGCATTCAAAAATATTTTCAAGAAAATAAAAAAATATTTTAAAATGTATCCTTGGTTGTCAATTTGTAAATTGGGATGGTATAATTCAATTCAATCATAGCTTTGTAAGCAATTTATTTAACAAACAGAATCAACAGAGTTACGAATAGACACCTTGTCTTCTTTGGGACGGCTTTTAACAAGGAGATCACATACCAGTAGAGTTTGGTTTGTAACTTGCTTATTCTGTGTTGTCATTAAAAACAAAAAAAAAATATCAGAACTGCAGTCTTTGGCATGTGTTTTGTACCAATAAACCGAATAAATCTATTGAAAAGAGGACTGGGCAATTATCGAAAATGGTTATCGCCCCTGTTGTAATTTCAATGAAAAATGAAATTAACAGCTTGGTATTCTAAATGGTTTGATAGCTATCTATATATCGTGTAAGGTTTTTCGGAGATTTTGGTTATAAGTCCACATCTTAATCACAAAAACAAATAATAGCTTGACCATAAGTTATCCTCAAATGCATATAAAACATATAATTGGGCATTTTTAGCTCGACTTTTCGAAGAAAATGAGAGCTTATACTGTCACCCGGGCGTCGGCGTTGGCGTCGGCGTTGCAACCAAGGTTAAAGTTTTTTCAATCATCAATAACTTCCATACTATCAAAGGGATTCAACCCAAACTTGGAATACTTATTCACCATCACACCCTCTACCTTACTATCAGGGCCCATGACCCTAGCTCCACTATATTTGGAGTTATGCCCGCTTTATACTAAGCAACTTAGAAAGTCGAGCGCGCTGTCTTCGGACAGCTCTTGTTATATAAGAGAACCCACGAGAAATAATATACAAAATGCTATATTTCACATGAAACAATATATCTACTTAGATTTAAACAATTTACTTCTCAGAATGGACAAATTGCCATTGATTATTTCAATCATATCTAGATCTATCATTATCAAGGATAATTATTTTCGAATCAAAATTATTAACAGAGTAAGTATCATTGAAATTTCAATGTTTCATAACTGTTCTGAGTTAATATCCATATTTTCAAGTATTTATCGCTTTTTGAATGTTTGCACTCTTTGACCTTTGATCTCTATTCTGCTATCTCTAAATCTTAAATTTGAATCTGAAGACAGAGACAATATGTCATCTACATATTTAACATATTTAACAAACATTTAATAGAACTTTTGTCCAAACATAAGCCAACTTTAAAGTTTAAAATCATCATTTTGAATTTGGAATAATGTCAAATAGAGCATTCAGCACTCATTGACCTTTGGCACATTTTCTGACCTTAAAAGCAAGCTAGGCATCTGCAGACAGAGGAACCAAAAGCTCCCCAGTATATTTGGTTACTGGAAAACATAGATATTGCCTATTCGTAACTCGTCCTTCCATGTCTTGAAGTCTCGGAATGGATATATATGGCATTTAATGATTTTTGCACTCAATGACCTTTGACCCCTTGTCTTTATATTCTTACTTTTATTTTTGAATCTGCAGACAGGGACAAACATGTCATCTACATATCTGACAAACATAAAATACAACTTCTGTCTCTTTAAAAGCCAATACCATTGCTTTAAAACATTTAATTTTAATCAGGAATAATTTCAAATAGCCCTTTTGCACTCATCAAACTTTGACCCCATTTTCTGACCTTAAAGACTGGCTGGGAATCTGCAGACAGGAACCAAACATTTCCCCAATATATTTGGTAATTAGAAAACATAAATATTGTTTATACATAACTCAAAGTTTCATGCCTGGAAGTCTTTGAATCGACATAAATGGAATTTAAGAATTTGTGCACTCAGTGACCTTTGACCCCTGTTCTGACCTCATAGAACCGACAATGAATCTGCAGACATGGTAACAAATGTAGCCAACAATCTGGCCAACAAGAAAACACAACTTTCATTCATTCACAAGATAGCTTCTTTGTTCGAGGATTCGAAATATAACAAAATAGCGAATTTCTACATTTTTGCACTCAGTGACCTTTGACCCCTGTAACTCACCCAAAGGTCAATTGCTGACTTGCAGACAGGGCATTTCTAGTACAGCAGAAGTTCCTGAACAACTTCCAGTATTAAACTTTGCATACACATTCCGGCCTCCCACTTTCGATTTCTAAGCCTCTGACAGAAAATAACTACTAGACTAACAGGAACTTTGATAGCTTCATTCATTGTGATTATCTAATAAGTATACATTAGATAGAGGCTGTATAATAGATTCTATGCGAAATAAACATTCAAATGCATGCAGTGCATTCAATGTTTATATCACATACAAACTACTATACAGACTCTATCTGACTTAGTGTTCGCTAGCGGTTCATTGGAGACAGGGTGTGGCTATGCATAGATGTCACATAAACTAGCAGGCAGCCCGTTTATGCGAAATATAGCGGCAAAATGTTAAAATATACTGCAATTTCATTGGTCAAAAAAGTAGGTCGAACACTAATATCAAATCATGTTATCACATTTGACTTTTTATTTGAAATAATTTTGAAGAGTAATTTGGAATTGAGATCAGCCTCAAATCTTGGCATTTGGAAAAGGGGTCATAAGAAGAATTTTCTTTCTCTGTTCTTTTCAGGACTCACCTGTGCATTAATTTGTCTTCAGCTTTTTCAAGGTCAAGTATCACATTGTTTTTCAAGGATTCAAACTCCATAGGTCCTTGTGCCCTGAAAAAATATAGTTCGTAAAATTCTACAGTTTAAAGCAAACACTTGTGATTCTTAAGAACATTACATTTATGTGTACAATTAGGTTATTTCCACTAAGACCCCCCCCACACACACACAACAGTCATCGGAAGTCGTCCTTTGATGACAATTATGGCCAATCACCGTTCGTTACCAATTGCACATGGAAGGCTTTGCTCAGAATTGGGTCAGAGCCTTGATCTGGAATAAAGAAACCGGCTGATGTGTAATTACTTTTCATAACAAATTGGAACCGTGTCAGTGTGTATATAATGTTAATTTCCCATACACCGATTGTTTGCCACCGAAAGCGGATCATAGGTATGGACGAAAACGATAATTGAAAGGGGTCAATCAAACAGTGGCTTTGTCAACATTGAAATAACATTTGAATGTTTAAGATTCATAAATATCGGAAACACAGAAAAGCAAATAATCACGAAGAGGAAGTCAGCTCACAATTAAAACCCTTTCAAAAAACAAGAGTGCCTGAAAGGCACTGATATCGCTCACCTGAGTTCTTCCTGTATTTGATTGTGTATGATATATTGCATGTAGTGACATCTTAAATATTGAATATCATGTGCTGTTCCAGTTTGATTTTTATAACCAAGATTTAACTTTTACAATTAAATTTTGAAACATCAGAATGATACATTACAAGCATTAATATGCTTAATATTTTAAGCCCCTCCTTGCCTCATCAACATTTATAACTGTCAAAAATTTACAACAAAGTGTTTGAAAAGAGTAACTCAATGAGCATTTTGCTATACTTGGTTTAAATTGGCCCCATAATTGATTTTTGAAGAATTTCTGTACGACTTTTTTAAGTCTGATAAGCCCTACCCTGCCACACTCATTTTTTTTAACAAATCAACAATTCACAAACAATATTATTGTTACAAAGAGTCACTCAAGCAACATCCCTGGTACAAATTGGCCCAACAGTTGATTTTTCTCATCATTTCTCCTAGTCAAATAAGTCCCACCCTGCCATGTCCACATTTTTTACGAATCAGAAATTTGTAATAGAAATAAAAAGGGGTACTTCAGAGCTCCAGATAGGATGCTTATTTGCGTAAAATACGCATTTATTTGGTCTGAATACGCATTAACTTTTATAAAAATGCGTAATAATACGCATTCAAAATAATGAAAACGCATTTGATAATTGCCGGTTAGCGTATCAAGATCGGAAAATGTCGAGAAAAAACACACACTAGGAAATTCCAACAATTAACACAAACTTTTTGTCTGTAAAAAATAGGTTACGGCAGTCAGCTATCCGATATCTATTACAACTTTAATCAGCCAATCACAGTCTTGAATAATTGGGGAATACCAAATATGTCACCACTGTGACCAGCCGAGCGACAATCGGCTATTCCGTAGATCTACCGAATGATGCCGAGTGTTGTATTTGTTTGAATTTCAATCAATCGGTTATCTCCGTGAAAGCAAATCGTTACCCGAATTAACAGACAATTGCGTCAATCCATAAATCGTAAATGGTAACTCGAAGGTGTTTGTTTTCTTTTCAAACCAGCAAACGAGTAAATCCACTGCTGAGCAGATCGTAACTTTAGGCGATTTTTGCCGATATTCGTTCTGAAATGGCCCTACAGGCAAAGATAGCACACGATGGTAATCTTGTTCAGAAAAATACCTCGATGGTCAGAAACATACCGCGGTTAGATGGCCTCGAACCCAAAAATGAAATTGGGTCGTTCCGGTCGGGTGTTCCTGTTAAATTAGTCCTTTCCCGAACAAGAACGTAAATACGCCCTGCCTCAAAAAATTATCTGGAGCTCTGGTACTTAAGGAACATTCCTGAATAATTTGGTATAATTTGGTCCAACGGTTAAGGAGAAGAAAATTTTCAAAGAATTGCTTAATGATTTCTCCAAGTCTGATATGCCCTGCCCTGCCATGCCTACATTTTTTGACAAATAAAAAAATTCATGAACACACATTGAAAACAGTCACTCAAGAAACAGATCTGCCAAGTTTACTTCAAATTTGACCAATGGTTGATTTTTAAAGATTTTTTAATTTTTAATGATTTCTCTAAGTCTGATAAGCCCCGCCCTGCCTGCCCACATTTTTTGACGAATCAAAAATTTGAAAACAAGTTTTGCAAAGGGTCACCAAAGGAACATTTCTGCCAAGTTTGGTAAAAATGACTCATTGGTTAAGGAAAAGAAGATTTTTGAAGAATTATGTAACAATTTCTCTAAGTCTGATAAGCCCCGCCCTGCCATGCCCTCATTTTTTGACGAATCAAAAATTTCTCGACACACAGTGAAGACAGTCACTCAAGAAACATTCCAGCCAATATTGGTACAAATTGGATAAACATTTGATTTTTAAAGAATTATTTAACAATTTCTCAAATTCTGATAAGCCCCGCTCTGCCACGCCCACATTTTTTGACGAATCAAAAATTTGAAAACAAGTTTTGAAAAGGGTCACCCAAGGAACATTTCTGCCAACTTTGGTAAAAATTGACATGATGGTTAAGGAGAAGAAGATTTTTGAAGAATTATTTAATAATTTCTCTAAGTCTGATAAGCCCCACCCTGCCACGCCCACATTTTTTGACGAATCAAAAATTTGAAAACAAGTTTTGAAAAGGGTCACCAAAGGAACATCTCTGCCAATTTTGGTAAAACTCGACTCAATGGTTAAGGAGGAGAAGATTTTTGAAGAATTATTTAACAATTTCTCTAAGTCTGATAAGCCCCGCCCTGCCACACCCACATTTTTTGACGAATCAAAAATTTGAAAACAAGTTTTGAAAAGGGTCACCCAAGGAACATTTCTGCCAACTTTGGTAGAAATTGACTCAATGGTTAAGGAGAAGAAGATTTTTGAAGAATTATTTAACAATTTCTCTAAGTCTGATAAGCCCCACCCTGCCACACCCACATTTTTTGACGAATCAAAAATTTGAAAACAAGCTTTGAAAAGGGTCACCCAAGGAACATTTCTGCCAACTTTGGTAGAAATTGACTCAATGGTTAAGGAGAAGTAGATTTTTGAAGAATTATTTAACAATTTCTCTAAGTCTGATAAGCCCCACCCTGCCACGCCCACATTTTTTGACGAATCAAAAATCTGAAAACAAGTTTTGAAAAGGGTCACCCAGGGAACATGCCTGCCAAGTTTGGTTAGGATTGGCCCAGTGGTTAAGGAGGAGAAGATGTTTAAAGAAATTGTTGACGACTTCCGACGCACAACGCACGCCGGACACAGGGTGATCACAAAAGCTCACCTTGAGCATGTTGCTCAGGTGAGCTAACAACAAAATTTTAACATTTTCTTCAACAATTTCCAAGGCTACAACACTTAGGTAGATCAAAAGGTATCAATGCAAAGGAAAGTGATATTTCTGGATGTATTTGCTATTGTTAAATATGTCATTATAATAAAGTGCCTACCTGAATTTGGAGCAGTCTACTAGCACCATATTACCGAGTGTTGTCTGACACATGTTGAGCACTACCTGCATGGAGGGATGAAGCATGTGTAGATTCTCTCTGATTCTTTCTTTAGCTTCAACATAACTATCATGCCAGGGACGGGAGAAATCTAGGCCCCTATGGAGAAGAAAAAGTATTTGTAAATTATTTTTAATCAATCAAAACACAAATGATGACAATGTTTGACAAGTATTACAATAAACATATCGTCGGTGGAAATGCAAAACCTCGTATGTCGATTTTTGCAATTTTCAAAGTAAAATATTGTATATCAAGTTTAGACAATTCTTGCAGGTTTTAGGATATGTTGATTTATCAGTATTAATGACGTATAATATGCAAACAATATGTCCGAATATCAATTTAAACCTTTTTACAATTTTCATTGTTATAAACAATTCAACATTAATTTCATTTCATTTAATACTTTTCAAAGTCTTCTCTGATAGGATCATGTAAAGCAAGTCTTGTTTACAAATACCTCTAATGGCTTGTGCTATAATTTGTATTAAAACAATTGACTTAGAAATGCTGGTGAATACAGCCCCAGGTAACTCAGACTTTAGCAAAAGGGAAAAGGCAGGTATTTTATTACCACTACACATTACTTTGATTAACACAGAAGCTCATCAATAATTCAAACTTTACAGTGTTCAATGAGCTGTTCTTTACATTATCTACCTAAACCAATAATCTCAGGGAGCTTCTCAATATTGAACTGTCCAAGATTGCTTCTCCAAATCCAAACAGGATAGGTAAAGTCAGGAATTTACAAACTATTCTTAAAAAGATTTAAATGTAAATCATCAGTATTTTCTTTTTTTTTTTTTTTTTTTCAGAATGTTTTCCAAGACAATATTTAAAACATGTCTAAATAAACAATCCTTTAGATCATAAGATTCTGTAAAGGCTTAACTCATTACCAGACATCAAAATTTTAGACTTTTGCATATTAAAAGATGTTGCAGATGGCAATTTCAAGGAAATGAAAATTTACACTTTTTGGTGTTTCTGAGTAGAAAACCTTGTGGGAAATGAAGAAATTGCTTGTCACAAGCAATTTCTAATTTTCCCTGTTTTCCAAGGCCTTTATCTTTCGAAGCATCAATAGGCATTATTATGTGGGAATGGGTTAAGACTTCATGAAAACAAATTTACACAATTGCTGTATAATAACTTACGTTGGCTCTTCAGGAGGTGGTCCTGCTACCTCACCATCCAGTCCTTTAACATCAGGCTTCACAAGTACATGTTGTACTGGAAAATAACAAATAACAAGATGTGTTTGTGGAAAATGTATGCCCCAAAATGGCCAATACAAGTTTTCGGACAGACAGACTGACACAAGTAATATTATATGCCCCCGATCTTTCAACGCGGGGGCATACAAATTTACTGAACAAGGGAATAACAAAATTTTATGGATATTCAACTACATCCAGTGACCTTATCAGACATTTACTCTAGACATAAAAGGGGCCCATG
The DNA here is from genome assembly GCA_963680895.1 of Fragum sueziense. Lineage (NCBI taxonomy): Eukaryota > Metazoa > Mollusca > Bivalvia > Cardiida > Cardiidae > Fragum > Fragum sueziense. The sequence continues at coordinate 8,965,617 of OY804597.1, forward strand.
TTTGATTTAAAGGGATCAAAACTAGAAAGCATTGAATTCCGAAAGGGATTTTTTGTCTGTATTCTGGCTCATTTCATTTTGACCTACCCATGGATTTCTTCATACTGGCTGTATAGTCTACTTTAATCTCATCAAACAATTCCTTCAGACAGTCCCTCAAATCTGACGTCCCTCGTAACTTCTCTGGTATCATCCGCGTGATACGCAGTCCCCATTCCTTCTGCATCGGTGTGATCGGGCCACTCTCCACACATTTTTTCATGAACTGATAGTTTACCTACAATAGCAATTAATTTTTTATAAAAAATAGACTGTGTTTACGGTTATGATTTAATAAACCATCAGTGTTATTATAAAATCTCGTAACTACGGCTTGATTCAAGCCGTAGTTACGAAATTTTATAACAACACCTACGAAACACTATTATTTGTCCGAAATTACATCATGCTTTACTGGATAAAATCGTTCCCTATTAATTGATTGACAGTCAGAGCCACAGATAATAGACAGTAATTACTTTCCAAATTGCAATATTTACTTTATTGTACATCAAAGCTTTGTTGAGGGTACCGGTACTCATTGAAATAGTCTAGTAGATAAGATTCAAATGAGTATGCACAAAATAGGGTTTGGATTTGAGATGAGGAATTTTGAAATCCTTTACCCCCTCTATTCTGTTGCTCTGACAGTTAAATAGATGTAGATGTACATGCTTTGAAAGTTTAACCTTTTCTCAAACGACAAAATTTTAGGGTGGTCTAATTTGAAAGCTGCTGCAGACGACAAAATAGATGTTGAAAAAGATTGGATTTGTGCAAATTGTAGCACAGAAAACATTGAGGCAAGAGGAGAAAATGCTGATTATCAGCATTTTCTTCTTTTGTCTCAATGTTTTCCAATGCAATATCAATTAGGGACATCAAAAGCAGGTCTTGTTTGGGAAAGGCTTAAATGGATACCAGGTTGTTGAAAACAATGAGCACAATTTAAGTGAAAAGGCATCTGATATAAGTGTTTTTTTCTTTACCTCAAATGTTTTAAAGATCTTCGAACACAGACACTTGCAAATTGACCATAGATTAGTACATGTATAATGTATCAGGCAATGCCCCCCCCCCCCCAAAAAAAAGAACTAGCATGGTAGCACTATCATTTTGCCTGTTTTCAGTCATATGATAAGGGACTTTCTTATACTTACAAGCAGTTCTAGCCACATAAACTGGCTTGGTTTATACAAGGTAAAAATATTATTGTGGAAAAGTAAGAAATTGTTGATATATATATTACAAGTTTACTAGCTTTATTCACAGGGTATATGTAGGTAAAATAAAGGTAACATGTAGTATCACAAAGTCCTTTCGAAAAAAGTAATAATCTTTTTCATTCATTTGATATCTATCTTTTTTTTAAGAATGTCCCTTTTCGCATGACAGGATACCATGATCAATTTATACTGCGTAGAAAAATTAGCATATATGATAAAATTAAAGAAACATTTGGCTTACACAACTGATACCATAATAATATAGCTATTAATCTGCCAAAAATCACCTAGTGGCACCTTGCCAATTTAAAACAACCTATATTGTATTCATGAATATATGGAGTGGAATAGTTGCCAATTTCATAAATGTGTCCTATTTCTTAATATGACATGTATCACCAATAATCCATTTTGTAAAGTAACTGATTCATGTTTGTTTTTTATTGATATAGAACTCTTACACAGGCCTATGTAAAAGTTGTTGTTTTTCTTTTTTTTAATTTGTTTATACAAAGATCAAAGACATTCTTATTACCATCACATTTTGTAGCGTTAACCCATAACTAGACAACACAATTTTACATTTGTCTTAATCTAGACATGTTGCAGACAAAAAATTCACATGAATGCATTTATTCTAATATTTGTTGTTGTTGTCATTCTGAGTAAAAAATAATGTGGGAAATGAAGTAATTGCTTGTGAAAAATTCTGTCTTCCAACCATAGAAGGAAAGGCTTTTAACCCATTACCAAACGACAAAATTTTAGACTTCTCCAAATTCAAAGATGTTGCAGAGGACAATTAAAACTGAATGAAATTTTACATTTTTTGGTCTTTTTGTGTAGAAAATATTGTGGAAAATGAAGAAATTGCTTGTGACAAGCAATTTCTTCATTTTCCACAATGTTTTCCTAAGCCATAATAGTTTGGGGAGTCAAAAAGAGTCATTGTGTGGTAATGGGTTAAGGAAAACATTGAGGCAAAAGAATAAAAATGCTGATATACTCCGTAAATATTGACCTGAACCTGTTGAATATGTAATGAGTAATTGTGATGCGAAATAATCAACACTCGCCAGCACTCCTCACTGTCGAGCAGAGTCGATAGTTTCAATAAGCATTGGGACTTTGTATTCTGCATGTGCTCCTCGTGTCAATATACGTCGAAGAATTATTATTTCGCATCAGAGTGACTCATTACATATTCAACAGGTTCAGGTCAATATATACGGAGTATACCAAGTGATTTCTCAATTGGCCTAAAAATTGCCTTTACTATAATGGACACAAAAATGTGAATTTCAATTATATCCATTTCATTGTCAGTGGCAGCTTTCAAATTAGGGAAGTCTAAAATTTTGTCATTTAGGATACAGTGTTGCTTACTGTTAAGAACCCTTTGTTATGAAATAGAAATTTCACAATCAATTATGAAATTAATTATTATTTAATATTGGTGCAACATGTAGGTCATTGACTTTTCCATTTGACTACAGATTTAAAATAATTCTACTACATAACTATACTCTAAAACCTTTATCTTGTTTTTAATAAATTCCCATTCCAAACATGTTTCAAAAGTTCAATTTTGACTAAGAGGGGTATATTTCAAGTTAAAACATAAATGAACTGATAAAACAATGCCTGTACAGGGCTTTTCTACCCAAAATTTGGAAAGGGCCCTCATCAGTCATTTTGGGAAATTTTAGCGCAATTTTGGTCAAATTGGGAAAAATGTAAAGATACAGGAGGATAAATGTACAAACAGAAATATATTTTCTTTACACATTATAACCAGAATAACTGATTAATAGAATCTTTGTGACTAGAATTGCCAGTAAGTGAATGATTATTATTTATTTCCAATTTTGGGAATTTTAGTTTTGAAAATTGGGAAATTATGACTTTGAAATTGGGGAAAAATTAGCCCTTTTCCAATTGGGAAGCCACCGAATATCAGCCTCTGTTATAGAAGGAAGAAAATCCCTGCTGTATGGGAGAAAGTATACCAGATGGTGTTTATAATGATCATTACTGTAATTATTCTATTAAACATGGTTTACACTCATATTCTAATAAACATGCGTCCCCAAAGCATCCCAAAACTTTTTGCTGAAAATCAGCCTATTTCAAGCACAGTTTCAGTAAAAACAGGTGATTCTAATAAACACCCATCACTTGATCCCAAAGAAAGTATTGTCAGTCATAAACAAAGATCATTTTTAAAGAAAAAACACCCAGATTTCCACTCTATTTCCAACGAAGATTTTGACTTGCTTGATCTTTAATCAATGAATTTATACTCTCAAAATGAAAATACCTACAGGTAATAAACAGCAATAATTAGTATTGAGTATTGAGTAAAAATGTGCAATTGGAAGTGTAAGTATTGTTATATAAAAACAAGAGGACCATGATGGTCCTATATCGCTCACCTGAACCAAAATGATATGAGCAACACTTTTGTTCAATTCAATAAATACTTATGACTTTAAGACTGAAAACGAACTTATGGTCAATAATGTTGTGAAAATCGAACTCCTCCACGATCTTATGGTGCCCAACATTGTCCAAGATTTGCCTTGTTTGATAAATAATTGTAGATTCTGGAGTATAAACAAGGTCGAAAACAGCCGAAAACAGCAATTTTGTCAAATTCAAGGGAACATGACTCTCGACTTTTTTATCGGATCAGACTGAAAAACAAATTCATCCCAGATCTTGTGATCCCCAACATTGTGTCCAAGTTTAGTCTTGATTGATCAATAATTGTAGATTCTAGAGTATAAACAAGGTTGAAAACAGCCGAAAACGGCAATTTTGATCACATTCAAGGGCACATAACTAAATAATTAAACTCATCCGAGATTTTATGATACCCAACATTGTGTCCAAGTTTTGGCTTGATTGATTTATAATTGTAGATTCTAGAGTGTAAACAAGGTCGAAAACAGCCGAAAATGATAATATGGTCAAATTCAAGGGCAAGTAACTCTCGACTTTCTGATCAGATCAGACTGAAAATCGACCCCATCCGAGATCTCATGGTCCCCAACATTGTGTCCAAGTTTTGTCCTGATTTATGAATAATTGTAGATTCTAGAGTGTAAACAAGGTCGAAAACAGCCGAAAATGGCAATTTTGTCGAATTCAAGGGCACATAACTCTCGTCTTTCTGGTCAGATCAGACTGAAAATCGAACTCATCCGAGATATTATGGTCTGCAACGTTATGTCAAAGATTTGTCTTGATTGATCAATAATTGTAGATGCTAGAGTGTAAACAATGTCAAAACTAGGTATTTTTCGCATTCAAGGGCAGATAACTCCTGATTTTCTAGTTCGATCTGACCCATAATCGAACTCATCCGAGATCTTATGGCCATACATATTTTGACCAAGTTTGGTCAAGATTGACCTATATTTGTAGATGCTAGAGTGTAAACACGAAATTGTGGACGGACGGACAGACAGACAGACGGACGACGGACAAAAAGTGACCACAATAGCTCACCTTGAGCACTTTGTGCTCAGGTGAGCTAAAAACATCAAAAAAAAGAGACACAGTAGCTTTCAACATTCCAAACAGAAAATACTTAGAAACCAGTCAGCAAAAGACCAAAATGCTGATAACCAGCATTTCAGTTCTCCTGCAATATTTTGCGTACCCCAACATTCAAAGATTCTGTTTTCATTTAAATGTAATTCTTGCTATCTGCAATGCTCTTGCATTTGAATCAATCCAGGGTTCAACATTAATCTATTTGGATGCCAAACAGTCTGTCTTGTTGCTGTCAGATGCCAGGCTGGTCCTGGCCAAATATCCACTGGTCATGACCAAATATTTGTATTTTTGTAAGAAAGATAATTATGGAAAAGATGTTAACAAAATAATCATGAGATAAAATACCAGTTTTGAATCACAAATATATGAAAATTTTAAAGGATGAATTTGTTCTGTCACATATCCTGTGTTTTCATTATGGTAATTCATTGTGACTGAATTTTGAAATGAAGCTGACCAGTCTGTCCTGCATCTAGGAGGTTTAGCCAAACCTGACAAAGAAACAGGCATGCAATGTATGTCTGGCATGGGTTAATGTTTAACCCTGCAATCTAAAGCTTTCTTATCTAGGTTAGGGAATAGACTTGCTTTTTAGTAAATACATCGTTAGAGTTAGATAGAAAGCAGGAAAGTAAGCAAAGATTAGGTATTTCTTAGGGATGGTAACGAGTACCAATTTTACTAATCGAGTACTCGGTCATCCTTCCGATCGAGTACTCGAGTACTCGCATAGAAACGTCGTCTTTCGGTTATAGTTTCGGTGTTTTCCGACATGTTCATATGCGATTTATGCAGCATATCTTCGGCCAAAATGACTCTTTAGATGACATTACATCAGTACTTTATTTGATGAAAAAGGACAATTGTTTGATGATGTGATAAGAATTGCAGAGAGTTTCAAAATCTTATCGTTAAACTCATAAAAAATCCGCAAAGTTGTTGTTATTTACTTCCAAATGCGTCCGTAATATTTACGCGTGCTGTGAGATATACACACGTCACTATAGCCTTAGCGGGAGGCATTGATAGACTTTCTGGAATTTATTTGGGTGTAATTGGAAATGAGATGACTTTCCTTCTGTTAACAAATAGCAATGGAATTAAATCTTAACATTAATCCAACAGTCGGCTGATCGAATATTGGATTAACCAATCTGATCTCAAAGGTTAATCTTACGTTCGTCCAATTAAAATGCACCGCCCGAAACCGGAGCAAAGACCGGCGAAGGTGCGAAAATTTATGGCATTGTTTGACAGCGAGAACAATAGCTGTTGGCACTTGATTGCAAATTAGGACAAAATCGAAGGATTAGATAATCGACAGACGACCAGATGTTACATAATCTACCCTTTGCACGATAGATTGATGGAAAAGAACGATCGATATTTTCAGAAAACTTGAGTTTGGAAACGAATTTCATTTTTCTGCTGATATCATTTTTTCTTTCCGATTACTCGATTAGCGATATTGGTAATCGATACTCGGACGTTCGATCGAGTACTCGATTACTCGAGTACTCGTTCCCATCCCTAGTATTTCTACTTCTATGACTTCTCTAAAGGAATAGTTAGTCTATAAAGGTGATGTTAGTCTATACACAGCAAAATGCTACTGTAACTCACCCTAATTCTTCTATCTTTACTCATCATCTGTGTAAGTTTACAAAATTAATACAATAAATAACATTACAAATATAATGTGAACAAGTGAAACAATAAACAATATAAAACATTGAGAAACAATATCATGTTTGATTCAGCCATTACCAAATGGCAAAATTTAGACTGGCCAAAATTCAAGGATGTTGCGGCTGTTGCAGACACTATTTCAAGCGCATGAAATTTTACATAATTTGGTATTTCTGTGTAGAAAACAGTGCGGGAAATAAAGAAATTGCTTGTCACAAGCAATTTCTTCATTTTCCACAATATTTTCCAAAACCTTCAATATTTTGGGCATCAAAAGGCGTCACTGTGTGGCAATGAGCTCTTGTCCCAAAACCAATGTAATATGCCTTGTAAACAAAATTTTATATAAGCTACTTTTTTCTCTGTTTGTGAAACAAGTACATTTAGGAATATAACAATAAATGAGCCAGGATCTGGAAAAATGTCCCTTAAAGCTTTTGAGCCCAACATAGATCCAGATAAGCCTGTGCATACGCACAGTCTGATCAGGATCCATGTTGTTCTCTAATAGCTCCTTCGAGACCTGTAGTAACTTAAAGAGAGCAGCTTGGATGCACATTGGACAGCATTTGACAACAGGCTGATCTTGAAACTTTTAAAAATGCTTTAAGGGACGTTTTTCCAGATCCTGGCTCAAATGTTTTTCATGCTTGTGAGATTGTGCAACTTTTCAGTGTTTGGTTTGTTTGAGTGTCGTACAACAAATATTTTACCACTCTTTTCTCATCTTCAGTTAACTCTTTCTTTTTCCTTGGCTCAAAAAGTGGTGGGAATCGAATCTTTGAACACAATATGAATTGGTGAGTCCAACATTGAGACGAAAGTTGTTTCGGCAAAATGAATTGTTGCCATTTTTTAAACAAAATTTGTAATCTTTTCTATATCAGAGACCTCTAAGCTATCTATAAATATTAATATTGCAACAGTCTTTTCTCTAAATGACATATAGATCATAAAAAACATATTTCAAAGAAGTTTGATAGTACAATGTACATGTATTTTAAAAGAAAATGTCATTTAATTTCCCCCTCCATATTCTGTTTTATGCATCATGAACTATTTGCACAAGATAAACTTCTCAACAATAGAACAGTAACTTACAAACTTTATCAACCAATTTACATAACAAGAGTTGTCCGCGGACAACATAGCTCGCCTATACGGGAGCTTGTCACAAAAACAGCATTTTTTTAAAAGTAGGTCAAACTCCAAGGTCAAAGTCACAATGTCAAGGGTCATGGTCCCAAATGAAAGGTCTTGTCAAGATGTATCTATGTATGAAATATCAAGGCTGTATCTCTAATAGTGCCTGAGATATAGGCCAGGTTAAAGTTTTTCAAAAGTAGGTCAAACTCCAAGGTCAAGGTCACTAGGTCAAAGGTCATGGTCCCAAATGAAAGGTCTTGTCCAGATGTGTCTATGTATGAAATATCAAGGCTGTATCTCTAATAGTGCCTGAGATATAGACCAGGTTAAAGTTTTTCAAGTGAAGACGGGACGGGACGGGAAGCCGAAGCCGACACTAGGGCTGTGACATTAGCTCCACGGACATAAAGTCCCGGCTCGCTAAAAATGTACAATGATATTCAAGGAATTGTGAAAAGTATCAATTGAGAATAGCCTTAAATCAGTCTGTGCATTCTGACTTCAGAGTACAGACAAAACATTGGTATATAATTTACTCAATATATATTTCAAAGTAATGAACAAGTGGTCTTCTAGTACATCCTTTAATGTCATAAGCATTATACCAAAATACCAAATGGGAAAAAATTAGGTTGCTCCAATTAGCATGGCTTTGCAGATGTCAATGTCAATTTTAAGTTCACATATTCTAAAAATCTTTGCATATTGGGTTAGAAAACAATGTGGATAATGAAGAAATTGCTTGTTGTAAGCAATTTCTTCATTTTCTACAATGTTTTCCAAGGCAGTAAGTTTTCATGAGGGGCATCACAAAGTGTCACTGTGAGGGAATTGGCCACTATTTCTCTCAATTCCTAGAATGTCTGTTTGGGTTGATGAATCAAGGTACCGTATTTCACCTTATAGACGCGCCCTCCCTAATAGACGCGCCCCCACTATATTTACAATCTCGGAAGCCATGGGACACCCCTCCCACCTTCACCCGACCTTACCTTGACTGTAGAGTAGACCGTAGAGTAGACGGTAATGACAAATTCCAAACTCAAACTCCACCAAACTTCATCTTTGTGATGATCACACTTGTGGAAAAACGCTTTATCTCAACAAGTAAAGCGTCTTATAATAGGGTATACGGCTCGGGTAATTGATTGAATAATTCAATTATGGTTATCCCTCTCTAGGTAGAATTGAAATTCATCCGGCCCCGGTACGAGCATTGATAAACTTTCCTTTATCATTCCCTTTGCAGAGTGACCGTTTATGCAGTTTATTTCAAAGCCCCGTAAGAGGTCGCGTTTGATTTGTAAATTAAGAAGTGGAAAGCGAATTGATAGTTTGCACACAAATGACAAATAAATCATGTTTGCCGAAAATGAATTAATGAATATGGACAGATACCACGGGAAGTATGTTCTGTTATTTTGTAAAGTGAAGAAGAAGAAGAAATCAAAACATTCAAAAAACGAAAGTAGAACACACCCGCCTTTTCGAGACAAAGGACCATAATGCAATGCAGGGTAGAGAAGATTAGTGTTGATCTAATAGTGCTTTGAGTATCTTAAAATACATATCGTAACACACACCGGGTACATGTATAAATCAGCGGAGACAAAGCGATATAGACTATAGACTGGCAGATAACTGTAGACTGGATGACCTTACGCGACGGGATATCGCTTCGTCTCCGCTGATTTATACGTGTACCTGGTGTGTGTTACGATATGTATTTTAAGATACTCAAAGCACTTTCAGATCAACACTAATCTTCTCTACCCTGCATTGCATTATGGGATTGTATTGTTGATTTTCCCTTTCTTATCTACAATTAGCGAAGCACTTCAAAATTCAGGAAAAGTGGTACGAAATAAGCGCGCCCCCATGGTGTTTTGCATCGCGCCGGGGCGCGTCTATTAGGTGAAATACGGTAATAGAGCAACTCTTGGTATAAAACCAACAAAACACACTCACCTCTTCCGGATATTCAGGACCTGCTGGAGGGGGCTTCTCTCTCTCATTACTGTCTTTAGTGTCTTCATACGCCTTCATGGCTTTATCAGTTCTGTCAAACAAAGAAACCAGAACAATATTAAACATTGCTTTTCTTAACCCTTTCCCAAATGGCAAAAAATTAGGGTGGTCCTATTTGAAAGCTGCTGAAGATGACAAAAATGGTGTTGATAGAGATAGGATTTGTACATGATATTACAGAAAAATTGTAAAGGCAAAAGGAGGAAATGCTAGTTATCAGTATTTTCTTCTTTTGCCACAGTATTTTCTCAAGCTTCTTCTGTTTGGGACCAGGTCCTGTATTTGACCAAATGCATCTGGGACAAGGAGAATGTTCTTTTTTAATTTAATTTAATCATTTTATTTTATAACAAGAATTGTCCGCGGACAATAAAGCTCGCCCAAACGAGAGCTTGTCACAAAGAAAAGTCATTTCCTAGGTCAAGGTAAAAAGGTCATGGCCCAAAATGAAATTTTGTAAAAGTAGGTCAAGCTCCATGGTCAAGGTCACAAGGTCACAGGTCATGGTCAAATGTGAACTGTGTTGATATGAGGTGTCCGTGTGTGAAATATCAAGGCTTTAGGTGTAAAAGGACACGACTTATAGGCCAAGTTAAAGCTTTTTGAAAGTAGGTCAAACTCCAAGGTCAAGGTACAAGGTCACGGTCAAATGTGAACCGTGTTGGTAGGTGTCCATGTGTGAAATATCAAGGCTGTAGGTGCAAAAGGACATGAGATATAGGCCAGGTGAAAGTTTTTTAAAAGTAGGTCAAACTCCAAGGTCAAGGTCACCAGGTCCAAGGTCATGGTCAAATGTGAAAAGTGTTGGTAGGAGGTGTCATTGTGTGAAATATAAAGGCTGTAGGTGTAAAAGAACATGAGATAAAGGCCAGGTTAAAGTTTTTAAAAGTAGGTCAAACTTCAAGGTCAAGGTCACAAGGTTCATGGCCATGGTCAAATGTGAATCATGTTGGTAGGAGGTGTCCATGTGTGAAATATCAAGGCTGTAGGTGTAAAAGGACATGAAATATAGGCCAGGTTAAAGTTTTTTAAAAGTATGTCAAACTCCAAGGTCAAGGTCACAAGGTCCAAGGTCATGGTCAAATGTGAATGGTGTTGGTAGGAGGTGTCCATATGTGAAATATCAAGGCTGTAGGTGTAAAAAGACATGAGATATAGGCCAGGTTAAAGTTTTTTTTAAAGTAGGTCAAACTTCAAGGTCAAGGTCATGAGGTCAAAGGTCATGGTCAAATGTGAATGGTGTTGGTAGGAGGTGTCCATATGTGAAATATCAAGGCTGTTTGTGCAATAGGGCATAAGATATAGGCCAGGTTAAAGTTTTTTTAGGCCAGGTTAAAGTTTTTAAAAGTAGGTCAAACTCCAAGGTCAAGGTCACAAGGTCAAAGGTCATGGTCTCAAATGAAAGGTCTTGGTAAGAGGTATCCACATGTGAGATATGAAGGCTGTAGGTGTAGTATGGCATGAGATATAGGCCAGGTTAAAGTTTATTAAAACGGTCAAAAAGTGGGTCAAACTCCAAGGTCAAGGTCACAAGGTCATGGTCTCAAATTAAAGTTCTTGGTTAGAGGTACCCACAGGTGAAATATGAAGGCTGTATCTCTAACAGGGCATGAGATATGGGCCAGGTTAAAGTTTTTGCGGACGCCGACGCCGACGCCGACGCCAACATCCGAGGGTATGACAATAGCTCTTCCGAGACTATCGTCCCGGGCGAGCTAAAAAACTAAAAAGCTATTTTTACATCACTGTTGTTTCTCTAAACACTGGAGAGGAAGGTTCTATCATTGATATAATAGAATAGAAAAATACTTACAAGACTTTCATTAACAATGCTTGTTTGTGATTTGCAAGTCTAAATGTCATCAGTTTGCTGTTGGCATATGGATCATCGCGAGGTTTCATGGGGCGTGTGATGGGTGGAAGTCTGGGATAGGTTTCAGGTCCAACACCATTCCGTGACTTCCCATAACTGTCGCCTGTTCGAGGGCTGTCGCCATTCATGTGTCCATTTACTCCATTAACATGACCATTCACCCCATTTATTCCATTTGTGTTGGTATTTCCATTTACTGCTGCCATCTAAAGGAGTAAACAAATCTTATAGGTTTCAGAAATTTAACCTTTTCCCAAACAGCAAATGTTAGACCACTCAAATTTGAAAGGAGCTACAGACCACAAAATTGATGTTGATAAATATAGAATTTGTGTACTATACATGGCAAAGAAAATATTGTGAGGTGAAATCTCAAGTCATTCAAAAACAATTTACAAATCCAGAATGATAGTTCCTCTGTCCTTTGTCATACTATTGTTTTACCGGTATACAGTCATTTCGTACCATAACAATTTCGTACCATACTATAATTGGTCATTTCGTACCATAGTTTTGTCATTTCTAATCCGAGTCTTCTCTGATGTAAATACGCTCTTTGATATTTTGAGCGAAAAATCAAAATATCAAAGAGCGTATTTACATCAGAGAAGACTCGGATTAGGTCATTTCGTACCATAGTTTAATGATTTTGTACCATAATTTCGTACCATAATTTTATAATTTGGTACCACATTTTATTTTAAAAGCTGTCGACTAAAGTAGAAAAAATGGATAAATATGAAAAATATTTATGAATATAAGACATAATTTTACCAAAGAACAGTATGCTTTTAATCACTAAAATATATCAAAAACCAGACATTTGGTTTAATTGTTAATTGGTTGTTTGCTGTCACTGATTGTCACACCTTTTATATGTTATTTACTCAGGGTTCCCCAAAAAACCCATATGGGGGTTTTGCACTCCCAAAATTGAATCTTGTACCCCCAATTTTTGCAAGCAGCCTTCTATGTTTCATATGCAGGGGGTGCAAGTATGCTGTAAAATGACTGTTTTCACTCCCAGATTTAAAAGTCAGTGGGAACCATGTTACTGAACCAATCTATCATCAATTAAAGTCTACCAGCAAACAAGCAAATTATCATTTAGGTCTACAACATGAGGCATTTCTTATTAATTCTTTCCCAAACGACAAAAAATATGGTTGCAAATTCCGAAGCTGGTGCAGACAACAAAGTAAATGTTGGCAAAGAAGGGATTTATTTAACCTTTGAAATATTGAGAAAAAAGAAGGTAGGTCTACTTGTCTGTGTTCTTGCAAAACCGCACAACTACTAAAGTTGTAGCTACAAAGTTTTTCAATAACACAGACAAACTGCTGCTTGTCAGCATACTTCTTTTGTCTCAAGGTTTTAAAAGGACTTTCTATCAGGGACGTAAAATGAAGTCTTGCTTTGGAAAGGGTAAAATTGTTAGAAATTTTTCCAAATTCAAGTTTTGCAGACAATTTCTGTCATATGAATTTTTTTCCTTCTTATCTTTCTTGTTAAAATAAAAGTGTGCGAAGTGAAGAAATGGCTTGCCACAAGCCATTTCTTCATTTCCTACGATGTTTTCAAAAAGCCTTTACATTGTGCAAAATCAAATGGTGACACTGCGTGAGAATGGGTTAAACAAGTACGCATTTAAACACATTTTCTAGAAAGGCGTTGGAAAACATTTAGGCAAAAGAAGAAATTGCTGATTACAAGTTTTACTTGAATAAATCCTTATACAACATGTTTAAGTTTTCTTTTGAGTTTGGCATTGTAGGCAATCGGCTTAACATTGGTATCCGAACAACATATAAGTAAATATAGCCTTAACTGCGCAAGTAATAGGCCTAGATCTATATGCTCTTGTCTGGTGAATTTGTGGGTCTTAATTTTACAAGCGGAGCATGCGCATTACTTTAGCGTGTCATCAATTTTTTTTTAATGTTCAAGACAATATCATAAAAACATGTTTAACAATAAGATAAAGTCAAAAACCAGCAAAACCGACAAACTTTGCAAACATTACTTCGAATTGGGTCAATGTCACCGGATCTGGATCATTCGGAAGCTTCCTGTCAGATTCGTGGTATCTAGGTCAAACTGCAAATACTGGGGCTCCAAAGGGGTAATTCACATGGGACTTTCTCCAACAACTTTATTCGCTTATTCGAAGTATTTTATCCGGCATATTTGTTCATTTTATTCCAAGTTCATTGTTTTAGCCGTGTTTCTTAATATAAGCCCCCCTGATCTTTTAATGTTCTATAAATGATGTTATATGTTATCGTGTTTGAAATCGACAGGATAAAAATTCCCCTATTGCGCCCCGCCCAAGCGCTATTGTGACTAGAACCAAGTCATGTGACATGTGACGAAATGGCTGGTGTCGGCTGGAAACCAATAAAATTTTGCAAAGTGCTGTTCTTATTTTAAAAAATATGTCATCAAAAAAGTCCATGAATCAATAGGGTACCACGAATCGAGCAGAAAGAAGGATATATGACTCTCTTTTTAAATATGAATTTAATTTGTGGTCAAAATTGCATATAAAATGTTACGGTATCTGTTCATCTTCGATAAGTATTCACATTTTTTATATTTCACACAGGTAATCATTGGTGCGAAGTTTTAAATATCCTCGCCTCCCCATGGTCCGTCACCCTAGGCCGTCCACGCTAAAATGCATATGCATTGCATAATCGAGTAAATCATCCTGAAACACTCGTCTCCCCTCTAGATTTAACGAGTGTCCTTCCTTTAAATATCTGTTTTAATAAAATTTTACTTGAAAAACAACTCTATGGATGTAAACAGGTTGGTGAAATTTCCCGATCGGGCAATATTGCCCAATCAGGCAATCTTGCCCGATCGGGCAATAGCAAAATTGAAAGAAATGAGCAAAAAGACAAATTGTGGTTGAATGTTTTGGTGTCGAGTAACCATTTAGTTTTTGGGCATATTGGTTAGACCTCCCGTCACACATTCCCAAAGAAATTTCCCACTAAAATGGTCTATCTTCATGCGCCCAGAGTGGGGAGGTGAAGATAGAATTACAGTGTACATCAAAAGTTATGTTCCTATTTTGCTTGTAGTAATGGATGAACTTGAAAACTAAATAAAATGTGTTTGTTTTCATCCAAAATAAACACATTTCATTTTTAATCAACTATGTTCGTAAATGCACATAGTAATCATGTTGTTTTGATAGTAAGCACAGGATATTGCAGTATTTAGTTTGCATTACCCACATAAAATATGCCACATAACTTTTGGGTGTACACTGTGCTTTTATTGTCACCTCTCTGATAGACAAGTATCCGTCGTACATTTGTGTTTTTTACCGGTCCAGAAATTATCCAAAGGGAGGACCCTGGTTAGTGAAAAAAGTTTACGGTGATAAATACTGGGAATTGTAAGGTTTTGTTCTTTTAGTTAATTTCCTATTCATTCCAATGTAACTGAAATGAGTCTGGGCGCATGAAGATAGACCACTTTGATGGGAAATTTCTTCGGGATTGTGTGACGGAATGTCTAACCCATATGCCCAAAAACTTTGGTTTCTCGACACCGAAACATTTCATCGCAATTTAACTTTTTGCTCTTTTCTTTCATTTTCGCTATTGCCCGATCGGGAAATTTCACCAACCTGGTAAACACACTGTAAGCCGTAGCAAAACAAAAAAGGTGACGATACATGGCGGGTGACGGACCATGGTAAGTCTACGATATATGCTACAAATCAATAAATAATGGTACGAAATGACCAAAATTATGGTACGAAAAGACCAATTATGGTACAAAATGACTGGTACGGAAAGGGTTATGGTATGAAATGACCATAATTCGTTTTAACGATAATTAAATAGCCAATAGATACAAAGTCGAGTGATAGAGCTCTTGGTCGCCCCTCATTAAAACTAAAATAATTCACTGTTTTGTAACAAATTTGTGACTGAGTTTGCATGTTTTGTGTTCCTTTTCATTCCTGTCTTTACCTTCGAGAAATGCAGTATGACGTTCCTTCAGAATAAATCCAACTGTTCAGCCGTGTTCTTTAAAGTTTTAACTACATCTTTAGATAAATAATCCTTCCTATATACGAAATAT
The DNA here is from genome assembly GCA_963680895.1 of Fragum sueziense. Lineage (NCBI taxonomy): Eukaryota > Metazoa > Mollusca > Bivalvia > Cardiida > Cardiidae > Fragum > Fragum sueziense. The sequence continues at coordinate 8,981,286 of OY804597.1, forward strand.
TAGATGAATTCACTTTGGTTAGAAAATCCGTTGTTGTGTCTTTCGCCAAGTGCCCGTCTTCGTAAAGAAATTGTAACGCGTTCGTTGATTGGACAGAATCAGTTTGCTAGCCAATCAAAGCATGTTTTACAACACAGGAAATGCAGAGCGTCCCGTTGCCATGACGTCATTTAAACAATATTGCAATGGCCGACTTGGGATTCTGACACAGGAACGACCAGGTAAATATCGTTATTTTGACTGTAAGAAATTAATGAGTAAACTTTTATTTAGAGTTCAGTTTATACATGCATATTTGCAGTCTTATTTGTAGTATGGTGTGTTTAAAAAGTTTTGATTCTTTGAAGAAACTTGATTTTTTAACCCTAAAAAAGATGATTTTTTTTCCAACAAGGAAATTGAGAAAAATTACATGGAATAATGTGGTTTGTGTGAACGTTATGTTATTCCGCTGATGGTTGTAATGTTGGCAGTGTGCAAGGTTATGTAGCATGATGTTGTACACAGTAATGTCATGGACAATGGACCTTTGGGAAAGGTTTATTATTGTTGTCTGGCAAGAAAAGATGTTTTTATCTTTTTTCCTTTGCAGATATCTGAGTAATGGCTGATCAAGAAGGAGAGGGTGCTCCCGCCCCCGAACCAGAATCCCAGGCTGAGACCAGTCAAGAACAAAATGTGGAACAGGGGCCTGATGATGGACGAGACCCACCTCCTAAACCAGAGGGTGAAACACAACAGGAAAGTCAGGTATCAGATACTTAACCAGCGTTTCAAACAAATCTACGTTAATACTCACATGTATTTGTTAATGTTAATGTAGTGCTTGTCCTTGTCTCAGCAGGGTACAGGGGAGTCTGTTGTATATTCTGTAATCCTTGGGGCATTAGGTTCTGTAGGTATCCTAAAGTCCTTGTAGGTATCTTGGTAGACTTGATACAACCTCGAATTGCGCATGGATAAAGACATAGAAGTAACACACTTCCGATGTGTTATTAGGCTCAAACAAATATTTTGTTTAACTATGAGCAGATCCAGGATGTCTGTGAGGGGGATTTGTTTTCACAAAAGGGGGGGGGGGGGCGTTTTACAAGTAATACACAATTTTGACTGAATTTCTGCATGAAAATGAAATAATCCGGCTACACAGGAGGTATTGTTTGTATTACAATTTTTTGTGGGAGATCCACACAATGATGCTTTTCAACAAAACCCACATAACTGCAGCTTGTTAAAAAATGCAGTTACAAGGGTTTTGTTGAAAAGTGATGATATAAAATGTATCTGACAATTAACTTTCGGGAAGCTCTAATTTTGGAATCCTTACAAAAGAAAACTTTGCTGAACATTGATAGAAATGAAATAAATCTTGAAAATCAGCATTTTCTTCTTTTCCCTCAATATTTCTGTATTTCAACTGACAGAGTTTCAGTTATGATTACAATTTAAAACTTGTCACCTGCAAGGTTTTGTTAACTTTTGTTGTTTGGAAATGGTTTAACCCTTTACCAGACGATGAAATTTCAAACTAGTCCAAATTCAAAGATGTTGCAGATGACAAATTCAAGTGAATAAAATTTTATATTTTTGGTCATTTTGTATAGAAAACATTGTGGGAAATGAAGAAATTGCTTGTCACAAGCAATTTCTTCATTTTCCGCAATGTTTTCTAAAGCCTTTATCTCGTGGGGAGTCAATAGGTGTCACTGTGTGGTAATGGGTTAAAAGAGCATCCAAAGTTTAAAAACTGTAAAAGATGAAGTTTTAGACAAAAGTGGCTGTAAGAGAAGTCTTTTTCATTTGAAGCACACACATTTTCCCCCCAAAACTGTATTTAGAAAACTCATGATAATGGATCCTCCTTTCGTCTAAAAACGTTATAAACAATTCCACCAACTTTTGCCTTGATCATCTTTCTATTAATGGCAATGATTTTTGTGCTAAAAAAAGTCTAGGTTTACTGTTTAGTGTTATGTTTTGATAAAGAGCCGGTGTTGTTATAAATAACATCTCGTAACTATGGCTTGAATCAAGCCGTAGTTATGAGATTTTATAGCAACACCTACGGAATACGATTGTTTGTCTAAAATTTCGTCACGCCGCTTTCTGGATAAAATTGTTCCCTATTCCTTTCATACATTCAGAGCATTAACTTACCAAACAATGAAACACAAAGTACTTCTATTCTTAACCCTTTCCCAAACAAGACCTGGTTTTGACGCCCCTATTAGAAAAGGCTTTTGAAAACATTGAAACAAAAGAAGAAACTGCTGATAACCAGCAGTTTCTCCTTTTGCCTCAACATTTTCCATGCAATATTTCACACTTTTGCTAACTTTATTAACATCTGTTTTGTTGTTTGAAGCAGCTTTGGAATTGAGCCACCCTAAAATTTTGCCATTTGGGAAAGGGTTAAAATGTGTCTTGTCTTGTTCATGCTATTTAGGAAGTAAAAGCAGAAGAAACAACTGAAGCCCAAGAAGCTGCTAAAGATGATGGCCCTCCTGCTGAAGACCAAAAACCTGCTGAAGAACAACCTGCTGAGGTATAACATAATTTCGTTCAGTCATTTAACATTTATTCTAAACATAACCATTAAAAAAGAATATAAAAAAGTTAATTCCCAGTATATATCTTTAAAACTACACAATAGTTAATCCATTAACCGGATACATATGCCTCGTCCAATCAGATTGCTTGCATGTAATTCGATTTAGTCAATGGATTTAGAAAATGATGTTGGTTTATATAGCCCATGGAACAAATCCTCCATGTAAATTGAGAAATTAAGTTAACCCATTCCCAAACAAGATCTGCTAGGAATGGTTTGGGAAAATATTGAGAGAAGAGAAGGAATTGCATAATCATCAGCAATTTCTCCTTATCCCTCAGCATTTTCTGGGCTATAATGTACACAAATTCCTTCATCATTAACACCTATTTTGTTTGTAGAAGTTTTCAAGATTGAAAAGTTAAAAAAAATCTGCGTGGAAAGGTTTAAAGTCTGTACAATTACAAGCAATTTCCACAGACTTAACACATTATTACAAGTCCATTGTCATCAAGTTTCAAGTTTGACGATTGAAATATAGACCTTTCGCTGCCACACGACAAAAGCTTTCAAACCTTATGTAACCATATAAGCCTTGGTGAAACATGTGATAACTTTTTTGCACCCCCCCCCAAAAAAAAAAAAAATCCCCACCCTTAGTACCATGAATGGATGGCATTAGAGGGATTTGAATCCAGGACTCTATGACTTTTATGCCTACATCCTATCACTAGACCATGTACATGTATGTTTGTCCAGTTAGATGACAGGACTCAGTCTTCCTGCTAAGTTGTATTTCTGACTTACCTTTGTTGATAATGTTTGTAGGCTTCACAGCAAGAGGAAGTGAAACAAGAAACAGAAGAAAAACAAGAGACAGAAGAAGCTAAACAAGAGAACAAAGAAGATGAAGCCAAAGAAGAAACACCTGTGGAAGAGGAAAAGGCTCCTGCTGAGGAGCCAGCTCAAAGTGAGGCTCCTGAACAGACTAAACAAACGGAGGAAAAAGAAGATGTAAGTGTTAGCAGTGTTCAATCTTAACTCTTCCTCAAAGCAAAGAAAATGCTTTTTGAAAACACCAATGGTAAAAGTAGAGAATGCTGAAGGGGAAAATTTACAATAAAGTAAAGAACAAAATTTTCTTATTTCATTGAATGTTTTAACCCATTACCACGCAATGACTCGTTTCGACTCCTAACAGGATAATGGCTTTGAAAAACATTGTGGAAAATGAAGAAATTGCTTGTAACAAGCAATTTCTTCATTTCCCACATTTTTTTCTACTAAGAAAGATCAAAGAATGCGAAGTTTCATTCAATTCATATTGTGATCTAAAGCATCTTTGAATATGGACAAGTCCAAAATTTTGTCATTTGGTAATGGGTTAAAGTCAAACGTCCATCATATGTCTGTAAATATGCCTTTTATGCAAGAATTTATTGATGATTTTGACAAATATGGTTTCAAAAGTCAGTCTGTTTTGAAGCAATCTCTTGTCACTCTTCGTCAAATAATCCATAATTTTGAGGTCCTTAGTCAAGAAAGTTTTAAAAGCATTGATATCATAGGGAAAGAAGAGAATACTGAGAATCGCTTTAACTGTCACATGTTTCAAGTTTGGTAACATTTAGATTGATTTCTGAATATTTTTTAAGCGTTTTTGTATTTAGTCTTGATTGATGCTGGTCTCAAATAGCATAAAGATCCATATTTGAGATCCTGGCTCTATTATATCATTATTACACATCACATTGTTATTTTCAGGCCTCAAAAGCAGAAACCCATCCCGCCCCAGCTCCTACTCCTGTTACCACACATGATACAGTCGCTTTAGAGACAGAGAAAACTAAAGACCCAGAACCCCCTGTTGACCCGCATGCTGTAACACCAAGGTCAAAGGTCAACTTGGAGGCCACTGCAACAGGTAATAAACAATGTACCAATTATGTTCAGTATTCAGCCAATGACCAAATGGTAATACACCAAGAATAAGAATACTATATATCATAATATACAAAGACAAAATTTAAAACTTGCATGAAGACAAACACTGCCTTATACTTTCGCAAATGTAGTATTGAAAGAAAAAAAATTAAGCAATTTCACATTGCTTGATGTTTGTAAAATTTCAGAGATTCTGTTCACTTTACAGAATTCACCAACTTTTAGATCCATTTATGGTTAACAATTTTTTTAAGCAAATAATACATAGGCTGTACAGAACATGTTTCACATGCTTTCATTTTAACTATTTCACCTTGATGGATATTTTTATACCCCCCAAATTCAATTTGGGGGGTATATAGGAGTCAGCTTGTCTGTTGGTTCGTTGGTCCGTCTGTTGGTTTTTCTTCAAAAATCTTCTCCTCCTCAATCATTGGTCGGATTCTTTTCAAACTTGGCAGGAATGTTCCTTGGGTGACCCTTTTCAAAATTTGTTTTTGAAATTTTGATTCGTCAAAAATTGTGGGCGTGGCAGGGCGGGGCTTATCGGACTTAGAGAAATCATATGAAAAATCTTTAAAAATCAATTATCAGGCCAATTTGAACCAAACTTGGCAGGAATGACCCTTGAGTGATTGTATTCAATGTATGCTAATGATTTTTTCATTCGTCAAAAAATATGGGCGTGGCAGGGCGGGGCTTATCCGACTTCGAGAAATCGTTAGATAATTCTTCAAAAATCTTCTCCTCCCTAATCACTGGGCCAATTCTTACCAAACTTGGCAGGAATGTTCCTTTGGTGACCCTTTCCAAAACTTGTTCGTGAATTTTTGATTTGTCAAAAATTGTGGGCGTGGCAGGGCGGGGCTTATTGGACTTAGAGAAATCATGTGAAAAATCTTTAAAAATCAATTATTAAGCCAATTTGAACCAAACTTGACAGGAATGACCCTTGAATGCTTGTTTTCAATGTATGCTCATGATTTTTTCATTTGCCAAAAAATATGGGCGTGGCAGGGCGGGGCTTATCTGACTTTGAGAAATCGTTAGATAATTCTTCAAAAATCTTCTCCTCCTTAACCACTGGGCCAATTCTTACTAAACTTGGCAGGAATGTTCCTTGGGTGACCCTTTCCAAAACTTGTTCGTGAATTTTTGATTTGTCAAAAATTATGGGCGTGGCAGGGCGGGGCTTATCGGACTAAGAGAAATCATGTGAAAAATCTTTAAAAATCAATTATTAGGCCAATTTGAACCAAAGTGGACAGGAATGACCCTTGAGTGCTTGTATTCAATGTATGCTAATGATTTTTTCATTCGTCAAAAAATATGGGCGTGGCAGGGCGGGGCTTATCCGACTTCGAGAAATCGTTAGATAATTCTTCAAAAATCTTCTCCTTAACCACTGGGCCAATTCTTACTAAACTTGGCAGGAATGTTCCTTGGGTGACCCTTTTCAAAACTTGTTCGTGAATTTTTGATTTGTCAAAAATTGTGGGCGTGGCAGGGCGGGGCGTATTGGACTCAGAGAAATCATGTGAAAAATCTTTAAAAATCAATTATTAAGCCAATTTGAACCAAACTGGACAGGAATGACCCTTGAGTGCTTGTATTCAATGTATCCTCATGATATTTTTATTTGCCAAAAATGTGGGCGTGGCAGGGCGGGGCTTATCCGACTTCGAGAAATCGTTAGATAATTCTTCAAAAATCTTCTCCTCCTTAACCACTGGGCCAATTCTTACTAAACTTGGCAGGAATGTTCCTTTAGTATCCCTTTTCAAAACTTGTTCGTGAATTTTTGATTTGTCAAAAATTGTGGGCGTGGCAGGGCGGGGCTTATCGGACTTAGAGAAATCATGTGAAAAATCTTAAAAAATCAATTATTAGGCAAATTTCAACCAAACTTGACAGGAATGACCCTTGAGTGATTGTATTCAATGTATGTTCATGATATTTTCATTCGCCAAAAAAATGTGGGCATGGCAGGGCGGGGCTTATCCGACTTCGAGAAATCGTTCGATAATTCTTCAAAAATCTTCTCCTCCTTAACCACTGGGCCAATTCTTACTAAACTTGGCAGGAATGTTCCTTTGGTGACCCTTTTCAAAATTTGATCGTGAATTTATTATTTGTCAAAAATTGTGGGCGTGGCAGGGCATGGCTTATTGGACTTAGAGAAATCATGTGAAAATTCTTTAAAAATCAATTATTGGACCATTTTGAACTAAAGTTGGCACTAATGTCCCTTGAGTGATTGCATTCAACGTATGTTCATGAATTTTTGATTCGTCAAAAAATGTGGGTGCGGCAGGGCGGGGCTAATCCGACTTCTAGAAATTGTCAGATAATTCTTCAAAAAACTTCTCCTTAACCACTGAGCCAATTCTTACCAAACTTGGCAGGAATGTTCCTTGGATAACTCTTTTCAAAACTTGATCGTGAAATTTTGATTCAGTGTTTTGTTACCAAAATTAGCAGGAATGTTCATTTGGTCACCTATTTCAAAATTTGTTCGTGAATTTTTGATTTGCAAAAAATGTGGTAATGGCAGGGCAGGGCTTATCAGACTTAACGAAATCATGAGAAAATTTTTTAAAAAAGCAATTATACGGTAAATTTGAACCAAATCTTACAGGAATGTACATGTACCTTGATTGACTGTTTTCATTACATGGTTGTGAATTTTTGGTTTATTGAAAAATATCAGCATGGCAGGGCAGGGCTTGGGGATTGTTAAATGAGCTATGTCCTTTTGTTGAAAATTGGTATTAATTACATGTGTTGTTTGGTCTGTTGATTTTTTGTTAGCTCTATTTCCCAATTGAACAGCTCCCAGTTCAAATGAAATCAACTTCTCGAAATGCACAAAAACTGCGCTTTTGGGGGGTATGATCACTTTCAGTGATATTCTAGTTTATTTTAACTATTTGATTTACTTTATTTTTCATTTTCAGTTAAGTTTGTTTTGATGCCAAGTGGTCAGGTTGTGACGCTAGCTTGTACACTAGGCCAGTCATTAGAACAACTCAAACAACATTTTAGTACAGAATTAAAGATGCCAGTTAACTTGATCATGCTCATGTTTGATGGTAAGTTGTATTTTCTGTTAGTTTTGTGAGTTTTTGAGAGAGTACCAAGCATTTTTCACATTTGTTTTTATAAAAGTTGACTTATGAATCAGTGCTTCTGAAATATTTTGAAAATCTACTTGTCCACGGACAAGTGTTGATCCAAAATTGACTTGTCCGTATCAAAAATCAACTTGTCCGTACAAAACTCATATACTTTTCAATAGCTTTATTTGTTTATTGCATATATCTATTATGACTTTCTAACTATTGTCTACAATACAATTTGTACATTTAATTATCAGTAATTACATTGTATGAAAAAATTGTGAGAAAAAGAAAAAAACAAACTCTTTATCATAACCAGATTTTTCACTTGTCCACGGACAACCTAGCTTTCAAAATCTGCTTGTCCGTACAGGTAATCTGAGGTAAACGGACAAGTCGGACAACTCGGGCAACTTATTTCAGAAGCACTGTGAATACTCATGAACAGGTTTATTATTAATATAGAGCTCTGCTTCATTATTTAATGAAAATAAATATCAAATTCATGACAATACAATTTCATTGATATGGATTTCCAAAAAGCATTGAAGGAATCAATACTAGGGATTATATGTTTTGAAATTGATAGGGATCCAGACTGAAAAAAAAAACATTGTTTAAAGACTTTGACATGGTTCATCTTGTGTAAGAAAGCAAAGAAAGGATTGCTATACAAGCTTGGATGTGATACATTTTTGTCTGTATTTGGACTTCATATTTTTGTTTGTTTGTCTTCTTGAGAGGATTCCAATCATGTAAAGATCCCTGTTGTAGGTAAGACGATGACTGATGCCACTACACTAGCTGATCTAGGTGTGGGACCTAATGGTACCATCCAGTTAGAATTACAATCAGCTGATCCCGTCAACACACCCATCAAATCTTACAGACCCAGACAGGAATATACCATGCCTGATGTCATCACTGTCCGAGTACAAACAGGTGGGTGTATATAGATCATTTGGCTCTGTACTGCATGGTTTGAATGATTGATAGACTCCCCAACATTATAGGAAGATTTCTACAATCGTTATGAAACACAGACCATTTACGGTATACACCACTATGTAAAATAACAACAATAGAATATTAGAGTACATGGTTTTCACTATCATAAATTGTGAATTAGGACATGCATGTTGTCACCATTAGATGTATTTTATCCCATTATAAGACAACAAGATCTTACATTGGTCTGAATTCAAAGGTGTTGCAGAAAACAATTTTAACATTTAACATTTTTTGTCTTTCTGTCTAAAAAACTTTAAAGGAAATGAAGAAATTGCTTGTCACAAGCAATTTCTTCATTTCCCAGAATGTTTTCCAAAGCCTTTTTCTTGTGGGACATCAAAAGGTGTCACTGTATAGTAATGGGTTATGGGTCAAACTCCACCCCCTTTGTTGAGATTCTCATCTTGGATTAAATTCAATTCAATTAGTCATATTCTGATTTCATTTCACAGAGGACAACTCCTACAAAGATGTTGTTGTAGAAATAGAAAGAACAACCAGAAAGAAGCCATATCTGGGAGGATATCGTCATAAAAAGACAACCATTGAATATCATCATGCATCTGCTCAAACCATGCAGAAACCCAGAGCTCCGTCTGGTGTCGATAGAAACTGTCGTGACACACAGACTGTGGAGCAGAAACACGCACCACAACAGACGACGAACGATACATCGACGCAGATGACGGGTATTGGAGTGTATGTGTCGAACATGCAAGATAAACTGATCACCCCACGCAAATATACAACTGCTGATGACCATCATATGATGATTCTTAAACAGGTGTGTTCAATTAACCCTTTCTCAAACAACAAAATTTTAGGGTGGTCCAATTTGATTGCTGCTACATACAACAAAATGGATGTTATTTAAGTCATGATTTGTGTATAATAAGGCACAGAAAATATTGAAACAAAAGGAGAAACTGCTGGTTATCAGCAGTTTCTTCTTTTGTTTCAATGTTTTCCCAGGTCTTTTCTATAAGGGATGTCAAAACCAGGTCTTGTTTGGGAAAGGGTTAACCCTTTACATATGAGAGATACGGCAGAGTTAAAGATAAGAGATAGTTAAGGCATTCTAAACTTTTTATTTTAAATCCAAACCCTATTATTATGTGTTCAACCAATTGGAATCGTCCTAAGGAAGGGATTCAAATGAGTACCCTGAGTCTAGAGTTTCAGAAAAAATAAATCATATTGTACATTTCAAAAAGCTGTCTTGTTTTGTTTTCGATATGTAGTAACTGCTATCATTTTAAAAAATATACTACATGTATGTAAGTTAGAAGTTTTAATTTGCCAAATTCACCATTTATGTTTATTTCATGGCAGAATAACATATTTTATAGACATAATTTTTCGTTTATTTCTACAGGTTGTGATTATTCAAAAATACTACAGAAGGTGGCTAGCCAAAAATTATGTTGAAAAATTAAAAGAAGATAAACGAAAGAGACTAGAATGGGAAAGACAAGAAGAAATTAGGAAGAAGAAAGAAAAAGCAGACAGAATAAAGAAAGAATTTGAAAGAAGAATGAACCCCAAATCTAAAGAAGACTTCGATCTTCTATATCATGCTTTAGAAAGTAAGTTAGTAGTTTGACAAGAAAGCTTGTTTAGACCTTTCCCAGATAAGAATCTTTTAGACTTGTCCAACTTCATTGCTGCTATTAATTATTTCTGAATTTTAGACCTTTTGCAGGAGAAAATGCTGATAATCAACACTTTCTGCATTAGCCTTTATGTTTTCCAAGGCATTTTCTCTATGAAACGTCAAAACCAGGCCATGTTTGGGAAAGAGTCAAAATTGCATTGCCTTGCCCTAAAAAATATTGCTGTAAAGATTTTTATAGATTCTGAGGAGCACAATTCACTTAGACAGGAAAGTGTGAATTTCAAACAATAGTTTCAGCCAGGCTAAGTTTAGATTTACCACAAAAAAATATTATGTTTAGTTGTTAATCTGACCTTTTACAAAATGGAGAATGATAAATTGAAAATAATTTAGTAAAGTAAATCAGAGAAAATGCTGATTATCAGCATTTTCCTACCTTTTTTAAGGTTTTCCAAACAAATATTCCATAGTCATTAAATCCTGTCAGACTTTTGATAAAGCTAACTTAAATTAGAGATTGTTTTAACAGCATTTGATATACAATTCTGTAATTATGATAGAATGGAGACAAGAAGAGTTGGAGAGAATCAACAACACACTCCATGGTGCTGAACGTAAAGCGGCCCTCTGTATGCTGCTGGATCAGGAGACGCAGCTTATTGCTGCCATAGGTCGACATAAACTAGAAGCGGAGGGAGAAAACAAGGACAAGAGAATACAGGGGTTCTTGGATAAGGTGAGAGGAAATTATACATCAACATTTGAAAAAATATTGACAGACAATAAGAAAACTGCTGATTATCAGCATTTATCTCCTTTCCTACACACAAAATTTTTAACATTGACTTTGCTGTGTGCATAGTTATGCGTTTTTGACCATGCAATATAAATCCAGGAAAGGTTGAGAAACTCTTTTTAGACATTTCATCTCAATTTATTGGGAAAACATTCAGAATTATAATAAACATGTTTGAAATTAATGTAAGTCTTGTCTTTTGGTCCGAAGTCAAATTTGAATATGTCAAACTTTTTAATGATCTTTTTGAACCGTTTTTCCGTTTTCTTTAAGTTTATCAAAGATGTTGTGTTTTAATTTACAAAATATTGTCCATATAGCGTGTTTTGAATTTGAACTCAGAAGCTTAAAACTTGTGACTGTCTATTTCTATCACATAGGCTGCAGCTCCCAAGAAATGGAAAGGTTTTGATGGCAAATCGACAGAGATGGACACCCCCTTTACGATACGAGCCAAGGAATTACGTGACATTTATAACAGTATAAACATGAAATATCTTACACAAGATGAACGATTAGATGTGTTATTGACACTTAAACATACAGTAAAGGTAAGAATAAATATGGGCCCAGATCTGGTAACAGGGACTTTATGGCATTTGAGAACAACAAATGTGACCCGTCATGCTAAAAGGGACCTTATAGGAAGTGTGAAAAATGTTGACCCTAGTCAGTCTGTGCAGTCAGTGCAGCCAGACTAGGGCCGAAATTTCTCACTTGTTCTAAATCTGGATGGATTTCCCTATCTTAATATATTTTCATTTTTGGCATACAGTATCTTGCTGACCTGCCCTGCGTTCAGTAAGACAAAACGTTAGCTCATTGAGCTACCGTTGCGTAACAGTTTTCTACTGAACGACCTGTTTACTCCTACTGTTTGCACCATTTGGCTCACAGATTTGAAGGTGGTGTGCCAAAGCTAACAAAAATGGCGGCTAGTATGGTTCCCTACTTTCCATACTGCGAAAAGAAGGAGGGAACCCAGACTATGGGGGCGGCCATATTTATTCAGCTATTGTTAGCAGAGCTTTCAGTAAGACTGTAAGGTAAAAAAACCGGTAGCTTCTAAAGTTTTATCTTACTGAACGCAGGGCTGTGCTGAGTCTGACAAGTTTGTCAAAATGTGGATTTTTTTACTTCTGATAAGGTCCCTTTTAGCGTGACGGGCCACAAGTATGTAGATCCATACTGTGCTCAAACAGATTCTTTATTATCTGTAGCAAATCTTGGAATGAAGCATAGATCAAGATTAGGTTATACTATGGCATTTGATCAAACTGAATTCATGGAGGTATCAATTGCAGTGAGGTGCCTTTTTTGCAGATGCCCGCTCATGTAAAGATAGTAATTGGTATGCATTTGCAGAAATGGTTCATTGGAATAAGTCCAAGTACTCTTATCATAATGTAGATCTAATGATACATTTTGAAAGATATGTTATCTTGCTTGTACATTTCTATCTATTATCTAGAGTTTTTATTCTGATCAAATATTTAAAGTAAAGAGAAAGATTTAATAATCGTTTTCTGCTTCTAACAATGAATTTCCTATTTCTATGCTGTTACTATGATGAAACTTTAAAACAAACATTGAGAAGTTGGTATCAATAAATCTAGTCTATCAGTTTTACAACAGAATCTAGAAAGTACATGTATGGGGAATTTTACTATATTTAGATTCTTGACAATTTTGTTTTCTAGGAACATGATTGTAAGCTGACCCAAGAGATCATTGAATTGATAGACAGAGAGGCAGATCTGTTGATGCGTGGAGTGAAAGAAGGAAACTTGGATGGGTTGAGAAAGAGAATATCTACTCTCTTCTTACAATACATCAAAACTCCAACCTTCAACCCAGAGGCTGCTAAACTGCTCAAGGTGGGATGTTGTTTTCGTGACTATTTAAACCCATTACCAGATGGCAAAAATTTAGTCTTGACCAAATTCCAAATATGTTGCAGACAACAATTTCTGCTGAATAAAATTTTACAATTTTTGGTAGAAAACATTGTGGGAAATGAAGAAATCGCTTGTCACAAGCAATTTCTTTATTTTCTTCATTGTTTTCCAAGCCTTTACTTTACGTTTTAGTGAGCCGGGACTTTATGTCCAGGGAGCTAATGTCACAGCCCTAGTGTCGGTGTCGCGTCCCGTCCCGTCCCGTCGCGTCTTCACTTGAAAAACTTTAACCTGGTCTATATCTCAGGCACTATTAGAGATACAGCCTTGATATTTCATACATAGATACATCTCGACAAGACCTTTCATTTGGGACCACGACCTTTGACCTAGTGACCTTGACCTTGGAGTTTGACCTACTTTTGAAAAACTTTAACCTGGCCTATATCTCAGGCACTATTAGAGATACAGCCTTGATATTCCATACATAGATACATCTCAACAAGACCTTTCATTTGGGACCATTACCCTTGACCTTGTGACCTTGACCGTGGAGTTTGACCTACTTTTAAAAAAAATGCTGTTTTTGTGACAAGCTCCCGTATAGGCGAGCTACGTTGTCCGCGGACAAATCTTGTTGTGAGGGAGTTAAGAGGCGTCACTGTGCAGTAATGGGTTAAACCCTTTTACAAACAAGCCCTGGTTTTGATGAACCAGATCCACAGGATGCTAGACGAGAAACCCCTCGAGGGAAAAGAAGAAAATGCTTTTTATCATTTTCCCTTAGGGTTTTCTGTGTTTATTGTATATTTTCCATAACATTAGTTTTGTTTTCAGCACCAACTTTGGATTGGACATCTAAAATTTAGTTTTAGGGGAATAATAATTTTATTTTCTTTCTGTTTACTTTTTGCAAAAAAAAGCTTCATTGAAAATTTGTTTCAGAAAAAAAACAAATTAAACCATTATAGTATTATTTGCAATGTACCATTAAAAGAAGATTACATATCAATGGTTCTTAAGTTATGGTACATATGCATTTTATTTCGTCAGTAATTATGAATGACTTTTTTATATCAAAAGGAGGAAAGAAAGAGAAAGGTAATCAATATTGTAAACACATCCTCACAACAAATTATTTTTACTGCACTTTATGATGTCAAATCATCAACTAAGAAAGTGGTTCAATATTATCTTATTTCACTTTTATGACTTTAATAGTGAAATAATGCTACTAAAATGAACAAAAACAACATCTTGTCCATATTCCTATGATTTCTTGAAATGTTTTTAGCCTTTTTTGAAAATCATTTCCCATCAGACTCATCAGATATTAGATCATTGTAAAAGAAGTAACAACTCCTTTGATTTGAAATAAGTTTTCTATGCATACATGTGTATGCATGTATGCAGTGTTTCACTTGTGGTTTATGAGCAAAAATTGTCTTTATAGAATAAGATTGAATATATCTTTTCACTTTTGTTGAAATAATCTATAGACATTCTGGTTATTTGCTCCAAAGCTGGCCAAAAAGAAGTTGCAGGTAAAGTGTATCATTTGTGCACTTTGTTAAATACAAGCACCCAATATGCTATAAATTGATATTGTGATGTACATTTCATTGAACCCTCTTGACAGTTCTCTATCAATTTTTCCTCAAGATAGTTTCTTAAACATATAACAAAAGTTGCAATGGCTGTGGGAAAGACTTCATAACTGTTACACAGACTTTTTTCAATTAAGCTGGGATAAAACATTTGAGACCAACAATGATCAAGGCTAGTGTGAATATAATCTGATAAGAATTTATATGCTGTGTTCTCACGTGACGGCTTTCTAGATCATGAAGAAGTTTTAAAATAACAGCATGGATTTGGATTAGACTGCATGTATGAACTGGTACTATTGGTGTCTAAAATGCCATAAGAGACCCCTTTTGTTTGAAAGTTGAAGGATTAACCCATTACCAGAAGGCTAAATTTTGGACTATTCTAAATTCGAAGATGCTAGGGATGACAATTACAAATGAATACATTTTTACATTTTTTGGTCTTTTTGCCAAACGTTGGAAATGAAAAAATTGCTTGTCACAAGCAATTTCTTTATTTTCCACAATGTTTTCATACAACGTTAGTTTATTAGGATATGTACAAAGGCCACCGGCCCATATACCCACAATACATACATATAATAATACATTACAAAAAGTGAGTAAAATTTACAAATCACAAAGTTTATACAATGTAGCAACTATTTACCTGGTGAACAACCAAATTATGAATTCGTCTTCATGCCATACTATAATATGAGACAAGTTGTTTGGTGGAAAATGGTGGAAAAATTCAATGACGAAATGCTGTGATTGTTATAAATTCAAATAATGTATCTGCTAAATACAGAATTAATACATGTATTTTAACTGTACGCCTATGATTCGTTAGTGATTTAAAGCATCATATCTTCTTTTAAAAGCATAGTAAATGAACATTGCAAGGGCTCGTATTTCACTTATTTTCTTGCTCGATAGCAAAATATTAAATTTAATCTGCGATGGCTGTCTAACAAATTTTTTAGGCAAAAATTTTTCGCGGAGGTCTGCGTAAAAATGACAAATTAGCAGGAAATGATACTCATTTTCTTGTTCATTACAAAATATACATGTTCTCTCTTTTGAAGGTAGACCTATATGCCTTCCCTTCTCTATCATTAAGGAATGCGATGACGTTCGGAATTGTACAAGGCTTTTTCTAAATTTTATCAAATCGATCTTATCTAAATATATCTCGAAACCAAACTCTGGTTTAAAATTCATATATGTGTTAAGCTTTTTATTTTGTTCACATTCAAGATGCCATGTTTGTATGTATTGATCTTTTAATCTATTGACATAACAAGTCAAGAATTGGTTAACATTATTTGTACCTTGATTTTCCCAGATATATCCAAACCCGTTTTCATACAGATTTTTCCTGACTTTTGATACCCAATTGTTATGCCCAATTTCGTCAAAGTGTTTTAGCATGTTATAACATTTCTTTAAATATCTATTCTCTTCACATTTAAGGATTCTCAGCCAAAATTTGATTGAACGTTTTTGTGTCGTAATATAGAGCGGAAAACGTCCTGTATCGCCAATAATAGCAGCATTACATGCTTTTTGAGGGGCGTTCATAAATCTTCTACAAACGTAGCGATGAAATCTTTCAATACAATCATGTTTATCTATTCCCCATAGTTCACAACCATAAAAGAGCAGAGGGCTAATTTTACTATCAAATATCTTAAAGAACAATTTATGAGACATGGGTAGAAGTTCATTTAGACGTTTAAACACATAGTTAAATACACGTTTCGCTTTTATGGCTTGACTGTCTGCCATTTGAAAAAGTGACATTTTGGTAGTAAAAAGAAGGCCAACATATGTGAAAGAATTGAGACATTCGACTTTATTCCCATTATAATACCACTTTTCGGTTTTAGCTAAGCCGCCGCCCTTTTTGAAAACCAAGACTTTTGTCTTAGACACATTTACTTTAAGCGATGATTTCAAACAATAACTATGAAGTGCATTTAACTGCATCTGTAGGCCATTAACTGTATCAGATATCAGAGCTACATCGTCGGCAAATAAAAGAATACATATTTCGATATGGTCAGGGAATAATTGGACGCCTTTCGCGCCACAATTTGAAATAGCCTCCTCTAAATCGTCAATAAAAAGGGAAAATAAGATCGGACTTAACTTACAGCCCTGGCGTAATCCAACCGGACAGTCCAGTTCACCTGACAATTCATCTCCATTTCTAATGTATGCCTTAACTGATTTATAAATACCTTTAATTGAAAGTAAAAGTTTTCCCCTGACACCTTTCTCTGTAAGTGCTATGTATAATTTTGAATGTAAAACGGAATCGAACGCCTTTTGGAAATCCACAAAAGCAACATATAACTTTTTTCCTTTCATAGATAGGTATTTTGAGATGAGAGAGTAAAGTATAAACGCGCTATCAACAGTTCTGTAGTTTCGCCGAAATCCTGATTGGGCTTCCGTAATTTTACAATATGCATCAGCGAAAAAGCATTTATATTGTGGGGTGTCCAAACATGTCACTGTGTGGGAATGGGTTAATCAATTAAACACCTATTTTCTTTTTCATCAACTCAATGATATTCCCAACCGTCCAAATACCAAACTTGTCAATGTTTTATTACAGGTTCCTCAAGATCCGTCTGTTTTACGGAAAAACATTTACTTCTGTCCAAGCTGCAACAGTTATCTCCCTTCAACCGAGTTTTCTCTCTCCTCGAACTCTCGAACGGTCGAGAAGTGTAGACGATGTACGAAGATTGACAACGATGCTCGAGCAAGACAAGATTACAGCCATTACAGATATCTCCTCAAATCGTTACGTAAATCAGAAGAACAGTATGGAGACGATTCTAAGATCGCTTTCTTGTTACAGGTAAGGGTGATTATACATACTTTTATTCCAGAGAAAGCAACAGAATTTTTGACTGGTCTCTTTGATAGTGTTTTTGGATGACAGTTTTTATGCCATTGTGAAATTTAATTTATGAAGACAAGAAGACATGTTGAAGAATCACATTAACCCTCTCCCAAACAAGACCTTGTTTTGACGTCCCTGGTGGAAAACCAGCAGTTTCTCCTTTTGTTTCAATATTTTCTGTGCTATATTTAACGCAAATCTAATTGTTATGAACATTTATATTGTCGTTTATTGCAGCTTTCAAGTTGGAATACCCTAAAATTTTGTTGTTTGGGAAAGGGTTAAGTTGATCACTAGCATTTTCATCTTTTCTAACAATGGTTTCTATAAATAATAATGTTTTTCATAGTACCTATTCAATTTGTTTGCTAAAGTATATGCTATCTATCGGTGAGAAAAAAATTGGGTTGGCTAGAATCTTCTGAAAGTCACATTGAAAGCCAATAAGGAGAAATATACTTGTTAGTTAACAGGCAAATTCTATTCAAATGTTGAAAAATATTTAAGATGAAATCATTTCTGCCATAATCTTCTTATTTTTCAAGCTATTTATAAATTTTGTATTTTAAAGGGTACAAATAGTATGCATCGAAAACAAATTGTGAAAGTTAAACATATCTAGATGTTTTTTTAGCTCACCTGAGCACGAAGTGCTCAAGGTGAGCTATTGTGGTTGCTCACTGTCCATCGCCCGTCCGTCCATCTGTCCGTCCGTCTGTCCATCCATCCATTCTTAATTTCTTTAATCATCTTCTCCTCTGTAACAATTTGGCCAATTTTGACCAAACTTGGCAGGAATGTTCCTGAGGTGACCCTTTTCAAAATTTGTTCACGAAATTTTGATTTGTCAAAGAATGTGGGTGTGGTAGGGCGGGGCTTATTAATCGTAAGAAAATTCTTTGAAAATCAACCGTTGGGCCAATTTGAACCAAACTTGGCAGAAATGTCCTATTAGTGACTCTTTTGAAAATTTGTCAGATTTGTCAAAAATTGTGGGTGTGGCAGGGTGGGGCTTATCAGACTTCGTGAAATCCTAAGAAAATTCTTTAAAAATCAACCAGGTATCATATGGTTAGTGGGAGTCAAAACCTCGTAACTATAGCTTGACAAAACTGGAGTTATGAGGTTTTGATCCCCCACTGGGGAAATGTCTGATCCTATAATATAAACAAAGATGAGAAATATTTACACAAGACCTCCAGAATGGGGAACTGCAGGTAAAAGGGGGTAAATACATTCTATTTGTTATTTAAGCTATCTTTTGTTGTTGTTACTCATTTAAATAGTTTTGATTGGATCAATCAAATGAATACCCACATCACAGGGTTTGATAAACATTGAAAGATATTTTACAATTTGGAAAGCCCTTAACCTCTCCTATTTGAATCTCTAGTCTTTGGATTTATAATCAGACTTGCTTCTATTTTACAACTAATATATTCTCTTAATTATTTTGCAATGAAAAAAGGGCTCTATGTTGTTGATTTTTGGGGTTTATATAGGGGTTAAGAGTTCTATCTCTAACATTTTGGTCTTTGACTTGGAAAACCTTTTCATCTCAAAACATTTAGCTATGTATTGTGCAAGATACAGTAACAGTATTTTTTCATAGGGTCCTATGTTGTTGATTCTTTGGGTTTATATGGGGTGAACCCTGTTGATAATTGGAACCTTCACATTGATATCATGGGAAAAGGGGTTTTAAAGACAAAATCCTTGTTAGCATTGTACAGGCTACAATTTTGGCCTAATGTTCATAAAACTTGGTCAGAATGTTTTTGTAGTCACAGAGATGGACCCTACAGAAAATTGGAATATTCCGTTGGATACCATGGGAAAAGGGGCCCTAATGACAGAATCCGTGTTGGCACTTTAGAGGCCATAATTTTGGCCTAATCTTCACGAAACTTCATCAGAATATTTGTCTAATCACAAGGATAAAGCTTGTCAACAATCTTAATGTTCCATTATGATATCATGGGAAAACGAGCCTTTATGATTAAAATCCTTGTTAACACTCTAGAAGCAACAGTTTTGGCCTAATCTTCATGAAACTAAAAGAATGTTTGTTTTAGTCACAAGGATAAACCCTATAAAAAATGGAATATTCCAGTCAATATCATAGGAAAAGGGGCCTTAATGACAAAATCCTTGTTAGCACTCTAGAGGCAACAATTTTGGTCTAATCTTCATGAAACTTGTGTTTGTCTAGTCACAAAAATGAACTCTGAGGAAAATAGGAATGTTCTATGGGATAGCATGGGAAAAGGAGCCTTAATAACAAATCCTTGTTAGCGCTATAGAGATATGTGTAATAATTTTGGCTCAATATTCATGAAATTTAGTCAGATTATTTCTCTAGTTACAAGGATGAAGCCTATTGACAATGGGAATGTTCTGTTGGATATCATGGGAAAAGGGGCCTTAAAGACAAAACCCTTGTTAGCAATGTAGATGCTACAATTTTTGTCCAATCTTCAGAATGTTTTTCTAGTCACAAGGATGAAGACTATTGAAAAATAGAATGTTCTTTTGGATATCATGGGACAGGGTGTAATCATTTCTCACCTTGTGAATCTCAGTTCAGATGAGCGATTAAGGACCATCATGGTCCTCTTGTCTAAATTATTCATTGTAATTCATACTTGCAGGAGCATGATCTTCGTTATTTGGTTGACAAAGTATGGGGAGGCCAGAGTATCCTCAGTGCTTGGGACGACCTGTTTGACCTTACGCTCGTACGCTGGGACAAGAACGACGAGTGGTCCCCGTGGAACTGTATCCTCCTTACCAAGGATGAGGCCGCTACACATGAGAAGCTTGTGAATCTAGAAGAGGTGAGTTTGTCCTCCTATAAGTTAACCCATTACCACAAAATGACTCTTTTTGACTCCCCACAAAATAATGGAAATGGAAAACGTCAAGGAAAATGAAGAAATTGCTTGTTACAAGCAATTTCTTCATTTCCCACAATGTTTTCCCATCCAAGAAGACCTTAAAAGTGAAAATTCCATGCACTTGAAGTTGTCGTCTGCAGGATCTTTCAATTTGGACCGCCATAAAATTTTGTCGTTTGGTAATGGGTTAAGTTTTTCGCTGGTCATTTGGGTTAGTCCTTGATCAAGGCATGTTATAGTTCCAGCCTAGTACAAGTGATACCCTGGAAAACATATGGATAAGTGAACTTTATCATGATACGACCAACAATGTTTCAAAAGAACATAAAATCAGATACATGTGCAAACATTTTTTATAAAGGATATAAGAGATGCACTCTGTATAAGCAATTACTACCTTTGGGCATAAGACTAGTGAAATTATCTATTTGGAAACATTCATTGCTGAAAAAATCAAGCATTTGATAGAGAAAAACTGTCGATCCAACATACAAAATGACTTTTTTTTAGCTATGATAACATCATAACATCGATTTATCCCTTAACCAATATTTTCCAAAATTTTCTCTTCAGACATATCAAATAGGGATTTCTTTTGAAAGAATTAAGCAGCTTTGAACTACACTGTTATGAATCAACCTGATTGCTGTGATCAAAGAATTTTTTTCATTTAATCAATTATGACCCCATACTTATAATTTCTCTTTGTTTACTTTCAGGGCTATGGTCATGTGTTCATACAGAAAGTACAGCAAAAACATGTTTTAGCGCGGAACTATTTCTCACGTCTTCCCGGCATGGCAGAGCATGTGCGTGAACGTGCTAACGAGCGAGACACGCGTTCAGGACCTTCAATTCATGGACAAGCTGTAGCTGTTCAATAGACTCATTTGTTAATCTAGCAATTTGAAAAAAAACTTTAGATCTTACTGAAATAAAAATTGAAAAATTCAACTTTATTGTATTATTTTCTGACGGAAAATGAAATTGAAATTCATGAAACTTAAGCTTTGCAAAACTTATTCACTTACTTAGTAAGGGTTTTGCAGTCAATATAGATCAGGGACAGTCTGTACATCAGCCTGATCTTAATCTACACAAGCTGTTATCCATTAATTTTTATGATAGGATCTTTCTTCATACATAGACCATGGATACCAGTCTCACTTTTTAATTTATAGCCACAAAATGATGCTTTTTGACACTTTAAGGGCTTTGGAAAACATTGTTGAAATTAAAGAAATTGCTTGTGACAAGCAATTTCTTCATTTCCAAAAATGCTTTCTACTGCAGGAGACCAAAGACTTAAAATTCCATTTACTTGAAATTGTTGTTTGCTACATCTTTGAATTTGAACCAATCTGAAATTTTGCAGTCTGGAAATATGTTAAAAGTGCATTGGCAATTGCTAGAGCTCCAGCATGGTAAACTGAGGAAATTAAAAGGAAAGATGCTTTGGGATCGGTTACGTCAAATTGCATTAATTTGTGCCATTGCTTCACAAATTTAATTTATTACTGTATAAGTTGTGCCCTGATTGTACTTTTCTACTTGTTTTAAAATCAGGGATTAAAAAATAAATATCAAGAATCATGTTTCAAGTAAATTGACACTGCTGACATATGAATATAGCACTTTATTCCTGTGGGCTCCAAATATTGCATTTTTTCTCAAATCTTACGGTTGCTGCAGGTCATAAAGAAGCTATTACAAAACAAAATGGATCATGATCAGTTGATCTGGCTGATCTTGATCCATGTTGTTCTCATCTCAAATGTTATTGTATAATTGTAACTGTGATAAAGCTATCTGTTTATGATGAATAAAATTTATGTATTTATTAGTGTTATATGTGATTCACTTAATTATTCCTTTCTGATTTCCCCAATGACAGAATTAACCCCTTACCAGACAGCAATATTTTACACTTGTACAAATTCAGAGATGATGCAGACGACAATTTGAAGTGAATAGAGAATTTTACATTTTTGATCTTTTTTTGGTAGAAAACATTGTGGGAAATGAAGAAATTGCTTGTCACAAGCAATTTCTTCATTTTTCATGATGTTTTCCAAAGCCTTTCTCTTATGGGGTATCAATGTGTGGTAATTGATTCGGTCAGCACAATCCCTTCAGCCAATCAAAAACGTTGTCAGTCATAAAGTGCGGACCTGCACTCATTTGGTGGAGGTGAAAGCTTTGGTCTTTTTTGTTAAAGCATTACCAACTTTCAGCATTAATATCTCGACGACTACGCCCGATTATTAAAAATGCGTTGGTAGTTAGAAAGTTTAAATCACATTCTTTAAAGAAAGAGTTTTGTTTATGAATTTTAACAATGGATTTTTGAAATATACTGCCTCAAAAATGGTATCGCGTAACGATAAAGACCAGCGGCGGATCCAGGATTTCTGTGAGGGGGGTTCGAATATACAAATAGGGGGGTTCGTTTTCCTAGTATCACACAATTGTGATCGAATTTCTGCATGAAAATGAAATAATCTGGCTCCAGAGGGGGGTTCGTTTGAACCCCCTCTGGATCCGCCACTGAAGACTGAGGTTCTAGTAGTACCCTTGATGAAAAAATGAAAGTGAGGCTATTACGTCATGCTGACTGATTCTATGGATTAAGACTGATCCACTTTGAAAGCTGCTGGACTGCTGCAGCAGACAATGAAATGGAGTTTTATACGGAAAGCATTAAATTAGTGTACAATATAGCAAAAGGATTTTGAGACAAAAGGAGCAAATGCTGGTAATATGATTATGATAAAGAGTTAACCCCTCACTAGATAAAATACAAGACTGAAACAAATTTATTGATGCTGAAGATGACAAAATGGCAAAAAAAAACTCCTGTAATAAACAATAAACCAGCCCAGCAAAAAAAAATGTTGTTTGAGAAAGGAGTTCGTTTGAACAACATCCCCCACCCCCTCAAACCCGCTCTGGATCTGCCACTGAAAAGGATAGCAATTTTTAAAATTAGATCTATTTGATATTTTCAAACAGTGATGGTCGAAAATATTGTGGAAAAACAAGAGACTAAGTTAGTAAAGGGACATAACCAATGCAGATATTATAATTAGTCTTGTAGGAGTTGCTACCCTTTGCGTAGAAATCATGAAAACACAGTTCACACGGTTCAACAGGAAACAGATGGCGCTGTTAATTTATGTCTGACCCAAAGCTGAAAGTAAAAGGAGATGCTGATTATTTCTTTAAAGTTGTGAATATGCAGAGAAAGGAGCATTTTGAGTAAACTGTTAAAGGCAACATCGTTTTTTGGCATCAATTAGAAAGCCATGCGTCTGTGATCGATTCGTTAACGCCCTTTCGAAAAGATGCTGAGAGAGGCTGGTTGCTGCAAATTTGTTCAAGGGTGGCTGTTATGGATTTGATGTGTGGGTGGGGTGGAAACCTTGTCTGTAAATTCCTAACATGAAGCTGTAGATAAGGTGATCAGAAAATATGGGCCTAATGATTGGAACTTTATAAGGGAGTGTGATTGAATCGACCTACACTTTGGATTGGCTTGATTCGACAGAAAAGGTTAACCATGTTCAAAAGAAAGAAGAAGTCACCAAGTGCAAAGGACATTAGTGCCCTGAGCAAGAAGTCTGATGCCTCCAACCTGTCATCACAGAGTTACTCTTCTCTCCCTAAGAGCATGTACTCCGGCAATGAGAAGGGTGGTGCTATGGGACAAGGGACGCCAACACGGTCATTATCTGGTGCCCACACACTCAACTTGTCCAGTTCCTCAAGTACCCAGGAGCTACAGGGTGGTGCTCACAGTCCATTAGACTTGCCAATGGAAACCCTTCAGTCGATCAGTGTGGCCTACAATCTGAGTAAGGGTTATACAGGGGATGTTGTGTCTCCTTCTGCAGCAAGCAAGTCACAGAGAAGTCCCTTTCACAGTCCGGTTCATTCATATGGAACTACTAATGGCAAATCAACAAGACACCGGTCACTCGAAAAAGGAGAGTTTTCAGGTTTTTTCGCGTATGATGCATCATTTGACCAGCAATTAGAAAGACTACAGATGATGATGCCCACAGAGCAGCAGGCTGAGATCAACAGCTCCAGTACGATGCCAGTATCAAGGGGTGAGCGGAGAACAGCATCCATGACGTACAACAGGGAGAGATCGCAGGAGAGAGAACAATATCCTCACATGGGAGCCCGATCCCTGGAGAGAGACCATTACTTCCATGTGAATAACAGTCGTTCACGATCGTCAGATAGACAGGAATATTCCTCACAGCTTCACCAAACTCAGGAACAATTTAGAAATTTGAACAGAGATTCATTGATATTAGAGTTACAATCACAAATAACAGATCTGAATAAAGACTGTGCCAAACTACAACAAGAGCTGGACTCTACCAAAGACAAATTAAGTTCCACTATGAACAGTATTAAAACATTCTGGAGCCCAGAGTTGAAGAAGGAACGATCATTGAGGAAAGAGGAAAGTGCAAAATACAGTCTGTTGAATGAGCAGTACAAGGCAACTCAGGCTGAACTTAAGGTATGTATCTGTTAGCTTTTAGACTCTTTTTCATAAAGAATGATAAATATGTCTGGGTTTGATTCCCAACATTTTGTCCTAAACCCGTAGGTGGATAATCAAAAACCTGGATGTGGTATGAGCAGCTTGAGGCTCAGAAAAGACAAAGTAGTATTGGTGAGGTATATGTACCAGGAATCCATGGTTAGATGCTTCAGCTGCTGAAATATGACTGGATTGAAAAAGTATACATGGCTAAAAGAAGTACTGAATTTCATTCAAACAAAGTCGAAAAAATCCATGGATTTAAAGATCTTTGTTAATCTGTTGCCAGATTTGATTATAAATAAAGATATTTTGTAATTAATAGGTCACAATATAATATAATCAGGGTTCTCCGCAGAATATTTTGAAGCTGTAGTGGCCAAGAATCATACATAAACCTAACAGGCAGTGTTGTATGACAACATTATGGAAAATGAAGAAATTGCCATTATGAGCAATTTTTTCATTTCTCATAATGTTTTCATACAGAGTTATTATACAAAATGATCTTTCTAAAACAGTTTTTGGCATGGAACATCTCAAAATCACTCTATTTAGTGACCATTTTGAGGAATTAAGCTGTGGGGTAGTTTTGAAGGTGTAGGGGCATTACACTGATTTACATGAAGCTGTAGTGGTGCCGATACAGCTTATTGGGCTGGGGAGAACACTGTAATTAATTATACCAATCGAGGAACAGGCTGTTAGGTGCACCAGCAGCAGAGTGCTACACACTGTTTAAGTTTAAAAACCTCAACCAACCAATGATTCTGGAAAATATGGGGTCACTGTGTAACAATTCTAAGTATTGGGGGAAAATTCCAAGCTGGCAAAAATGGATTTTTCTCTCAGAAAAGTCCCAGAAGGGTGCTATTAATGTATGCTTTAATTATCACTTGGCTGCTATAGTTAATTGATTCCTATTGAGCTCTCATAGCAAGAGTACTCCAGGGAGGGTTTCAACAATCTTGTCAACATCTAGTGGAGCTCCAGATAAGATCGAAAGACAATTGAAATGTGTCATTGAGTCAATGGATTGAATTATATATATTTGTGGCTATCAATTAGAATCATCCAGTCAAACTCATATTTACAATAATAAATTTAGAATTTTGAGTGCTGTCACATCTTCTCGAATATGTAACATAGTTATAAAATACCAAGGTAGCAATTAATGAAGATACAGGTTTGATTAAAGCTTATGAAGATGGCTGCAAATAACAAAGGAAAATAAAAGATACAGAAAGCTGATTTTTAATCCTTTACCAATTGTAAAAATTTAGACTTCCATTTTGCAGGCTGCTGCAGACTACACTAAGCTTGATGTTAATATAAATGGGATTTGTGTGCAGCATAGCACAGAAAATATTGAGGAAAAGGAGAGAATGCTGGGTTACCATCAATTCTCTTGTATCAATGTATTCCCAAGTCTTTTCTGTTAAATGCAACATAAGTTGTCACTGTTTGGATTAACCCTTTTCGATTGAACCTAAAATAAGACATGCAGGTCCTGGTAGTAAATACACACAGTGACTTTTAGCAACTTATCACAACAGTGAGCTATATAATTTGATGGCTTAGACTTTTTAGTACAAAACTATATATCAAATAAAGATTTAATATTTTTAGCTAGACTTTTCGAAGAAAATGAGAGCTTATACTGTCACCCGGGCATTGGCGTTAGCGTTGCAACAAAGGTTAAAGTTTTTTCAAACATCAACAACTTCCATACTAACAAAGGGATTCAACCCAAACTTGGAATACTTATTCACCATCACACCCTCTACCTTACTACCAGGGCCCATGACCCTGGCTCCACTATATTTGGAGTTATGCCCCCTTTATACTAAGCAACTTAGAAAGTTGAGCGCGCTGTCTTCGGACAGCTCTTGTAGCCATTTGGAAACAAGAATAAAATTAGTGATGACAAGTATTTCTACTCCTTTGATACATGAATCAAGTAACCTTATTCCTTAATCTAGCCCTTTCCCAAACAACAAAATTTTAGGGTGGTCCTATTTAAAAGCACATGCAGATGACAAAATGGATGTTATTCAAGCTTGGATTTGTGTACTATATAGCTCAGAAAATATTGAGGCAAAAGGAGTAGCTGCTGATTATCAGCAGTTTCTTCTTTTGTCTCAATGTTTTCACAAGCCTTTTCTATTAGGGACATCAAATCCAGGTCTTGGCCTCAGACTCAGACTTGGCCTCAGACTTTTTCAAAACCTTTTTATACGCCCGAAGGGTCGTATTATGTCATGGCCCCGCTCGTCTGTCTGTCCGTCTGTCCGTCCGTCCGTTTGCAATTTCTTGTGTGCGCAACTCCTCCTACAGTTGTGATCGGAATTCGATCAAACTTGCCACAATGAATCTCCATGGTGTCTAGTTGTTTATCCCGCTTACGGAATTTCATTAACTCTTTTCGTTCTTGAATTATCTGCCCTTGAATAAAACAAATGCCCATTTTCTTGTGTGCGCAACTCCTACAGTTTTGATCAGAATTTGATCAAACTTGCCACAATGAATCTCCATAGTGTCTAGATGTGCACACCGCTTACAGAATTAAGATAACTGTTTTCGTTCTTGAATTATCTGCCCTTGAATTTAAGAAAAAATGCCCATTTTCTCAAAAATGTCCATTTTCTCCTGTGTGCAACTCCTGTAGTTTCAACCATAATTTAATCAAACTAGCCACAATGAATCTCTATGGTGTCTTGTTGTGCAAAAAAAATTTTGACAACTTTTCATGTTTGAATTAACTGCCCTTGAATCGAAAAAATGGCCAATTTTACTGACAAGCCCCTCTTGGGCGTATATGCGCCGCTTTGCGAAGCTCTTGTTCTACCAGGGACTTCAAAGACAGGTCTTGTTTGGGAATGTAAATTTCAAAGGGTACCATGATTAAATGCCATTGACACTGTGTGACACAAAAGTACCCAAGTTGCATGGTTTGTGATAGTTTGACACATAATGTCAAGCTTGAATTCTATGGTATTGTTTGGTATCCCTTCAAGTGTTAATGTTTCGGGTTGGCATATTTGTCCAGTTCCATCTATTATAATCCTTTCCCAAACAAGACCTGGTTTTGATGCCCCTGACAGAAATGCCTTCGGAAAACATTGAGACAAAATATAGAAAATGTTGATAACCAGCATTTTGCCTGTTTCGTACATAAGTTTAACTCTAATAAGATTTATTTTGTCGGCTGCAGCAGACTTGGCAAAACACCAGAAATCTTTGTCAGACATTCGGTCTGACAGTATGGAATAATCTGTCAGACTGAATAAAATTTTGTCAGACAGAACTCTCATTCACTATCTTGACAGATCAAATGGAGTGTCAGACATTTGGACTGACAGTAGCAAAAAAAATCATCAAACCAAGGAAAATTTTATCAGATATGTCTGATTGTCTGACGGATTTCGCCATGTCTGCTGCAACTCTCAAATTGCACTACCCGAAACTTTTGTTGTTTAGGAAAGGGCATCCTTCCCAAGCAATACCTGTTGTCCTGGTGCTGGCGCTCTAAGGATAGTGAAATGGTGCCCAGATCAGTCAGTGCATACAGTCTTACATGTACACCATAAGAGCTTTTTTTCTCTGTCTCAACTCAAATGCTTTTCCCATCTTTTGAAGATCAATGACATGTTATTTTCTCTTATCTTTTGAAGGTCAATGACATGTTATTTTCTCTTATCTTTTGAAGGTCAATGACATGTTATTTTCATAGACATGAGAAGTTCACTGATTAAACTATTCTCTTTTATAGGTCATTGTATTAAAATAAAAAAAAATTTGACATGACATTTAATGTGTAACAATAAATTAATATTGTTACACATTAAATGTCATGTCAAAAAGCACATTACCGTATTTTATTGGAAGTTGGAACTGTAAGTGGAGGAAAGGATTCACAAAAAAATTCTTCTAATGGATCATGAAATCGGTTATAAAAAATCATTTAAGGACAGATCCTCCAGTTGTTACTGCGCAACTTACTGCGCATATCCTAAATAACGAAATAAAGCTGTTTCGGTAATTGGCCTTTTTCAGCAAATGTATTTCTTGCATTTAGTTAATGTTTGGTTGATAAATGACAAGACCCTTTTCGGTTATTTCAATTTTCTCTGTTTGGTCAATTAAAGTGTAATAGTACTCGGATGGTACATTTCGCTTTCTGTTACGCGTTCAAAATGTGGCGTTAGCGATAGGAAAAGGAGACAACAAAAGCAAAGTGGTGTCTTTATGAGATAGTCCGCTTCAGATGGACACAAAAGATAAAGCGTTTTATTATCTAAAGCTGGCAATAAGGAAGAAAATGGATAAAAGTAGTGAAACAATTTCGGACAGAGCAGTAAAAACTAAACCAAATTTTACTTATAGCTAAGAAAAACGCTTGGTTTGATATATTTTTCTTTTTTTGTTTTTGTAGGTATGACCAAGCACTATGTCTATACCAAAAAAGAAAAAATTCTTACCGCTGGAATATTTTTTATTATCAGAAACGTTGCGAAAAAAGAGCAATTTCAGCTACTTTTGAAAGAATGTTTTACTAAAAATTTCAAAATCATCACTAATTTTTTCCAAATTGATACTCATTTAGACAGAATAAAACATATTGAACACAATAAAGACTTATTTATGTAATCCTAGTCATTTCGAAGACCTTTTTTGTGGGTATTTAAGTGACACCTCATTTTTGCAATTTTAGACAAGAGTAGTCTCCCTTGAAATTCAATAACTTTTTAATTCGCTTGGTGACCTATAGTTTTTAAGTCATTTTTTTACTTCTCATATATTTAAATATCAGTACAGAAAAAATAAAAAAAATCTTACTGTGGGAAATAAATGGAGGATCTGTCCTTAACTCATTTAAACATGCCAAGGTTTTTCTTACTCTCAGGGATGTCAATTCTTCAAGAGAAGGAGGAGATGCTGATAATTCTTCTTTTTTCCTCAAAGTTCTCTATGCTAAATAAAGATAATCCTTTTTCATTTACTTTTGATTTGTAATCTGCAAACCAACACTTTTCAATTGGAAAAAAGTTTCAAGTGTTTTTTTTTTTGTTTGGGAAAGGGTTAGAATAGTCTCAGTTAGGGATGGGCATCGTCAGGATTTAACCAATTCCGATACCTACTCGATACTTTTTAACCGATTCCGATTCCTAACGATTCCGATACCAATTACTTTACATTGTGAGCATGCTATAAGACTAAGTATTATTTGACAAGTTAGTATTTTCTTCCAGTGACCAATAATAAAAAATCAACTATATGCAGTACAACAGATTCAT
Source organism: Fragum sueziense (assembly GCA_963680895.1). Lineage (NCBI taxonomy): Eukaryota > Metazoa > Mollusca > Bivalvia > Cardiida > Cardiidae > Fragum > Fragum sueziense. Next base: position 9,011,484 of record OY804597.1, read on the forward strand.
TATTCATTTCTTGTAACAAAACTAACAGACTAGGGCTGACTGAAAAGTTAAAGCCTCAGATTTAAAAATCTTAAGTAGTTTTCACGCCCCCCCCCCCTTTCACGCCCCCCCCATCCAGACCCCCCCTCCCCCCCCCCCCCCTCCGAAAAAAACACACTGTAGTGTATGTCATTTATGATGAAAGATGATCGTATCCGCTTTTCCTAATAATGCTATACATGCAAGCGAAATTTTAAATCTATCTGTTATGTTTTAATAATAGAATACAAAAAAATACACAAAGTCGGAACATTCGCTCGTCAAAGTATGGTAGAATAAAGATTAATTGATTTAAAGTACCGGTATTCAAACTATTCCAGATGAGTAACTAAGCACGAAAATATAACGCCGCTGTTAAGAGTCAACATGTGTAATTCGTATTGCTGATCACAAAACACCGTAACTAAAGGTTACGAAGGTTTTGATACATCGCTGTAGTTTTAATGTTAGGCGACGGGTTCTCGGAGATCAAAGTGGAATGCCGCGAACTCAATCGTCATATGATGATGTAGTACATCTTTATTCTGTATATGTCTTTATTCTTTACTCACATGATTTAGCTCGGGGAATATGTGAAAATGAAAAATCTGTGTTAGCGTTACCGGTCGCCAAAATCGCCAGTGGCGATCAAAATCGTCAAATGGCGATCATTATTTTCAAAATCAACCATTCTGGCGATCGCAAAAAATGTCGCCTATCTTACCTGCAAATGAAGGGTTATCCTAATAATTCCGATAAGATATCCTGCCACACGCCCATAATTACATTTATGACCGGATTAACACATCAGTTACAATAAACACATGCACGTTTTGGCATTTATGATTAGCGATCTAATTACACACACAGCGTGTGACCTAACAAGTGTCTATTGACCAGCTGTGTTAATCCGCTTGATTGACGATTGCGCGTGATTGATGGGTAGATAATGATTCTGATTGGCTGTTTGGCCTTATCCATAAAAATAGGCGTGGCGATTTAAGTAACCGAGTTATCGACACGGCATGTATAAAACGGCGATATAATTTGTCAAAAAGCATAATTTCATTTTGTTTTGTTAAATTAATCAGTTGCATAAATATTAATTCTATAAATTATCAGGGATATTTGTTGCGTTTGCGCGATGTCAAAATTAAACCAGAAGCGCAAGCTCGACAGTCAACCGTCGCTGTTTGCGTTTATGAACCCCGAAAAACGACAGAAAACATCGGAAAACACAGAAGACTATGTTTGTGAGAAATCTCAGAACACTGATTCTTTGACACGGACTGACTTGTGTAAAAAGAGTGATCGAAGATTCAAGAGGGAATGGGTTGAAAAGTTTCCCTATCTTAGATACGACGCAAATAAACAGGTGATGTTTTGTTCGCTGTGTGAGCGGGCCGGACGGACAAATATATGGACATCTGGCTGTGACAAATTCAAGGTAGATGCCATTAAGAAACATGCCTTGACTGGTGATCACAAATTTGCATTGTCAGCACAAAATGCAAATGTTAGTATAGAGTCGGCTGCTATCAAGGCGGCGGAGAAAGAGAGAGACGGCGTGGAAGGGCTCATGAAAAATCTCTTCTATTTAGCGAGGAGAAATGAACCTTCTAGCGCTATAAGTGACTTGAATAAACTTCTCATCACACACAATGTCTCCAGATTCAGTTGTCTTATGAAGCCTGACAAATCTCTTCCTTATGAACACCACGAAAGTGTCAAAGAAATGCAAGATGCCATGGCAGAGGTAGCACGACAAAATTTATTTGACGACATAAGACAGAGCGGGGTTTTCTCTGTCATTTGTGACGAATCGACGGACGTTAGTACAGAGAAGACACTTATTCTGTATGTAAGATATTGTTTAAATGGACAAACTCAGACAAAATTTCTGGAGGTGACAGAGATCAGTGGCGACGAATGTAACGCCAAGAGTTTATGCGAAACCATCATTCGTGTTTTGGAATCAAGGGATTTGAAAGTGGAAAACATTGCTTGTGTCACTACAGATGGAGCGAGTGTGATGACAGGTGTACGGGGAGGTGTCACTACACTTCTCAAACAGAAAAACAACAAGATGTTGAGCATACACTGTATAGCTCACAGACTGGCCCTCGCCAGTGGTCAGTCTGCGGACAGTATCCCATATTTGAAAAAGTACCAGGCTATGATAAATAGTATCTTCAAGTACTACCACTATTCGCCCAAACACCAATCTAAGCTGAAAAAGATTCAGCAAATATTCGAAATGGCGGAAAGAAAGTTCCAACAAACATTCCATACAAGATGGTTATCGTTTGAGGGAGCAGTTGATTCTGTTATTCAGAATTACGATGCTCTAGTGACCTGTCTTGAAATGGACTGTGCTGAAAATGGTGACCCAATGGCGAGTGGACTTTTAAAGTTCATAACTGATTACCGGTTTCTATACACTTCGTATATGCTAAAGGATATTTTGAATGTTTTGTGTATTTTAAGCAAAATTTTTCAAAGGAGGGATTTGACTGTGTCCGAGTTATCATGTCAACTGCGAGCAGCAATAAGCTCCATCAAAACGATGAAAAATGAATCAGGTCCATTCCTAAAACAATTTGTGGACTCACTCCCAGAAAGCTACGAGAGTGGGTTTGAATTTGGCAAGAACGGTAATACAAACAGGGTCAAGTCAACCCCAGACCTTGTTTTATTGTCCAAGAATAGCATGGAGAAATATATTGACGCCCTACTACAAAACTTGTCCGAGCGTTTCAATCAAGACGGTGGGGTAATCTCGTGTTTTAGCATTCTAGATCCCACAAAACTCCCGTCATGTTCCGATGATTTACATTCATACGGGATTACAGAAATTTCCAAACTATCGGAGTTTTACGGTGATGAATGTCGATCGCCGTTGTCTGTCAATTGCTTGTTGAATGGAGCCTGTTCAGACATTACATGTTTGATAACTGTAGAAAAATGAAATTCGGAGAAATGGCAGAATCGGTTTTGATAAATCAAAACATTGTATCCTCCTACCCAAACGTGTGTCATTTAATCAAAGTGTGTTTGATTTTGCCTGTATCTAGTGCCGACTGTGAGCGTGGATTTTCCAGGTATAATCTAGTGAAAACGAAACTAAGAAACAGACTTTACACGTCGACTGTAAACACACTGATGATGATGACAGTGGATACACCTTCCATAGACAAAATGAATGACTTTAATTTTGGAAGAGCTTTTGATATTTGGGCCGCTAAAAAGTGCAGGCGAACAGGACAATTCAATAAGGCAAAATAGTTAAGATTAGGGAGATCAACATCATACTTTGAATAGTTTTGTTTGTAGCAGCTTTCCAATAAGAACAGTCAAAATATTTGCCGTTTGGAAAGGATCCATGTAAATAGACAATCAAAGTACTTTGAGAACTTAATCAAAGTACTTGTAGTATCAAAGTACTATGAGTATTGTAAATACAACAAAATTCAATTCCATGTTTATTTATTGCTATTTTTAGACAACAATGTCAAAGCTTAACTAGATAAGCTTTTTTCTTCTGTTTAGCTGTTTTGTTTTCTTTTCTATTATATATATATAAAGATCTGAAAAAGAAAAGGATTGTAATAAATATTGTGTAAATTTAAATTTGTGTTTCATTCTTCATTTAACTATGAAAAATATGCCTTTCCTTTTGCTGCAATGCATCCAATCATGATTCTTATTTAAAACAGTCAGTTTTCTTTCTTACTCATCATAATGGACATCGTAAGTAGGCCTAATCATGACAAACATGATTTGAAATGTTTGGACCTGCAGCAAAAGGAAGGATACCACACCCTTTTAGCCGCTTTTCGTATTCTCTAAACAAATTATCATCTTCGTCAAATTTGGCTACTAAGAATTTTTCCTTAGCGCCAACCTAGAAAATAACTGTGGATTTATCTAATTGGAATGAAAATTGTGCACGGTAGGTTTTTCCACCACATACCTTATGACTTGCGAGGATCAAAGAGTTCGAACTCGATGCGGAAATGTAGAAAGTTGAACAATTTCGAATTAACCATAATTGTTTTCCACCCCCTGAACAACGCTACATGAAGTAGCTCAGACCACTGGGTATCCGAGGATGATTGTTTTCATATTTGTATAATAAAATCAAAGACTGCAAATCTGATTCAAACGTTCGGCAGGTTTTACAGTACAGTTACAAGGCGCCCGCATCACATACTTATGTTAATTTATGCAACGCAAAAAGTGTGCTGATTGGACATTGATTGTTTTAAAGAATGCCAACCACGCCTTCTAATATGTTTTGTGACAGGTAAACGGGGTGGAGCAGCTGCTTTCCTAGCTCTTCTTTCAGTTTCACTCGATCGATAAACTGTCAATCAAGTAGGAATTACTCTTCGTATGACAGTTCATTCGGGAAAAAATTGTATATACAAGGCTGTAGATACGATATTTATGAAGTTCAGCGCGTATATTAAAAGAATTGATAATCTTTCATTAGGATAAAAAAAATCGTCATGCGAATTTGGAAAAGCGATACTTTACCTTTCGAAAAAGATTTCAACACTTTTAATTGGCAGCAAGCCGCATTTTACGTAAGGTTTGGATTACTAAATTGACCGGGAATGAGGATTAAACGTGCCATATAGAAAGACGGGATGGGCAGGGTTTTCCATGACGCACAAATCATGCGTCATTGTTGCAATTTCAAAACAAATGACCCCTTAGAAATTTACTTGAGGGACATTAATGACGCACATTTTAAATCCAGACTTTCCTATGATACTTGCATTTGACCCACAAAATAGTAGAATTGACCCCTAACTTTGAAAGCAAGGGGGTCACAATGACCCCCAAATTCTCATGCTCAGGGAAAACCCTGGATGGGTATGCTGAAATATCGTAGATAGCCAGAAATCGTATTTTGCCTAACTCGTGCAACTTCCGGCAGTGGATATTGTGGAATTTGATCTATTATACGGAATTTTTGTCATGAAATCGTAATGAAAAATCTATCTAGGATAATCTGATAAGGTATCGAATTTAGGAACCGGTACCTTCAAAATGAATCGATACCAATTACTCGGGACATCATGGTACCGGGAGTAACCGATTCCAAAGTACCGGTGCTCATCCCTAGTCTCAGTATAACAATAAACTTAGTCAGAATACATTTGAGCCAGGATCTGGAAAAACGTCCCTTAAGGCTTTTGAGCCCAACATAGATCCAGATCAGCCTGTGCATACGCACAGTCTGATCAGGATCCATGTTGTTCTCTAATAGCTTCTTCATGACCTGTAGTAACTTATAGAGAGCAGCATGGATGCATATTGGACTCCATTTGACAACAGGCCGATCTTGAAACTCAATTTTGAAAATTGCTTTAAGGGACGTTTTTCCAGATCCCGGCTCATTTATAGTCTGGCCCTAGAAACCAGCACTTGGTTAAAATAGAGCAGGAATTTCATAAATTTTGTTGATCCTTTCCAGAAGTGTTTTATGAGAAAAAGTTTAGACTGTTTGCCAAATTGGCAATTAGTAAACAGGAACTACTCTAAATACCATCAATTTTCTCCTTCACCCAGCCCTGTTTTACTGACTAAAGTTTCTTTGGTTATCAGCTGAGCTTTGATAGCCCTTTCCAAAACAACTTAACAAGACCTTGTTTTGATGTCTTTAATAGAAAAGGGTTGGGAAAACATTGAGACAAAAGAAGAAACTGCTGATAACCAGCAGTTTCTCCTTTTGTCTCAATATTTTCTATGCTATATTGTACACAAATCCCTTCCTTTTTAACATCAAATTTGTTGTCTATAGCAGCTTTTGAATACAACTACCTTAAAATTTTGTTGTTTGGGAAAGGGTTAAGTCAGTTGGTAATGTCTGAGTCTTATCAATCCAGGGGTCATGGGTTTGAGCCCTGCCTTGGCTAACATTCTTTCTAACATTTTGACAGGACCCACCAATGGAGTGAGATAAACAGCTGCACAGTCATCCAGTCTGATCCTAGCCTACACTGCCTGCTTTCTACTGACTCAATGGGGCAAAAGTATGAGATATATACTCACCGAAATGTCTCCTGAGTTGGCAATTTGTTTGAAACAAAATTGAATGTCAGCAGGACAAGGGTTATTTAAGAATGTGGGTTCTTACCTTGATGATATAACCTGAGTGGGGAGGTGTTATATAAGAAATATGGCCTAACAAATTAAATTTGGGTGGGAATTGTCTGCTTTTATCATCAAACATTCTCTTTGAATTGTAGCAGATAGGTATGAACAAAATTTCCTGGTTCGAATTAACCCTTTGGATTAATTCTTTCCCAAGCAACAAGGTTTTGGACTATTCCAACTTGAAGAGAGTTGCAGAAGACAAAATAATTAATTATAAAAATAGAAAATTGGTATGCAGAAAATATGAGGAGAAAAGGAGGAATTGCTGATCATCAGCATTTCAATCTTTTCCTAAGCTACTTCTACTACAGACAATTGGCGAATCTACGTTTTCATCTTTTCCCTCCATGGTTTCTAAGCTAGCATCCAGTATAGTCGTTAAAATCCGATATTGATAGAAAAATGTTGAAGAATCTCCCAGAGGTTTGTGATTTTCGAAATGGTTTTACCAGTAGGCAATCAGGTATCTTCAAAGTTCTTCTGAAAATAAATTGTAACAAAGGACAAACAGAAAAAAGCTATAAATAAAATCAATTGAAAAGAAATTGTTTTAACCCTTTCCTGGACAGGAAAGTACCCAGCAAAAAATGGTACAGTTTGAAGAGAGTTTATGAAAAAAGAAGACAAATTTCTCAAAGAAGAAAATGTGTGAAAAGTAATATAGGGTAAAAAGGATAATTTCTTCATTTCGCTGAAGGTTTTTTACGACCCAGAGAGAGACAAAAAACATTCATTTTGGGGTGTTAGTTAGAAGGTTAAGTTCAAATTTCATGGGAGCATAAAACATTCAAGAGTACATTTAGCTCTGGTTGTTTGAAAGAAATCCAATTTAAAGTCAATCTAAATATTTTGAATACTGGCTGATTGTTCACTGTGAGGTAATTAACCCTTTCCCTAATGGTAAAAAATTACAGTTCAGATTTGAAAGGTGCTGCAGACGTCCAAAATGAATGTTGTCAATGAAAAGATTTGTATACAATTTAGCACAGAAATATTGTGTCAAAAGGAGAAAATATTGATTATCAGCAATGTCTTCTTTGCCTCAATTTGTTTTCCCAATCTTTTTCTGATAGAAACAATAACATTTTTCCACCTATATTTTCTATTCTTTCATGGAAGCAATTAATGCTTAAATTTGAATTTATTACTTTAATCTCTATGTTCACTAAACCTTTTAGTGTTTTACTAAAGCCAGGTTCTATTAAGGAAAGTGTTATGACTGTGGTATGGGATATTCTCCAGACTTTGTAAATTCCCTGATGAAGTCAATAATTTCCAGTAACAAGCATCTATTGTTATGGATAGGCATATGCCATGATGATTGAAAACAATAACACCACCCTCATAACTCAGCTGCGCTTACCCTTATCATAACATAATCATTGCATAGTGATGCATTCATAATTTCTACAACGTTCACTACGCCGTTTTCTGAGCAATCCCTGGTGTAGATTATTTCAAGACTTTTAACATTTTAGTAAACAATTTCCACTAATTGTAACAAGCATCTATAATTGTTATTGATAGGTACATATATCTTTGCTTTTCAACAAAATCTTATAACTGCAGCTTAAAACAAGCTGCAGTTACAAGGTTTTTGTTGAAAAGTTAAGGTTTACAGACCCTAAAAAAATCACCACTTTCTAGCCATATGAAATGCACCAAATTACACATACTTGTAAATACACTTAAAATAAGTTGATTCACCGTGCTGGATTTCAAGATTATGCTGCAAGAAGAAAATTATTTACAAATATTATTTTACTCTATATTCATATGTAAGGGAGGTAATTAAGAACATTTTTGTCAAATATTTCCATAAGTATGCATGAATTCAAAATTCTAAACCGTTGAAAATGCTTATGTTTGTATTTGGAATAGAAATGTAACACAGTTTAGGAAATTACTGGCACTTTTCAAATTTCACATCTGGGTCTTTGATGCTTTTGAGGGTTTTGATACCTTAATATGCAATGATGATTGACAACAATAACACTCTGCTGGTTACACTTATCATTAGATAATAAAAGATCCATAATATGTAAATGCTTCCCTGAATATCTCTCTTTTTACATAATATTCAGTTTTATGCCCGAATGATTATGATTATGTTGTTGCTAATAAGTCGTCTGTCTGTCCGCCCATTCAAGTGTTTGAAAATGCTTGTCCGTTGAATGCCTGCTACAGTTTTTAGCTCACCTGAGCACGAAGTGCTCAAGGTGAGCTATTGTGGTCGCTTTTTGTCTGTCGTCCGTCTGTCCGTCCGTCCGTCTGTCCACAATTTGTTGTTACCACTCTAGCATCCACAAATATTGACCAATCTTGACCAAACTTGGTCAAAACATGTATGACTATAAGTTCTCGGATGAGTTGGATTTTGAGTCAGATTGGACCAGGAAGTCCAGAGTTATGTGCCCTTGAACATCAAAAATGGCTAGTTTTGACTTTGTTACCTCCCTAGTATCTACAAATATTGACCAATCTTTGCCAAACTTGGTCAAAACATGTATGACCATAAGTCCTCGGATGAGTTCGATTTTGAGTCAGATTGGACCAGGAAGTCCAGAGTTATGTGCCCTTGAACGTCAAAAATGGCTAGTTTTGACTTTGTTACCACTCTAGTATCTACAAATATTGACCAATCTTACCAAACCCAAACTTGGTCAAAACATGAATGACCATAAGTTCTCGTATGAGTTTGATTTTGAGTCAGATCTGACTAGGAAGTCTGGAGTTATGTGCCCTTGAACGTCAAAAATGGCTAGTTTTGACTTTGTTACCACTCTAGCATTTCAAATATTGACCAATCAAGACAAAACTTTGGCACAATGTTGGTTACTATAAGATCTTGGATGAGTTTGATTTTCAGTGTGATAAGAACAGGAAGTCTGGAGTTATGTGCCCTTGAATTTGACAAAATTGCTGTTTTCGACTTTGTTTACACTGTAGCATCTACATTTATTGACTAATCAAGACAAAACTTGTCCACAATGTTGGTGACTATAAGATCCTTGATGAGTTAAATTTTCAGCTTGATTTGGCCAGAAAAACAAGAGTTATTGGCCCTTTAATTTCATAGAATTACTGTTTTCGACTTTATTTTCTCTCTAACAAACAAATATGGACCAATCAAGACACAACTTGGTCACAATGTTGTTGACCATAATATCTTTAATGTTTTAATTTGTCAGATTGATTGGACTAAACAAAACAGAGTTGTGTGCCTTTGATGGTTACAAAATTGTTGTTTTCGACTTTGTTTTCTCTCAAACAGCAATAAATATTAACCAATTAAAAAACTTGGACAGAATGTTGATGAGAATATCTTTATCAGAACAGAGTTATGTGCCCTTGACTGTGACAAAATTGTTGTTTTCTTCCACTTTGTTTTTACTGTAACAGCTACAAATATTGATCATTCAAGATTATGAAAGCAGTTTTCATCTGGATCATAATCTCGCATCTTAAATTATGTGCTCTTGAACTTGACAACATTGGGACTTTCATTCTATCTAGGTGCAGGTGAGCGATTAAGGACCATCATGGTCCTCTTGTATTTAGAACTTATAAGATTTGTCTGAAATTACACTGACTCTTTATCTTTCAACATAGAATTATTATTTGGAAGGGAATGTGAGATCTAGCTAAGAAGAAACAATAGCATAATTCTGAGAATGTAAAAGATGTGAGTGTTATGCTATGTTTAGTAAGTGGATTAACCCTTTCCCAAACGACAAAATTTTTGAATGATTCAATTGTAAAGCCGCAATAGACGACAAAATTCATGTTAAAAAGGAAAGGATTTGCGTACAATATGGCACAGAAAATATTGAGGCAAAAGGAGAAAATGCTGATTATCAGCATTTTCTTCTTTTGTCTCAATGTTTTCCCAAGCCTTTTCTAATAGAGACGTCAAAATCAGGTCTTGTTTGGGAAAGGCTTAATTAATTCCACCTGTTATACTAACACTGACATCAGTAGCTAGAATTGGTGCTCTTGTGTGTAAACAAACACATCCAGACATTTTTTTGATGGTGGTTCTGTTAGAAGGTACCTAACTGCAAAATGAATTAGACTAGTCAAATTTGAAAGCTGCTAAAAACAACAAAATGGATGTAAATATATATTATGTATATGAAAATAATCAGACAAAATGAGAAATGCCCGTTACCAGCATTCTCTTCTTTTGCCTCAATGTTTTCCCAAGCCATTTCTATCAGGAAAGTCAAACTCAGTCTTGTTTTGGAAAAGTTTTAACCCATTACCAGACAACAAATTTTAAGGCTCGTCCAAATTGATGTTGCATAATATATGGCAATTTCAGAATGAAATTCTACATTTCTTGGTCTTTCTGGGTAGATCTAGAAAATAGTGTGGGAAATGAAGAAATTGCTTGTCACAAGCAATTTCTTCATTTCCCACAGTGTTTTCTCAAGCCTTAATCTTCTTGGATGTCAAAGGCATAGGTCTGTGTTGGAATGGGTTAAACAAGTCTTAACCATTTTCCAAGTGACAACATTAACATTTGGCCTGTACTTAAACATGTTACATGGGAGAAAATGAACATGAAGAAAGACTTGAAATGAATATTCAATAGGATTTAGGGAAATAAATATTAACCCATTACCAAATGGCAAAATTTTAGACTGCTCCAAATTCAAAGATGATGCAGGCGACAATTTGAAATGAATGAAATTTAATTTATTTTTGCCATTTTGTATAGAAAACATTGTGGGAAATGAAGAAAATTGCTAGTCACAAGCAATTTCTTCATTTTTCGCAATATTTTCCAAAGCCATTATCTCATAGGGAGTGAAAAAGAGTCCCTGTGTGGTAATGGGTTAATTATGTTAGTCTGCTGATTAGTCTGGGATTATGATGAGGATTCTGATATAATTTGGCCTACTGACACAGTCTAGACAGTAGGATGGGTGTAAATAATCATTGTCATGCTAATCATTCTGTTATTCTGATGACCAGGACAGAGAAAGCCTTTGACCTTGTTGAGGATAAAGAAGAAAACTATGTTTTAACCAGGATTTTTAGCTTGACTTTTCGAAGAAAATGAGAGCTTATACTGTCACCTGGGCGTTGGCGTCGGCGTTGAAACAAAGGTTAAAGTTTTTTCAAACATCAATAACTTCCATACTATCAAAGGGATTCAACCCAAACTTGGAATACTTATTCACCATCACACCCTCTACCTTACTACCAGGGCCCATGACCCTGGCTCCACTATATTTGGAGTTATGCCCCCTTTATACTAAGCAACTTAGAAAGTCGAGCGCGCTGTCTTCGGACAGCTCTTGTTTCGCCTTTTCTTTCACTGTTTTCCCATGTTCAATTAAAAAATCTTGTTACTTTAACCTATTACCACTCAGCGACGCCTTTTGACTTCCTACAAGAAATTGCTTGTCACAAGCAATTTTTTCATTTACTGCATTGTTTTCTACACAAAAAGACCAAAAAATAATCAACTTTATTCAGTTTAAATTGATGTCTTCAACATCTTTGAATTTGTACCATTCTAAAAATGTTGATGTCTGGTAATGGATTAGTTATGCGAGGAACATTAATCTGAAACTCCATCATTTAGCCCAATCTAAAAGTTTGTTGTCTTGGAAAGGGTTAATAATCATGAATATTTCAAATAACATTTTATGGTATTTCATTCTATTTTCAGAGACAGTTAAGTGCAATACGTGATCTAGAAAACAAATCCAAAGGTTACAGTCCCACAGCAATCTCCAAGGAAGAGCATGAATCTCTTAAACGAGGCCTCAACGATCAGACAAAGGAAATCAAAATTCTTCGCAAGACGGTGGACGAAATGGAAATACGGCTGGAAACACAAAAACAAACTCTGACGGCGCGTGATGAAAGTATTAGAAAACTGTTAGACATGTTAAATAGTAAAGGTCTTCCCGCAGATAAGATCGAGGAATCGCAGAAAGAGTTAGAAAAGTTTCGAATACAAACTGCAGCTAACACTAAGAAAATCCAGGAACTTGAGGAGAGTTTAGACAGTAAAACACGGGAAGTCAATAGCTTTAAAGATGTAAGTAACATATTAACCCTTTCCCAAACAAGACCTGGTTTTGACATCCACAATAGAAATGGCTTTTGAAAACATTGAGGCTAAAGAAGAAACTGCTGATAAACAGCAGTTTCTCCTTTTGTCTCAATGTTTTCTGTGCTATTTTGTACACAAATCCCTTCCTTTTTAACATCAATTTTGTCATCTGCAGCGACTTTTGAATAGGACCATCTTAAAATTTTGTCGTTTGGGAGAGGGTTAATTTTGCTGTTTCACATTTCATTTTGGAAGAATGGTCATCATTGTTTTGTAGCTAACTGGGACTTCATGTCTGGGGAGCCACATGTAATGGTACAGCCCTAGAGACTCATTTTTGTGGACATTAGTTATATAGACAAAAACTTGAACCTTAAAGAACCCTGATATCTTACACATGGATAACTCCGGCCAAGAAATTTTGTTATTTTGGAATGGGTATATTGTTCAAGATGATTAATCAAAGAACTAAAGAGAATATTATGGTATGGGTGAAAAATAATATGAATGTAGAAATGCATCTCTCACATTGATAAATTGCTCTGTAATTATATGAAAATACCATATTTTCGTTTGCAGACTGAGAACAAGTTGAAGGACCAGTTAGACCATGCCCAAGTCCAGTTAAAACAACAGCCAGCCAGTACCCATACCATGCAAGCTATCATGGAAGCTAAGGTTAGTTAAAATTTCTGTTTACCAAACAGTAAAATTATAGGGTGGTTCTTGAAGCATTTGGAATAACTAAGTTTTTAGATTTCCATATATGCCTGCATATATGCCTACATGAAGTCTGATTAGCATCCATGACTGCGACATCTTGTCTTGCATAGATCTCATATTGGATGATCAGCTGGAAGCATGGAAAGGATGTGGTGGTATTACTGGTGTGAGAAACAACAGGAATCCATGCTCAGTTTCTCCACCTTATAAGATGTGTTAAACCCCATTAAATATATCTTTACAGCAGCAATTAATACAAATGTCAGAAATGACATTTTCTGTAAAGCAGTGTTCTCCCCAGCTCAATAAGCTGTATCGGCCCCACTACAGCTTCATGTTAATCAGTGTAATGCCCCTACAGCTTCAAAACTACCCCACAGCTTAATTTCTTCAAAATGGTTACCAAATAGAGGCATTTTGAGGTATTTCATGCCAAACACTGTTTAATAATACATTTTTGTCATTGTAAATGTAATAATTATGAGTAAAATATTATGGGAAAAGAAGAAATTGCTCAGGATGAGCAATTTCTTCTTTTTCCATAATGTTTTCACTCACAATTATATGCTTTCAAAGTTTACCAATTCTCATATAATTTGCCACTACAGCTTCCAAATATTCTGCGGAGAACCCTGTCTTTAGATATATCCAGAATGAGCTATATCTTATACTCCATCACATGATTGTTACAATATAAACTGACACGATTTAAAAACGCAAGACACGTTTTCATCAACCATTCCTTTCCTATTGCCTTGATCGGCACCATATTTAGGGACATGTATGAGACAATGTATACGCTTCACGCACCAGCAATTTTGTCGTGTTTTCTGTAAACTGTCCGGACATCTGAACCGCCCATCACTAAATGCTCGTGTGTCTCGTGCATTCAGTCCACGTGTTAAATCACTTAGATTTTTTGTTTACAAATTGCCACTTTGATTTGCTTATTTAAAACATACGAGAACAACGAAAGAAAAGTGTGTATAAAATGCTGAGGCTTACTTCGCGAAAAAGGAACCGAGTTTTTTGGCTTTTTGTTTGCCGTGTTTCGCAAATGACGGTAGCTAGACGCTTTCATGTAACCGAAGCGACGATTCCAAGGTTTATGAGACATGTAAACGACACGGGAAGATTTACAGACCACCTACGTTCCGGTTAGCTGCGTGTAACAACTGTACGTCAACATAATTATATACGTCAACGTCACTAACGCAACAGATTTGTGACGGCTCAGTCTAGAGCAAATTCTACGATTGGTAATCGCGGGCGACCTATAAATTGCGACATGGTGATAAATCGCCTGTGAAAACACTGGGTTCACTGTCGTCAATATTCGATGCCAGGCTCTTGACTCAACGTGCATTTTGGCAAAATCTGACGTCCATTCAGGCATTATTTGTGGATTTAAAGGTCATTTTCTGTCCTGTTATGTTAACAATTGTAACATTTACACTTTTACATGGCTATACATCGATTTTGTAAGATGTAGGAGATACTATTTGTAAAAGTACTTATTTGCGTTTTTAAATCGTGTCAGTTTAGTAAGTGATCTCAGAGGTGTTTTACTTTATCATATCAGTGTTCTCCCCAGCTCAATAAGCTGTATCGGCCCCACTACAGCTTCATGGAAATCTGTGAAATGCCCCTACAGCTTCAAAAGTATCCCTATGGCTTTATTCCTTCAAAAAGGTCACCAAAATGGGGGATTTCTAAGCATCTCATGTCAAAAAGTGATCATTAGTGTATTCTTACGATATGAAATGTAATAATTCTGTATAAAAACATAATGGGAAAAGAAGAAATTGCTCAAATTGAGCAATTTCTTCTTTTCCCATTATGGTTTTATTCACAATTATTTGCATGAATACAGTGCATTTCAAGGTTAACCAATACTTATAATTTGCCACTACGGCTTCAAATTATTCTGGGGAGAACCCTGCATATCATATGAAAATAAAATGTCAGATGTAATGGGTGGTGTTGACTAGAATCAGACTGTGCTTATGTGCATGCTGATCTTTGTCTATTCTACCCATTCTTTTTGAAGTTTAAAAGAAAAAAGGACAAAGCATAAAGTTTTCTGTAAAGGATTAATCCAGAATGCCCTATAACTTATAATCCATCATATTATGGTTCCAATATCTTTTAGTGATCACAGAGATGCATTACTTTATCAAATTGTACGAAAATGAAATGTCAGAGTTTGATAGGAATCAATACGAGGGGATGTCTTGCTTGGTAGAAACAACAGAATTATTTCTAGTGTTCTGGTGTGATAGGATAGAGATATTATACTAGACAATATCATCGCTTTTCAACGAAAACCTCGTAACTGCAGCTAAAAACAAGCTGCAGGTACGATGTTTTCTTTGAAAAGCAGTGACATATTCTTGTCCATATTTAGAAAAGGAATTGGAATTTATACCAGCGCAGTTTTATCTTTTAGTGTATAATGAAATTTTAAACTGATCTAAACACAAAGGAATTGCAGAAAAAAAAATCCATGTTTCTTAAAATTGAAAACTTGAATGATATAGCTCAGAAAACTGATTGAGAAGGGGGAAATTTCTGGTTTAATATCAGCATTTAATTTTCATCAGTGTGTTCAAAACATTGTTGATTGAAGACATTAAACCATGGTCTGTTTTGGAAAGGGTTTAACTTACATGTAAAACTTTGAAGTGAAACACTTTGATAAGATCTTTGGTAAGAATGTAATTGCCATAGATGAAAACTCTGTATGTGACCAGAATTTTTTCCTTGAAATGATTTCATTCTTTTCTTCTAACGTATGTCATACTTGATTTCAGGATTCTCGAATTACAGCATTGGAGAGGGAGCTACAGAGCGTTGAAGATAAGCTACACAAACTAGGGGAGGGGTCTGTCCAAGAGAATGTTGCTAGCCTTGACTTTTTATGCCCCCGTATCGAGAGATCGGGGGCATATTGTTTTACTCGTGTCCGTCTGTCTGTCTGTCTGTCCGTCCATCCGTCTGTCTGTCCGAAAACTTAACCTTTGCCTTTTCACCAAAAGTATTTGACATACAAAGCTCAAATTTGGTATGCAACTTCCTTTAAATGATATTATCTATCTGTTCCATGCAATTTGACCTTCCTCAAGGTCATCTGTTAACCGTTATCAACCCTTTACTCTACGAAAACTTAACCTTTTAGAAAAATGGTCATTTCGGGGGCATTTGTGTTTCACAAAGACATCTTGTTCATGCTGAATTTATACAAGCAGGTAGAATAGAGTAGGATCAGACTGCCTGCCAAAGCTACAAAAATATTTTTGGATCAGCAAGACAAGGGTTAACATCTGTCTTCAACTCTTGTTATTTCAGGATTCTCGAATTACAGCATTAGAGAGGGAGTTACAGAGCCTTGAAGATAAGCTCCACAAACTAGGGGAGGGATCTGTCCCGGAGAAGGATGCTAGCCTTAAAAAAGACATGGGACCTAGTCGTGAAGAAAGATCTCTCCGAGTTGAGGTAATTATGTTTGCAGAGTTACAGAAATAAGGGGAAAATTGCTATTCAAAATGCAATATTTCCTTTATTGTTCATTAACCCATTACCAAACGGCAAAATTTTAGATAAGTCCAAATTCAAAGATGTTGCAGAAGACAATTTAAAGTGAATGGATATTTTTTTTTTTTTTTTGGTATTTTTGTTCGGAAAATTTTGTGGGAAATGAAGAAATTGCTTGTCACAAGCAATTTCTTCATTTTCCACAATGTTTTCCAATGCCAATTTTTGTGGGGAGTCAAAAAGAGTCACTGTGTGGTAATGGGTTAAATCCATGTTGAGTGTACTAATTTGAATCCTCTTATCATATGATTCAAATTAGTAGCATTAACACACACTCTTGAATTGCAAGGAAAAGGCCAGAATGTCTTTACCCTCCATTTTATCTGTTGCTCTGTATTTCTAAATGTTTAGCTACTTGGGACTCAAGGCAAAGTAGGGAGGGATGTCCATGTCTTTGATGTCTGTTATAGAAATTTAGCTATTTGATTTCAAGAGGTTTCAGATTTACCTTGCCATGTGTCATCAGCTTGCTAGTTGATAAATAGTTTTGTTCCTGTTTGTATATATCTTGTTACGTTCAGCTTATGATGATGATATACTTACATTGGTATCATCTCTGTCAGACTGTGTATTCATAAACATACTTCCAAATACAAGTATTGTTAACCGATTACCAAATGGCAAAATTTTGGACTGTTCCAAATTCAATGAG
Source organism: Fragum sueziense (assembly GCA_963680895.1). Taxonomy (NCBI): domain Eukaryota; kingdom Metazoa; phylum Mollusca; class Bivalvia; order Cardiida; family Cardiidae; genus Fragum; species Fragum sueziense. The sequence goes on from OY804597.1 coordinate 9,028,712, forward strand.
GATGCAGAGAACAATTTCAAGTGAATGAAATTTTACGGTTTTTGGTCTTTCTTGTTAGAAAACATTATGGTAAATGAAGAAATTGCTGGTTACAAGCAATTTCTTCATTTTCCACAATGTTTTCCAAGACATTTCCTTAGGGGAGTAAAAAAGAGCCAATGTTTGGTAATAGGTTAAGATAACTCTGCCTACATTAATGAACAGATACAGGGGTGAAATTTTCACAGAATGTTCCTAGTCACCTAGCCAGGTAGTGTACATTATTAATGTGGCACTCTTGCTGAAGCTTTGGTAAACTTCTAAGAAACTGTTCTCTCTAAAATGCTTTGAACCTTGAAACAAAAGCTTCATAATGCATCTCCCTATTTACAGGTTGAATCTCTGAAGACAGAAAATTCTACAAAAGACAATGAAATAATTGGCCTAAAGATGAAAGTTGACACTCTGACCAATCAGCAGTCAGAGCACCAACATTACATCAATGTGCTGAAGGATCAAATCAAGTCCAAGGAGGAACAGTCATCCATGTTCCAGGCTGATGTAAGTGTATAATTATAGTACATAACTAACATTAACACCAACATTACATCAATGTGCTGAAGGATCAAATCAAGTCCAAGGAGGAACAGTCATCCATGTTCCAGGCTGATGTAAGTGTATAATTATAGTACATAACTAACATTAACACCAACATTACATCAATGTGCTGAAGGATCAAATCAAGTCCAAGGAGGAACAGTCATCCATGTTCCAGGCTGATGTAAGTGTATAATTATAGTACATAACTAACATTAACACCAACATTACATCAATGTGCTGAAGGATCAAATCAAGTCCAAGGAGGAACAGTCATCCATGTTCCAGGCTGATGTAAGTGTATAATTATACAGAGTGTCCCAAAAAAAACGGAACCCTAATTCAAAGTCAAATATTTTAAAGCGTAAGAAGAAAATCTAATTTTCGAATTAGCAGTACTAAAGATACATTATTTTTGCATTTGTGTTCCAAATTCCACTTAAAAATATGCATCGGTTCAAAAGTTATAAGCAAATTAATAATGACACTAAAAAACCGACCTGACATGATATTGATTTTTGCCTCTTGTTTGTTCGTGAAAGCGCACTAACGATAAGCTGTTGTATTCTATACCGTTGTACATGTATGAACCGATTTTCTCAAAATTTAATATGTACACGTTCTGTACGTTCAAATTGAGTCCTTATGATGGTTGTTTGAATTAATTTCAAATTATCATGTGATTCATTTCACATGGCGCAGTTTTAACTTTTATTTTCATAAATACAAGCTTGGTATGCTTCCTAAAATTAGTCCAGCCTTAATTTTCTTGCATAGTATACATTTCTGTGGACCATGATTTAATTCTTTTTGGTGAATTTTGTGTTATTTGTGTTTTGCATAAAGGTCAGTGTCAGGTCAGATGAAACCCGTAATACAATTAAATTGAGCGGTGACCGGCATGTTGGTCAGAAATAAAATAAGTGCCTATAATTATTATCCATGAGTATGTGATGCACTTGGATATTTTGTTTGTATTCAGTTTAGTTACATCGCAGCTCGCAGCATTAACAGTTTATTTATTAGCAAAAAAGATGAAATGAAAATGCGCTATTATGAAGACAATGTTTCAAAATCAGTTTGTATTGTATTGAATATATTAACCAATTGTATAGCGCCAATTTATTCAATGAATGTAGCCGCGCGCTGCAAAACGAAAAGATCGATATCGTGTTAAAATGGTTTTCCGGGTATATTCATTTGAATGCCAATATTTTCAAAACTAATCATTATTTTTCAACCAAATTTTAACTGCTAATAGGAAACTGCCGTTGCTATTGCATGTGTAAATTTGGTGGAGAAATATTGCTTGATACATGAGAAATGTACTTTCAAAAATGGGTTCCGTTTTTTTTGGGACACTCTGTAGTACATAACTAACATTAACACCAACATTACATCAATGTGCTGAAGGATCAAATCAAGTCCAAGGAGGAACAGTCATCCATGTTCCAGGCTGATGTAAGTGTATAATTATAGTACATAACTAACATTAACACCAACATTACATCAATGTGCTGAAGGATCAAATCAAGTCCAAGGAGGAACAGTCATCCATGTTCCAGGCTGATGTAAGTGTATAATTATAGTACATAACTTATATTAACAACAACATTACATCAATGTGCTGAAGGATCAAATCAAGTCCAAGGAGGAACAGTCATCCATGTTCCAGGCTGATGTAAGTGTATAATTATAGTACATAACTAACATTAACACCAACATTACATCAATGTACTGAAGGATCAAATCAAGTCCAAGGAGGAACAATCATCCATTTTCCAAGCCGATGTAAGTGTATTGGATGTAAAATTGTACAGTGCGCCTATATTAACTCGGGACAAATATATTTGGGTCGGTTAAGTCTGTTAGTTGATCGCCTTAAGAATTAAACATTGCAGAAGTGGGCAATATGTACTGGAATTATTCTAAAGTCAAAAGTAGACAGTACAAAGAAAGTTACAAAAAGAATTAAAATTTTAGTTTATAGAGTTTAAAGAAAAACCTTAAAGTAGAAAATTTGTGGTGGTTAGCAGGAAAATTAACCCTTTCCCAAACGGCAAATATTTGACTTGTCCAATTTGAAAGGAGTTGCAGATGACAAAATTCATGCTTATTAGCTCACCTGAGCACAAAGTGCTCAAGGTGAGCTATTGTGGTCACTTTTTGTCCGTCGTCCGTCTGTCTGTCTGTCTGTCTGTCTGTCTGTCCACAATTTCATGTTTACACTCTAGCATCTACAAATATAAGCCAATCTTGACCAAACTTGGTCAAAACATGTATGGCCATAAGATCTCGGATGAGTTCGATTATGGGTCAGATCGAACTAGAAAGTAAGGAGTTATCTGCCCTTGAATGCGAAAAATACCTAGTTTTGACATTGTTTACACTCTACCATCTACAATTATTGATCAATCAAGACAAAACTTGGACATAACGTTGCAGACCACAAGATCTCGGATGAGTTTGATTTTCAGTTGGATTTGACCAGAAAGACGAGAGTTATGTGGGCACCATAAGATCTTGGATGCATACCTGCCAAGTTTCATGATTTAGGTGTGATATCACGATTTTAATATCAAATCACGATCTCACGATCGTTTTTCAAAAAATGTGCAAAAATCACGATTTTGTACAGGTCTCACGCTTACCGTCATATTAAATTCAAAGATAAAAAGTTTTTCATTTTGTCTTCCAGTCATAATCTGAAAACTTGATTTAAGGGTGTAATCGGGAAAACTTTATCTATCGTAATCTTATAGAAATTCTAATTTAAAATGTCTTATCTATGGTGTAAAGAAAGATTGGTTACGATGTTTTTCACACATCATAGTTCAGTCTATGACCTTTCCAGGCGAGTGTGATATATGACCTAATTATGTCCGCTATTCAGGCCTGCATTGTGTTAATCACTGATGCCTATAAATCGGGTCACCTGTAAATCAACACCTGAATAAGTGTTTTGAGATTACCAAAATCTATCGGTGATTATTCAGTCCTTTGTCCTCAACAGTTACCTCCCTCGAACTTTTATACTTTAATCTTGGGAAACGCAGTTCTTTCCCTTGATGAAACCACCGCCATTAATAGGTAAACAAAACCAGCTTTTAACACACGATTTTTGAACTGTTTAACCAGATTGTTGACAGAGAATGATGAGATTATTGAGTTATGATATGAAAGAAAGTTGAGAGAAAGGACTGCTTACAACCTGTAAGGTAAAAACGTTGTGCCAAAAGGAAGAAAGGCTTGGTGCAAAAAAAAAAATCCTACTTATTTTATCCAACTCGAACATAGGCTACTAAAATCTCAATGAATAAGTTTCAAATTTTTGTTTCAAAATTTGTAAGATTTGAAGAATGACTTTGGTACATAAGAAAACAAAGATGAGTAGAAAACTGTGAGTGAAAAGGAGAAATTCATTGGTGAAATACCTAAATGGCTTGCAACATCATTCATCTAGATATTTTTTCTTAATGTCTAATGTTCTTCTAGAAAAATCTCCCCCATGAAAATTCTGAAGGATTTTTTGCGCGCGTTGAAATCGGTTAAAATTTGGCGCAAATTTCTGTAAAACGCGCAATCTCACCCATGGAAATTTTGAAAACTTGGCAGGTATGTGGATGAGTTTGATTTTCACAACGTTATTGACCATAAGTTCGTTTTGAGTCTTAAAGTCATAAATATTTATTGAATTGAACAAAAGTGTTGCTGATCATTTTGGATCAGGTGAGCGATATAGGACCATCATGGTCCTCTTGTAAAGATAGGATATGTGTATAATGAAGCCACAGAAAATATTGAGGCAAAAGGAGAAAGTGCTGATTATCAGCACTTTCTTCTTTTGCCTCAATGTTTTCCCAAGCCCCATCTAATAAAGACGTTAAAACAAGGTCTTGTTTGGGAAAGGGTTAAGTGACTCTAAACAGATCTGACGTCAAGATTGTGATATTTTTCACGTCATTCAAACTTTGTGCCATTTTTCACGTCATTCAAACTTTGTGCCATTTTTCACGTCATTCAAACTTTGTGCCATTTTTCACGTCATTCAAACTTTGTGCCATTTTTCACGTCATTTTGTGCCATTTTTCACGTCATTCAAACTTTGTGCTATTGATGAAATTTCTGTCTAGATATGACCCATAAAAGAATGTGTTATGGGTCATAAATAAAGCAAATTTGAGCCGGGATCTGGAAAAACGTCCCTTATAGCATTTTTAAAAGTTGAGTTTCAAGATCAGTCTGTTGTCAGAAGCAGTCCAATATGTATCCATGCTGCTCTCTTTAAGTTACTACAGGTCATGACGAAGCTATTAGAGAACAACATGGATCCTGGTCAGACTGTGCGTATGCACAGGCTGATCTGGATCTATGTTGGGCTCAAAAGTCTTAAAGGACTTTTCTCCAGACCCAGGCTCATTTATAATATGAATTATCTAAAAACTGTAAAGAGTATAAAAATGAAAAAAGGATTTCCAAGTTCTTACTTTCACTTGTTATCACTGTAGGTAGATGACCTGAGAGAGAGGATACGGGAGAAAGATAGTGCCATAGACAAGAAGTCCCATCAAGTACAAACCCTTACTGTGGATAAACGCAAACTGGAACTGGAAACTGCAGAACTCAAGGATAATATGGATATCAAAGAGAGGAAAATCAATGTGCTACAGCGCAAGGTAATACATGTGTCAGAGCTACAGATAAGAGGGAGTGGAGGCTTTTCAACGTAATATATCATTTATTGTTCATCAAACCCTGTGTTGTGGGCACTCATTGGAATCGTCTTGTCAAGACGATTCAAATGAGTACCCACAACATAGGGTTTGGAATTGAAATAAAGTTAGAATGCCTTCACCCTCACTTATCTGTATCTCTGACGTGTAGCTGTCTTGTCATGGTCAACTTTCACTAGTATAACCTTTTCCAGGCAAACAAATTATGTAGATTTACTCAAATTGATAGCTGTAAAAACAACACACAAAAATATATTGTACTACTATTAACTAAGAATAAAAGACTTATGCTCTGGCAGAAAAGAATTTTAGAGGACAGAAAAAGTTGGGATTATCAACATTTTTGTCCCTTATTGTCTGGTGTTCTCCCCAGCCCAATAAGCTGTATTGGCCACACTACAGCTTCATGTAAATCAGTGTAATGCTCCTACAGCTTCAAAAGTACCACACTGCTTAATTTCTTAAAATGGTTACCAATAAGAGGGATTTATGTGCATTTCATGTAAAAATTGATAAACAATATGTTTCTATAATTGTTAATGTCAAAATTGGTTATAAAAACATAATGGGAAAAGAAGAAATTGCTCAAAATGAGCAATTTCTTCTTTTCCCATTATGTTTTTATTCACGATCATTTGCATAAAGATAGCGATTCAAGGCTTACTGATATTTATATAATTTGCCTCTACAGCTTCAAATTATTCTGTGGAGAACCCTGTGACAATGTCTGTCTTTGTCTTTCTTCACAACTCAATATTACCATTTTCTCCACAAGTATGTAATATATAAATACGAGGGGTGATTAAAAAGTTCCCGGAAAAATGTTCTAATTTCTTTATTTATGGTCCTATTTTCGCCAAATTTGAACTGTACAAGGATCAGTCATTTTCTGGTTTGGACGCAAATTAAAATCAATGACATGCTTTATAAAACGACATTATCGTTGCCACGGCAACGTCTATGACGTCGACCCGGCCCAAAATCATACTATTTTTGTGAAATAAGCGTTTATATAAAGTATTATCATTCGCGCGTTCTTTAGCGTACGTCGTCTAAACTTCGCATATTTAATGCTCGATTACAAGGCACTATATCTTTGACGACAAATGCAGATGAGACGTCATTTTTTATTGTGGCAGCCATTTTAAAGAGTGCGAGTAGCAAAAATGAGTAGAGTGCAGAGAACAGCGGTCAAACTGTGCGCGGGAATTAAAATTTCGATAAATAAAACTATTGAAATGTTGCTTAAGGTCTATGGTGATGCTGCAATGAAAATATCAGTTGTATATGATTGGTGCCAACGCTTTCAGAGTGGCCGAAAAGACACAACAGACGATGCGCAGAGATTTGGGTGTCCGACGTCGGTAACGTCATCATTCGTCGAACAGATTAAGACGTTGTAAGATTTAGACCGGCGAGTCACCATCCGCGAGTTACAAGACAGAGTTGGGATTAGCTATCGTGGTGTGTTTAATATAATCAATCAAAACTTGAATATGCGTCGCCTTTGTGCACGATTGATTCCAAACATGTTAAATAGACGTGATTTCATGCGGGCGATGCGAAAGAAAAGGACCAATCCAGAGAAACAGGTCCTTTTCCACCTAGACAATGCTCCCAGCCACCATGCCGCATCAAACCAGAAAGTCATCCAAGACCTGGGCTTTGAGATGCTTGAACATCCGCCTTATAGCCCCGACATGGCCGCCTGCAAATTCTACCTTTTTCCTGCAATGAAGAAAAATCTTAGGTGTCAGCACATCGGAGAGCTGTCTCAACTAGCACAGGCCGTGCAATGATCCATCGCTGATCTACCAGAAAATGGTTACCAAAAGTTATTCCGGTCCTGGGCTACTAGATGGAGAAAATGTATTTCTTTTAATAGGGATACTTCGAAAAAGATTATGCGGACATATTATTTGTAAGTACAGTGTTTGTTAAACCGGGCATGTGAAGAAAACGTTGTTTGAGTTGACGTCGTCAGAAGCTGGGCCGGGTTGACGTCAGTGACGTTGCCGTGGGAACGATAAAATCTCTTTTTATTGCATGTCATAAAATATCAAATGCATGCATATTAGAAAATTGATCATGCTTTTATAGGTTCAAATTTGGTGAAAATCGGACTATCAATAAAGAAATCAGAACATTTTTCCGGGAACTTTTTGATCACCCCTCGTATGTAATATATAAATCTTTTAATTTACTCTTGGGTATGCAAATTATGAATACCTTTCCTCAATATTCATAAGTAACATAAAGTTTTGAATTAGAAAAAAAAAAGAAAAAAAAAGTTTTGAATTAGAATAAGTCATTGAAATTGCCGCTACACTTTGTCTTCTTATGTTCATTTATGTTTTTCAAAAAATAATATTGTGCATGTTTATATTGACAGATTGACAATCTGGAAGAACTATTGACAGAAAAGGAAGATCAGTTATTACAGGCCAAAACTCTTACAGTCACATGTACCAAGTCATCTGATAGTGCTATATCATTGATGGAGGAATCCATTAGTGAAAAAGATAGACAGATTGAAAGGTAGGCATTTTAGTCGTCAAATTTTGATACAAGCCTGGCCTTTACCTGCGTATCACATTTAGAATTTGAATGGCACTCTAATAGGAACAAAGTTACCTGTTCAAAGTATAACAAATTATTGCAGTGTTATGTCAATGTATTAGTCTGATTTATACCATTATCAGACGGCAACATTTTAAAAAGGTCCATATTCAAAGGTGTTGCAGAAGGCATTTCCATAGGTATGAAATTTTGAAATCGTATGACCTTTTGGGTAGAAAACATTGTGAAAAATGAAGAAATTGCTTCAAGCAATTTCTTCATTTTCCACAATGTTTTCCAAAGCCTTTATCTTGCAGACCATCAAAAGGCATCATTGTGTGGGAATGGGTTAAGCAAAGAGTTTTATATTTAAAAAATGATACACAGAAATTTTACTGACATTCTGGAGCTTTATCTTTTATTTGAACTAATCTCCAGCACTCATTCAGGAAATATTAAAGATTTGAGTTTTAGAAATTCTAAGTTTTTTGGGATTAATTGAATCATATGAATTTTTAATCATTATTTTGATGTAGAAAGCAGACAGCAATTCATTCCACTTCAGGTTAAAAGAAGAGCGTGATCTAATGGAGTTAGAACATCATCAAGAATATGAACATTTGACGAGCTCTAATCAACAACTGAAGACACAACTAGATACAGTTCAGTTAGAGCTGACAGATAAACAGGTATTCACAATGACCATGATCTTTGGTGATCACTAACCTCAGTATTGTAGGAGTTGATAAATCTAGGGGTCATGGGTTCCGCCAATTCCTTTTTGAAATTTGATGAAAGTCATTTGTCTCTCAACAAAGGATGTGAATCATATAAGTTAAAGTAAGAGAGCAGCTGAAGGTTTATTTCCATGAATCCATGGTTAGGTGCTCCAGCCTCTGTGATATGACCAATGCATTAGAAAGCGACCTTAAACACCATTCAATCAATTGTTGATTACTAATTAGGTAAATATGTGCACAATGAAAGAACTTACAATGTAGCTTTTGAAAACATGTGTGCTATTTTGGATTGTTCAAATTAAGTAAATATGATTTTTGATTATTCTGAATTACAAGCCATTACAGACAATAAAACAGATATTACTAAAATGAATAATTTGTTAGTTTTGAAATAGGAATTCTTGAGGGAAAAGAAGAAAATTTTGTTCTTCATCATTTTCTTCTTTTCCTTCAGGGTTTCATTGCCCATGGTGTCATCAAAAGCAGTCAATGTTTGGGTGAGGGATAAAGGACATCAGTCAGAGTTACAGATAAGAGGCTTTTGAAAATGGAATATTTCACTAATTGTTTATCGAACCCTATGTTGTGGGTACTGACTCATTAGAATCGTCTCATGGAGACGATTCTAATAAGTACCCAGAACATATTGCTTGGGTTTGAAATAAAAAATTTAGAATGCCTTCACCCCCTCTTATCTGTTGCTCTGATCAGCTATGTTTTGTACTTCCAGACGGAATTGTGCGAGCTACGGGAGGAGGTTTCGGAGTTAAAGTCATCACGCTTCAAGTCTGACACAAGGTTACGACAACTTGAACTCAGTATTTGTGAGAAAGACTCAGAGATTTCGAAATTAAAAAGTGATTTGGATGGTGTAAGTTTATATTGTATTTCTTATCTTGAGTGTCTCTGAGATTATTTTAATGATTATCAACTACATAGGGTTAGAATTGGAGAATGCTATGTCTGCATCTGATCTAATACTCTAATGTGCAGTTATCAACTGATTACTTTCTTTTTAAAAACATGAGCCAGATAGTTTTCCAATGATAGTGGATCTACAATTTTTACACCATATGCAATTTTATTAAAATACTTATTGCTTAGTTTCTTCAAAAAAGTATTTTCCTTTTATCTTCTAAACATTTGTCAATAGACAAATCAAAACTATTGATTGTTATAATATTTCAGCTTCGTACCACAAAGAGTGCAGTAAGGACGGAAGTTGAGCTGTCGGACTTGAGAAGTCAGATGGAACAAAGTCAAACCGAGGTGAAATCTGCACAGACGGAGGTTGACAGGCTACTAGAGCTGTTGAAGGACACGGAGAATGAGAAAAATGAAAAAGACAATCAACTGAAGGAACTCCAAGAGTAAGTTTTGGTTTTAATCCATTCCCATGTTAAGACCTTATTTTGGCGCCTCACAAGATAAAGGCTTTTGAAAACATTGTGGGAAGTGGAGAAATTGCTTCAACCAAGAAAGGCTAAAAAATGTACAATTTCATTCTTTGAAAATAGTCGTCTGCAACACCATTGAATTTGGAAAAGTCTAATATTTTGTCATTCGGCAATGGGTTAATGTATTATAAATGATCATTGTTGTTACACCAGAAAGTTACACCACAAAATTATGGATGTACACATAGCAATATAACCCTTTCCCAAACTGCAAAATTTGAGGAATGTCTAATTCAAAAACTCATTGTTTTCCCTAGCCTTTTCGTTTATGAACATCAAAACCTTGTCTTGTTTGGGAAAGGGTAAATGAAAGATTTACTGTTACTGGTCTAAATCACTAAGGGCATAGTACAGTCATTTACAAAGTAGGTTAGTTCATCCATATTTTAGTGGTTTGAATTCATTTTGAATTCTGCTACTCTCAAGTTCAAACATAATCATACTCAAACTGTCCAAGGGTATGCTATGATTTAATAACCAAGACACAATATTTTCATTTCTTTGATGTAAGCACCCAATTTTACTTAAAAAAATATATTACAGTATAGTGAAAGAGTACAAGCAGAAGTTTGGTACATTAAAAAGACAGCAGCAAAAGGAGAAGACCAAGAATGCCCATCTGTTAGAGGAAGCCCGGCGTAGAGAGGAAGATGTGAGCGCTGATGCCATGCAGTTAAAGGTAAATAAGGATTGGTTATAGCTTACACCTTCCCAAAATAGACATAGATTTGGGTCTTTAATTCCCTTTCCCAAACAAGACCTGGTTTTGACGTCCTTGATAGGAAAGGCTTTAGAAAACATTGAAACAAAAGAAGAAACTGCTGATAACCAGCAGTTTCTCCTTTTGTCTCAATATTTTCTTAGCTATATCGTTCAAAAATCCTTTCTTTTTCAATCCATTTTTTTGTCTCGTCCATTTTGTCGTTTGCAGCAACATTCAAATTGGAACACCCCAACATTTTGTCATTTGGGAAAGGGTTAAGTCAAAGCTTGGATAAAACATTTCACAAACTAGACACAGATTTGATGTGTGTGTAAGAGAAAGCAATCAGCACTTTCTCCTTTTCACTTGTTGCTTTTTAGCTCACCTGAGCACAAAGTGCTCAAGGTGAGCTATTGTGGTCGCTCACCGTCCGTCGTCCGTCCGTCCGTCCGTCTGTCCGTCCGTCCGTCCGTCCGTCTGTCCGTCCGTCCGTCCACAATTTCTTTAAACATCTTCTCCTCCAGAACCATTTGGCCAATTGTGACCAAATTTGGCAGGAATGTTCCTGAGGTGACCCTCTTCAAAACTTGTTCACAAATTTTTGATTCGTCAAAGAATGTGGGCGTGGCAGGGCGGGGCTTATAAATCGTAAGAAAATTCTTTAAAAATCAACCATTGGGCCAATTTGAACCAAACTTGGCAGTGACTCTTTTGGTAATTTGTCCACAATTTTTAAGATTTGTCAAAAAATGTGGGTGTGGCAGTGTCAGACTTTAGAAATCCTAAGAAAATTCTTTAAAAAATCAAACAGGTAACATATGGTTAGTGGGAGTCAAAACCTCGTAACTACAGCTTGACAAAGCTGGAGTTATGAGGTTTTGATCCCCCACTGGGGAAATGTCTAATCCTATTAAATAAACAAAAGACCGGAATTGTTTACACAAACTCGGCCAGAATGGGGAGCTGCATGTAAAAGGGGGTAAATACATTCTATTTGTTATTTAAGCTATCCTTTGTTGTTGGTACTCATTTAAATAGTTTTGATTAGATCATTCAAATGAATACCCACATCACAGGGTTTGATAAACATTGAAAGATATTTTGCAATTTAGAAATCCCTTAACCTCTCCTCTCCTATTTGAATCTTTAGTCTATGGATTTATAATCAGACTTGCTTCTATTTTACAACTAATATATTATTCTCCTTAACTCTTTACCAAATCATTATAAAATTAATTATTTTGCAATGAAAAAAGGGCCCTGTGTTGTTGATTCTTGGGGTTTATATAGGGGTTAAGAGTTAGATCTCTAACATTTTGATCTTTGACTTGGAAAACCTTTTCATCTCAAAACGGTAATTTTTCATAGGGCCCTATGTTGTTGATTCTTGGGGTTTATATGGGGTGAACTCTGTTGATAATTGGAACCTTCTCATTGATATCATGGGAAAAGGGGCCTGAAAGACAAATTTCTTGTTAGCATTGTACAGGCTACAATTTTGGCCCAATGTTCATAAAAATTGGTCAGAATGTTTGTGTAGTCACAGAGAATTGGAATATTGAATATTCCTTTGGATACCACGGAAAAAGAGGCCATAATGACAAAATCCGTGTTGGCACTTTAGAGGCCATAATTTGGCCTAATCTTTGGCAAAATTGATCAGAATATTTGTCTAATCACAAGGATAAAGCTTATCAACAATCTGAATGTTCCATTTTGATATCATGGGGAAAGGGGCCTTTATGACAAAATCTTGTTAACACTCTAGAAGTAACAGTTTTGGCCTAGTCTTCATGAAACTAAAAGAATGTTTGTTTTAGTCACAAGGATAAACCCTATAAGAAATTGGAATATTCCAGTCGATATCATGGGAAAAGGGGCCTTAATGACAAAATCCTTGTTAGCACTTTAGAGGCAAAAATTTTGGTTCAATCTTCATGAAACTTGTGTTTGTCTAGTCACACCGATGAACTCTGAAGAAAATAGGAATGTTCTATGGGATAGCATGGGAAAAGGGGCCTTAATGACAAAATCCTTGTTAGCGCTATAGAGACAATAATTTTGGCTCAATATTCATGACATTTAGTCATATTATTTCTGTAGTCATAAGGATTAAGCCTATTGACAGTGGGAATGTTTTGTTGGATGTCATGGAAAAGGGGCCTTAAAGACAAAATCCTTGTTGCTAATGTAGATGCTACAATTTTTGTCCTATCTTCATGAAACATGTTCAGAATGTTTGTCTAGTCACAAGGATGAAGACTATTGAAAAATATAATGCTCTTTTGGATATCATGGGACAGGATGCAATCATTTCTCACCTTGTGAATCTCAGTTCAGGTGAGCGATTAAGGACCATCATGGTCCTCTTGTCTTGATCTATATATGTTGCTGTTTCAGTCATAATTATTTTGTTGGCTCTTTCAACTCTGAAATTTTGTTGTGTGGGTAAAGCTGATTCAACATTAAATTTCCATCAAGATTCACAGATGTAAAATCCGTAGAAATTGACCATTATGATATATTTTATACAAAGCCCATATCGTCGTTGTAAATGCAAAACCTCGTATCTCAGTTTAGGAAAATCACTCTAAAAGAGACCTTGTCAGCAGTCCAAAAATACAAATTTGACAAACTGATCAGACACAGCAAAAGTCAACCAGATCCCATTTGTGAACAATGAAGATATAGATCTAGTAAGATAGGGAAAACATTCCAGATTCAGAAAGTTACATAAAAGTGAAAAATATTGAATCTAGTCTGGCTGTGCGGACTGCGCAGACTAACTAGGGTTGATATTTTTCACACTTCCTATAAGGTCCCTTTTAGAGTAACAGGTCACATTTATTTGTTCCAGGGTTCAGTAAGAGAGAAGGAGGGTAGAATAGAAGAGTTAGAGGAGGCCCTGAGAGAGAGTGTCAAAATTACTGCCGAGCGAGAAATGTTACTCATGGAACAGAAAATGCAGATTGATGCTCTACAGAGCAAGGTGGGTGAACATTTTTTTTGGTGTGTGCAAAATTGTTTTAAATGTATATATGAATTTCTTGCCCATTTGCAACATTTCTGGACTGACCCCCTGTTTAACCCTTTTCCAAAGAAGACCTGGGCTGCGTTCAGTAAGGTTTAACATGAGCTGTTTCATTCGGAATACTCGGTCAATTCTGTCAATTTTGTGTCGGAGAAGTTGCGACTGTTGCTCACATGAGCTCACGTAAACCCTTACTGAATGCAGGGCTGGTTTGATGTCCCTTATAGAAAAGGCTTTGGAAAACATTAAGACAAATTGTTGATAATCAGCATTTTCTCCTTTTGTCTCAATGTTTTGTGTGCTTTATTTTACACAAATCTTATCTTTATCAGCATCCATAAGTTATGGATCCTTTCTACAAAATTCAAGCACCACTAAACTCTTGTCCTAATGATACCCCCCCTTTAAATGAAAAAATGGATTCTGATATGATGACATGTATAATTATGTACAATAATTTAATGTAAACTTATGCTATACTATGAACAGGTTGAAGAAGTGACCTCAGATCTGATGAAATCCCAGGTGGCTACGAAAGACTACACCACCAAACTATCATCTTATGTGAAACAGTTGGAGGAAAAAGATGGGAAGTTGAAGAAAATGAGAGAGGAGAGACATAAACACTTGGAGGAGGTGTTTGATATGAAGTAAGAGTTATTTTAACCCATTCCCAAATGGAAATTTTAGGGTTGTCCAATTTGAAAGCTGTGGCAGGCGACAAGATGGATTTCATTAAAGATGGGATTTGGGTACTAAATGGTTCAGAAAATATTGAGACAAAAGGAGAAACTACTGATTATCAGCAGTTTCTTCTTTTGTCTCAATGTTTTCCCAAGGCTTTTCTATCAGGGACGTCAAAACCAGGTCTTGTTTGGAAAAGGGTTAAAGTCCTTGGTTGAGATGTTTAAAATCTTAAACAATGAAAAGTTAGGATGGTCAGCTTTAAAACTGCTGCAGAAAATAGAAGCGAATTCCAACAGTATTTGTGTGCATGGTAGCTTGGAAAGTATTCAGGCTAAAAGACAAAATGCTGGTCATTAGCATTTTCTTCTTTTGTCTCAATATTTTCCCAGGCATTTACTAATGGTTACATTCAATTTCAATTCAATGTAAACTCTTAACAACTGAAAGCACTCTCATTTTAGAAGTTGGTCAAAGAAATTAAGGAAAAGTAATGTAACTTCTATATTTCTTGTTTGAAAATCAACTGACTTGATTGTAAAATCATTGTGGCACTGTGTGGAATAACTTGTCATTTATCATCAGTATTTTGACTACACTAATGAAGTACTGTGATCCAGGATCTTTAAAAAAGAGTATTTATAGTATTTTGGAGACCAATATGAATTTAGATAATTTTACGCCTGAGTGCAGTCTCCATGCTGCTTTGTTATAATCGTTTGATGTAATGAAGAAGCTATCAGAGCTCAACATGGATCTTAGATCAGACTATGTATATTACGGGTTGATTTCACAGGTAGACCTGAGGTGCGTTCTTTAGAAAAAGATTTCTTGAGATGTTTTAGGATGAAGCGTTCTTTAGAGCAAGATTTTTAAGACACTGAATGGGAGGCGCCATTACCTTATACTTTGTGTGGAACCCCTCGATTAACTCTGTAGACACAATACAAGAGAGAATTGGCCGAGTCGTTCCGAATGTTCCATGGCACCATGGTAATGATCCATACTTCATACAAATGACGTCATAATGACGTCATTTGTATGAAGTATGGAGCATTTGGAACACCTGTCAGAATCTAGTACTTAAAAACGCTTTATCTAAAGCATCTTAAGAAATCTTAAAAAATCTCGCTCTAAAGAACGCGCTCTCTGGATTCATGTTGGTCTCAAATAATGTAAATGACCTTTTTCCAGATTCCAGCTCATTTGTTTATTTGTTTACCAGACAGGAGGCCTTACAAGCAGCTATATGTGAGAAAGATGCCAATATTGCCTTGTTAGAAATGACCAGTACCAAAAAACAGAGAAATGTAGAGGAGATTGAAAAACTTAACAAAGAAAAGGAGAAATTGAATCAGCAGATGAAGGAACTGGTAATGTTTTTACTCATCCAGTGCTCAGAGTGCTCATATCGTTAGTGGGGAGTCAAAACCTTGTAACTCCAGCTTGACAAAGCTGGAGTTACGAGGCGTTGACCCCTCACGGGCTGCATTATTTCAGGTCAGAGTATACAACAAAAAGGTTATTGCATTGAACTCATTCTTTTGGTGTGGTAGCCCTCGCAACTTCGGCCAAATTTGCCAAAAGAGCTTGTCGACACAATATTTTCCCACATTATTGCAATAAATATAATATGCCACATATGGTAGACTTATATTGGGGCACCTATTCTGTCTGTATGTATGTCCACATCTTCCTAACACTAATTCTCTTACATTTCTGGACAGATTCAGATTGAATTTCCACAATGTTTCTAAGTCATCTCAGTGGCCATACTATGTGCATGTTTCAGGCTTTTGAAATATTATGCATTGTCATAGAAAAAGGGGATTATATGTAAAAAACTTCATATATTACTTACATTTCTGTTTGATAATGTGCTATTTTGATATTGCAAAGTGGTGTTCAAATTGACTCTTAACCCTTTCCCAAACGGCAAAATTTTAGGGCAATCCACTTCAAAAACTGCCCAAAATGACAAAATGGAAGTTATAGAAGATGGAATTTGCAGTGTTCTCCCCAGCCCAATAAGCTGTATCAGCCCCACTACAGCTTCCTGTAAATCAGTGTTATGCCACTACAGCTTCAAAAGTACCCCTACAGCTTAATTCTTTCAAAAAGGTCACCAAATAGGGGGGTTGTAGACAATTTCATGTCAAAAAGTGATAAATAATGTATTTTTGTAATATAAAATGTAATAATTCTGTATAAAGCATAATGGGAAAAGAAGAAATTGCTCAAATTGACATTCACAATCAGTTGCATGAACACAATGCTTTTTAAGGTTTACCTATACTTGTAATATGCCACTACAGCTTCAAATTATTCTGCGGAGAACCCTGGAATTTGTGTAAAATATGGCATAGAAAATATTGATACAAAAGAAGAAAATGCTGATGATCAGCATTTTCTTCTTTTGCCTCAATATTTTCCCAATCAAATTTTCTTAGGGACGTCAAAACAAGGTCTTGTTTGGGAAAGGGTTAAAATTTACTATCACAGATAGATACCTGAAATGATACCATTTGTTCGCATTTACAAAATGTAGTTAGAAATTTGAGGAATCAACAGAAAACTTACCTTTATATGTCATATTCAGGCACAAAACAGAACAAGATATAACCAGGAAAGAAATAAAGGCACTTTAAAAAGATCGAAGGCGAAATCATCGGAGCCAAAGAAGGAAGAACAGAGAGAGTCGAGTCCAAAAACATTTGATTTGAACGACAGAAGCGAGGAAGAAGGGACGTCTCAAAATCGCAAATCTGAATCTGATCAGACTAAAACTAGTGAAAATCAGACAAAAACTAGTGAAAATCAGACAAAACAAAGTGAAGATAAGACCATAGACAAACAAGATCAGACTACAAATAGTGATGATGTAAAAATAAGTAAAGATGAGACATCTAGTAGAACTGAAAGTGAAAGTAGAACTGAAAGTGAAAGTACGGAAAAACCAGAAATCGATGGGAAAACGTGACATCTGGCCAGAGAGATAGATCTATCATAGTATTCCTTCTTGTGTTCATAATTCACACAAATGTGTTAACTCAGTCATTAATAATTCATTTATACCAATATTATTATAGTATACCCTCTTACATATGGAATATAACAATTTGATACAGAGAAATAGATAAGAGGGGGTAAAGTCAACCATACTATGTTATTTCAGATCCAAACCCTATGCTCTGTATACTCATATAAACCATCTAGATGAAATAATGCTAATGAGTATGCACAACATAGGGTGTGATAGATAATGAATAAAATATTGCATTTCGAATGGCAAATACCCCCTCTTATGCATTAGGACCACCTTTTAATCCTTTCCCAAGTAACGAAATATTAGGTTTGTCTAAAATCTGTTGCAGACTACAAAATGGATGTTGAAAAAGATGGGTTTTTGGTATAGCATGGGAAATATTGAGGCAAAAGAAGAAAATGCTGATAATCAGCATTTTCTTCTTTTGCCTCAATGTTTTCCCAAGCCTTTCCTATTAGGGACGTCAAAACCAGGTCTTGTTTGGGAAAGGGTTAATATCCCTTAGGCCTACTCTTTTGAACATGGCCTTTCTGGCAGGCACTAAACTACAAAATCAATATGCATAGCCACACAGTCCAGTACGCTAGTCTGTTTTAACCCTTTCACTGCCAAATATTTTTATGCCCCCGTATCGAGAGATCGGGGGCATATTGTTTTACTCATGTCTGTCTGTCTGTCCGTCTGTCAGTCTGTCTGTCTGTCTGTCCGTCCGTCTGTCCGAAAACTTAACCTGAAAACTTAACCTTTGCCTTTTCTCCCAAACTATTTGACATACAAAGCTCAAATTTGGTATGCAACTTCCTTTCAATGATATCTATCTGTTCCAAGCAATTTGACCTTCCTCAAGGTCATCTGTTAACCCTTATTAACCCTTTACTCTAAGAAAACTTAACATTTTCAAAAAATGGCCATTTCGGGGGCATTTGTGTTTCACAAACAGATCTTGTTTTCGGATGTGTTTCTCACTGCTGAATTAATTCGAAGAAATTTCGATACCCTGTTCACAAAATCATGCATAACTTTTGACTCATTTGATAGATTCCTTTCAAATTTTCAGCATATACAGACAAATGAAGCACCTATATGTGACCAAAATTTAAAGGTAATTTATGAAATGACAATATTTTTTTTTCTTTTTTATGTTGTTGGTACTCATATATTTTGTCCCCATAAATTTGTCGACAAAAGTCGCCTATGGCAGGGACCCCCTATAGTCGACAAAAGTCGCCTATGGCAGTGAAAGGGTTAAACCCATTACCAAAACAAAGGGGCTTTTTAACACCTAATCAGATAACGGTTTTGAAAAACAGGGTGGAAAATGAAGAAATTACTTGTGACAACTAATTTCTTCATTTCCCACAATGTTTTTTTTTTTTTTTTTTTTTTTTTTTTTTAGCTCACCTGAGCACGAAGTGCTCAAGGTGAGGTATTGTGATCTATCAATGTCCGGCGTCCGTCTGTCCGTCACGGCGTCAACAATTTCTTTAAACGACATCTCCTCCTAAACTACTGGGTCAAAATCAACCAAACTTGGCAGAAATGTTCCTTGGGTGGTCCCTTATAAAAATTGCTAAAATAATTGAAATCCATGAAAAACTCTGGTTGCCGTGGCATCGGAAAATGGGAAATTTCACAAAAGCTCAACAATTTCTTTAAACGACATCTCCTCCTAAACTACTGGGTCAAAATCAACCAAACTTGGCAGAAATGTTCCTTGGGTGGTCCCTTATAAAAATTGCTAAAATAATTGAAATCCATGAAAAACTCTGGTTGCCGTGGCATCGGAAAATGGGAAATTTCACAAAAGCTCAACAATTTCTTTAAACGACATCTCCTCCTAAACTACTAGGTCAAAATCAACCAAACTTGGCAGAAATGTTCCTTGGGTGGTCCCTTATAAAAATTGCTAAAAGAATTGGAATCCATGAAAAACTCTGGTTGCCGTGGCATCAGAAAATGGGAAATTTCACAAAAGCTCAACAATTTCTTTAAACGACATCTCCTCCTAAACTTCTGGGTCAAAATCAACCAAACTTGGCAGAAATGTTCCTTGGGTGGTCCCTTATAAAAATTGCTAAAAGAATTGGAATCCATGAAAAACTCTGGTTGCCGTGGCATCGGAAAATGGGAAACTTCACAAAAGCTCAACAATCTCTTTAAACGACATCTCCTCCTAAACTACTGGGTCAAAATCAACCAAACTTGGCAGAAATGTTCCTTGGGTGGTCCCTTATAAAAATTGCTAAAATAATTGAAATCCATGAAAAACTTTGGTTGCCGTGGCATCGGAAAATGGGAAATTTCACAAAAGCTCAACAATTCCTTTAAACGACATCGTCTCCTAAACTACTGGGTCAAAATCAACCAAACTTGGCAGAAATGTTCCTTGGGTGGTCCCTTATAAAAATTGCTAAAATAATTGAAATCCATGAAAAACTCTGGTTGCCGTGGCATCAGAAAATGGGAAATTTCACAAAAGCTCAACAATTTCTTTAAACGACATCTCCTCCTTAACTTCTGGGTCAAAATCAACCAAACTTGGCAGAAATGTTTCTTCAGTAGTCCCTTATAAAAATTGCTAAAAGAATTGAAATCCATGAAAAACCCTGGTTGCCGTGGCATCAGAAAATGGGAAATTTCACAAAAGCTCAACAATTTCTTTAAACGACATCTCCTCCTTAACTTCTGGGTCAAAATAAACCAAACTTGGCAGAAATGTTCGTTGGGTAGTCCCTTATAAAATTGCTAAAAGAATTGAAATCCATGAAAAACTCTGGTTGCCGTGGCATCGGAAAATGGTAAATTTAACAAAGCTCAACAACTTCTTTAAACGACATCTCCTCCTTAAATTCTGGGTTAAAATCAACCAAACATGGCAGAGATGTTCCTTGGGTGGTCCCTTATAGAAATTGCTAAAATAATTGAAATCCACGAAAAACTCTGGTTGCCGTGGCATCGGAAAATGGTAAATTTAACAAAGCTCAACAACTTCTTTAAACGACATCTCCTCCTTAAATTCTGGGTTAAAATCAACCAAACATGGCAGAGATGTTCCTTGGGTGGTCCCTTATAAAAATTGCTAAAAGAATTGAAATCAATGGAAAACTATGGTTGCCGTGGCATCGGAAAATGGGAATTTTCACAAAAGCTCAACAACTTCTTTAAACGACATCTCCTCCTTAAATTCTGGGTCAAAATCAACCAAACTTGGCAGTAATGTTCATTGGGTGGTCCCATATAAAAATTGCTAAAAGAATTGAAATCTATGAAAAACTCTGGTTGCTGTGGCATCAGAAAATGGGAAATGTCATAAAAGCTGATCAATTTCTGTAAACAACATGTCCTCTGAAACTACATGGCCAAATTCTTCCCTGGGACAACAATGCGTAACATATGCAAAGTTATTTGGCATTATTAAAACATAACTCAGGTGAGCGATTTAGGGCCCTCAGGGTCCTCTTGTTTTGTTTTTTTTTGCTGAGAAAGACCAAATATGTAAATTTTATTCACATGAAATTGCTCTCTGCAACATCTTTGGATTAGGAAAAGTGTTTAAGTCTAATAATTTGCCATTTGGTAATTGGCTAAATAGCCTGCTTGTTTTTGTTCAGCATTAATTTTTGAAGATGGAAAGCAAATTTCAATTTCTGAATCAGAACAAGAATTTCTATGTCTGAATCAGTACAAGAATTTCAAAGATGATCTTTTAGTATTTGATTTTGTTTATCAAACATATATATATTACTTATGTTCTACATCAAGTGCAAAGCCAATATAATCCAGATTTGTTCTTAAACCAGTCCCAAAAAGTTTAAATATTATATTCTGTTCGAGACTGGGCAGCCAGGCTCTACACTTACCAGAGGACTAATCGAAGGCCTGGATAATATAAACAGGATGATGATGATGATGATGATGATGATGATGATGATGATGATGATGATGATGATGATGATGATGATGATGATGATGATTCTGTTGGAATTTATAGAAATCTGCAGATGACAAAATCTATGTTATCAATTATTGGAAATGTGTCTGTGATTGCAAGGAAAGTTTTGAGAGAAAATGAGACAATGTTATTTTCAGCATTCTCTTCTTTTCTCTCAATGTTTTCCAATGCTTTATTGATCAGGGACATCAAAATCGGGTTTTGTTTGGGAAAGGGTTTATTATTTTATCTATATATGTACTACATGAACTATTGTATTTTGAATATGAGGTAGGCATTCAAAATATGTAGTAACTTTGTGGAAAACTATGATTTGTGAAAAAGGTTGATATGCCCTTAACCATTTCCCAAACAGCAAAAATGAGAATGCTCCTATTGAAAATCTATTTAGGGCAACAAAGTGGATATGAATTATGATTAGGTTGTGTACAAAATAGCATAGAAAATATTGAGACTAAAGGAGGAATTGCTGATACCTCTCAATGTATTCTCACAATATTTCCATAAGAGATTTTACAAATGTTAAGGAAAGGGTTAACATAGTTTTGGATAAATCTTCAAATCTTCAGTTTCATGATGTAGAATTTAGTTCCATATTAGGTTGATACTTTCAAGTCTTTCTATTACTAGTTGTGCAATTTATGTTCATTTGTTTCATTTTGTATCCTTTCCCAAACAGTGA
This sequence comes from Fragum sueziense, assembly GCA_963680895.1. NCBI lineage: Eukaryota > Metazoa > Mollusca > Bivalvia > Cardiida > Cardiidae > Fragum > Fragum sueziense. The sequence continues at coordinate 9,050,875 of OY804597.1, forward strand.
ATGGTTTTGAATACCATGCAGAAAACTTACTTAGAAAAAAAAAGAAGAAAATGTTGATAATCTCCATTTCCTCCTTTTCCCTGAGTAATTTCCATGTTCTATTGAGAAAAAAACATATTCAGATGCAAAATGTTGTCATGGGTAATGTCAGTCAGTCCAGGATTCCGTTGTTTGGGAATGGGTAAAGTTTTGTTTTTTTCATGGTGCCTAATTATTTCTCATGGTTGTATTATATGACAAATAGGCTTTTCCCGTGTCATAATTATGACCCCAATGTGTAGGATTTGTGCTTTTTGGAATTGTTAAAGAAGCAATTTTTAAACTGGAAAAGAAGCGGGCCTAATTAGCATTTACATAATGACTCAGTGATAGAGGGTGTAGTGCAAAACTATTTTAACTCTTTCTGAAACATCAAAATTTTGGGGTGGTCCAATTTAAAAGCTTCTGCAGAAGACAAATTGATGTTGATTTCAATTGGATTGGTGGACAATATAGCATAGATAATATTGAGTCAAAAGGAGAAAATGCTGATAATCAGCATTTTCTTCTTTTGTCTCGATGTTTCCCAAGCCTTTTGTCCTGTGGACTTCAAATCTAGGTCTTTTTTGGGAAGAGATTAGTGCATGTTTTATTACTCTGCACTTACAATAGTTTGCAGGGACCCGCTATGTATAATTTACCTGCCAACAGGGGACTTTGTGACTTTATGCATCACGCTATTCAGCATTATCCAATTGATGTCATGTGATTGTTATCGGGCAAGGCCGCGGCCATGGAGCAGTTGGTAGCGCATCTGCCTCTCATTCGAGAGGTCCCGGGTTCGATACCCGGCTTCGGCAAATACCCTTACTGACAAAAATTTCGACCATCAATGGTTTGATATCCTGAACCTATGTGGGGGAGCAGCTGGAGGCTCGGTAAGGGTGTTGTGGTAGTACTGGTATGAGAAACGCCAGGAATCCATGGTTAGGTGCTCCAGCCGCCGCGATATGACCTTAGTAGTTGAAAACGGCGTAAAACCCCAGTAAAACAAATCAAATTGATATCGGGCAAACTATCTTTCTGATATTCCTCCATTTAACCCTTTCCCAAACAAGACCGCGTTTTGACGTCTCTAACAGAGACAGGTTTTGGGAAAATATTGAGACAAAAGAAAAAACTGCTGATAACCAGCAGATTTTTCCTTTTGCCTCAATATTTTGTGTGCTATATTTTACAAAAATCTTTAATTTCGTCAGTTTTGTTGTCTGCATCATCTTTCAAATTGGACCACCTAAAATTTTGTTGTTTAGGAAAGGGTTAAATTAATTTGCAACTCTGGTGTTACTTAGAACTACCTGTTTAGACTTTAGACATTTGAGATCTCAATGACATGTTTCAAACATTGTAAAAACGTGTTTGTTTATAGGTAACATTCAATATTTTGATTATACATTTTGATATCACTGCTTTGATCACCTGTATTTTTCCAAACAATGCCTGGTTTGACATCTCTAAAATAAAAGTTTTTAGAGATTTTGGGGTGAGAGAAAATGCTAATTACCGGCGTTTTCTGTCGAAGCCTTCCATACTCCGATATACGGCGCAATTTAGACTTCAAATTTAAAGAAGATGCTGACAACAAAATCTGTTTACTTTGGAAAATATTGAGGAAAAGGGAGATGAATTATTTCCTGGGATGTATTCCAAAGATTTCAAGGAGAGGGATGTTAAATTTTAGTGGTTGTTTGGAAAATATTAGAACACATGACCATCAGAGCTACAGATAAGAAGGGGTGATGGCTTTTCAAAATGTAATAGTTCACTAAATGTTCATCAAATCCTATGATGTGTGTATTCATTTGAATCGTCTCGAGACGATTCAAATGAGTACACACAACCTAGGGTTTGGATTTGAAATGAAACATTTAGAATGTCTTCACCCCCTCATACTTGTAGCTCTGCATGTATTAGAATTTTTTTCGTGTAGAAGAGGCAAGGAAATTTTTTACTAACAAATTTTATATCCAGGGCTAAATATAAATGGGGGTGAAGACAGTTTAACATTCTTATTTCAATTCCAAACCCTATGATTTTGGACTCGTTAGAATCGTCTCGATGAGACGATACAAATGAGTGCCCACAATATAGGGTTTGATGAACATTAACAGAATTATTGAAGTTAAAAAAGTCATCACCCCATCTTATCTGGAGCTCTACAATTATTATCAAAGACCACTGCAATATTGTGATAATTATGCCAGGCAATTTTGTACCCCGCCACCATAATACATTGATGTTTTATTTTTACATTACATTGTATGTTCATTAATCGAATAAATTTCATTTATGATAATCTTAGTTATATGCTCTATAAATCCCCTAGTTTCTCACAATTGTGTTGATCCTCTTTGGTTAATCCTATAAGGACGTATTTTTACTGGATCGAATTGAAAGCTTCTGCATGTGACACAAACGTGTACTCAAAATTAAAAAAACCCTCAGATTATAGCTTAAAGACGTATGGGAAATACAAAGTTCTATCAGATCTAGTCAGCAATGTAATTTTTAGTTTCAACGTGTCCCGAGCCTCTTTTTAAGGTGTCATTAGAAGAATCCCCCTCGCACGAGTGCTTATAGATTTAAAAGCATGCCCATCAACAAGGCACATCAGCCCCTCCCCTTCAAAGCATGTGGATATTTAAACATCGTCGTTGTATGACCGTAGAAATGTTGAAAGTGAAGTGAAATCCAATAAGAATCGATTCTTGTCAGACAGTCAACCCTTTTCAAAACAAGATCTGCTGTTGTCTTTACGTCCCCAATAGAAAAGACATGTGAAACTTGAAGCAAGGTTTTACGTGCATTATTGAACACAAATCATATGGTTATCAACAACTAAGGTTAAATTGACTCATCGTAAAGCTGACATCCTGATTTTGAAATACTATGTTAAGGTATCCCACCGTTAATCAGATTCACGGGACGTCAGAAATTTTCGTGCGGCGTCACTAACATTTGTTGCGAATAGAAGATATTTTATTGCTCAGTTATACCCTTTGATGGTTAAAGGCAAAATTGAACGAAACAAACGTATCTGGTCCTATTTGTGCGATGTCGTAAACATTCGGCGGTGGAACGTTCCATCGCCGAATGTTTGTGACTTCGCACGAATAATTCCGATGTCGCATGAATCTCATTAGGGATGGACTACCTTAAAATTGTTTCACTGATCGTCGCCGTCTATCAAAATATCGACCTACCATGTAGTCACAAAGAACACCCTGAAGAATGATATCATTATTCTTCTCAACGATTTCCAGATTTGTTTATTAATTGAGTGGAATTTCACGCCCTCCTCTGTAGCTAAGATCATTATGGAGACTGGACCAAAGTTTAACTCTTTCCCTTTAGAGCCACAGACAACCAACATTCTCAAAACGTAAGTTATTTATTATGTATATGTTGGTCACAGAAGGATAAGGTCGTTTTCTTCAAAAATCTCGGAAAAGAGGTGATAACTATTGTTAGAGAATATTACGTTCACACACTGTACGAAATTTGAATTTTCAATAGTTCCGTCAATCATGGCTCTGCTTTTGGGCCTCGCGTGCGGGCAGCTATCATTCAACTATTACATCGAAGAACTCATGAGCCACTACTAAATCCTTCCCCAAAGGACGAAATTTTGGGCCTGTCCAAATTTAATGGTATTGCAGGCGACAAAGCTTGTTACGACATTTGAACATCTAAGCATGGTAAACATTGAGTGAAATGGAGAAAATATTGGGCATCAACATTTTCTTCATTTTCCCAATGTTTTCCAATTCATTCTCTCTAGATGACAAGGTGCAGTAGCAGCGGACCTCCGAATCAGGCATTATTTTTTTTTTCCACCAAACAACTAGCCTATACAAGGGACGACCCAGGATTTTTTTTCCGGGGGGGGGGGGGGGGGTCGTCCAAGCCCAAATGATGGCTTAAAGTGTGATAAAACAAAGTTGCTTTTCAACGAAAACCTCATAACTGCAGCTTGTTATAAGCTGCAGTTACGAGGTTTTCTTTGAAAATCAGCGATATATGTAACATTATACTAAAGTTATATGATCAAAATTTAATTTTTCGGCCAATGCCTGGGGGGGGGGGGGGGAATCCGGACCCCCCTGACCCCCTCTTTAGATCCGCCAATGCTATACTTTAGGCTGGTCCAAATGAGAGATGTGGCAGACTCAGTCATTCGAATCATTACCTGAATCTGGTATCTCTAGTGGAAAATGCCTAGGAAAACACTGTGACAAAAGAATAAGATGCTGATAAACAGTATTCTCTTCTTTTCATAATACTCTAGGGTAAATTGTACGCAAAGCCGCCCAGCTGTCATTTTTTTAAATTGAAAATCTTAACTTTTGCTGTTTAGAAAAGGGGCTGCCGAATAGGAAATCCAGAATCAGGAACTTTTTTTTTAAAAAATCGACGGATCTCTCCCAAACAAGGACTTTAGGTCTTGTTATGGCGTAGCCAACAGAAAAGGCCAGAAGGTGCTTCGCGGATTTGCGTATATACGCCCGACGGGACAGTGTCAGATATTGAACTAGGCAGGTCATTTATATATCAATTCAAGCAAAATAACAGAAGAACACATACCATTATCCCAATTTCAAACGTAGCATACTTAACCAGATACATTCAAAGATATTACTTGTGGCAAATTCAATCATCTTCCGATAAAACTACAGGAAGAGGCAGTTGCGGATCGAGATGGGGTTCAAACAAACCCACTTATGTAGCCCAATTATTTCATTTTCATTCAGAAATCCCTTGACAATTGTGAGACACTTGGAAAACGGAGACCCCTCTTTGAACGTTTGACACCCCCCCCCCTTTACAGAATTTCTGGATCCGCCAATGATAAGTGGCGTACAAGAAATTGGTAACTGGCGGGCAGATGTACAGCATGATACGACCCCGGATGTATAAAATGCAGATAGGCCTAGCAAGCATTGAATCTTCTTCTTTTGACAATACATTTGACGATACGGAAACTAAACATACAGGGTCATGTGGTGCTCTATGGTCAAACTCCAAGGTCAAGTTCGTGGTCCCAAATGATTAAAGGTCATGGTATGAAGTAGGCTATCCATGTGTGAAATATCAATGCTGTATCTCTAATAGTGTCTGAGATATAGACCAGGCCCTGGCCTGGTTTCTCAAAAAAAAAAAACACCTTGAGTACATACTCGTGAGTACGTGCTCAACTTCAATGGAATACTCTCCAACGTTGAAGGGTATTCGATTGAAGTTCGCGTGGATTTCGTGTGATTTGAGTACGGTGCTCAGATTGGATTTTTTTTTTTTTTCGAGAAACCGGGGTCAGATTATAGTTTTTCAAGTGAAGACGGGACGGTACGCGACGCCGACACTATGACTGTGGCATCAGCTCACCGGATATAAAGCCCCGACTCGCTAAAAAGGAGAATGATATGCTCCCCTGTGACCATCTATGTCTTTCCTATAGCCTCTCTTCCAACCGGTCGTACGTGCTCCTGCGTGCGATCTGCGTCTAAAACTTATGCATAGTCGTGCGATGGACACACGTGCAACCTACGGTTTTGGTGGATGCAACCACGACGCAGACTGCACGTAGCAAAGAATTGGTCGTATAATTCTTTAGCCTCTGAGTCTCTTACAACCCGCAGTGCTTCTTTATAGACCGTGCGTTTTAAAAATCTCCGGAGACGTGGCACGATTTATAAAGACGCACGTCGGGTTGTCAGAGAGGCTTTATTCTGTCGGCTTCAAACTCGCCTGGGTTTTCACAGGATCGTTGTTGTCATGAGTTGGTCCGATGTGATTCTTCATATTTAGGCCTACACCAAAGATTTGTGTACATTTCAACGCTAAAAAACCAAGTTTCCTACGCACAAACTTGTTATATGCCACTCTCGAAAACCCTTCCCATGTCACAAAACCTAAGAAATAATGAGCGAAATAATAATTCCAACATTTTGTTAACAGCGGCTCTATCATTATAGGTTGGCTATGTTTATGTGGGCTGGCTCTGTCTTTGTGACATAAACTGGATTTAATCCACGTCATAATTCGTGTCGCTAAATTTAAGCTATATGGAATCAAATGATTTTGCTGATTGTCTCTTAGGTGTCACGTGATATAGGAAGGGTTGCGGTATATTGTGTTATGTGGCAAAACCAACCTGTTTACGATAAACCTTTCGAGACCAAAAATGTTCACAATATCGAATTTTAGTAATATCAATATTGAATACAATTTTGCATGTGATGGTTCGAATCTTGCAGGTGTGATACACCTGCAAGATTCGAACCATAACATGCAAAATTACAGTAGTTTGGAGTTTGACTTCATATTCTTTGCATCTAGGTAAAGATTGTAAATATTTGGCGTAATATCAGAACCGGACTATAGTACAGGGAACATCATTTCGACGAATACAATTTTTCTCGCGAAGAGAAAATAGACTGATAAATTTATGTTTGCAACTCACGCAATAGCCGACAAACGGAGTTGGACATCGATTTAAGACTAGAAAGACCTGAAGGTCTTGAGTCTCTCCACAGGCCTGAATTTCTTGTGGTTTACTATAAAATAATTGACAAAGGGTTTATCTAAATGCTTAAACTGATATATTTTTAAATTCTTGCGATTCTTAGAGCAGAAACAAAGTAAAGAGAAGCAATTATGTGGTCAAAGCGAAAAGAAGGTAAATGATTGACTAATATTTTGGAGATTTTTAGAGTGATGATAAAGTTGAAAACTGTCATTATGCCAAATTCAAGGGCACATAATTCAATATGTGAGTTAATAACTGTGGTAGACTAAGGGAAGTAACTTTTGATATGAGCAATTTAAAGTTCAGTAAGAGTTGTTTTTCTTTATGATAATTAGTTCAAGAAGTTGCGATTGTGTATGTAACATAGTGGTCATGAAAATAAAGACATTCTGATCTAAAAATATGATTTTGACTTGATAATTTATGTCTTGAACACCACAATAATCAAGCTGAATATTAAACTCGAGCAAGATCTTATGGTCTGTCCAAATTTTGTCAGTATTAATCTATACATGTGGCCACATAAGTGAAAAAAGTGTTGAAAACTGAAATTTTGTCAATTTCTAGGGCACTTAACTCAGTTTGTAGCAATGCAATCATCCTGAAAATTACACAAAAGCAAGATCTTGTTGTCAACAAGATTCTCTCCAAATATCATCTTGATTGGTTAATAATTATGGTTGTTAGAGTGAAAACAAAGTCGAAAATGGAAATTTTGTCAAATTCAAGGGCACATAACTCATGATGTAAAATTCCGATCAAGCTGAAAATTAAACCCAGGCAGGATATCATGCTTATATATATTCTGTCCAAGTTTTGTCTTGGTTGGTTAATATTTGTAGATTTTAGAGTAAAAATAAGGTCAAAACCAGCTTTTTTTGATGTTCAAGGGCAGATAACTCAAGTTATTCTGATTCAATCCAAACTCTTTGTAAGAATCTGAGAGAGGGTCACCCAAGGATCATTCCTGTGAAGTTTGGTTGAAATCCATCCAATAGTTTCTGATGAGAAGATTTTTAAAGAAAAAGTTTACGGACGCACGGACAGACGGACGCACGCACGACGGACACACCGCCATGACAATAGCCCGCTGGCCTGAAAGGCCAGTGGAGCTAAAAATTACAACCCATCATTACCTACAAAATATTTCGTGCATTTCTGTAGCAAAAGATATTGACGAGGGTATCCCTCGTCAATTTCCATTGCCACGGATGAAGCCCGGAAATTGACGAGAGTATATCTCGTTAATTTCCGTTGTCACGGATGACGCCCGCAGATGCACTTAGTTTGATTTTATTGGGGTTTTACGCCGTTTTCAACTTTTATGGTCATATCGCGGCGGCTGGAGCACCTAACCGTGGGTTCCTGGTATTTCTCGCACCAGTACAACCACAATATCCAAACCGAGCCTCCAGCTGCTCTCTCACATAGGTGATTCACACCCATTGGTGAGAGACAAATGACTTGTCAAATGTCAGAATGGATACTGGCCGAGCCGGGGTTTTAACTAGCGGCCCCTGAATTGATAGACTTCGACGTAACCGACTGAGCTATCCGGGCTCGGCAGAGATGCACTTAGTGTTTGTTGTGTTATGGCGTGTTGTAATCCTTAACCCTTTCCAAAACTCCTGAAGCTGCAGAAGACGTATATTGTTACATGTACTGATTCGAAAGGTTCTTTTACGATCAACTGGGAAACCGGCCACAGTAGACGGCAAACGCAGTATTACTCAAGACGGAATTTGTGGACAAAATAACATACCGTACGTATACTGGCTCAAAAGAAGACTGGTCATCATTTATCTTTTATGTCCGCAATGTTTACTCATTAAGGGACGTCATAACCTTTCGGTAACAACAGTGCAAGTCACAAAATAATTCGCGCACTTTTTTACCAATAGCATAACATGGCAAACTCCAGACAAAATACCGCTGCTTTTCAACAAAAACCTCGTAACTGCAGCTTAAAACAAGCTGCAGTTACAATGTTTTTGTTGAAAAGCGAGGTTAGGTGATCAAGAAGTTTCTTCGGAAAGTTTATCTGAATCCGTCCATAAATGAAATTTGCGTAGACAGCGTGGTTTTGACCTCTCATAATCAGTTCTAGAAGCTTTTGGAAACAGAAAAGAAGTGCAAATAAACTATATTTTCCCTTTTCCTCAATGTTTTACCAACACATACTTGATGGACTTCTTGGCATTTTTTAAGTTATGAATTGGGTAAATGCAATGGCGATTTGTTGGGAAAAGGTAAAACGGAAAGTTTATGGACGCGTGTACATGTACCCAACGCCATGATAAGTTCGCAATTTGCCCTCTAAAACGATTAATGCATTCGATGAAAACGGAGAACCAAACCGAGACATGATTCAGTGAGAACGAGACATTTTCTAGTTTAATATTTTATTCTTCTTTATCTTTTTCGTAGAAAGTTCGGTATCCCTATTAACAAGACGTGTTGGTGAAACACAAACGCCCTCTTAACGGTTTTTAACCCACCCCCACCATGAGGCAAGATAATATACTCGTAGGAAGTCTTCATTGCAATCACGTGATGTGAATGTAGTTCGATTTACCACTTCCAAAACAAGACAAGATTTCAAACAAGAGGACCATGATGGTCCTATATCGCTCACCTGAACCAAAATGATATGAGCAACATTTTTGTTCAATTCAATTGATATTTATGACTTTAAGACTGAAAACAAACTTATGATCTATAACATTGTGAAAATCAAACTAATCCGAGATGTAGCGGTGCCCAACATTGTGTCCAAGTTTTGTCTTGAATGATAAATAATTGTAGATTCTAGAGTATAAACAGGGTCGAAAACAGCCGAAAACGGCATTTTATCAATTTCAAGGGCACATAACTATCGACTTTCTGATCAGATCCAATTGAAAATCCAACTCATCCAAGATCTTATGGTCCCCAACAATGTGTCCAAGATTTGTCTTGATTGGTCAATAATTGTAGATTCTAGAGTGTAAACAAGGTCGAAAACAGCCAAATTCAGCAATTTTGTCAAATTCAAGGGCACGTAACTCTTGATTTTATTATCAGATCAGACTGGAAATCAAACTGAACCAAGATCTTATGGTCCCTAACATTGTGTCCAAGCTTTGTCTTGATTGATTGATAATTTTAGTTTCTAGAGTGTAAACAAGATCGAAAACAGCCAAAAATGGCAATTTGGTCAAATTCAAGGGCACGTAACTCTTGACTTTCTTATCAGATCAAATAGAAAATCGAACTCATCCGAGATGTTATGGTCCCCAACATTGTGTCCAAGTTTTGTCTTGATTGATATATAATTGTAGATTCTACTAGAGTGTAAACAAGGTCGAAAACAGCTGAAAATGACAATTTTGTCATATTCAAGGGCACGTAACTCTAGACTTTCTGATCAGATCAGACTGAAAATCAAACTCATCCAAGATCTTATGGTCCACTACATTATGTCCAAGTTTTGTCTTGATTGATAAATAATTGTAGATTCTAAAGTGTTAACAAGGTCAAAACCAGCCGAATATGGCAATTTTGTCAAATTCAAGGGCACGTAACTCTGGACTTTCTGATCAGATCAAATTGAAAATCGAACTCATCCAAGATCTTATGGTCCCCAATGTTGTGTCCAAGTTTTGTCTTGATTTATATATAATTGTAGATTCTAGAGTGTAAACAAGGTCAAAAACAGCCGAAAATAGCAATTTTGTCAAATTCAAGGGCACATAACTCTCATCTTTCTGATCAGATCATACTGAAAACCGAACTCATCCGAGCTCTTATGGTCTCCAACATTGTCTCCAAGTTTTGTTTTGATTGATCAATAATTGTAGATGCTAGAGTGTAAACAAAGTCAAAAACGGCATTTTTTGACATTCAAGGGCAGATAACTCAGCACATTCTGGTCCGATCTGGCCCATAATCGAACTCATCCCAGAACTTATGACCATGCTTGTTTTGACAAAGTTTGATCAAGATTGATTAATATTTGTGGATGCTAGAGCGTAAACACCAAATTGTGGACGGACAGACGGACAGACGGACGGACGGACAGACGGACGACGGACAAAGTGATCACAATAGCTCACCTTGAGCACTTTGTGCTCAGGTGAGCTAAAAACTTAAATGGAAAAGGTTTTGGAAAATATTGGGGCAAAACGAAATGCAGGTAATCCCCATTTTCAATTTGCCTCATTAATTTCTACGTTCGTACAATATTTCTCATTTTACCAACACCAATTTCGTCAACTACAGCTGCTTTCAATAGGAAAATGTTACACCTGCGTTTTGAAAAGGGTTAACAGCATACTTGTTTACTGTTCCAAATTAATGGCAAAAGTTTTTTAAGGACAAACAGACTGGGCAAAATCTATGATTTTTGCCTCTCAATCCATTGGTGCACGGACAATAGAGTTGTCCGCATACAAAGTAGTTCGCCTATACGGGAACGCGTAAAAAAGTCAAAGGTCACGGTCAATGTCATGAGGTAATGGTCTCAAATGAAATGTTTTGGGAGGTGTTCATGCGTAAATTACCAAGCCTCCATCTCTAATAATGCATTGAATAAAAGTGGGATTAATGTTTTTGAAAAGTAGCTCAAACTCCAGGGTCAAAAGTCATGGTCCCAAATGAAATGTGCTGGTGTGAAGTACCCATACGTGACATTTCAATGCAGTATACAATGTAAGCGCATGAGATTAAGAACAGAATAAAATTTAGGTCTACATAACCCATGCGACACCAACACCACAGCTGCAACACCAGTTCCCCGAACATACAGTCCCGGCTTGCGAGGAGTAATTTCTAAGGCCAATGCAACTAGGTCAAAGGCATGACAGGATGTCGGGTATCAATGTATGGAATACAGATTTATTAAGGCTCTATATGAAATTGTGCCTAAGCTATAACAGAACAGGTTTTTTTTTTTGAAAAGTAGGTCAAACTCCAAGGTCAAATCATGGTCCTAAATGAAAGGCATTGTCGTGAGTGTGGTTGGAGGTGTCCATGTCTGAAATAACAATGATCCAACTCTAATCGCAATCAATAAAGTAATAGTGCATCAGATGACGTATACAAGGTCCCCAAATGAAAGGTCTTTGCAGGGAGTATCCATGTGTAAATTCACGGTGGATAATCACGTGATACAATATTTTCAGAAAATCTTCAATAATTTTGTAAATACTGGACCGATTTGAATTCGGTTTGAAGCAGAGAATGTGGACAGACGTCACGCATTAGATGGATGTGGTTGATTTTTGAAAAATCAACTGATAAAAAAGTTATTGAAGATAAACCAAAATTTTGGGTTATCTTCAATAACTTTTTTATCAGTTGACTTTTCAAAAATCCAACATGTCCAGCTTTTTCCTTGGCATTTTCCCACCTTCTTTGCTTCAAACCGAATTCAAATTGGTCAAGTATTAAAAAAGATATTGAAGATTATCGGAAATTCTGAGTCACATGATTATACACCGTGCAAATGAAAGGTCTTTGAAGGGAGTATCCATGTTTAAAATATCACGGCTGTATCTGTTGTAGTCCCCAAAACATACACCAGGCCAGATTACAGCGTTCGTCTACATAACCGACGCCAACACTAGCGCTGTGACATTAGCTCCCCGGACATAAAGTCCCGGCTCGCTGTTTTGAAAATATTAGCAATCGAAATCCCGGTGGAGAAAAATTGGATCAAACGCCTTCCAAGAATGGACCAGTCTAAGTGTTAACTTCTGGCTATGTTGAGCCGCCGATGCATCCTTCTGTTCTATTCCAAGCAATATCTCCGAGTCAGGTCACTCGCTCGACGATTTCACTCAGTCCTCACACACAGCTGCAGTATTTTCAAGATGCAATATTCCGTTTATAGTTTATCAAACCCTATGTTGTCCGTATTCATTGGAATTATCTTGAAATGATTCAAATAAATACCAAGAACATAGGACACCGTTGTTTCTCCAATACTATTTTTTCCTAGTCAGCACCAAACACATAATTATTGAATTCCCCGAAACCGATCGAAGTTGATTATGTTGCCAAAGCCGAAAATTGCCATAATATTCAGAATAAGCCTGTTGTTGAGGAAAACTTATATGACCATTACACAAAGCATGTTCACTTACAACATTCACAGAAATTCACTAACTTGCGTCAATTTTGATTCGACTACCACAAAATTAGTCCAAATAAACACGCTCTGCAAAACACACTTGCAGCTGACGATTATTATTAAAGACATATCATTTTCCAACACAACTGACTTAGATTTTATATCACAGATCGCTTTATAGAACACATGCATTGAAAAAAAAATATTGGCACCGATTTGAACACATTAAAATATACACAATTCATACACAATTTAAAATGGCACAAGAACACAGTAAAACGCATGATTTTGATTTTCTGTTGGGTTTATTAAGCAATCTATTTGATATTCATTCCACATGATGATATCACTACATGATCTAATAAGCAGGAGTACACACATCTAAAAGAAAAGTGAGAAAAACATACACATGATTTATGATATCAGGAAACGAATGACACACAACACGATGGATTTGAAATTTTCACTTGCACATCAGGCAAACTTTGAATACTTGAGAGAACTTACTAGAAAATGATTACTCATGAAACACTTTCAAACTTATAATGATGATGTAGATGGGCCAGAGCAAAACTTTTCTAAGTGCCTTAAGCTTAAATGCAGTTAGAAATGTGTTGATCTGGCTAATCCACATGTCAAATTACAGCTTCATATGCATATTGTACTATACATTCACATCTTTACCAAGGGGCCTTCCTAGAATAACACCCACTACCTTAAATGACTAGAGTGGTCTTCTGTCCTTTAAAAATCTTTCAAAGTACAACATGTATGGATATTTGATCAAAGTTCCAAAAAGATAAACTAAGCCCCTTTACCAAACAGTACTGTACATGAGCACAGCATATGAACTTCGGAGAAAATGAAATTAATGATACAATGAGTAGAACTGATTGTTTGGGGTTTATTGTCTCTTTCAACTGCTATGGTCCTATCACAGCGACAGGAGCTTCACTATGAATTCCTGTCGTTTCTCACACCAGTACTATCATAACATTCTTATCGAGCTTCCATCTGCTTGCCCACATAAGTTGATGATTATCAAACCATTGTTTGGAGACTATTTTCAACAACTAGAAAATTGTAGGAAGTGCTTTTCATAATAAAAATTTGTCAAACTTTAGTCAAATAAACTTCAAATCTTGCTTTTGAAAGAGAAAACTTTGCCATAACTAAAAAAATATGTTTCTTTTAAAGTTTTGTTTTAAATTATATCATTTGTAGATATTTCAGGGCCTTCACAATTTCAATGAATTTTGATATAACTTTAAAAATCAGGGTCTTCACAATTTCAATGAATTTAAAAAGGAAAATCCTTTTTTTACACGCACTTAGAGCACAAAACAAGGCGGCAAAACAATTTTATCACAAAACCACGGTACCTCAACAGAATTTTGAATTTATCACTTCCCCTTATGAACACACAATTCTAGCAAAACTGTTTACCTTTCCACAAATAATCTTTTCACTAGCTTAGAAAAAAGAACTAATTCAAATGTTGTAAAAACAAACTTAAACAAGTCACTTTGATCGGGATGGCATTAAAACACATGTAATACACATGAACACTTTGATCTAAAAACTGTTTTTGTGTTGGTGTCTATTCAAACTCAAAGATGCAATGATGAGATTAATTTCAAAAGGAATAAGCACAAATTTTCACATGATATTCACAACAACTATAAAACATTATGCATACAACAATGATGTAGTAAAATATTAAGAATAGCCTGTCCAAAATCAGCCTTTATGTTCACTATTTTCAACTGAACTGTTCACATTTTACTTTACAACTAATTGTTAAAAGAAACACAAATCATTTCATTACACAAACATTGCTACACATTTCCTTCCTAATTTACCTCTTCACAGTCTATGTTTATCAAGGTGAATGATTTAACCAACCCATTACCAATAGAGACTATTCTATAAGGTCGGCTGTATAAAATGAGTTTAAAGTAAAGTCAGGGGTTAAGAAATCATTCCTTGATCCAAGGGATTACTTAACACATCCCATTCAACCTGTCTAGAATTACTTTTTTTATTCTTCAAGTGAAAACATGACTTTCCTTTCTACAAATTGTAGTACATAGAATTCAGATGACTTTGGAACCTTTGATCGAAAAATACAAAATACTGATAATAATCAGCATTTAATCTTTTTCTACAAAGTTTCAAACACTTTTGACTAAAATTTACTGGGGTGGTATTCACCAATCAGTCTTAATCCTAGAGAACCTTAAAAAATTACAAAAATCATTCTGATTGGCCGAGACACACATCTCATCAAATGGATTGTAAAGTAATTTTGCTCAAACAATAGATTTTGAAATGTTGATGAATATGGCCCCTGATTAATTTGGAATCAAATTTCTGTCTGAATTACAAAAGACTAGCACAATACTTTTGTAAGTGATAAATATAATTCTTAATTTTGTCATAACGTCTGTGGGGAGTCAAAACCTCGTAACTCCAGCTTATTTAAGCTGTAGTTACGAGGTTTTGACTCCCCACCAACAATAACTCTCTGATTAGTCTTATTTTTGGACCAGTGTTAAACCTCATTATTTGGTAATGGGTTGCAGAACAAGCTACCAAGATTTATTTGACACCTTCACTACACAGTTCACGAGTCACTTCTCTCCATACACTGAACCACTGTCTTCACAAACACTGTCACTTTATTCACATTGCTATGGCACTGGCCCTGATGTCACTTGTGTACGGCAAATGGCACAGAAGTTTCACTTTACATCGGATCGGAAGTTTCATTTTACATCGGATGATCGGATCAGAAGTTTCATTTCACTTCAGTGAGAAGCTGTATGACCGCAATCTGTAATGAAAAGCGATATAAAATTTCAACCCTTTCGAAAACAGCAAAAAAATTGACTTCCAAATAGCAATGAATTATGTGCCGAAAATAGACCGGGTTACCCGTTATGATTTGACAAAATCTATGACTTGACAAATTGTAGGTGTTGTAATAAAATCCCGTTACCACAGCTTGACTCAAGCCATTGCCGTAGTTACGAAATTTTATAACAACACATACAGAAACACTATTGTTTGACAGAAACTATGTCATGGTTAACTTGATAAAATTGTTCCCTATTGAGCTACTGCAGATGACAAAATAGATGTATACAAAGATTTTGTGAATATGATAGCCGAATAAATATACACACTGAAGGACAAAATGCTAATATCCAGCAAGATTAACCCGGTACATCTGCATATGTAATGACCCCACTTCGGCAATGTTTTGTTAAGGCACTCAACTAACGGACTTTGCACACGAAAATTAATCAGTATCAGTTTAATGTGGTCAAACAATAGTAATCACCATTTTTTTCTTTTGCCCCAATGCTTTCGCTAAATATTTTGGCATGTCAAAAGCAGGTCTTGTGAAGAAAAGGGTTAGGCATGTGGATTTATTATGTGCTTGCAATGAATTTCTTGCTTTTTCTTCTATCATCCCCCAAACAATTCCTTTATGCTCCCCGAATAAGTGACACAAATTTCTATGTTAAGGCCGCTTTTTCTGTGACAGAGCCTCAAATTGAGAAACGGAGACAAAGGTCTGTAGGAAATATTCCAGGGAATGAATTTTCGTTGAATTTGGTCCAAGAGTTGCCAAGATCTGTGTAAGGAAAGACGAGATGTGTGGCAACTATATGCTCCTCCAAATTTTTTTCGGAGAGCATAAAAATGCAGCATTTTCCTCTTTTGCCTCAATATTTTCACAAGCCTATTATATTAGGGATGTGAAGACCAGCAGGTCTTGTTGGGGGAAAGGGTTGAGACAAACTTAACATTAATCAGGAATCAAACAGTTTAACCCTTTTTACAACAAGAAATGAATTTGATGTCTGTGACAAGTATAACAATCTCTTACGATACAGGGGCACAAGAGATGAAAATGCTGCTAACCAGCATTTTCCCTTTGCCTAAATATCTTCTGTTCTATAGTGTACTGTACACAAATACTATGTGCCCTTTCCCAAACAAGACCTGGTTTTGACATCCCTAATAGAAAAGGTTTGCGAAAACATTGAAACAAAAGAAGAAATTGCTAATAGCCAGCAGTTTCTCCTTTTGCCTCAATATTTTCTTGACTATATCACACAAAATTTCAATCTTTATTAACCCATTACCAAACGATCAAATTTTAGACTCCTCAAAATTCAAAGATGTTGCAGACGACAATTAAAACTGAATGAAATTTTACCCTTTTTTGGTCTTTTTGTGTAGAAAGTATTGTGGGAAATGAAGAAATTGCTTGTGACAGAAATGAATTTGATGTCTAGAAGAAAACACTTTGGAAAACAGTGAGGAACAAGATGTATTTGTGAAACACTTATGCCCCCAGAATGGTCAATGTTAAGTTTCAGACACACATGAGTGAAAAAATATGCGCCCGATCTTTTGACCAGCGTTTTTTCTCATAATTTTGGGAATGGGTCCAGTACCAGGCAAATTGGGAAAAATGTGTTGTTTAGTCAAAAATTGGGAAAATATTTTCAACACAGACTGCAACAAAAATTGAGTCCTGTGCATAGTTAACTTTATATAAAATCAATGAAAGGGACTTCCAGTTTGCCTCTGGATAATTTTTCTCAACATTTGAATAAGATCGATTTAAATTTCATTCAAAAAGAAGGAATAACTTTGGTATTGGGAATTTTCTTGTCAGATTTTGGGAAAAAAATAACCTATTTGGCATTGGGAACGTTGGCTGCTAACCAGAATTTTTCCTTTGCCTAAATATTTTCTGTTATATAGTGTACTGTACACAAATACTATGTTTATTAACATTTATTTTGTTATCTTCAGCAACCATCACATTACAGAGCAGTCCAACATTGTGTTTGGAAGTTAATTCAGCATGTAAAAGGTTGACACTTACAGAAACCTGCTACTCTCTGCAAAACCTTTGAATTTGCCCAAGTCTGAAATGTTTTTTTTTTACTGGAAAAAAAGATCAAATATAAATACTCACTTCAATCAGAATGTTTTTCATCCAGCTAATTCTTCCATTTTCATCATATAACCATTGCCACATCACATTTCCACCATAGTAATGCCACAGCCAACTCTGTCCCATCATTTCCATTGCATCATCGATGTCGATGTACAGTCAGGCTTAACAAACTGGAAATTGCTTTATCAATACATCAATAAATATCTTTGTACAAAAGCAAGCATTTGACAAAACTGATTAGAGTGCTTGAAACACTAAATCCCTCTGAGCTCCAGAATATTTTATATATTGTTCATCAAAAACTATGTTGTTGGTACTCCTTGGAGATGATTCAAATGAGTACCACAACATAGGATTTGGAATTCAAATAACAAAATTGGAATGCCTATACCCCCATTTTATGATATCTGTATGGTACTAAACTATAAATGTTATATCTGATAATTGCTGGTTGATTTAACCCTATCCAAAACGACAAAATTTTACGTTGATCCACTTCAAAAACTGCCACAAATGACAAAATGGATGTTATTAAAGATAGGATTTGTGTAAGATATGGTAAAGAAAATATTGATAGAAAAGGAGAAACTGCTGGTTATCAGCAGTTTCTTCTTTTGTTTCAATGTTTTCCCAAGATTTTTCTATTAGTAACATCAAAACCAGGTCTTGTTTGGGAAAGGGTTGACTCTCTAAAACAATGATGCCTTTTTGACAAAACTAACCAGAATATTCTGAGAAAATATTAAGCAAAATAGATGCAGAAAATGCTGATAATAACCAGCATTTTCTCCCTTTGCATGAATATTTTCTGTGCTTTATAATTTGTAAACAAATCCTATCTTTATCATTCAACATCAAATTTGTCATTCGTAACAGCTTTACAATAGGATAAAATCTGGATTATACTAAAATGTGATGTTTGGGAAAGGTTTAACAAAGATATTCTAGATTGACAGAATAACAGTAAAATAATATGCCCTCATTTTCAAAGCAGGCAGCATAAAAAGAATACATGTTATGTCCAATTTACATAAAATATGTAATATGTGATCTAGTGTAAGTCTTACTATTGTTGCCTTAAAGGCTTTACATAATAATAGTATGTACTAAGAGATCATTCATAACAAGTTAATTCTGATCTTTGAATTCAATTTCATATTTCAAATGAATTAGGATTCTGAACCCTTTCCCAAGCAACTGTTTTCTGGTTCATCAGAAAAGGATTGGAAAACCTTTTGAGGCAAAAGAAGAAAATGCTGCCCAGTGTCTTTTCTTTTTGTCTCAATATTTTCCTATCCAATTATTTCTTGATTTGTAAAAAGCCATTTTGTTGTCTGTGACAGCTTTCAAATTAGAAAAGTTTAAAATTGTGTCATTTGGGATAGGGCTTTACACTTTCCCAAACAAGACCTGGTTTTGACGTCCCCTATAGAATAGACTTGGGAATACATTGATACATTGATAACCAGCAGATTCTCCTTTTATCTTAATATTTCATGTGCCATATTATACACAAATCCTATCTTTATGAACAAGACTTTTGTCGTCTGCCACTCCTTTCAAATTGTAAAAGTTAAAATTGCTGTTTGGGATAGGGTTTAAGTGAGCAATCCTGTGAATTCAACTGACCCTTGTCATGCTGATCCTAGCAGTGTTCTCCCCAGCTCAATAAGCTGTATCGGCTCCAATACAGCTTCATGTTAATCAGTGCAATGCCCCTAGAGCTTCAAAACTACCCCACAGCTTAATTTCTTCAAAATGGTTACCAAATAGAGGCCTTTTGAGGTATACTATTTCATGCCAAACACTGTTGAATAATACATTTTTGTCATTGTAAATGTAATAATAATGAGTAAAAATATTTTGGGAAAAGAAGAAATTGCTCGAGATGAGCAATTTCTTCTTTTTCCATAATGTTTTCACTCACAATTATATGCTTTCAATGTTTACCAATTCTCATATAATTTGCCACTACAGCTTCAAAATATTCTGCGGAGAACCCTGCCTAGACCATTCCCGCAACCCTTGGCAGGCATCTCATAAAATCAGTGAGCACATACAGTCTCGATCTTGTTCTACACCCTCTCAGACTTCCCGAAAGTTCGGAAAAAAGTGTCAGTCTTTCGGTCTGACAAGGTCGAAAAATTTGTCAGTCTGAAAAAGAATCTGTAAGACTGAAGGATGAAATCAATTACAAGAGGACCATGATGGTCCTTAATCGCTCACCTGAACCTATATAGAAAGAAAGTCACAATGTTGTATTAAGTTCAAGAGCACATAATTTAAGATGTGAGATTATGATCCAGCTGAAAAGTGCTTTCATAATCTTGAATGATCAATATTTGTGGCTGTTACAGTAAAAACAAAGTGGAAGAAAACAACACAGTCAAGGGCACATACCTCTGTTCTAATAAAAGTATTCTCATCAACATTATGTCCATTTTTTTTTTGATTGGTCAATATATTGTTAGAGGGAAAATAAAGTCGAAAACTGTATTTTGTGAAATTCAAGGGCCAATAACTCTAGTCAAATCAAGCTGAAAGTTTCACTCATCCAGGATCTTATGGCCACCAACATTGTGACCAAGTTTTGTCTTGATAAGTCAATAAATGTAGATGCTACAGTGTAAACAAAGTCGAAAACAGCAATTTTGTCAAATTCAAGGGCACATAATTCCAGACTTCATACTTCAATCACACTGAAAATCGAAGTCAACCAAGATCTTATGGTTACCAACATTGTGGCAAAGTTTTGTCTTGATCGGTCAATATTTGTAGATGCTAGAGTGGTAACAAAGTCAAAACTAGCCATTTTTGACGTTCAAGGGCACATAACTCCAGATTTCCATGTCTGATCTGACAAAAAATTAAACTCATCTGAGAACTTATAGTTACCAACATTGTGGCAATGTTTTGTTTTGATCGGTCAATATTTGTAGAAGCTAGAGTGGTAACAAAGTCAAAACTAGCCATTTTGGATGTTCAAGGGCACATAACTCCAGACTTCCTAGTCCGATCTGACTCAAAGTCAAACTCCTCTGAGAACTTACAGTTACCAACATTGTTGCAAAGTTTTGTTTTGATCGGTCAATATTTGTAGATGATAGAGAGGTAACGAAGTCAAAACTAGCCATTTTTGATGTTCAAGGGCACATTACTCCAGACTTCCTAGTCCGATCTGACTCAAAATCGAACTCATCCAAGAACTTATGGTCATACATATTTTGACCAAGTTTGATTATGATTGGTTAGTATTTGTAGATGCTAGAGTGGTAACAAAGTCAAAACTAGCCATTTTTGACATTCAAGGGCACATAACTCCAGACTTCCTGGTCCGATCTGACTCAAAATCGAACTCATCCGAGAACTTATGGTCATCCATATGTTGACCAAGTTTGGTTAAGATTGGTCAATATTTGTAGATGCTAGAGTGGTAACAAAGTCAAAACTAGCCATTTTTGACGTTCAAGGGCACATAACTTCAGACTTCCTGGTCCGATCTGACTCAAAATCAAACTCATCCGAGAACTTATGGTCATACATGTTTTGACCAAGTTTGGTTAAGATTGGTCAATATTTGTGGGTGCTAGAGTGGTAACAACAAAATGTGAACAGACGGACGGACGGACGGACGGACGGACGGACGCCGACGGACAAAAAGTGACCACAATAGCTCACCTTGAGCACTTCGTGCTCAGGTGAGCTAAAAACACAAGCAAATGTTACTAGAATTAGTAAATTTACAATTCGTGGGCTTTCCGCAATAGGGTTCTAACTCCACTTTTTATCAAAAATCACTTTTTTACATTTTTGGAACTAACTTATATCAATACATTATCCCTTAAAATATTTTTCAAAAATTCCTCATATTAATTGAGAAAATCAAATTTGTTTACAAGGTTCTAACTCAAAGTGGTGTTTTATGTTTCTGCAACACAGTTCTAACTGGCCCAGTTAGAACTGTGTTGCAGAAAAAAATCTGAGTTAGAACCTCTTTTATGTCTTATTTCATCAATGACATCAGTAAATAACATAGCAAGTTAAAGAAACAAGTAATAATGGTTTTCATTTGATTTTCTTGTGTTTTAACCCTTTTCCTGCAAAATATATTCCCTATTAAGTCTATGTAAAATTTCGGTCAATAACAGTAACTTAAATAGTTTTTTTTATGTATATGATTCTTTTAATAATAAATTCTTTGAATAAACCTGGCTTGCAAGTGACACATATTTTAGTTTAAACTAAAATCAGACAGCTTTACAGTATGATCTTTGTCTATTAGCCCATTTTTTGAAATTTTTGAAGAGAAAGATATGGCTAGGACTCTAGATTTTAATAATTTCAGTGCAAAATAGAGATATGTTTTTTGCAAGAGATGTAGTGGATTTATTAAAAATCTTTGATCTAAAAGCTTTCTTTTGACTCATTTTATTATAGAAATAATTATGGTCCATCAAATTAATAATTATGTATATTGGAGTGAAGTTTCACTGAATATGTAAGCTCAATATACCTTATAAAATGATTGTTTGAATTGCTTCCACTTCATATTTGGAATTATGATAAGGCAATCCACATCATTATTATAGCATTGAAAATCATTTCAAATGTTACAGTATGGCATACATTGTCTTAGATATGAATATTTCTACTTGTAATTCAGTAGTTATAACTTATTACCTAATGAATAACAACAGAAAAAAGCTAATGACCAACATACCAAAGGACAGACAAGCTTGCTCTCTTATAATGCCAGTCTTAATATTTTTGAATATGATATGTACGGTAATATTTGTGTCCCATTGAACAACTAAAATCTTATGTGGATATCAGTGATGGTGTGTTCTTTAAATAAAGCCATAACTGATCAGACACATTAGAATGCAATTTAATCATAGGAAATTACTTCAAAACCTAACTAAGATGTAGATTTCACTGATCATTCATATGTCTTGCTCAATATGGTCAATCAAATGAACTAATGGTTAGTTTTGATTTTATGCAAAAGATCAAATTAAAGATTAGTTAGATCTTATTGCAAATATGTGTATACATGTAAGACATAAAATGTTATAACCAAGAAATCATACCATCAACCCATGTTTAGCATTTTATGCCCTTAGGTATGGAATTTTAAATGAATCTTCACTTGTTCAGGAATGTAAAAGTTTGACTTGAATAGTGGTGAGCTAAAGTCCTTTCATCCTATCTGATTGGAATATAGACTTTAGCTTCAAACAAGACTAGAAGGGGTACAGGAAACTTTTCTGAGGATAACATGTCTATGGGCAAGTAACAAAAGAAAAACTGCCAGTTCCATGACCAAACTTTTACAGAAATAGGCAATCATCCCTGAGTTTGCTTTGACAAAAGTCGTTTTCTTCTGTTTTGTTCAAATCTTAGTTTCTCAACATTCATTATTTTAGAAATAAAAGTAATGGATACTTTGAAATTCTTGTCATCATCAGATCATGAGATTTTTAAAGTTCCATAAGCAAAAATTGACCAGGATTCTTGATGATGTAATCTGAAGTTTTGTTGTTTGTATCTATCAGCATCTAATGCACTGATTATAGATATTGGTCTGGATATTTCTTGCTGTACATTATATAAATGTAATATAATTTAGGGCCGATTGTTAAGTTGATTTTTATCACGGTTCAAGAATTAGCAGAGATGTGGGCATCAAAAGCTAAAAACTGTTCCGAAGATGAGGGTCTCAGAATTTTAAGGTCACCAAATTCTTTGTAAAATGCTATTATTCAAATTTCTTAACCAGTAGTCAGACTTCCCAAATGTTCAAAAAAAAAAAGTGTCAGTCATTCGGTCTTACAAGGCCTCAAAATTTGTTAGTCCAAAAAAGGATCTGTCACATCGAAGCAGGGATTTTGTTACCTCAGCGAGTCCCGAGTCCCTGACTCACATTTTTTTCTCAGGACTCATTGAAAGATATTCAGTGAGTCCCAGAATGTTAACATTTTCAATGTATAATCGACATTGTCTTTCAAAGACTCCTATGTTTCAATATTGGACTCATTGTTTTGGGAACAAGTGAGTCCCAGGACTCTTGAAGTCTTCCGCATAAATTTGTAACAAAATCACTGCGAAGGACCAAATTAATTAAAACAAAAATAATATTTTTGTTAGTAGAAATAGTAAATTTTTATAAACTATCAATTTGTTGTCAGTTTGGCTTAAAATGAGTGACATGACACCCGCAGGACTGTCAGACAGTTGTACTGACAGAGAGTTGACAAACGTCAGTCCTTCTGAAAAATTGTCTGATGGGCTGATGAATTTTGGGAAGTCTGAGTAGTATATATCAGCTCACACTGGATCTTTGAAACTTTGTACATACATGCTGGGTGACTACAAAAGGTTGTCGGCCAAAAACATAACTTTTAAAAAATTTATTCAGGACAATATCTCATTTCAACTTATAACTCTGGTTAAGGTTTGATATGATACATTCTTATATCTGGAGTCTGGAACCTGTCAAATTATTGCTATCAAACTTTGTACATGTTTTTTTACTACTAGTATTGCATGGTCCCTGAACAAGATACATAACTCTAAAAGCACTACACCTACAATTATTGATAATTTTTTGCTTTGCATTCAGAGGCGTGTTCTTTAGAGTGAGATTTTTTAAGATTTCTTAAGATGTTTTTGATACAGCATTTTTAAGACTGAGATTATAAGCAAAGTGTTCCGAATGTTCCATACTTCATACAAATGATGTCATCATGACGTCATTTGTATGAAGCACGGAGCATTCGGAACTACGCGGTTTATGAATCATTGAGCATTCGGAAAAATTCTCTCCCATATAGATTCTACAGAATATACCGAGGTGTTCCAAAAGAAGTATAGAGCAATGGCGGCTCCTAGTGATCGTCTTAAAATCTTGCTCAGAAGAACGCTTTATCCTAAAACATCTTAAGAAATCTCAAGATATCCAAAGAAATCTCGCTCTAAAGAACGCACCTGACAGGTCAACGTTTCATGTCATTAGGAACCACTCAAACTATTGGTTCAAGAGCTTGCTTTGTTCGACATCAGACATAAATAAAGTCAATTTTCATTACTTGATCAATACTTTTTAGAGGAATGATGTCTCATTATAAATAAACTACAATATACAGCATTTTCATGCATGTAATTTGACAATTACTCTCCATCCACCATCTTCTGAATCTGAGATGTTTGATATATGAGACACCTAGTGAGGAGTCTGCTCAAGTTGTTGCCGCAGAACTTTTTTATACTTCTAAAATATTGTACTATAACATTTTAGATTAAATGATCTGTCTTATATATGCTTGCAAGTGTATTCTAGACTTGAAAAAAGCTTGTATTTGTAAATGTTTTATGATGAAAACAATTTCATTTTAATGTAAAGCATAAATAAGTGCTTTGATAGGTATTGAAACTCTTGTCATAGATTTTGGCGACAATTTTTCTGGTCTTCATCAAACAAAAACACAGAATTAACATTTAAAACTATTTGGGTAAAATATAGACATGATTTCCAACATAAATACCTGCCAAATTAATAGTGCTTTATGAAATTTTTTTGAGTTAGAACTGTTTTGCGGGTAACATTTTTGTCGATTTTTATCATTTTTTTCTGCAACACGGTTCTAACTCAATTTTTTTCAAATACAACATTTTAAACAAATTTCACATAGATTTGATTTAAAATAGTATATCTGTTATGGAAAAACAATTTCAGAAATGTTTCTTATTGAACAAAATTTGTCTTTGTAAGAAAATGAAACAGTTTTTTGTCTCTCCTGTAAAAAAATGAAAAAGTGAGTTAGAACCGTGTTGCGGAAAGCCCGCGAATTGATTGCAAAGGAATTCTAGATGGAAAGAAGATTTTTTTTATAAACTATCAACAATTTTTGTCATTGGTTTGGCCTAAAATGAGTGAAATGACACCTGCAGGACTATCAGACCGTTGGACTGACCGAGTGGTGAAAACCATCAGTGACTCTGAAAAATTGTCAGACATGTCTGACGGACTGACGAATTTCGGGAAGTCTGGCCGTTTACTTGTTTTATTCAGCATGGCAAGGCCCAACTTTTGTGTACACTACTTTAACCCTTTCCCAAACAAGACCTGGTTTTGACGTCCCTGATAGAACAGACTTAGGAAAACATTGAGACAAAAGAAGAAACTGCTGATAACCAGCAGTTTCTCCTTTTGTCTCAATATTTTTTGAGCCATATTTTACACAAATCCTATCTTTAATAACTTCCATTTTGTCATTTGTGGCAGTTTTTGTTCAAAGTCAATCGCCCTAAAATTTTGTCATTTGGGAAAGGGTTAAGGCAAGTTAAAAATGACAGTTTAAAGACGTTGTCAGACTTCTAGCTTACACCAGTTTGTACTTTGCTATAGTTCTGTAACTAAATATGTAGTAAATTTACTCTCATAAGCAAAACATGGTTTTGAAATCCCTGATGAATAAAGGAAAAGTTTGGGAAAACATAAGGGAAAAAAAGAAGAAAATGATAATCAACATTTTCTCCCTTTAAACCATTATTTTTGTGGTGCTTTATTGTACCTAAGACATAATTATTGTTAAATATTACATGATGATCACATCCATTTGTCCTGTGCAGCAGCTTTTAAAATGAATCACCCCAAAATTGTATCATTGGCAAAGCAGAAGGGTTTTTCATAATACCAGTCATGGCGAAGACCGTCGGACCGGCAGACATGTCCGATGAAATTTCCCACGGTCTGATATTTTTTTGCTTCTGTCAGTCCCACTGTCTGACATTGATTTTGACCTGCTAGCTAGAGAATGATAGTTCAGACTGACAAAATTTTATTCGGTCTAACAGGTAACTCATTACTGTCAGACCGAATGTCTGACAAAGATTTGTTGTTCTTCGCCATGTCTGTAATACTTAATTAAACTTACATGAAACAGCTTACAAATCTTATTTACAATTTGCAAATACATTTTAATTATTACTTGATTGGTTTTGTTACATTCAGCATTAAGCTGCCCCACGTACAACAACAACAACTATATAATCATCAAGCATACAATCAGCTGGCAATTTAGGTGCCCTGTTCAGTAGAAACTCATAACCAAATTGACATGGCGGAAATGCATGAAGTAGCCCGACATTGTCCTTATCCTTTGTGGGATATGGTGGTAAGCTGATAACACCGGCAGCTTCCTTCTGTTTAAGATAGGACACCAGATTCTTGAGAGGTCTGTTCTGAATGTTTCTTCCAGGGTCATCAAAATTCTGTAATGTGCTGGGAAGTGCTAATAAAATACAATGATTCCTTGGGCCAGCTTGATCAACTCGCTTCTGAACATCATCTGTTTTACTGGGGTCTAAACGTAGCCGTTGTTTGATGGTTAATGCTGGAGTTTCAGTACTGCAGGGATCCCTCATTAATGTATCAACTATTGTTACATTTCCACTGACCACATGCATGCGTGCAGGAAATGCACTCGATTTCAGTATCAATGCACCATTCCAAGCCACAGGGAGACGTTTTGACAGATCAGATAAGGACATCACATTGTCAAGAGGAGACTGATCATCTGGGGATCTTGATCGACGTCTGTATCCATCTCGGCCTGGGGAATACGAGTCGCGCCTCCTGTCCATTCCTGGATCATACCCGCGGGGTGGCGATCTGGACATTCGTCTCGGATCAGGTGATCTTCTGAACTCCCCAAATTCTCTTGGTCCTTCAGGATGCCTGAAACCATTACCAGCTTCACGTCTCTCCCATTCCTCACGCCTTCTATCACCTCCTCCTCTTTCAAAGTGATCCGGGGGAGGACCCCAGTCCTGTCGTGGTGGGCCTTCAAACCTTTGTTTTTCCATCAAGTCATATCTAGGTGGCGGGGTATCGCTTATCACCATACCAATGTGTGATGGGTCTGCAAAATCCACTCTTATCCTTCTGTCTTTGCCACCTAAAGGAAAACCACGCATTTCATTCAAAGCTGCCTGCGCTGCATCTACATTATCATAAACAACATAAGCATAATTTTTGCCATGAGGCCATTCTATCCTATGTATAACACCAAATCGATCAAATTCTCTTTCTAACGTTTGATGACTAACCCAAGGTCCAAGACCTCCTACCCAGACACAGTTTGTTGTATTTATTTTGCCATAACCTATCTTACACTGAAATCGGCCAATATATTTTCCAGACATTTCAAGTTTAGCTTTGTGTGCCATGTCTAGATTGTAATACTTCAAAAATGCATATGCATTACCCTGCCCTCTTTGAGGACGCTTTATATCAATTTCATCAATAGGACCAAACGCTTCGAAAATACTTCTTATTTCAGGTTCAGTGATGTTATAATCTAAATTCCCAATGAAGAGTGTCCTAGTTGCTCTGTCATCTTCCTCAGGGGGAACATGGTCCAAATGATACGGAAACTTTTCACTTCCAGGTGCACGTTTTGGAACAAACGCTCCATCAGGTGGCTGGCCATGAGGGGGTCTAAATTCTCCATGATGCGGAGGTGGCGGTCCAAACTCACGATGGGGCGGATGCATCGGTGGTGGACCATGAAACTCTCTACCAGGAACCGGTACAGGGGGCCCAGGGGGTCCTGGGTATCCTCTTCCCATCCCATTTCCAGCTGGATATGTTGCGTGCACTGGAGGGCCTGCTACAGCATAATGTTCCCTGAAAGGAGGAGCTGGTGGGGGAGGACTTGAACTACGAATCTTGTTGTACACAGACTCGATTCGAACCAATCTATCAAACACCACAAGTTTGCCAATCTTATCATGCTTAGCAACTCTAGCATCTTCTGGATATTTAAAGTTTATGTATGCAACTCTAGAATCACCATTAAAAGTGATATTGACATTCATTTCACCATATTTCTCAAACTCTCGGTACATTTGATCCTTTAGAATGCGGTCCGGTACTTTGCTACTCACACCACTGACACATAAAGATCTATATTCACTGCTTCTACTTTCAGTCCTAGGCATTTGAGGCGGGGGATAGTCTGGTTCATATCTATCATCCCTGTACTTAGCTCTTGGGCGATCCATTTCTTCTTCAAATTCGCGATAGGGTTTCATGCGACTGCTACCACGCCTATCCAAATCAGGTGAAAGCCTAATTCTGTCTCTTCCACTTTCATGTTCTAACGGTGGATATGCTGAACGGGACCGTTTGCTTGTAGGCGAACCATCCCTACTTTGTGATCGCTTCATAATTTGGAAAAACAGCACAACAAAAAATCTTTTCTTGGGTAAGGCAAGTGCTTCAGCATTCAGTCGCCATAATTACAAGCACATATTTTGTATTCCTCCGAGAACTTGCCGGTAAACAATAATTGGCTTGAAATTTTATACTTTTAAAACGAAATTAAATCTTTATACAATGGAAACTTAAAATCAATTGTTAGAAAATATTTCAAAAAAAAACAATTTTGTTATAAAATATAATTAATTACAGAACTACTTTTCAACGAGTCAGTATATAAATATAATGAGATGTGTAAACAGGCAATTTGATAGGAAAGTGTTGCGCATTGTGTCTAAAGTAGTATAAATTAAATTCCTATGGCATTTTTCCCCACAGTGGTGGATCGGTGGGGGGTCAAACGAACCCCATCTATAGCCAGATTATTTCATTTTCATGCAATGCCAGGAAAACGACCCCATTGTAAATTCGAACCCACTCACAGAAATCCCGGATTCGCCGCTGAACCCCTAACACACATTGACCCCTTTTAACTTCCCACAAAATAATAGCCATGGAAAACATCGTGGAAAATGAATAATTTGCTTGTGACAAGCAATTTCTTCTTTTCCCACCATGTTTTCGATCCAAACAGACCCAAAAAATAAAAATTTCATTCACTGGAAACTATCGCCTGCAAGATCTTTGAATTTGGACCACCATAAAATTGTGTCGTTTGGTAATGTGTTTTAAATATTTCAATGGGAGTTTGAAATCACAATAAATCAATTGCTTTCGATGCATACACGGTGGATATTGTGGATGGATGATGGATGTATAAATCTACGGACAAATTTGCCTCGCTTCAGCTAGACGGAGACATAATAATTATAATAATAGGCTAGGACTATATAGGCCTAATCTATGCTTCAGGTAAGACACTTTGCAATAACTTTGTTATTTGCGTCAATTTTCAAACGGTTTGTTGCATGTATCCTGTCTTACTGAGTTCTTTACAGTGACTTAGGCCTACATGAAATTTTCTTGTAGCCTAGTTTTTGCACAATTTGATCCCAACGGACCATAAAAACGACAAAAATCTAATCGTTTTTCTTGTCGGTTGTCAGACTCATTTTTTTTTGGTGAAAATTAGCCTATGAGGTTTCAAATAAGTCATAGGCCCTACATCCGAGGAAAGAGCTCAGTAAGGCGGGGGTACATGCAACAAACCGTTTAAAAATTGTCATAGAAATAAGAAAGTTATTGGAAAATATCTTACTGTAAAATCAGATATTTTCGCTGGGCCAAAAGTTTAGGAATTTTTAAATTTGAAGTGGTTCGCGAGGGTAAAAGTTTGCGAAAAACAAAACCCGTGAACCATGTGGTTTAATTTTCACGAAAATAAAATCATCAACTATCATCAACTATCGGTTTTGTGTTTTATTTTTACAGCCGGTCTTTATATTAATAACATGATACGTAAAAAGTACCAGATGCCCCTACTTGTTTAAAAAGGTCTCACGTAATCCGTAATTATTTTATCCTTTAATCATGTACGTGAATACATTTTCATACCAAACACTGTTCATCTTCTGTAGATTAATAAAATCACATCACGATAATTCAGATCGAATACATTCAGCAGTCCGTATTTGTTCAATAGATCTTGTTTAAAGTATGGAAAACTGCATAACATAACTGTTAATTGCTGACAAACAATGCCTGTCAAAATCGTAAATCGCTCTATTGACCAAATTTCACACCTTTTGTTACAGGTGTAACAGCCCTGGTGATATTTGATGTATTCAAGGCCTATTGCAGCGAAGGTTTATTGGAAACATTAATGCGAACATTAAAGTCGTTTGTCTAGTTTGATTGCATTATTTACTCGATTTACATTGTACGATAAAACCAAAACAATTCCGAAAATCAAAGTAATGGCGGACGAACGGTGCGTTCTTGTAGGATCATTGCATTTGCTCCCAGGCAATATGTTCACGTGGCTAAATGTTTACGAATTAATCATTGCATTTGCTCACAGGCAATATGTTCACGTGGCTAAATGTTTACGAATTTATTGGATTCGCGAACATAGCAAAGATTAATCCCTAGCGAACATTTCTGATTTTACAGTATCAGAGAATCGGGAACAATTTGTCCGTAGTCGTTATCCATCCCATAATACACAATCTCCACCGCACATGTCGTAGTATTGTACGTCTGAAGGGCTTTTTTTAAAAGATGAATAATAATTCAACTTTAGAAAAGCGTCCAACAAATCACTGACTAAGGGAGACAACAATGAAAAATGATAAGAAAGAATCAATACTTGTTACTGCCCTTGACACTATCAATACCTGTAGACCTACTTTAGGTGACAGGTCACCCAGATTGCTTCCCACATAACTCTATGTGAAATCCCACTTTAAAACATACTTTTACACCCTTTTCAACATCTAAATAAGCAAAACTGCGCCTAACATGGCACATATCCATCCTTGCCCAGGAAAATTTTCAGAAAATGGGCCCACAACACGTGATTCGTTTTTTCACAGTTTTCACTCAAACGAACCTACCGTGTATTTTTCCGCGCCAAAAAAGAGACACCGTAAATGGGAGCCACGAGCATCCCTGCACAAAAACACACAAGAAAGTCATGAAAAGAGTATATGGATTCTGGCTCAAAAATGAGAAAACATGTCACTCAAAAGCATCCAATGAAAACCTTAGCTAAAATCATTCACACAGAGAGCAAAGCATCACCAGAAAAGGGAAATAGGCCTATTATTAAAGAACTATTTTAGCACCCCACAGCCCGGAAGGACTTCGCTGAGTGTCCTTACTCCTTTAATGCTAGCGTCACACTGTGCCAAGGTTGACATTCGATTGTCACACGAATATGGAGATGGCCATAAACTTGGTAAAAATTCAATCCAAAGACGAAGCAAACACGGTGCCAAAAGATGGTCATGCGATGGCTCCCGAACCTGTTTACTTGATATAATGTCGATATTTCAAATCTGAATACTTTATCACCTTTCTCTCCACACACATCTACCGGTTCTAGATAGGCCTACTTGAGATAAAGTGTAAACTAACACAATAATAATTATGCTAGTAAGGACTTCACATATCCATTAACATTTCAAGATATTGCAGACAATATCAATGACATAGAAAAGAGAAAACGTATAATATATTTTTTTAAAATTCAAATAGATATTATCTATGTACCTAAAGTTACCAGTATGGCTAGTAATCAATATTTTCATAATGGACAAGGTTCCACTATGACCCCAACACACACAACAGCCTCCGGAAGTCGTCCTTGGAGGCAAAAGGCGAAAATTTTAAACGGGGAACGGCTGACTGTAAATGCAACAAAATAATCGTCTTACCGACTATTAACGAATTCATTCACTATAATAAATCACTCAATTCGATATTTCGGCAAAGTTTGCCTTTTTCAAGAGGTTGAAAATTTTAATCACACCACATAATAATTTTGCAATCTATCTCAGCCATTTTGTTTTAGTCTAACCCATTCATTCAATTTCATAGTTATTGTTCCACTTAAAACATCGCTTTATCGCGGTATATTATGGCGCGCGAATAGGGTCTAAAGTCAATATTATAGCGCTAGACCTATAATTAAAATAAGGGTAGACCGCTATTTCAATTAACGGTCTAGCGATAAATTACCGGTAGACCGATAATTATTTTTTACCCTTCTGCTCGAAATCTCATTAGCCAATCAAATGGCTCGTTACATCCAAAACACACCGGAAATATCAATCGCGACCCTCGAGACTGTTTGCAACCTTTTGCCGCGTTGGAACGTGGTTGCAACATGATCTCGAGCGTAATACAGTGACCGCCATCTTGAACGTGAAAGTAGACGCGCGTAAATGACGTCATCAAAACAAATCAATCCTTTAGCTAACGTTATAATTCAAGTGAAATATACTGTCAATAATCGGTTAATCACATCAATTATTTTATCTGGTAAAATTTTGTCACATTTATGAGGATACAGTCGACTTTAGAACGCTGTTTGTTTCAAATATTTTTCTGGCGTAGATTTAAATGGTTGTTTGGTCTGCTTCCGTTGTTATTGACCTGACTACCGTTGTTATGCTTGCGGAGAAATATGGGCAGGATCGGCTCATGCCGGCAACTGTAATCCGTTCGAGGGGATCTTGAGTAACGATAAGATCCGAGAATATTCGAATGCGGAAATATGTGATATCTGTATTATACTAGCTCTGTGATTGGCTATCGAAAAGAATAGGGGTCTACCGATAAAAATAGCGGTCTATCGGTAATTCTATCGCTAGACCGTTAATTGAAATAGCGGTCTACCCTTATTTTATGAGTAGACCGATATTTTTATTGGTAGACCGATAAAAATGTAAGGGTAGGCCGCTATTTTTAGCGGTCTACCCCTATTTTAATTATAGGTCTAGCGCTATATTGACTTTAGACCCTTTTCGCGCGCCATAGTATATTGAATGCACCACGTGCGTCTTCATTGTTTTCTCCGCATTTTGGGAGCCTCGTTTTGATAATGTCGATTTGTTACTATTTTTAGTAACAATTCTCATGTTTACAATATTAATTTCCCATAAACCCGTTGTCTGCCTCCGGAAGTTAATCCGAGTCTTCTCTGATGAGAATTAGCTCTTTGATATTTGGATGTCGCTATTTACATCAGAGCGATATCCCATTCAAAAAAAAAAAAAAAAAAAAAAAAAAAAAAAAAAAGAAAAAAAAAAAATTCCGACACAAGTTATGTCGCTGTGTCGGACTTTTCTTTTGTTTTTGAATGGGACAGCGCTCTGTTGTAAATAGCGACAAACAAATATCAACGAGCGAATTTTCATCAGAGAAGACTCGGATTACCGGAAGTGTTCTGAGGGTATGGACTAAAAAATAAATGAAAGAAGTCTATTTCTTCTCGGCCACTACGCAAACATTGTTTAGGAAGAATTAAACATTTTCCCAAAGATCCCGAATTATAGACAGAAACTTACCCAAATTGAAATTAGAAGTATTGCAGATGACGAAAAAAGAAAGAAAGAAAGAAAAAATGCCATCTTAAACTTAATTTCCGAATAAATCCTGTTCGAGTTTGCTTGGAAAAGCATTGAGAGAAAAGAATTGATTAGCCTACCAACATTTTATTTCTATCACAATGTCGTCCACTTTGTTAATTCATTTTTGTAAAAGAAAGAAAGAAAGAATAAAAGAACGAACGAACGAACGAACGAACGAACGAACGAACAAACAAACAAACAAACAAACAAACAAACAAACAAACAAACAAACAAACAAACAAACAAACAAACAAACAAACAAACAAACAAACAAAAACATGCATAGCCTACGCATAGGCCTATTTTGAATTTGGAACAATCCGAAAAAAAAATCGCATAGGAAAAGGTTAGATGTAACAAATTAAAGGAGCCGAAGTGCTCTGAACATCATGAATTAAAAATTGATAGAGACCAATCTGACCAGAGTGCGTGTATACACAGGCTGATCTGGATCCATGTTGGTCTCACATGACATTTAAAAGCCCAGCTCCTCTTTTTCAAATTTTAACTGAAATATTTATAAGCATACATGTGCGTTTGTGAATATTTTATCTGATTGTTTACTAGTCAGTTTTGAACAGCTGTCGTATAACAAAATCTACATTATGTATTAAATAGGGACAGAATTTATTAAGCAAAGCCTGATGTGATTTCGGACAAACAAAAGTAGGCATATTTCATCGGTGTTAATCTAAAACCTCACAACTACAGCTTGATTAGAGCTGTACGTAGAACGAGATTTTATAACAACACCGACGACCGATAGAACAAGTCTATTTTAGCACAATATTTATCGCTATTTGAAATTAAAGATCGAAGTTGTCATTGACAGGCTGTAATATCGTCTAAAACCCATATGATTTTTGACCTTTCTAAAATGCTGTTGTTTGGGAATGGGTTAAGACAATTGCGAATTCCGCGTTTTCAAAATATCGTCGCTTTTCTAACCTCGAAACTGCAGTTTAAAACAATTCAGCTTTTTCAAAATATCGTCGCTTTTCTACAAAAAATCGTAACTGCAGTTTAAAACAAACTGCAGTTACGAGATTTTCGTTGAAAAGCAGCGATGTGTTCCATTGTCAAAATTGTAGGGCCTACTTTTGTAGACATAATATTTCTTAAAGACGTTCATCCGGAAAGGGATGATCCTTGATTGACAAGAAATACAAGTTATTTGCAATATAGTTGCAAACAGTCTCGAGGGTCGCGATTGTGTTTATTAAAACTAGGGGTGACTTTTGTGGATCAAAATGATATTGCTGCGATACTAGCCTATTCTCGGTGGGTAACCCACGTGACTTTTGGTAGGTTTTGTTTCAATTCTCAGCATATACTCTACGGATTTTGACGAGATAAAGTGTACCGAACGCGCATTTGAGAGGGTCATTCGCTGTTGTATCTCATTGTGCTACGAATCCAGTGGTTTCTTCAAGCATTCAAACGAAAGTTTTTTTCGGTGCACGTGAACGCTTCCCACTTTCGTTTTGTACCGAAAAATGTTTGAATGTTTGAAA
Organism: Fragum sueziense; assembly: GCA_963680895.1. NCBI lineage: Eukaryota > Metazoa > Mollusca > Bivalvia > Cardiida > Cardiidae > Fragum > Fragum sueziense. Next base: position 9,086,349 of record OY804597.1, read on the forward strand.
AACAACAACACTGGATTTCGAGCAGCGTGAGTTACAACCGGGAATGTCTCTCTCAAAGGCGCGTGTGATGCACTTAATCTCGTCAAATTCCGTAAACTGAGAAATGTAACAAAACATGCTTTGAAGCGGACGATTTTTTCAGTGTGAACGCTTCCCAAAAGTCACGAGGGTTACCCACCATTGAACAATTTGCTAAATACGATAGTTTCGAATTTTTAATTATTTTAACGTTTAAAATATGTTTCACTGGCAAAGGTGGAAAATTCAAAGCAAGGGGAGAAAACACCGGTAATTAGGCATTTCTCTATTTCTTGAATGTTTTTTCCATCTTATCATGTAAGGTCAAACTGAATGAATCCAGATAACACAATTTCATAATGTTATATTTCAATTAGATTGCATGTAAGGTAGGCATGCATCAAAACAATTACATTTTTTGTCGGGGTGAGTGGATGTTTTGCAATTTCATATGCGATTCTTTAATTGGCAAGTCAGAGTACAAAACTGTCAAAATGCTAAGAATACAAAGAAATGATAGAATAAGATAAAAACTTTGGGAAAAACATATCGAGTTTGATTCTGTTTATGTCGATTCCAGATTTAAAAGAGCTTGTGAAGGCAAAATGAACGGAAATTGAAAATTTTCTGGGAATATGTAACCTTAAATACGAGGGGTGACCCAAAAGTTCGTACACATCGCGCATATTAGAAGACGATATAGTGAATTGCACATTCAGCATAGTACTATGTGCCAATATTTTGGACAAAATAACCAAGTATAAGACAAAAAGCTTCTGCACTGTCCCACATATGCATATAGAGGTGCCGAATGGCGGCGCAACTCACGACGTCGCAAACAACGTTACTTTTTCTAAAGAAGTATCGTTGTAGCGGACACGTGTGCTGGCGACTATTAATGAAGACTGTTAGACAAACGGAAATTTTTAACACAAAAGATCGGGGATTTATTTTTTTTTTGCATGGCAAGTAGCCTATGCTTAGATAACATCAAGAAATGCACCGCGCATAGCAACGTAATTGTGTGATAAGCCATTAATTGCTGTTACCTTGTGAAAATTCCCAACGTTTAAAGTTTTCTTTGAAAATAGAAAATATAACGTTGTTTGTGACGCTGTGAAATTTGTCACAATTCGCTTCGCTTGTGAACATAGGCTAAAACAGAGCAGAAACTTTGGACTTTAGACCAACTTTTGGGTCATCACTCGTATATATTGTGGGAAAAGCAGAAAATGCAGATTGTCTGTTGGTTTCTTTGCGTAAACAGCTACGATCCAAGAATCGTTTGGTAAAACGTGAACGTAAATTACATAACACTTGTTTTACAGAGTAAAGATTATCAGGGTATATTTATATATTTCCTTACTCTTCTATTCACATAGCTTTGAAATATATCCCATTGTTCATTTAAAGTTTTGTGTCCTAGGTTCCCAACTACTATATGATCACAGTTACTGTTTTCATCATCAACGTTACACTTAACACAGTTCCCACCAAGACACATGTTATTTATGGTAAAAACCTCGAGATCTGGAACTCTGTTAGGTAAAAGACCGTACAGATAGACGTCATCCACCCAGAAAAATGGCGTCGACTTGGCGGCTTGGTACAACATCGGTGACAAATCGTTGGTGAAAACCACGAAAAACCCACTGCAATATGGCGGATACGTGGTTTGTCCGTGGAAATAAGACTCGTTTACAAACCATTTATTTCCCGGCTCCCGCAGTATTGGCATTGTTGTATAATGAAAACATAGCATTGTCTTCTTTCTGGCATCCATAAACGGAAGCACGAGATCAAAGATATGCCAAACATTGACGATGACGTCATCGTCGACCTTGACAATGACTGGTACATGTTGACAGTTGTCAGCCAGCCATCTATACGCCATCACGCCTTTATTAGTCAGATTGTGGTAGGTATCTATAAAGTCACCCTGCAGAATGTCGCCGTACTGTCGAGCCTCGTTCATGATACGTTCTTGTGTAATGTCACTAGACGTTAATCCCAGCAGAAACAACACCCTGACTGATCCGTGATGTTGGAAGTAGGACTGGTTCATCCAGGTGGCCCGTATAAACTGTCGATGATCGTGATGATCCGGCGCTGTATGAACGATCACAAGGAAGGACAGATCATCCACACTAGAACACAGATCCGGATTCTGGATGTGATACCCTCTGTTGTCGTTAGCTGTCACCGGAAATGCAGATTCTCCTATCAACTTGCTGAGATACGTCGAATTATACAATAGTGGAAAATCAGCTTTACTTCCACCTGGTTGATGATCGCTGCTTGAACGATTAGGTACAAAATGTTCATCAGATCGACTCGATCTCACACGTTGTGTGCACGAATAATTTAAGTGGAGTCGGATCAGCAACATCGTATAGAATGTAACCATTACTGAGAGCATACCAAATAATAAATTCCTAGACCTAAACATCGCCATGCTTCATTCGGGTAACAATTGAAATATTATTCCAACCATATCCTTGTTTTAATATGCTATTATGGTATTGAAATACCAACATAATAACAGGTGCTGTTCAACCCTTTCCTAAACAACACACGTTTTGAAAGCATTAATTTGAATGCTGAAATATGTCAATATTGAAAAGTGTGTAGGCCTACAGGCTATAAATCATAGAAGATATTGAAGGCAAAGAAAAAATCACTGATTATCTACAGATTCCTCTTTTCTCTCATTGTATTATCGATTTATTTCTACTGCGGAAGCCAAAACAAGGTTTTTTTTTGGGGGGGGGGGGGAAAGGGCTAAGAAATAACAAACTTTGGATCGAAAGTTTGCATATGATGAGACAGTGCTTTGGAAGTGGAACATGTTTAGTCTAATCAAGTGAGACGTTTCAAGAACATGCATTGCCAAGCAAGATTATTACTATGTCCGGCCACGTCCATCAGGTTTTCATTATTGTTAATTAATATACCTGTAATGTAGACACGGAGATGTGTGTGACAAGGCCTCACTTGCAGAGATAGGCATACACAGTTTATAAAAGGTTACAATGGCGAGTGATATTGCTAAAACATTGCCCAATTCCATGAACATGAATTTACCTGGCGAAACTTAATTTTATCGAAGAAAACGGGGAAAATGCGGGATATCATCATTGGCATCTTTTTCTTCAATGTTTTTTCCGAGTGTTTTCTATTAAAGTCACCAAAACGATGTATTATTTTGGAAAGGACAAAAAGAGGGCCATAATTGTCTTAAATTGCTCACCTTAACTGCTGTGACACAACGTCAAAAAGGATAGCAAATGCGCATGCGATTATGATTATACAAAAATAATAAACTCTCTAGAGATTAGTGAAAACAAATACACATGTTTTGTCTAGATAGGTGGCTTTTAGAGTGACACAACAAAGTAAAACAAAGCCTAAATTACTCGGGATTTTTTTACGACAATCAAGCTGGAAATTACATTCATGTATCCAATCCCCAAACAGCGATTATGCCACCGTCAGTAATCACTGTACAAACTCCAAACAGTTAGTTCTGTAAAGCATCAACGACTACATTCGCTGAAATCATGTGATGATGGTATAATCACATGACTGTGTAAAGATGGCGGATTGTTTGGCACACTCGGAGAAAGGTCACCCAGGCAAGTACTTCCTAGGTCATAGGGGGCTAAAATAGTTCTTTAAAATGGCCCCTTTTCTGGTGATTCCTTGCTCTCTGGATGAATGATTTTGAGCTAAGGTTTTCATTTTATGCTTTTGAGTGACACGTTTTCTCATTTTTGAGCCAGAATCCATATTTCTTTTCATGACTATTTGGTGTGTTTTGGTGCAAGGATACGCGTGACCACTATTCCGGTATCTCTTTTTTTGCATGGAAAAATACGCGGTAGGCCTACGTATGTTTGACTGAATTTTTTGAAGAATCCACTCCATGATGGTGGGTTCATTTCTCAGAAATTCCACGGGTCAAGGGTGGATCTGTACCAGTTTAGGCGCAGTTTTGACTCAACTAATGTTGTTTATTGTGTAATAATGTGTTGAAAAATGGGATTTTACATAGAGTTATATAGGAGCCATTCTGAGTGTACTGCAACCACTCGGGTGTTGTCAGGCTCTCGAAATCAGACGAGTTTTGACAACGGTTGGGACGGTTGGGACGTTATTTAAAACCACTGGTGGTGTACTAAAACAATTTTCGCCACAACAAGGTATAGATATTTTGCGTTTAAATGTGATTTATAGATTTTTTTTCTAATGACAATGAACTTGTTCTAAAAATAGACCGGGTTTGCCGTTTTGTATTGACAAACTGTCGGTGTTGTTATAAAATCTCGTAACTACGGTTTCGATAAAGCCGTAAATACACAAAACCGACGGAATACATTGATCGCGAAAAAGCGTCCCTCGCTTTGGCCGAGTTCACCACAAGTGAAACGTGTTTTCATAAAACGTGTATTTTTTATTCTGTTTTTATTCGAGAGACAGGGCGGAAGCCTAGTAAACGGTGATTACATTTAAGCTTGAGGAGAATCAACCTTCTCTCAATGGGGAGAATCACGTGATTGACAATGGTATTGAACACGGAAAATGGCGACGAAATGACCGCTTCGGCGTGAAAACTCTAATTTTGGAAAGGTATGTATTCAGTCTACCTAGTTTCTCAGACAAGCCACCTATCCTAAAGTACCCGCTGTTGTCTAGGATTTTCAGAGATACCCAACTTTCCCCTATCAGTTCGCTGTATTAAGAGAACACTTAAAGAATATTTTCGAAATTGCCAAAATTTTGGATGTGTGTTAAGCACGCCACATCATATTTACAGCTTTATTTCTTACACAAAGAACTCTCTGATCACACTTTATACTTCCAGATCGTTTTTGATAGATGGCATTTCATTCTAGTCCATTTACAATGTCCATTTTGTCTGTATTAAGTTTATTTACGAAAACGATGTTAAACACACGTAAATTTCTGTAGTGTTTGGCACGCCAAGTTCTAGTGAGTGTGATGTTAAACACGCACACAGTTGCTCGTGTACTAAGAAATACACGGATATTGGACAAATTGGTTTTTTATTCATTACCTAATGTGATTGAAATCCGGCGTTAACTTACAATAACATATGACAGACATCGTTAGGGGTAATCTTGAATTAAAATAAAAAGAACGAAATCGACTTTAATTGCTCTAACTTATCAAATTTCTTGTTATATCATTTTCCATGACATATATGTGCAAACACAATGAGTCTGAACTGGACTGTGATGTCCTCGTTGCATAGTTTACGGTTTAAATCGCTTCCAGAATCTTGAACGTGTTTATTCCATTGGTCAGAATAAAATTTTGTAGAAGGTGACCCTTTATTTGTCCCTGTCAGATTTTACTGTCATACCCAAACCGGATTTTAAGTGGATTGTTCTTAACATATATGCTATTTATTGAAAAAACGGTTACTTTTTTAACTGCTTTCAACATATACCATTACCATTTGCTTCTTTTCTCACATGAATCGAAATAAGTCTCGGCTTTCATTACAGAAGCCAAAAGACGAAACACACAGTCTGGAACCAAGAGGAAGCAAGCAATCCCTTTAAAATCGGAAATTCAGATTAAGAGTCCTTATACATCTACATTGTACCGAGCTTCACCTGAAGAATCATCGTAACATATAGTGCTTCACCATTGAAGAAACGTTTTTAAAAAAAGTACAGGCAAGAACGCAGTTATACAATTCAGAACATACAACTTAGAATGCTAAATCCGTGCCTGAATTTGGATTTCTTATCAAAATTCTGAAAATAATGACTCAACAGGAGTTCTTTAACAGATCAGTGAATTACTTCCGTCTGTCGTCAGGAGTGGACAGGACATTTTTTAAGTGAAAGACGGAGTTTTTCCATTGAATATCATTTCATTGCTCTTGTTTGAAGACACAGAAAAGTGGTTTGAAAATGACTCCGAAACTGACGAAAACCTTCTGGAAACTGGAATATAGACTCTTTGTTGAAAGGTTAATAAATTTTATGAGTGGTGCGAAGAGTCAGGATGATACCGTCATGAAAGTTTGTTGGCGTGGTCAGTACTCTCCTACATATAGATCTGCAGATATTAATTTTGCCGTTCCAAATCCGAAGATTATCCGATCAATTATTCCGTATGATTTCACTGGAGAAAAAAAAAACAACAACAACAGGTATAGATGGAGACTTTACGGCAGTTTTTGGCGGAGAATATTCGAAGGAAATCAGCGTGTCTGTCGTTTGACGTCAAAATAAATAAACAGGGGTTGACGGAAGAATTTGTTATTGTGGATCTATTAGGCTTCGAAATGGAAGACAAGAAAGACGTTGGTGATGTTATAAACAATTTTTCAAAAAAAAAACCTTTCAAGTGGCCGTCTTGATTCTCTTACAGATAGTAACAAAGCTAACGTCACGCTTTATTGGATAGAATTGAAACATATTCTATAATATCATTGTATCGCATGTGTAATTGATTCATTTCTATACCGACAGTGTAAAGTACACCAAACCTTAATGAAACAGTATTTTGTCACCCTCAAATGTGCTTTTTTCCCAATAATGTGCCAGACTTTAACTGTGCATTGTTCAGATGTAATCTCTTAAATGTTCGAAATATTTCAATCCACATAATATATCTCCGTAGACACAAATCAGTCAACACATTCTACATAACTATGGTACATTTGCGTCTTTAACACCACGCTCACAAGAACTCGGCGTGCCAAACACTACAGCAATGTACGTGTGTTTAACATCTTTATCGTAAATACGCTCAATAAAGACAACATGGGCCATGTAAATGGACTAGAATGAAATGTCAATGATAAAAACGGGTCTGGAAATATACCGTGTGAACAGAGAATTCTTTAGGTAAGAAGTAAAGCTGTAAATATGATGCGACGTGCTTAACACACATCCAAAATTTTCGCAATTTCGAAAATATTCTTTAAGTGTTCTCTAAATACAACGACCAGATAGCGGAAAGTTGGGTATCTGTGAAAGCCTTAGACAATAGCGGGTACTTTAGGATAGGTGGTTTGTCTGAGAAACTACGTGTTTTGAATACATACCTTTCTAAAGTTTGAATTTTCACGCCGAAGCGGTCATTTCGTCGCCATTTTTTCGTGTTCAATACCATTGTCAATCACGTGATTCTCCCCATTGTTCTCTATTAGCGGTACATCGTCGGTAATAGTGCAAAACATTATAACTACAGCGTGAATCAAGCTTTAGTTACTAGGTTTTATAACAACACATTTTACAATCGCACATTCTTTAAATGTCGAAATGTGTTCATGCTCGTGCGGCACCGTCACAAATCTGTTGCGTTAGTGACGTTAACGTATGCAATTATGTTGACGTACAGTTGTTACACGCAGCTGACCGAGACGTGGGTGGTCTGTAAATCTTGCCGTCTCATAAACCTTGGAACTGTCGATTCGACTACATTAAAGCGTCTAGCTACCTTCATTTGCGAAACACCGCAAACGAAAAGCAAAAAAAAAAAAAAAAAAAAAAAAAAAAAAACAACAACAACAACAACAACAAAAAAAAAAAAAAAAAAAAAAAAAAAACTCCTTTTTCGCAAAGTAAGCCTCATCATTTTGTACACAATTTTCTTTCGTTGTTCTCGTATGTTTTCAATAAGTAAATCAAAGTGGCAATTTGTACACAAAAAATCTTAGCGTGGTATGAATGCACGAGACACACGAGCATTTAGTGATGGGCGGTTCAGATGTGCAGATAGTGTACAGAAAACACGACAAAATCGCTGGGGCTTCAAGTGTATAAATTTTCTCATACATGTCCCCAAATATGGTGCCGATCAAGGCAATAGGAAAGGAATGGTTAATGAAAACGTGTTTTGCGTTTTTAAATAGTGTCAGTTTATTTTTGGCTGATGCCGGTAACATTTAAATTATCGAATCAAAATCATTCAGTTTCATCTTGTTTGATTACGTATACAATACGTCGCTTCTATTTTTGGGTTAAGCCGGTAATTTGAAGCGTCAGCCAATGAAAGTTTGTATCAGATTTTTCAATTGTTTTGTTGTGTATAGCCAACGATTGGATACCGAAATCCCACCAAGGCCCCGAGATTAGACGTGGAATGACCCCGCGGGAACAGAGCATCATTCTATCACAATGGATTGAAGAGAGAATGTGCTCTGTTCCTAAGAGAGTATGGTCTCGTAAGCGGACGACTTTTAACGAATGGGTGCGTCGTTAAAAATATTTCCATAATTATTTCTGTTTTTCCTATTTCAAGTTCACATCTAACAAATTACGGTCTTGAAACATGATCGAAGTTGTGTTTCGTTTTTAGAATAAAAAACCCAAACCACCTAAGTTCATATCGTCCAAAGTCTTGACATAAAGATTAAGGTGAGACCAAGCTCTGTTACAACGCGTTTTGTAATAAACCTGCAAAATGTAATAAGTATTACAAAACGCGTTGCGATGACATGAAATGTAATAAAATTATGTACAACGCGTTATGTAATAAAGTCGCAATATGTAATAACTTTTTTTCATCAACCCAAATTTCTTTAAAACTTGATGCCGTTGATTGAGTTGGAATGTTGTAAGCATGAAAATGGCAATTTCAACATAATTTTCTAGCAAATATTCTAAGATCATTATGAGAATTCGGAATTTTGATATCAGCATGCATTCTTTTTATCAAATTTCTAACTGCATATGGATTCAAATAAGTTACTTTTTATCATCATCATGCAAGAACTTGAGTTTGAAAAAGAAGTTATTTACAAAACGCATTGCGATGACATGAAATGTAATAACATTATGTACAACGCGTTCTGTAATAAAGTTGCAATATGTAATAACTCTTTTCACCGACCCATAAATTCGTTCAGAACTTACCGTCGTTGATTAAAAAGGATTGTGGTAAGCAAGAAAAAGGCAATTTCGATTTTGTTTTTAGGCAAATTTTGTAAGATCAAACTTTGTACAAAATTATGGGTCGGTGAAAATGGTTATTACATATTGCGACTTTATTACATAACGCGTTGTACATGATTTTATTACATTTCATGTCATCGCAACGCGTTTTGTAATAAACTATTTTCAACTTTTCCATAATCAATATCTTGCATTATAATTATGAATGTTTGCGTATTTGAATCAGTACGCGATTAGAAATTTGATAAGAAGGAGATATTTGTCGATATCAAAATTTCATTTACTTACACTGATCTTAGAAGATTAGCCTAGAAAATGATGTCGAAATTGCATTTTTCTTGTCTATAACATCCCCACTCAATTAACGGCATCAAACGTTGAATGAAAGCTGTATCAGTGAAAATAGTTATTACATTTTGCGACTTTATTACATAACGCGTTGTACATAATTTTATTACATTCCATGTCATCGCAACGCGTTTTGTAATAAATTATTTTCAACTTTTCCATAATCAATTTCTTGCATTATAAGGATTTAATAAAACTTATTTGAATCAATGTACAGTTACAATTTTTGATAAAAAGGAGACATTTGTCCATATCAAAATTTCATTTTCTCACAATGATTCTTACAATTTTTTACCTAGTAAATGATATCAAAATCGCCCTTCCTTGCCTACAGCATTACCACTTAATCAACGGCATCAAATTTTGAATGGAATTTGTGTCGATGAAAAAGGTTATTACATATTGCAACTTTATTACATAACGCGTTGTACATAATTTTATTACATTTCATGTCATCGCAACACGTTTTGTAATACTTGTTACATTTTGCAGGTTTATTACAAAACGCGTTGTAACAAAGCTCTACGATGGAGATTGTCGTGCAATAATTAGCGTTTGTCCATGTTCGGCCTATTTGTTGTTAGCGCACGTGAGCATGGCCGTGGATCACAACAATAGAGAATTTGATTTTATTGGGGTTTTACGCCGTTTTCAACTACCAGGGTCCACCGCCGAATGTTTACGACCGCGCCCGAATAGGTTCGGATACGTTACGTCACCGCTCGAAAAAATCCGATGTTTTATGAACCTCAAAATGGCCTCATACGGGTATTCTACTTTAACTGAAAAGTTGACAGAACGGTCTCTGCAAAACAAAAATGAGTCGCCAAGACAGGATGAAAATTGTTTCATAGGGAAAAATGTATTTTCCTGACATACGTTGAATGTGAAATTAAATGTAGGCCTATGAAAATCTCGTTATGATAACATTTTTGTACAATATGTTCTTCCTCCTTATCATTCAACATTTTACAGATGTTTTCTGTATGCCTTTAATTATTCCATACAAAACAACTCAAATGCCTTCCTTAGTGCTAAAATGGCACATTTTTACTGGATGTTTTTTTTTTGTAAAAACGTCCCTTTAAAATTATGCCCCATGTATCCAACATAGAAGTTTTCTGTATATGTATAAGGTTATGCCCATGGGCCTCTTTCCACCGCCGAATGTTTACGACCGCGCCCGAATAGGTTCGGATACGTTACGTCACCGCTCGAAAAAATCCGATGTTTTATGAACCTCAAAATGGCCTCATACGGGTATTCTACTTTAACTGAAAAGTTGACAGAACGGTCTCTGCAAAACAAAAATGAGTCGCCAAGACAGGATGAAAATTGTTTCATAGGGAAAAATGTATTTTCCTGACATACGTTGAATGTGAAATTAAATGTAGGCCTATGAAAATCTCGTTATGATAACATTTTTGTACAATATGTTCTTCCTCTTTATCATTCAACATTTTACAGATGTTTTCTGTATGCCTTTAATTATTCCATACAAAACAACTCAAATGCCTTCCTTAGTGCTAAAATGGCACATTTTTACTGGATGTTTTTTTTTGTAAAAACGTCCCTTTAAAATTATGCCCCATGTATCCAACATAGAAGTTTTCTGTATATATAAGGTTATGCCCATGGGCCTCTGTGGTAAAAAAATCCAGGTGACGCGTTCGTGGGAGAAACTATTTTTTGGACATCCTTAGACATAAATAGTAGCATAAACATGTGACATCTTAGCAAAATAAGGGGTATTTGGGTCGTAGTTCTGGAATAGTCAAAGAGACCCAGAAAACCTTTTCAATGTGGATGATAAGAGGTGGGGGCATGTTGTACAAAAAAGATGCCGTCAATGCGACTTTTCAAACATTTCCAGAATGTGATTTGCATGATTCATGAACCTTGCCCTTTCTTCTTTGTAGACATATTCGGTGTTATTGCAAAACGCCGTAACTACAGCTTTAAATATAAGCTGTAGATACGAGAATTTGCAATAACTTACAATATACTTTATCGTGTCCCAAATTCTTTCTTGTCAATCTAGTACATGTATGGTCATTCCCGCGAAATACTCGGAATTCATTCCTGGTCTACCAATAGGCTAAATTTATATTAACCATTTCCCAAACATTGTTAATTTTGGTAGAGCTAATAGAAAAAAATCATGGAAAGCACCAATCACTTTTTCCTCCTTTTGGCACATTTGCCTTTCTATAGTGTATCACATCTATTTTGTCACCTACAGCAGCGTTGAAATGGCCCCACCCTAAAATTGTGTTATTCGGGAAATGGTTATTCCGGATAGGGTAAATACACGCTGAATGCCGCCAGAAACTCAACATTGTACGAGCTTACATCTGTTACATCGACGGTACTAAGCGTAACAGCAAACCCGTATTTGCTTACATTCTAAATTACACTGTAACATTTCTAACTATCAATAACTGTCCAAATCGTCGCTTTCCTACGACTACCCCGTAACTACAGATTCATTAACCCTCTCCCAAACGGCAAACTTTTAGGGTGATCCACTTCAAAAACTGCCACAAATGACAAAATGGATGTTATTAAAGATAGGATTTTTGAAAAATATGGCACAGAAAATATTGAGACAAAATGAGAAACTGCTGGTTATCAGCAGTTTCTTCTTTTGTTTCAATGTTTCCCAAGCCTTTTCTATTAGGGACGTCAGAACCAGGCCTTTTTTGGGAAAGGATTAAAGAGACATCACATTCCTATTTCATATTTAAAGTGTTTCTTGATGCCATGATTGGTAATTCTAACGCGTTTAAATGCTATCGTTTTTTATTGTTGCTGATAAGCCATAGAAACGCCTTAACAATTGAGACAGAAATAGTAAATCCCATTTACCTTTGAACTGTCGTTTACCACAATTAACCTTTCCCAAACGACAAAATTTTAGGGTGATCCAATTTGAAAGCTGCTGCAGTCAACACAATTGATGATAATAAAGACATGATTGGTGTTAAATATGGCACAGAAAATATTGAGGCAAAAGGAGAAACTGCTGGTTTCTCAATGTTTTCCAAAGCCATTTCTGTTAGAGACGTCAAGACCAGGTCTGGTTTGGGAAAGGGTTAACTTAATTTTAAAAAAATATACTCCTCGTAAACGGAGCAATAATTTGGCTTGACATTTTCAGAATTTTCATAAGAAAATAAAGCTCTTTCAGAAAAAAATACAAAATAAAAATAAATGTAGAATTTATAAGAAATATCTATGAAATATCCCTTTAAAAGCTGTGATTGAAAGGGGTTGGAAGGAAAGAGGCGAAGTATGGGTGGAACGAGGCCCCGGTTTCTCGAAAAAAACTTATATTATTTTTTATTTATTATTTTATTAGATAACAAAAGACAATATGTCTATCTTGTACATGTACAAAACAATTGAAAGCATAAACGGTTCCAGGTTGTTGGCAATGTAACTGAAAATTTGAAATGATAATCATAATGAAATTAACAAGTTCAATTGATGGAGAAAAGTTTAGGTTGTCCAAAAGGTTATGATTTGTCTTCTCTCTCATACTCATGAGAACATGCTCAACTTCAATCGAATACTCTCCAACGTTGAAGGGTATTCGATTGAAGTTCACGTGGATTACGTGCGATTTAAGCACGGTGCTCAGATTTGAGACATGAGAACATACTTAAGTTTTTTCGAGAAACCGGGGCCAGATGTGGTATCATACAATTTTCCGGACGTGATCGTAGACCATTCGGCGGTTTCCGATCTATACGGAAACATTACGAAGGGGAAAATCTGCCACCGAATGATTACGGCAACGCCCGAAAAATACCGACGTCCTGTAAATTTCTATTATATGTATTCCTTTAAATCTTTTAACCTTGATACACATTTGTATGCCTTCTACTTTCTATGTGTGTTCATTATTTTTGTTTATCAAGCGAATAACATCAAAATAGTGTTAGTCACTGTATCAAAAGTTACATGGTCGAAATCTTTGTTATCCCACGTACTCGACCGTAAAATTAAAATTTGACCACGACGAACACCCGATAGATATTGATTTCAAGCATAAGAGCTATTTTCAGTCAACTTAAAATGAATAAATTTGAAGCATGGGACAAAACGCTCCAGGGGCGTTTTACCCCACCGGGAGGGGCGTTTTGCCCCAAGTTTGGGGCAAAACGCCCCTTTTGAAAAATTATTATTTTTGCCTATAAAATGCATATTTCAATTCGCAAAGCCAAAATCACGCGTCATAATGTTCAGCTGGCTCTAAGCTTTGTAACACTGCAAAAAATACATCATTATCGCCATTCGTTTTGAAGATAATGACCAAAAACAATTTGGGGGGCGTTTTGCCCCACCTTACCCTACATAATTATGATATTCCTCTTTGTTGTAAATGATTTTCACTATGTTTCTTATATCTTAATTCAAATTATTATATTAATATGAATCTAGGCCTATGGGTACATTGTAGTGTTGCGCCTGTCACTAGCAGATTACCTGAAAAGTGATCTGTTGGTGAGATGTGCGACACACCACTGTAAGCAGTGTCAGCATGGCTACTGAAATGTCTGAACATTTCAATAGGCATGCTCTCACTATCCAGAAAAATCTAGGGATCTTCCCGTTTTCAAATCTGAAAAACCACAAAAAGACTAGGAAAAAGACGCAGTCATAAATTAAAGCCTATAAATCTATTAGAACAGACACAGGATCGACACTTCTCTCACCATGATAATAGTTACTGCACTAGTTTATTATATCTAATATTGTACAAAATTTGTACTTTAGATGATGAATAAAGGTTATGTTATGTGTTATGCGAGTATGATCGATCATTTTGTTTGCTCGTCAATAACTTTTTTATCAGTTTCTTTTTGAAAAAATGCCTTATCATAAAATATATTGACATATCAAATGATCGATTCACGTGAAACCCCGATAACATCGACATAGAAATAAGTCGACATTTGAGAATAGCATGGGTCCAGACCAGCCTGTGCATACGCACAGTCTGATCCAGATCCATATTGTTCTCCAATAGCTTCTCTATCACCAGAAGCAACTGTAAGTTAATAAGTTGGGCCCATTTTAGACTATACATTTTATTACAGGCTTATCTCGAAACTCAATTTTCCAAAATGGCCCTTTTTCAGATTCAGACTCGTTCATCTTTATTTCTCTCAACGATTTTATAAAGACGTTGGATGTCGGGTACTGCTGAACTTGAATATAGAGAAATCTTGATTTTGTCAATTTGGAAAAGGGTAATGGATTTATGTTATTGTTTGTTGAAAACTGTTTGGACTTTGAATGACAATGAATTTTGTGCTAAAAATAGACATGGTTTACGGTTATGTTTTGATAAACCGTCAGTGTTGTTATAAAATCTCGTAACTACGGCTTGAATCAAGCCGTAGTTGCGAGATTTTATAACAACACCTACAAAATACTAGTGTTTGTCCGAAATTACGTCACAGTTAATTGAATAAAATCATTCCCTATTGGATTGCAACAGGTTGTCTTGCATAAGGATAAAATTTCAGATTGTTGCATGCAGTAGTCACGGTGGATAATCATGTGATGCAACAATTTCTGAAAATCTTCAATAATTTTGTTAATACGGGACCGATTTCAATTCGGTTTGAAGCAGAGAAGGTGGACAGGCGTCAAGCATTACATGAAAATGTTGGATTTTTAAAAAATCAACTGATAAAAAAGTTATTGAAGATAACCCAAAATTTTGGTTTTTCTTCAATAACTTTTTTATCAGTTGATTTTTCAAAATTCTACCACGTCCAGGTTATTTCTGACATTTTCCCGCCTTCTCTGCTTCAAACCGAATTCAAATTGGTCAAGTATTGACAAAGTTATTGTAGATTATCGGAAATTCTAAGTCACGTGATTATACACCGTGGTAGTTTTCGTAGAAAAGCGACAAAATAAATAAAAGCTTTCTCCTGCAAAAAGAGAACAGCTTGAGTAAGTTACATTTTTTCCAAACAAGACATGCTTTTGACGCCCATAATAGAAGATGCTGAGGTGGGGATGTGGTGGGGGGGGGGGAGGCTGGGGTCTCGAGTCAAACATTGAAACAGCATTGAAACAAATTGCTGATAATCAGCATTTTCTCCTAATATTTTCTGGGCTTTGCTGTAAACAAATTTTTTCTTCATAAATGCCTATGCAGTAGCATTCAAATGGAACTATTTTTTTGTGGAAAGGGTTAATCCTGTTCCAAACAACAAACAATTATAATGTTCCCAATTGAACACTGCTTTGTAGACGACAAAATGGATTAAGATGAAATAGAAAATTGTTGTCATTACATAGAAAAGCGAGAAAATGTTGTATTCTTTTTCTTTGATGATTGTTGACATATTTAAAGAAACGGGGTTTCCGCGCGATGTATTTTGGAAACATGGTTTTAAAATTGATTATCGGGGAGTGAGTTCATTTCGCAACCCAGGTTCGACTCGACGACAAATCGGGGTTCCATCTGAACAGCCTCAGATGGGTCGCTAGTGATATCCACCTATTCAGGAAAATATGTACTCTTACGAGTTTTTTTTCTCAAGCATCTGTATCACTGATATTCGACAGTATCATGGCCTATGTACATACTGATCAATGATTATGACAGCAATTATTATTACTAGTATAAGATCGAATGACAGCGATCTGGATTTATTACGTTTAAGTGACCCGTTTACGTGTATTGTGCTAAGAAGATGATGCAATGGATCTGCAACAGTCAAAATGGTACCTGGATGATCGGGTGGATATGTGTATAGATAGGGACATTGCTATTCTCAAATGTCCGTTGATAATGATATGAAGATTTAGATTGCGTATTGTACTCCACTGCCATTTTCCCGACGGCACGTTCCCAATTTCTGCTTTGTGTGCACATCTGTAGATGTAAGGATGCTGCGGTAGTACTGGTATGAGGAATCCATGGTTCTAGGTGCTCCAATTCATCTTGTATTTTATTTCAGCAAAAATATGTATTGAATTTGATTGTTTTGTAACCACAGCCAGGGAAAAATTGGTTGTTTACTCTAAACACTAATAAAAATCAAAGTGCTTGGAGCACTGTATTTAGACGTCTCTGATTGATTGAGTGGAATTGTATGTAAATGATCGGCGTTTCATTACTTCATTTCGTTGAATTTGTGTTTAGATCGATTCTAAATCATTTTCCCTAACGATGGTGGAGATAAAAGTCGAAAAAAGATTATCTATCGTTCACGTACAATCCCGCTCAATCAATTAGGGACGTCCAATTACAGTGCTCTCAGCACTTTGATTGTTCTAAACTTAGGTAAATGTGCTTCAGTGACGTATGCAAATAGCCACGGAAATCAGTATAAGTTCAATGTGGTCAGACAATAACAAAACAAATATCGATCCCCGTATTGTTTGACCAAATACCCGAGATTCATCGTTTTCCGTAAGCGTATTCCGGCATTTATCGGCGTATTCGGTAGTTTCCGCGTGTTTATACCCTGCGCTGTGAAAAATGTTAACTTTATTTCTGCATGATCTCATTGAACAAAGAACTAGCGCAGTGGAAAAACGCTAGACTCTCAATTACAGAGACTCAAGATCGAACCCAGCATTTTACCGATGAAACTATTGTTAAGCTTTTTTTCTTTCTTTTTCCTATGAAATGGAATACTTAATTAATTTATTAATTTATTGATTGATCAAATATTCATTTTTTTTTTAATTTTCACAATAATTATAGTTCACTAAATATCATTTATAATCTTCCCTTGACCGTTGCTTTTATGATGACAATGTATTGGTCTCTCGTAGCTTTTGCGAAATCCAAAAGACGTTGACCCTGCTGACTCCAGTTGTATTGATGGTTAAGCGAGTAAAAAGGTTCTGGGTCCCCCAGTTGTCTAAAAAAGTTGCAGCATCAGCAAACACGTTTTCAAGTGAACTGACTGAGGTTTACAAAATGTATGCATGCGTATGAAAAAAAAAAAAAAAAAAAAAAAAAAAAAAAAAAAAAAAAAATAAATGTTGAAAGTAAAAATAATTAAACTAAAGCGCTACTGGGATACGAACCACGGACAGGTGGTTCACAGGAGAGCCGCCTTACACACTAGGCCACTATTATTCGGTTGACGTTGCGTAGTGTATATAGTGTATAACAGTACTTATACAGATTATAGTCCCGATGTAGAAAATACGGAAAGACCCGAATATTAACGGAATATGCAAGGAGTCTCAGTTCAATCTGGTCAAACAATAACATATTCACGGGTGGTAAACTTTGGAACGACCTCCAAAAAGAGGTAGTGAATTTCTGTTCCCATAGCACATCCGGGAACTCGCGAGGTCGGTCCAATGGCTAAAAACGTGTAAACAAAGGTAGGTGTCGGCGGTTCTTTTGATTGTTTTCGAGGTTTCTAGCGAAAAATGGACAATTATGGCAATGCTATGTCGTGTAAAAATGACTTCTCGACGCATACGGCCCAAAACTGCGGTCGAAACCGAAGTAATTTCCGCTGGATCGTTTTTAAAAGTTCGAACACGATATTGCTTTTTCACAACAGTTTGTCAACAACTGTCACCTTTTTGTATAATTTGTGGTTTTCCGCGAAGAATACAGCCCGGTACGTTCGTCCTGGGGAAACGAGTACTCTGTATCACATATCATGTTAAAAACGGCAACGAGGCGTTTTATTTAAGAAAATGATTGAGAAAATTCCAGTAGAGGTCGTTCCAATAAGGTAGAGCTTGTTCAAATTTGAATGAGATCGTTCCCAGTGCTCTCCTGTTTTATACAATGAAATAATACCTGTGATATCAGACCAGATAAATTAAGACAAAATTAATGATGGCGTTTGAAATATCAGAATTATCGTCATATCAGAGGCGTCGTTTTGTCTTGTGTGGTGACTTTGTTTTACATGAAAATCTGTTTCTGATGTTTTTTAAACTCTATGGATCTCTTGAAATGCACTTTTAGCTCACCTAAGCACGAAGTGCTCGAGGTGCGCTGTTGTGGTCACTTTTTGTAAGTCGTCCATCCGTCTGTCTGTCTGTCCGTCTACACTCTAGCATCCGCAAGCTTTATAAGCCAATCTTAAACAAACTTGGTCAAAATAATGATGGTCGTAAGTTCTTGGATGAGTTCGATTATGAGCCTAATCGAACCAGAATGTACTGAGTGATCTGCCTTTGAATGTCAAAAAGGCTGTTTTTGACTTTGTTTACACTTTAGCATCTACAATGTACAAATATTGATCAATCAAGACAAGACTTGGACAGAAACGTTGATGATAATAACATCTGTAACATAATCTCGCTTTTTTCCCAATTATGTTAGTCTTCTCTATGTGACCGTATAGTGGATTTTACGATAAAACAAACAACTCCTTTGTAGACAATACACTGTTTAATCTATTTCGTCTATATTTAAGTCTCTACATCCAATTCCACAATGACATAACAACGTCTTATTAAAACCCTATCCAATCTCAAACTGATCTTGATCCATCTCTTTTCTATATCTACAATTGTCTATTCTGATCTAAATCAATCGCTTAATAACATCTCTCGGTTCTAGAGCTAATTGCTCAGAACTCATTCTCTAATAGATCTTTCTACATTTCATACTAAGCTCGTCCCATGCTTCTCTCTCCCGTGTTACCCGAGAACACTGTATTTTATATGACAGACAACAACGAATCAAAACACTAAACTAGCATGGTGCAAGAGTATTGGTCAGTGGTCAAATCCCTAACTTCATTCATCAAAACTCTATGACAGCAGGGCGTCCCCGGACTGCCTAGAATCTTGTATATTGACAAATCAATATCTTATACTATCATATTCTCTTCTTTGATAATAAGGAGTTTTGTCCCATTATATTACACATCTTTGGCAATTTAATTTTCAGCCTAATTGAAAATGCACCTCTGGAGTTATCTGCCGTTGATTTTAACAAAATTGCCATTTTCGACCTTGTTTCCGCTCTAGCATCCACAAATATTTATCAATCATCACAAAACTTGGACAGAATATTATTTAACATAAGATCTTGTATAGGTAAACTTTTCAGCCTGATTAGAATGATACATCTTGAGTTATCTGCCCTCGAATTTGACAAAAGTGCGATTTTCGACTTTACTTTCACTCTTCAGCATTCACAGTTTCTTTCAATCAAAATTATATCCAAAGAAATAAGATCTTAAGATAATAAGATATTACTTAAAAGAAAATTTAAGCCTAATCAGAATGCATCTTGAGTTATCTGCTTTTAATTTTGACAAAATTACCATTTTGGACTTTGTTTTCACTAGTCTAGCCACTACAAATATTTTTCAATTAAGAAAAAAAACTTGGACTGAATATTGTTGACCATAGGATCTTGCATGGGTAAAACTTTCATCCTGATAAGAATGATGCATCTTGAGTTATCTGCCCTCGAATTTGACAAAACTGCAATTTTCGACTTTACTTTCACTCTTCAGCATTCACTATTTCTTCGAACTCATCCAAGAACTTACGACCATCATTATTTTGACCAAGTTTGTTTAAGATTGGCTTATAAAGCTTGCGGATGCTAGAGTGTAGACGGACAGACAGACAGACGGATGGACGACTGACAAAAAGTGACCACAATAGCGCACCTCGAGCACTTCGTGCTCAGGTGAGCTAAAAGTGCATTTCAAGAGATCCATGCGTAGAGTTTAAGTTGAGATTAAGAAACATAAGAAACAGACTTTCATGTAAAACATAGAAACCACACAAGACAAAACGACGCCTCTGATATGACGATAATTCTGATATTTCAAACGCCATCATTATTTTTTGTCTTAGTTTAGCTGGTCTGATATCACAGGTATTATTTCATTGTATAAAACAGGAGAGCACTGGGAACGATCTCATTCAAATTTGAACAAGCTCTACCTTATTGGAACGACATCTACTGGAATTTTCTCAATCATTTTCTAAGATAATGCGCCCCGTTGCCGTTTTTAACAGGATATATGATACAGAGTACTCGTTTCCCCAGGACGAACGTACCGGGGCTATATTTTTCGCGGAAAACCACAAATTATGCAAACAGGTGACAGTTGTTGACAAACTGTTGTGAAAAAGCAATATCGTGTTCGAACTTTTAAAAACGATCCAGCGAAAATTACTTCGGTTTCGACCGCAGTTTTGGGCCGTATACGTGGAGAAGTCATTTTTACACGACATAGCATTGCCATAATTGTCCATTTTTCGCTAGAAACATCGAAAACAATCAAAAGAACCACCAACACCTACCTTTGTTTACACGTTTTTAGCCATTGGACCGACCTCGCGAGTTCCCGGATGTGCTATGGGAACAGAAATTCACTACCTCTTTTTGGAGGTCGTTCCAAAGTTTACCACCCGTGATATTGCGGTATACCCGTTTTGTGATCGTGTTGATATTGACGCCTGGGAAACAAGCACGGTGTTTAGATTTTTAGACCGGAGAAGGTAAAAGAGGGAAAAATGATCAGACTGGAACCCAGTCTACGAAAAGGCGTAAGGTCGCCACATTCAAAGTTTCGTGTTTTCGCATGGTGACCTTTCACCCCGCCAGGCGAAAAGACGAAAGTACGATAGATTACTGTCTTGGGTGGCGGGCGCCAGGTGAAGATACGAAATGGCATAAATTAGCCGACATATCAAACAGACGTTAACTTTTGTCTTGTTTATTCTTGTACATTATCGGTATTTTAGCAGAGCAAGATAAGCCTGCACAGATCAAGATCAATCTGCAATTCAAACATTATAATATTATGACGACGTATATTTTTTTTCCAATTCAATAGTAGTGGTAAACACTTTTCGCAGTAATTTTGTATTTCACTCTGAACTCTTTTCGAAACAGACACTTGTTTTGACCTCCCTGAACCCCATTATTAGATGGCAGAATGACTTTTCCAAAGTCAAAGATAGTGTAGACGACAATTTCAAGTGAATGGAATTTTGCAATTTTTCGTCTCTCATGGTAGAAAACTTAGTGGAAAATGAAAAAAATGCCTGGAGCAAGCACTTTCTTAATTTCCCCCGATGTTTTCCAAACCCACCATCTTGCAGGGAGTGAAAAAGCCATTTTTGTGTGGTACTGGCTAAATAAGAATGCTTGGAATAGAAGGACAATAGAAATGCCTAGGACTATAGTCCGGTCACGATATCATGGCACCTGTTTTCAAATTCTACATATAATATGTAAACAACACAATTCCAAACCCCAAACTACATTATTTCTTGGTCTAGGCCTACATTAAAGTGACATTTCATAATAATTTTTACATAAATTTTACCTTTATTCTACCTGAAAGAGCATGTTTTCTAATGAAAATTCTGAAAATTTCAAGCCAAAATATTGAACCGTTTACAAGAAATAAATATTTTTGTGCTAAAATTAAACAAATTGTTGTGGACAACAGTTCATATTTATATTGAATTTGTCATTTCTGTCTCAACTTTAAAGGCGTATTTTTCGCTTATTGATAACAACTTTAAAAAACTGATAGCATTTCTACGCATTAGAATAAACAATCTTTGCATCAAGACATACTTTTAAGAAATGAAAAAATTGTGAAATGCCACTTTAACGATTCACGTAAATAGTTTCTGCTTTAATTTTGTGAATTCTGTATGATAAATTTTATCGTCTCTATTTGTTTTTACTTTTGACCACTGTACAACTTTATCATCTTGTATATGAAGGATCAAACATGTTATATTGTCTTTTCATCGCTGTTTTCTCTTGTGTCTAGACTGAAGTTGTCCCCGGTCTTTTCTGCCAGTAGCCATCGTAAGTACGGGTAGGGTCCATCAGCTTCGCAACTGTGAATAAATGAGTTGTTATTGTAGCTCGCTTTTGAAAAAAATGCCCTTTGAAAATTTTTTTCACGAAACCAATTCCTTTCTCGCAAAAAGGGTTTTCTATTGACTCAAGTCAGTAGATGGGCGGGATTGGTAGGCTGTCTTGGGTAGAGATGATGCCTCTCTGTATTAAGAATTTACTTGTAATGTACTTAATCGTCGCTTTTCTTTAAAAATGTCGCAATTGCAGCTTGTTCTACGCTACAGTTACGATGCTTTTTTAAAAGAAAAGTGTTAGTATTATGTCCATGCTCGTAGTGTGTCATCAGGTTGATATCTGCTTTGTCCAATATGTTTATCATAAATAATAATTATGCTAGAATTATTGACTAGTCTATTACATTGTTGTTGAAAAATAGCATATGAAAACATTGAGAAAAAAGAAGAAATTTCTTGATATCAGCACTTTCTTTCTTCGTGTGTTTTTAGGTTATTTATCCTCGGTTGCCGGACATTTCCATATGACCGAGTAGTAGAATGGGCGTGCCCAGGAAGGAACTCCCTTCTTTTGACCTGTTTCCAGCTTTGAATGGTGGAGGAAGACCCCAAGTGGGCACCTGGGTAGAACCACCGACGTTCCGCAAGCCAGCTGGATAGATTCCTCACATGAAAGTTCATATGTCCCTGGCGGGATTCGAACCCACAGAGGTGAGGGGCAAGTGATCCTGAGTCAGCGACTCTAACCACTCGGCCACGGACGTCCAAATAGTTTCTGTAATATGAAATGCACGTTTTCTACTTTTGATATCAATCAATTTGTCATCTGTAACACATTTTCATTTCAAATTGGAACAGTCTGAAACTTCGCTATTTGGGAAATAGTTAAAGAACTTACTAGCACCAAAAAGTACCCGATTTACAGTGTCCATTTCGGCTGCTAAAGAAGCAATGACCCCTACACTCGCTCGTATTTGTACGAATTTTCATGCAGTCATGTTCGTCGTATGTAGGCCTACGAATTTGACTTTTTGTACCGATCAAAAGTAGAAACACGAAGAAAACTACAATTTGTTGTCTGTAGTCCATCCTTAAGGTAGAATGCCTGTAATTATGCCATTTTGAGATTTATAAAACAACTTGGCTTTTTTCGAGTGGCGTCGTTACGTATCCGAACATATTCGGTCGCAGTCGTAAACATTCGGCGGTGGATCAGCTGATTTTTCCAGATTTTCGCAACTCCATAGATCCATTCTACCCTGCTCTTTATATAACCTTTACAACATGGAACTGCCACCACACAAAATAGCATTTGTAGCTAGATTGTGGGTGGCTGATCCGAGAGCTGATCCTATTCGTTGTGATCTGTGTGGTCGCGTAAATCTGGACAATATCAAACACAGACTTGCCGAATGCGCATCTACCTACTCCTACAAGGTATACTTAATTACTACGTATGTGCTAATGTGTCACGTGATGTGGGGCATGAATTGTTGTTTGCATCCAACGACAGCTTCGTGTTGATCATGTTGGGTACAAACCCCAATTCCTTGCAATCAGAATACGAAAATGAATTCCGTTTTAAAACTATTCATTTCATCTATAAATGTTTTAATAAATTCCAAACTATGTAAAAATATCGCTGCCTCTCAGCGAAAACCCCGTAACTCCAGCTTTAAATAAGCTGCGGTTGTGTGGTTTTCATTGAAAGGCAACAGTATGCTGACCTTAAACGTTTAAAACTGGCAATTTTGATGTAGATAATATTTATAGTTTTGTTTCCTTGTTTACCTGTTAACTTGTAAAATGCTTTGTTCAATTAATCTCCTTTGGAGGAATTAAAGAGAATGAATGAATGAATGAATGAATATTATTATTATTATTATTATTATTATTATTATTATTATTATTATTATTATTATTATTATTATTATTATTATTATTATTATTATTATTATTATTATTATTATTATTATTATTATTATTATTATTATTATTATTATTATTATAATCAATCATTATTTTTGCATTAAATGAGACTTACCTTAAAACTAAATTAGATCAACATCCAACTAAGACACGCCGACGAATAACATCAGAGCTAAAACCCATTATAGATCTAGTTATAGTCTTATCCGAATGACTGGAGGGGCGGGGAATTGAAGCTGTGCCCCATGTGTTTAGACTGGTACCCATTCGTGTAAACTGAATATAAACTAAATCCGTAGTAGTTTTCAGGTACGGGAACCAGACTACCCTGTGTTATAAGTTACAAGTCATGCGCATGCGTCTGCGTCTGTCCCTCTTTAATGTATACAAAACTGTTCGCAGAATATGAACATGTCTTGCCTAAAGGTCAGTGCCATGTCAGATGGAGTCAACAATAACACCGTGACGCTTTTAAACGCCCCTCAGATATGGGCTTCTGAAAACAATGTGGAAAATAATGAAATTTCCTTTTACAAGCTTTTTCTTCATTTCCCACGATGTTCTTTCATCGAAAGACAAAAATTGTAAATTGACATTCACACGAAATTGTCGTCAGCAACATTTTTGGTGTCTTCCTGATTGTCCCACATCAACCTTTTCTTTGAATTTGGACAACCACAAAGTTTTGTAGTTTGGGAAAGGGTTAACTCATTACCACACAGTGACGCCTTTTGACTCTTTTCAAGATAATGACTTTGGGAAACATTGTGGAAAATGAGGAAATTGCTTATGAAAACCAATTTATTCACTTTCAACAATGTTTTCTAAACCAAAATATAAAGATTTTTAAAATTTCATGGACTTGAAATGGTCGTCTGAAACACCTTTCAAATTGGACCATACTTAAATTTTGCCATTTGATTTGTGAAAGGGTTAAAGCTGAGATACATTCACATGAGTCCATTGAGTCATATCAACCCTTTCTCATACAAGACATGATTTTGAAGTCCCTCATATGACAAATTTGGGAAAACATCAAGACAAAAGAAGAAAATTTCGATTACAATTAATAAATTAATTTTTCTCCATATATCTCCAACTATTTTAGTAAAACTTTACATTGATCATAATATTATCTTGACCATTTTCTTGTCTGTAACAGCTGTCTTATTGAAGTAGTATTATGCTTTGGCATTTTTTTCCAGAAAAGGGTTAACGAGCTTTGACCGAAAAAAAAAAAACAACATTATTGTTTTTGACGATTGTATTTTTGAAAATATTTATGTATGAATAATAATCATGTTGACCGAGAAAACCGACATATTTAGGAAATATAAATATGTGACCAGTCACGCTAAAAGGGACCTTCTGAGAGATGTGAAAAGTATCGATCCTAGTCAGTCTGCACAGTCCGCGCAGACTGACTAGGGTCGAAACTTTTCACTCTGATGCAGTTTTCTGGATCTAGAATGTTTTCCCTATTTCATTATTATGCTCATTTTTTCAAATACAAAATCAACTCAACCTCTGCCGAATCTGATGCTTTACTCGATATTTCGCTTTATCCATACATCCGATAAGGTCGCTTTTAGCGTGACGGGTCAAAATTACGACCTAACTAGAAGTGGTTGTTAGTCTCCTATTAAATATCAGAGAGTTTAGTTACTGACACGAAGAGGCCAGTAAAATAAATAAAAACAACGTTTTCTGTTAATCCTCCCTTTTTTGGCAAAAGTCGACGGGTGGTCAGACCCCCCCCCCATCCCCCTTTCCCCCACTCACCCACCAACACCCCTCTGAAATCACACACGAAAATATCTATGAGAACAACACGAATCTTGATCAGATTCATACATATATGTACACGCAGGATGATCTGGATCCATGTTTGTCTCAAAAGTCGGTAAGGTCCCATTTCATATCCCATTTCATTTACAAAGCTTTAAAGATTACAACCCATCACAATCTACAAAACATTTCGTGCATCATCGGGTGTCATCCGTAACAACGGAAGTTGACGAGGGTATCCATCGTTATTTTCCGTTGTCACGGATGATGCCCTAAGATGCACGAAGTGTTTGGTATCTAATGATGGCTTGTAATCCTTAAAGGGACTCATGCTAGATTTCCGAACTATTTGGGAACTCATATTTCTACATGGAAAAACAATTTGCAATGCATAAAAATGCATAAAAACCTAAATCACGACGAATAACCACCTTTCCTTTGCTATAGATCAGTCCTTCTTAAGCGTGTTTACAGATTCTATTTTTACTTCAAAACGAGACAAGGTCAGCGAGACACACACCCCGCGCGGTATTTCCATTGAACACACCGTATAACCGGCTTCGTCGAAGACAGACGAGAGTCAGCGATTGTTTGGAAATACGGCTTCAAATTTGGAAGATATATCGTTGAATGATTAAACTTTATTCGTGTAAAATGGAAGAATTTCATTTACACTGCTAAAAAACGAACCATGTGTTACAGACAATTGCACGATTCTTTCTAAATCCATTATTTACCTTGTACATGTAGAATCGAAAACTTTGTAGTAAAATGACGAATTTTATTGGCATCATTTTCTCTGTGATGCAATACTATCTAAGATTTCCGTTTCACTGGAGTAAATACAAAGAGTAGTTAGAAATGAAAGAAGAATAAATCATATAAGTTAATTCATCAAGCAAACAGTTAGATTGTTCCAATTTGAATGCTGCTGAAAACCGCAAATAGAGTGAGTAACCACACAATAGGGAAAATGTTGAAAGAATAGATGAAACGATACACACAAACACCATCTTCTGCATTTCCATCAATATACAAATTAAAACAATATCTACACTTAAAGACACTTCCAACGCAACACTTACATTTGTCATCATAATTAAATAAATAATGCAGTATATTTTATGAGATTTTCGGCAAATATTAATCAACTACGTTTACATGTTTTCTGTAAATTTCATAAAAATCGATTGATCCGAACATAAGAAATATTTAGGTTTTTCGCTAAGACTCAAATATGAAAAGTAACAAAACCCCAGACAATTGCAGAATCAAATAGCATCAAAGCAGCGTAACCAAATCATGCTCATATCTCATACCACTGCTTCATAAGATTAGATAACATGCTTTCACGTACGAAGCAATACTAGAATTCAGTTGCACCTATTCTGTTTAAGAAATAATGTTTTTTACTGGTCAGCATTGCACAAAATCATCGAAGTTGATACCAGACATTAGTTTTTCGCATTTTTGCTCCAAAAATGTTCAACTACTCGAACAGGAACTTAAAAGGGACTGTTTAAGAATTATCCTGCAAAGATTCATCATCAATTATGCTTTATCAATGAGAAGGAGGTGTTTCCGTGTCATTTAGGTCCATGACGGACACACAGAATGTCAGTAGAATGTCATAAACTTTACATCTGTTACATGAGTATCATGAATTTACGTTATCACCTCGCACAGCTTTGTCGGACCGTATTTGGTACAAAAACGAATATGGTACATTTGTACCATATTCGACCGAATATGGTACATTTGTACCATATTCGGACCGAATACGGTACAATTTTCGACCGAATATGGTACAAACATTGTACATCATCATCATCATCATCATCATCATCATCATCATCATCATCATCATCATCATCATCATCATCATCATCATCATCATCATCATCATCATCATCATCATCATCATCATCATCATCATCATCATCATCATCATCATCATCATCATCATCATCATCATCATCATCATCATCATCATCATCATCATCATCATCATCATCATCATCATCATCATCATCATCATCATCATCATCATCATCATCATCATCATCATCATCATCATCATCATCATCATCATCATCATCATCACCACCACCACCACCACCACCACCACCACCACCACCACCACCACCACCACCACCACCACCACCACCACCACCACCACCACCACCACCATCATCATCATCATCATCATCATCATCATCATCATCATCATCATCATCATCATCATCATCATCATCATCATCATCATCATCATCATCATCATCATCATCATCATCATCATCGTCGTCGTCGTCGTCGTCGTCGTCAGCAGTAGAAACAGCTAACCTAACCACACTTTACATGGACTTTGAATTGAAAAAAGACGCTGTAGAATGTCTGCTATTTAGCACTGTCGGACCGTATTTTGTATAAAAACATTTGTACCATATTCGGACCGAATACGGTACAATTTTCGACCGAATATGGTACAAACATTGTACCATATTCGGTTAGGCATTTTACCCCAAAACTGCAGATACGTATATGGTACAATTAGACAGTTGTACCATATTCGGCTGAATATGGTACAAATTTGTACCATATTCGTTTTTGTACCAAATACGGTCCGACACAGCTTTTTTGCGACTTTTTGTTTTCTAGTCATATAATATGAACTGCAAATTCTATCATTTCTGCTCAATGTTTCTTTATGAAAATTACAGAAATTTTGCAATTGTAAATGAATTAAATTTGTTGAAAATTTGATGAAAAATGGTCCATTACATTTCAAGTTATTACCAAAAAGGTAAGTGTTGCGTTAGAAGTGTCTTTAAGTGTATTCTAACAATAATACGGTCGTCAACATTGTATAGACTACGCTTTGAATTTTGGCAATTTATCTAAAAATTAACAGAACCTTATCGAAATTCTGATTAGTGATTTTTTTAATGCAGTACAACTTTGTTTCTTTTTATCTAGTTAGACAAGTCACACTGGTGGTAAATTTGGCCAAAACGAGGGACGTTTTTTTCGCGAACAACGTATTCCGTCGTGTTGTCATAAAATCTCGTAACTACGGCTTAGATAAAGCCGTAGTTACGAGATTTTATAACAACACCGACGGTTTGTCAATACATAACGGTGAATCCGGTCTGTTTTAAGACCAAATTCATTTCAATTAGAGTTAATAATCTTTAAACTCACATTTAACCACAAAACATCTATACCTTGTTGTAGCGAAAAACGTCCCTAGCTTTGGCCGAGTTGACCACCAGTGAGTCACACATATTATAGCGAAAAACTCATAACTGTATATAGATTTAAAAAGCTACAATTACGAGGTTTTTTTTAACACTTTCGCTGCCATAGGCGAGTTAACACGACTCTGGGGGTCGCTGCCATAGGCGAGTTTTCTCGACAAATTTAGGGGGGTGCAGTATATGAATATTTTTTCCAGCTAAGTGGTTTTCACATAGTCTTTTTCTTATAGCACCGGTTTAGTAATGAAAGTGCTAGCGTTTGACAGATAAAACAGTGAAATTTGTGTTAAAATCGGTAAACTATAAGTGTTTTTACGAGGAATTTTCCAAACAGAAGACAACAATATGGCTGCCATTAGAACATGGACTTACTATTTATGCCTAGAAGTTGTAAATATCACCACGAATGACACCAAAAATAATGGAAAAGGCTTCGGAATGGTTTGAAATAATGTTCAGTTGACAATTTCAACAATCTGCTTCATCAAAACATTATATACTTTCGACGGAAACATCTAGATGAGGTTTGTTCATCCACTTTTTCCCGTTGTTCTAAAATTCCAACAATTTGTGAATAAAATCAAAATAAATAGATATTGTCACTTCATAAATGACTTTGAAATTTCTGTAATATAATAGATTCCTAATCTCTCTGTATGTGCTGAAAATTTGAAAGAAATGTATCGAATGAGTCTAAAGTTATGCCTGTTTTTGTCTACAGGGTACGATTCTTGGAAATTTCTTCGAATTAATTTGGCATCCAGAGGACAGTCCAATATTGGATTTTTGGCAGCGAAAGGGTTAAGAAAAACGCCGAACGGAAGTCTTTAACCCATTACCAGACGACAACATTTTGGACTGTTCCAATTTGAAAGGTGTTGCAGACGACAAATTCAAGTTGATGAAATTTTGAGAAAAAAAATCCATTTTGGATAAGAAAACATTTTGGTAAATAAAGAAACAAACAAAATCTTCATTTTCCACATTGTTTTCCTATGCCTTTTTGTTGAGAGGCGTCAAAAAAGCGGTCCCCATGTGGGTTAGAGTTAAGGTCCTATTAGTCTGCAAACATGTAAGCACAAATGGTATGCATATAGCAACTTTATCATGGTGCTAACCCATGTGACCTCTTGAAGGCAAGCTTTCCTTTAACCCTTGTCCAACAAGACCTGGTTTGACGTCCCTTACAGAAATGGTTGGGGAAAACATTGGGTAAAAGGAGAAATTGCTGAACATCATCAATTTCTCCTTTGGCCTCAATATTTTCTCTACCATATTGCACACAAATCATACATTTTATAACATTCATTAATATGTTGTTTGAAGCTCCATTAAATTTGAAGTTCCTTGAAAATTTGCTGTATGGGAATAGGTTAATTTCTCACATATTATGGCTAGATAAAGTGCACCGCACGCGCAATTGAGAGGACAATTCACGATTATACTCTGGCTGTTTTTTTTTCAAACATTCAACCAAAAGCATTTTTCCGTGTCAAAAACGCTGGAAACGTACACACCTGTCATGTAAAATTGCGTTGAATTTTGTGCTAAAAATAGACTGAGTTTACAGTCATGTTTTGATAAACCGTCGGTGTTGTTACAAAATCTCGTAACTACGGCTTGGGTCAAGCCGTAGTTATGAGATTTTATAACAACACCTACGAAATACTATTGTTTGTCCGAAATAACCTCACGGTTAACTATATAAAATCGTTCCCTATTGCGTTTGAATGTATAAAAAAATCCATTGTATTATTATGTAAAGAGAAATAGAACCGGATGTGGTGCCATCAAAGGGGCGTATGCTGAACTATATTATGTTATCCAAATATCGCCGGACTGTTAGGCCCTATTGCAAAACCCCGTATCCAGGTTGAGTAAAGATGGGTTTCAAAAGATTTGCAATAACACCGACGATATGTTTTTCTCTCTATTCACGGCCACCAATCCCTCTCATTCATTGCAAAATGCTATGAGCGAAATCTCAGAAGAGGGACTTCCGCGATTTTTGAGATTCAACCCATAACTAGCAAAATAACCGATATAAAGTAACAACGTGTGTTTACTTACTCAAAATGGGTCCCGTTTCTTCATAGCCGGAAGTCCCTCTTCTGAGATTTCGCTCATAGCATTTTGCAATGAATGAGAGGGATTAGTGGCCGTGTCTATTGATACTTTAAAAGTTTTCTCTGCCGCGGACATCAAGACCAAGGGTGCGTTCTTCAGAGCGAGATTCTCTTAAAAAGATTTCTTCAGATGTTTTAGATAAAGCGTTTTTTAGATCGAAATTATTACCGAGGTGTTCCGAATGCTACACACTTTTTACAATTCAAAACCGTGGTTTATGAAGCATAGATAATTCGGCCTATTCTCATTGCTACTGATAAATTCAATGCGAATTGGACTCATTTTGGGTTCATACCTGTCCGGTAGGAACTTAATTGACGTCTTACAGAAGTTGCTGGTGACAATTTTAATGACTTTTAACGGTATTTATAGCATTAAGCACCGGTCACAAATAGTCGTATTTCAATATGGGATCATACGGAACTTAAACAATTATGGCAATGCAATTTGTGCTTAAAATAGACTGGGTTTACGTTTATGTATTGGTAAACCGTCGATTTTGTTTTTTTATTGAAGTAAAGTACCAACACAGATATACATGTTGGTGCCAGTCTAGGGTTTTGCTAGAATATTTTGAATAGGCCATTGTCAAAAAATGAAATACCAGAAAAATGTCATTTTAAAATACGATATTAAAGATAAGGATAGCTAGTTTTCCTTCAACTGGCTCCAAATTGTGAAATACAGACCTTTTTGCAAATTAACAACAAAGTAGGCAAACTCTCACAGATTATCATCAGTTTTCGTGGGACCAGAATTGCAAAATGGTAGAATTGCCGGTGTCGCTTATGCAGTCTATTTTTGAAAGGTAGGAATATGGGCTAAGATAGCGGAAAAAGTAGCCGGTATTATGATATTTTGCATTGGTTGACTTTTTATTGAATTTACTGTACAGAAAGGACCGTCACTTCCAATTTGGCATTTGCTGCAACTTTTCTCGAGCACAAAATTTGTCGATGAGATCGCATATCCAAAAGGCTTCACATTTGTCACTTTTATAGGATACTTTTTTTGAGTTTTTTTTTTGTAGATAGTTTTACATCCTACTTTGACAAATAAAATGTTTCTTCTGTTGCAGAATAGTGTTTTGATAGAATACAATCTCTGACAACATTACACGATAGCCGACAACGCAGTACGGAGGGGAAAAACTGTGGACTGAGACCATAGTGTATAGGAATATATTTTAGTGAGTTATAAGCAAGCATGAACATCAACGATAATTATAACAATTTGTCTACCTAAAAATACGTTAAAGATAATAAGAGCGGTGGCTTATGCACTTGCTAATTAAAGCATAATTTTATAGTCTGTACTATAAAGCATTCAACCATTCATACAACAATTATAAATCTATATACATATTATACATGTATAAACACATAGAGCGAAAATTTCAAATTTTAGACTATTACGGAAATATAAGAACAAAATATGATTATCCCATTCCCCCCTTGGAACTTTCCGTTCAGACGCACAAGATAAGGGTTTTAGAAAACAATGGAAAAAATGAAGAAATTGCTCGGGACAAGCAATTTCTTCATTTCTCACAATGTTTTCTACTCCCAAACAATATCCTTTTTTAATAAGGGAATGAATGCTATTTTATTTTTTTCATGCAGGTATGAAAAAGAAAATCTAATCACACTGTATGAATCCGAGAAGCGGTTCATACAAAAGTGTGATTAGAATCTCTTTTTCATTCCTGTATGAAAAAAAAAATAAATAAATAAATAAATAAAATAAAATAAAATTACATTCATTTCTTATAATTCAACATTCTGAGATTAAAAAATCTAATAAAACACAACTTTTCATAATCAATTTTCAACAAAATGACAGGTTAATAATGCGGTGTAATACAATGTTTGACAGGGAAAGTAGTTCCGTTATTCTTCTTTTCATAGGGTCATGGAAAAAAATTTCTCAACCAATCAGAACGCTTGGATTTCAATAAAATCTACTATACTCCGTAAATATTGACCTGAACCCGGTGAATATGAAATGAGTAATTTTGACACGGATTAATCGATACTCGCCAGCAATCCTCACTGTCGAGCAGAGTCGATAGTTTCAATATGCATTATGGCTTTGTATTCTGCACATGATTCTCGTGTCAACATTTGTTGGAGAGTGATAATTTCATATTACAATTACTCATTTCATATTCAACAGGCTCAGGTCAATATTTACGGAGTATAACATTAAATTATTTTCATCACTTGAATTGTCGTTTGCAACATCTTTGCCTTTGGACCAGTCAAAACACAGTCCTGCACAAACATCTTGTTGTGAAACGTTTCGTTGGACATTTGCAAGACAAAATGCGTCTTTTAAAAAGTTTTTGATGTAACTGGGCCATTGTCTTGTTTGAGAAAGGATTATTAGTAAGCTTAGAAGTTGACTAGTCTTCAAAGGAACTATACCTCACCATAAATGACCTGGCAGAGCAGCCCATGCTAATCGAATGGAGTGCTCTGCCAGGTCAATGCTCGTCCGCTATATGTAGATCTATGATATAGCACAAAACATTGATATTGATTTCTTAAATTTGACCGCGGAATGACCTGCTTCATTTGCATACTTACTTAGACGAGTTTATCCGATAAAAGGTATGTCGGGATTTTACAGATAACTTGCACGAGATTCTCTACTCTCAAAGTGTACGTTGAATGTCGACTGCTCGATAGCTTAAATTAAATGGTAGAGTCGTTGGTTTAAAAAGTTAAGATATCCGAGGTTCGAAGCCCCGATGAACCATTGCGCCCATATTTTGTTTTTTATATTTTTTCTTCAATTTAAAATTCAGTTAATCTCCTATTCATATTCCCTCGTTGGTGCAATGAAGATTCCATTGGCGGCCAAGCTCCTTCTTTTTTTATGATAGGTCATCATTTTACTGACCCCAGAGCCTTCTGGACAACGTTTGGTCCACAAAGGCGGAAGATAGCTTTCTGTTTTAGTTCTGCTTCTACTTCACAGATTAACTTTGTACATTCGAAACTATTTCTTTTGCTCTTGGTCCAAAGGCATAAGGCTTTTTTGTGACATTGGTCGTCCGAGGTTCTTTACACATCTATCTACCACTGACAATATCTAAGTAAATATTTATAAATTATACTTACGTTGCACTTCATTGGGCACAAGCATAACAAATTGTGATCCTTGTGGTTCCAATGGGGTAATATGCACAGGAAAGGTAAAATAGAAGTCACTCGAATAGGTAAAAGAAAGAATCTTGCATGGGACTCGAACCTGGGTCCATTAGGTTCCTAAAGCCTCTCTTAACAACCGGTCGTACGTGCTCCTGCGTGTGGTCTGCGCGCGGTTTGCGTCTAAAACGTACGTTTAGTCGTGCGATGCACGCACGTGCAACGTGCGATTTGGATGGACGCAACAACGACACATACTGCACGCAGCAAAGAATTGACCGGACAATTCTTTGCTACGACCATTCTGCGTCTTTTAGAACGTCAAGAGCACGCAAGACAGAAGTACGGAGCAGCTGCACGTAGGACAGGCGTGTGTGTGACGCAGGGAACGATATACTGAAATTCCAGTAACTTCACAAAGAATGCATACTTTTCTCGAAAGAAATTCATACTTTTGACCTGCTTTAAATGTACATATTTTGAGACGCTCTTACAACCCGTCGTGCGTCTTTATAAATCGTGCGATTTGCAGTTTTAAAACTTACGATTTAAAAAGACGGACGACGGGTTGTAAGAGAGGCTTAAGCCAACGCGCAACCCATTGAGCCAACCAGATTGGTAAACACACAAGTTACATTTCAAAGATTCAAGATATTGTCCAACAAGATTAACCCGGGACATCTGCATATGTAATGACCCCTCTTCGACAATGTTAAGACGCTCAACAAACGGAATTTGCACACGAAAATTAGGTTGTCTCGGGTTAATTTGGGTGGACAATAACGTTATTCGATAATTACGTTCAACCTGATTTACCTCTTTTGAAATGTGCAACTATTTAAATGAGGTAGGTCATTCCAGGGTCAATATAAATTTATAATACAAAGTGAGAGAATCGTTTTTCGTTTGCCACATGTCTCTGTAGTATGTGTCTAGTAAAGCTTTCAAGTTAAGGTACTTCACCCCTAATGGAATTCACGCGACGTCGGAATTATTCGGGCGATGTCGAAAACATTCGGCGGTGGAACGTTCCACCGCCGAACGTTTTCGACGTCGCCCGAATAGATTCGGATGCGTAACGAATGTTAAACGACGTCGCACGAATAATTTCGACGTCACGTAAATCTCATTAGGGGTGGTATACCTTAAAACCTGCGTGCAGAAAAAATCACTTCTGGTGGAACTCGAACAAGTGACCGCTGTAACCTATGGCGTACCAAATGGGTCAAAAGTCTATTTAGAGCCATCTTCGCTAGCCAAGGTTGAACCCACCTACGTTTGTATTCACCGTTGGCGGATTTAGTCCGATTTTCTTGAAATCGCGAAGCGCCGCCTAGCGGTTGTTCTGCCGGTTGTTTACGTCCATTATTGATGACGTCATTAACGCGCGTTGTCTTTCGCGGCATACGTCACGCGGATAATGTAAAAGTTAGCTGCTTTTTTGGTCGAATTGTCAAAAGTATAATAATTCGTCGATTAATGTTAGCGAATTCCTGTCTATTGCAATGAAAATATTAGGAAAAATCGCCCATCTTCGCGTTTTTGAGTTGCAAATGCAATTCTTTTTCCCGCCCGTTGTCATGATTTGGTTACTCATAACAAATGTATCAGTCGACAATCTGATTGGTTCCAGCGAGACCTCGCTGGAACCAATGAAAACGCTTTCCAGGAGACCAAGAAAATCGGACTAAATACGCCAAGGGTGAATACAGAAACGACGTTACGTCGTAGATGTCACCATTGGCTTGCGAAGATGATTTAGAGCGTGCACGCATAAAATATACGCGTCGACGCGTAAATTTTATGCGTCGACGCGTATATTTACGCGTCGACGCATAAAATTTACGCGAGCAGTTGAAAATTTATGCGTCGACGCTTAAATTTCCAACTGCTCGCGTAAATATACGCGTCGACGAGTATTTTATCTATTAACCAATCAGATCCTTCGTTTCATCCATCAATTTTATGGTATAAAGGGAAAGGTTTGTAACCGCCTCTTCCATTGGCCAGCCTCGGTTTCACATTTTTTACTACTGCTCGCGTAAAATTTACGCGTCGACGCATATATTTTCAACTGCTCGCATAAATTTTATGCGTCGACGCGTAAATATACGCGTCGACGCATAAAATTTATGCGTCGACGCGTATATTTTATGCGTGCACGCTCTTTCTAGACTTTTGACCCATTTAGTACGTCATAGTAACCGAAGTCGTGTGCTCTACCGACTGAGCTAACCATCCTCATATTATAATAAACAGGTTAAAATGCAATACAAATACATAATAATAATAATAATTACATATTATCTATACAGATAAACCTATGTTTTGTCAATTGATTATCACGATAACACACCTTTTACAACACATTGCTTTTCTTAACAATTTCTGAATTAATTGATTTTCATTCTGTTTAACCGTATTTTATGAAATATAGTTTTGCATTGAATTCGTCACGATTCGTCCTTCAAAGTGAGAAAGGTGAAAAAGAATCGTATATTTTCATTGAATAAGGCCGATTCGGCTGTGTTTGAAATTCATTTCCAAGACAGTGTCGTTACATTTTTTTGTACGAGTTAATTTTCCCGTGGATTGAAAATATTTTCAGAGTCTCTGACTATGAATTATGACTTGCGCCAAATTCAAAACCCTCTCAATAATTGTGAGTACACGTTGATAAAGCATTAAAGGGGCCCATTCTAGGTTTTTATGCTTCCGAACTGTTCGGGAACTCATATTTGTGCATGGAAAAAACAATTTGCAATGCATAAAAACCTCAAACACGT
This sequence comes from Fragum sueziense, assembly GCA_963680895.1. Classification (NCBI taxonomy): domain Eukaryota; kingdom Metazoa; phylum Mollusca; class Bivalvia; order Cardiida; family Cardiidae; genus Fragum; species Fragum sueziense. The sequence continues at coordinate 9,123,515 of OY804597.1, forward strand.
CGAATAAACGCATTTCCTTTGCTATAGATCAATCCTTTACAAGCGTGTGTACACATTCTATTTTTACTTCAAAACGAGACAAGGTCAAGGTCAACGAGACACACCTCCGCGGTATTAACACAACGTACAACCGGCTGTGTCGATGACTGTGACCTTATTTGCGAGGGATACGTGGAAATGTTTATTTTGTACAAACACTGAACATTTATACGCGTATTTATCAACTGTAGAATACCAAAGATCCTTTCGTTTATTTATAAAAGTAAATTCATTTGACCTAACATGCACATGACATCAGATGCCGAATCTGTCTTCTCAAACTTTCGACGCAGCCGGTTGTACGGTGTGTTGAATCTCGCTGAGCACAGATGACGTACCTCTGACGTAATTGATTTTTGAAGGTTGGGCATATTTAACCGTTACAAAACAAAAACAATGACTAAACAAAGCTGAAAGCATGTTATTCATTGACTTGGATTTTAAAACTTAATAAAGCTTGATGAGTTCTAGGAATGGACATAAGTGATCTACCCCTTCAGGTTGGTAATTTCATACATTATTTCTGGTTTGTAATTATTGTGCCATTTGCATTTTCGACAGCCTAGCTCGTCCCCCTTTAAGCCTTTCCCAAATGACAAAAATAGGGTTATCCCAGGTCTGTATGAACAGCCCCCCCCCCAAGTTGGACAAAAATGTCGATTTTCTTTATTTTACACTAAAAATTAAGGGAAAATCCAATTTATTTAGCCCCCCCCCCCCGCTTCCCAAATATTCAGACAGAGGGGCTTCAGCCACCCCAATATGAAATGGCTTCCCACGGGCCTGTATCCAATTTGAAAGATGCTGCAGACAACAAAATGGGTAGAGTTAAAGATGGTATCTGTGTACAAAATAGCACAGAAAATATTGAACCAAAAGGAGAAAATGCTGATTATCATATGTATAATTTTATGGAAAGTATGGGTAGGTGAAGTCAAGTTAAACACAGACTTATAGATTTAGAAAAACTAAATGAACTTCATTTGAAATTTCATTTGAAAGAAATGATCTATCCATATACGATGTTTGAAATGAAAAGTTTGAAGGACGAATCGTAAATAATTCAATACACGCTCGTAGCTTGACCGATCCATGCTATATTTATTTACCTATTTCACTGGTGGTGAACTCGGCCAAAGCGTGGGACGTTGTTTCGCGATCATAGTATTCCGTCGGTGTCGTTATAAAATATCGTAACTACGGCTTCGATAAAGCCATAGTTACGAGATTCTATAACAACACAGACGGTTTGTCAATACATATCGGTAAACTCAGTCTATTTTTAGAACAAATTCATTGTTATTAGAAACACTATCCAATCAGATCTTTGAACTCACATTTAAACGCAAAATATCTGTACCTTGTTGTAGCGAAAAACGTCCCTCGCTTTGGCCGATTTTACCACCAGTATTTTTGTAAGTTCGACAACCCACCATTGGTCCATTTAATACTGTTACACACAAACAGAAGATTTGACGTCCCTTAAATTAGAATAGAGTGCAAATGAATATGCACAGACCTACAAGTATAGGCGTACACTGTCATTTCAAAAATTGCTTTCTGCTTTTGAGTTTTATTTTAATTCTGTACCATCAATTTGACCGACTTCAACTCATTGTCCATCGATTTTTTCCTCCTGTATCTTGAATGACTTGTCCACCGCCTTGTTCTCCAAGTATTTGGAACGAAAAGGAGGGAAGGGCATGCAACTGTGGAAAGATGTGTGGATTTATTTAACTCATTGCTAGACGGCAAAATTTTGGACTGTTCCAACTTGAAAGGTGCTGCAGACGACAATTTCACGTTGATGTAAACTTAAAAATATTTCCCATTTTTGGTCAGAAAACATTGTGATAAACGAGAAATTGCTTGTCACAAGCAACTTCTTCATTTTCCACACTGTTTTCCAAGCATTTTCTTGTGAGGGAGTCAAAATGTGTCACCGTGCAGTAATGGGTTAACGGGATTTAGAAGGGTAATTGAATCATTTGGAGACCAAAATAGATCCAGATCAGCCTGTACATACACGATGTTTGATCAAGGTCCATACCTTTCTGTCATATTTCTCCAATACTCACGGTGGATAATCACGTGATACAATATTTTCAGAAAATCTTCAATAATTTTGTAAATACTGGACCGATTTGAATTAGCATTAGATGGACGTGTTGGATTTTTTTTTAAAAATCAACTGATAAAAAAGTTATCGGAGATAAACCAAAATTTTGGTTTATCTTCAATAACCTTTTATCAGTTGATTTTTAAAAAATCCAACACGTCCAGCTTATTCCTGACATTTTCCCACCTTCTCTGCTTACAACCAAATTAAAATTGGTCAAGAATTAACAAAACTATTGATGATCTCCTGAAATTCTGAGTCACGTGATTATCCACCGTGATACTTGTAACAACAAATTCAATGATTCTACGTAAGAATATAATTCATTAAAATCCAGAAATATGAAAATGTCAATTAATGAATTCAAATTTATCATATAGTTTTCCGAATGAAATAATTTCTCTTGAATATAAAAAAGACATGAGAAAAATTGCCTATTCACCAGTAACTGGCAATACTCCTTAGATAAGCTTATGTAAAATCGCTCTGCAAAATACAGATTAGTATGTGACCATGTTATTCAACCCAAATTACTTATAGATGGAATTTAATACCAAAATGCACTTGGAAACGACCATTAATACATGATATATTGCAACATGTTTTAGCAAATTAAAATATTAAGGCTAAATTCGTATTCCTTTTACACGCTTCGAAAGGTTGCATTTCATCAATAAAAATACACGAAACTCTAGTTTGTTTAAAGTTCTGCAAAACATAATTTAATAGAAAGCATTACAAAAGACAGTTGTTTCTTGTATGAAACTGAAATATGGATCGTCCTTTATTGAATGAATAGGGTCGCGCTTATCGTTTTGAATATGTATTCTTTTACCACTAAGGTGAATATTTCTCGAAATAGGTTACGTATCTTGCTATGATATATCTGTAGGTATAAATGAGGAATTAGAAATATGTATTGTCAATAAACTTGTATTTTTCTTGAAACGAATAGAAAATCGTGAAAACAAAACGCCTAAAACAAAACTATTTTACATACTACAGTTGGCGCCACATCGTATGGCACGTGTTTATGTTTTGTTTAACGTTCAATTACATTTGAACAAAATATAAACATTGTGCCATACGATGTGGCGACAACTGTAGTTCAAATATATGCAATGATATGTAATAAGTATCAAGTGTATTTAGGCAATAAATGGTAATTATAGCATTATTTCGTTTGACCAGATACATATATGTTGACTCGGCGGCAAGCAAGATACGTTACTGTGTAAACTGCCATCATTTCTGCAGGAATCATAACAAACATTCATATAATTATGATCGATATTAAACCACAATTCTATACTTCTTTATCATAAATACGCATTCATTGTTACTACATTATTATAAGGATTGCAGTTCAATCACCCTTAAACAGTAGCTTATCCAGACACTTTTTTCAGACAAGAACATGGTTTCCAAGTAGTAATGTCACCTGGCATGGTATTTATGAAGACTCCATCATCGGCTAATAGCGCAATGCAGATTATCATTTAAAATCACCTTTTTGTATTTAAGTATGTCATTTGTTAACGTAGGCTACGTATCTTGCGGTAGCGTATCTTGTGGTCGTTAAGCAAATGAGTCAACATTATGATCTATTTTGATAATTCTAGATGAACTTCTTTATCATTGAAAGTGTTAATGATCATCTGCAGATTCAATATATAAAACCGTTCAAAAATTAAAACGAGAAGCAAGCATTAGAAGAAATCTTGGTAACGCACCTTGCATTCTCAAGGTTAACGAAAATTTCGAAATTCGCAATAGCTTTGTTTCATAAATATGCAATAAATCCATATTCCATTTTTTTATCCATAAACGTTTATCATAAGGCTTTTTAAATTCGCACACACACATGACTTGGTACCTACTAATTAGGACCTTCCTGTGGGGGCATGTTGGTAACGTATCTTACAGAAGTTTATGCGACACACGTGTTTTGTCGATTTTTGTTTATCCAAAAGTGTTATGGAAATAATCCGGCAAATTTTATTGAACAGGTATCTGTTGCGAAACGCACTTTTTACACTTTTTCGGCTAGTACGACACATCCATGAACGTAACTGTTGCGATTTTTAAGTGTTTTATTTCGTGCTGAGCCGGCTCACAGATATGACTAACTATTTTAACCGATTAACATTTATGCTACATCAAATATAGTCAACATGTATTGAAGACAGGTATTTTTGAAATATTACGTTCTTACGTAGAATCAATGGTAAGATAGATGCACGGGTCTAGATCAAAGTGTATTTATTTAGGCACAAACTGGTCTGTTTTCATGGAAGTCTAAAATGCGATTAGTAGGGTCATCAAATGTGTAACAAAATATACCTTCTCCGAATAATTGAAAAGAAGTTAGGGTACATAAATGAAAGAATAAACCCTAAACATGGCATTTTAAATGGTATTCGAAGTACTAGTGATGTCCGATTATATAACATGTGCCTAATTCAACACCGTTTTATTTCAGGTTACCATGATGCTTTTATTGAGAATACTATATTAAAATTATAATGAATACGATTTCCTCAACATATTTCATTGCTTTGCTCTCTGGAAAAAGCTAAGCAAAGTAAAGCAAAAACAACAACGACAATAAAGATAAAACAAACAACAACAATCTTTGCTGTTTGCCTTTGGAATGAACTCAAATGCAAGGCAGTCGCCATTATTGCTGTGTGCCTGACCCAATAACGTAGTATTAGGGGCAGGTATAGAGGAAAATAATTGACCCGGCAGAGTGACCTTAACTGTACAGAAAAGTGGAAAAGTTTATTGTCCAGTTTAGAAGGGAATGGTCTGTCGTTAATTTACGTAAAGTCGTGCATTGTATCCATTATACAACATTGTGCCGCCATGTGAAAATAAGATTTTATCTAATCTAGTCAAATAAAAAATGTTAAGCTACCGTGGTCCATTTGGATCGAAATTTTTAGTAAAGTGAATCATAAAAATAGGCGTAATCTCCAAAAAAAAATAAAAAAAATCTAAATACAGTTCATATCCTGGTCATACCGTACAGATGGTACAGGCTGACCAGGATCGGCATTTTTGCCTATAGATGCAGTTTACCAATTACCATTTTAAGATGACGCGACAAATGTATGCACGTGAAAGTACTAGCCGCGTGCGATTTAGGCCAGAAGTTGTCTTCTGGAAGAAGAAGAGCTAGTCTGGTTCCGGGCTTTGATACACTACGTAGTAGAAAAAATACTACGTAGTGTATCAGAGCCGGGAACCACGCTCTTCTGGAAGAGCTCTACCGGCCTAAATCGCACACGGCTACTGTTAAGTCGTCGAATAATATGATTATTAGCTGTAAATAGCGAAGCATGCGAAGTGTTCGACAAATCACGAAACCCTATCACCCCTGGACGATAAGTCTGTTGACCTTTCCGCTTGGTCTGCTCTGCCGGGTCAAATATCGCCGTCTATAAGTCAGACTATGTAAACACTTTTCGTTTAATCTAACACTTTCCTTAACTAGCCATTGTTTTGATTGTTTTGCAGGATGGTATTGTCCAGCAAGATTTACCCGGGACATCTGCATATGTAACGACCCAACTTCGACAATGTTTTGTTAAGACGCTAAACTAACGGACTTTGCACACGAAAATAAAGTTGTCCCGGGTCTTGCTGGAACATATATAGTGGTACCATCAACATTGAGACTCAAATGTACTTTTAACTATTGACTGTCCTACGTGAGAGGGGTGTTGTGATTACATCTAACGGTAAACGCCTTCTTAAAACTACAACGTTTACATACCTGGTTTACCTGTTCAATTTGACTCGTCTGTCCAAAGGTCATGGTTTATTTATAGTGCTCCCACGTTTTTCTGATATTTCTAAACAAACCTTTAACCTATAAAAACATGTTATTGTATAGTCTATCGGTTATAACTGTAGACTTGAATACAAACGCTAAAAAACAAATACATAGTTTTAACATTTACCAAACTATTTATCGTGAGCTATAACTCATCGGCTATAAAGGTAGAGTTGTATACAAACACTTTACTCCTTGTTGTTGATAAATGGCCCAACACAAACACTTCCTCTTTTTGGAATAAAATAATTAGGACATTAATTTCCTTCTTCTGTCTTGAACCCTTTCTCAAGATTCCGTAATAGGGAACGCCAACAATAGTTCCTGTTTTGGAAATGATTACTTTCTTTATGAATCTGTATAATAATGAGCCGGAATTTGGAAAAAGGTGCCTTATAGCATTTGAAACAGCCATGTTTCGAGATCAGCCAGTGCTTAAGGTAGATTACCTATAATGTGGCCATTCTGAGATTCATAAAACATCGAATTTTTTCGAGCGTCGTCGTTGCGTATCTCTTCCAATCCCCGATAGCTCAGTCGGTAACATCGGAGTCTGTCAATCAAGGGATCGCGAATTCCAACCTCGGCTCGGCCAGTATTCATTCTGACATTTGACAAAAGCCACTTGTCTCTCACCAATGGGTGTGAAACAGAGCAGCTGCTGGCTCGGTATGGATATTGTGGCGGTACTGGTGAGAGAACTACCAGGAAACCACGGTTAGGTGCTCCAGCCGCGATATGACCATAGCAGTTGAAAACGGCGTAAAACCCAAATAAATCAAACCGTTACGTATGCGAACTTATTCGGTCGTGGTCGTAAACATTCGGTGATGGAAAGTTCTATCGCCGAATGTTTTCGACGTCGCCCGAATAATTCCGAAGTCGCGCGAATCTCATTAGGGGTATTCTACCTTAAGAAGCTAACTGAGAACAGCGTGGTTCCTGATCAGACTGTGTGAATGCGCAGTATGGTCTGAAGTCATGCTGATCTCAAAAGCCTTGAGGGACCTTATACCAAATCCTTGCTCGACTATATATATTTTAACTTTTAATTCATTTAACCCTCTCCCAAACGGCAAAATTTTAGGGTGATCCACTTCAAAACTGCCACAAATGACAAAACGGAAGTTATTAAAGATATAATATGTGTACAATATGGCATAGAAAATATTGAGACAAAAGGAGAAACTGCTGGTTATCAGCAGTTTCTTCTTTTGTTTCAATGTTTTCCCAAGCCTTTTCTATAAGGGACGTAAAATCCAGGTCTTGTTTGGGAAATGGTTAAAAATTAAGAATGAATATATCTAGCTTATATCGACAATCAGCCTGTGAAATAGCTCGCTTATTCTGAGGAACTAAATTTCAAATTTTAGACAGGGAAAATCAGATTTTTCAATTCCCGCGAATCAAATTACCAAGATTATCAGCGTTTTCTTCTTTTGCCTCAATGTTTTCCCAAACCTTTTCAATTAGGGAAGTCAAAAGCAGGTCTTGTTTGGGAAAGGATTAAAAACATTCACTTGTCGCCTGCAACATCTTTGAATTTTGTGCAAGTCTAAAATTTTGCCGTTTTGTTTTTTTACAGGCTCACAATTTTTCGAATTTGGAAATTTGAATTTGTTTGTTCACGTTATTGATTACAATGTCCATAAAATCAGTAATAAAGTAAACTTACCTTAAAAACTAAATTCAATCAGCATCTGAAGAACTCACGCAGTAAAATGGTATCAGTGCATCATATTTATAGGACAAATGAGACATATTAACCATTTTCTAAACAAACCCTTGTTTTGGTGTCCTTTACGTGCCTCTTAATCGGAAACAATGATTTTTGCAATTTGGTTTAATTGGCTTTGTCATTTGACCATTTGTAACAGCATAATACATGTATGTTATGGGTGGATAGGTTGTTGTTAAATCAGCATTTATTTCTATTTGTTTTTTTTATTTTTCCTGCAAGGTTTATCCCCATAATAAATAAAGTATCTGATAAATGGTCAAGGTAAAAAAACGTTAATCTGAGTCAATGACTGGGAAAGGTTAAAACTTCTTTAAATGGTTTCATCCTTTCACAAACAAGACAGGTCTGCTTTTTACTTCCCTAGAAGAATAGGCTTGGGAAAACATTGAGGCAAAAGAAGAAAGTGCTGATAATCTCATTACCTCAATATTTTCTGAGCTGTATTTTACACTATTCCTTATTATAGGAACATCTATGTTGTCATCTGCAGCAGCTTTCAAATAGGATCACTCTATTGTTTTGTTGTTTGGAATGGGTAAAAAGACCAGCTTAACCCATTACCAGACGGCAAAATTTTGGGCTATTCCAATTTGAAAAATGATGCAGACGACAATTTCAAGTGAATGGAGTTGCACATTTTTGGCCTTTCTTGGTAGAAAATATTGTGGGAAATGAAGAAATTGCTTGTCACAAGCAATTTCTCCATTTTCGACAATTCAAAGCCTTTATCTGGAAGGGCGTCAAAAAGCGTCAATGTTTGGGAATGGGTTCACCTATTTTCATACTGTTCATGTCGGATTCCTCTTGTGGACAAAACTTTGGTATGCAGAATAGAATAACATCAGTTTGCACAGACGCGCAGTCTGATCCTTGCACGCGCAGTCTGATCCTTGCACGCACAGTCTGATAATTGCACGCGCAGTCTAATCCTTGCACGCGCAGTCTGATCCTTGCACGCGCAATCTGATCCTTGCACGCACAGTTATTGTAGCAAAACTTTGGTACGTACTGATTAGGGCGGGAAAACTCTTTCGGGATTTTCACGATCTGTAGTCATCCAATGCTTCGGTATTGGTTTTTCCATGTAGGGTCAATGCGGGTAAATACGGACGCTATTTACACTTCGGTGATTCACTAGGCCGTGTGCTTTACCTGCTGGTCCTACATGATCGGGTACCAGTTTTTTGGGTCGGCAAATATCTTGTCTTGACGTTGGTGATCGCGGAAAGACGATATATTGACGGAAACTCATGAAAAACGGCAAAAATGAGCATGATGTAAAATCGGGTAAATACGGACGAGGTAGGGAAAGTGCGGACATAGGGTGAGAAAATACGGACACTATATAAAACTATACAAAACAGATAGGGATAATACGGACACATAATTGTTGTTAGAAACATGATTTTTCGGGTAAATACGGACGTTTTTGACACGTCGGCGATTCATTAAGCAGCTTTCCTCACTTGCTCGTCCCGTAAGTCAGGGTCATATTACTTCACCCACAACTACCGTCGCGTTCACAAAATACCTGCTCCGCCCGTACGAAAGGCCATTGCAAAAATGGAGTCCGTATTTTTCCTACCCTAGCAAAATAGGTGGTAAAATACGGACAGTTCATATTTTGGCTTGTTTTTTAAAATTCATCATTTTCTCACGGTAAACAATTGTATAGGGTCAAATCTGAATGATTTATGAATTGTTTAAGACATAACCAGCATAAAAAAGTCAGTAAAACTAGCTTTATTCATGTAATGATTTTTTATGTTTTGAATGCTCCCACAGTTTCAAGTCTCGTCAGAAAATGTAGGAAAGCAGGGGATGCTTCGAATGAACAAAAACGGCCTGTCCGTATTTACCCGAACTGACCCTATTCTATTTTAAATTGGAAATTTATGAGTCATTTTTGGTTAGCGCATAGTCGTTTGTCTGAGTCCGCCGAAAGAAGTAGGCCTAGCCTTGAACAATTGAAAATTGCTCAAATAACAAAATCATCGTAAAAACGTTCAATTCCTAATTGTTTTATCAAAATAATGCAGCAGTTTGCTCATAAGTGCAAAAACTATCAACTTCTCTTTTTGGCGAAAAGGTAGATTCGAACTTTTCTAATTGGTCTGGCAGACTAGAGTAGACGAGAATTTCAACAAAAAAAAGAAAAAAAAATACTGCTCCACACAGTTCGTGTAATCGGACATTATCGTAAAGCACTCGTAGATTCACGGAAAATCTATACTGACTGACTTTAAAAACGCATCACTTATTTTTCAAAATATTTACGTAGTTAAAGTCAACAGCACCAAATTTGTACTTCTGATATATATTTCAATCAATAAGACACTATATCCAATGAAATTCATTGCAGTCAGTTACTACGTTATTTCGCACGACGCCAACGTGCAAAATATGGATAACGTTTACGTAACTACACCTTAGGTGACCGACTGAATTTTTGTTTTCATATTCCATATTCAAATGGTCAGGAGTTACTTTTATTGCTCAATCAATTTGATTAAACAAAAAATAAAGCCAAGATACCAAAGCTCGTTGAGCACACACACATTGTTGAATCATTCTAAGCGGGTGTTTGTCAACGAGAACGGGCGAGACGTTTAAATGTAAACCAATCGACGATTTTTAATTTTCATTAACGTAGCCAATCTACAGGGATTACTGCTGAGCATCAGCGCCCTGATCAACCGTATAAATCAAGCTTACGTCAAGATAATAACATACGTCAACGTCAATTACGTAATTGGTTTACAACTACGTTTTCAACTGCAATTGTAATACAACAATGTTGCTACTGACAAACTCTTGCCATAACAGTGTTGACCAACCAAAGTGTAACCGTAACGGCGTTGTACGGAGTTTGATCCGTCTTGAGTACATCCAACGTAAATTTCGTGATATACCCATCCTTATTTATCCAGGCTTAGGTTTAACGGGTATTTAATCATCTTTCTTCGACCTTGGCTTGAGATAAAGGCTATTTATGAGTTAATTGTAGGCCTCTGTCTCTTCAGATGAAAAGATGATCAGGGTGTACAACGTTCGATCTGCATTATGGGTAATTTTGGCTCCGCTGTGGAGGAATTTAGTGAAAATTCTCTCGACTCTGGTAAGCCTAAGTGTTTATCAAATATTTCCGCCAATTCACGACCGATTTTGAAAAACTAACTTGGAATGCCCCCGCCTTAACGAAAGCAATCATCGGATATTAATTTCACGTCCCTGCACACAGTATTAAAAAAGTTTTTGAAAAACGAAAATTGGAAAAGGCGTTTTCTGATGGCACCGCTGTGGAGTAATGTACAATGTTTTTGAAGAAAAGGGGCTACAATACCAATGTCCGAGTACGAAAGCATGCTGTGTGTAATCAGAACGAGCCTAACTGCGGTCCGCCTGACCATAACCCTCAGAAATCTGATTGAAACCGTGAAATTTAAGCAATTTGCAAGATTGCTCCGCTGTAGAGGGTGAAAAAAAGGCTCCGCTGTGGAGTCATAACATGTTAAAAGATATGCATTGTTCTTTGCCACCGGTAGGAAACGGATCGAACCATACAAGTGCATCTTTGTATATCACCTTTGTATTATCTTACTTAGATCATGCCTATAGCACGTAGTAAGACCGTAAAATTATACATGTTGTCTCAAAAATACAATCCATACTTCTAGTGCAACAGCTCTAAGAATCCTATACAGATTTCCATGTTTTCATGCATGAATATGTTAGTAGGGGAGACAGGGTCTATTTGTTACACGGGGCAAGTTGTCACACATACAGTTACACGACATTGACCACACGAACAATGTTCTAACTTTGATGATATAGTATCTTTTTTTCTTTTATTTTACTTTTATATCAACTTCTCAAAAGTCAACCTTTGAGATTTAGATAAGAATGCAAGTTAAAATTGAAAATCTGAAGAAAAAACCGTATGAAAGAAAATTTTCTTTGAAATTTCCATTTGACTCCGTTCACCCGGGTAGCTCATCCTACATTATAAATGTGTTTTCACAGAAAAAAATGTTTTTAATGGTTAGAGCTGGTACATCTGTTGTAAAGTTTGTATAATAAGTGCTATCACTCACTTATAAACTTAGCAATATAACATATGTTAAGTTTCCATTTGGGCTTGGACCCCCCGCCTCCTGGAAAAAAATCCTTGATCCGCCCTAGCTGCCCAAGTTCGTCAATATGACTGACTTCCGGATGCGATATACATGAAAATGTCTCGATCAACGAGATTGTAAAATAATATAAAATCTTTGTGAGCTGCCTTAACCATTTCCTATACAATCCATGGTTTTTCCTATCTTCAAAGGAGGAGACAAAAAACTTGCAGAAAATTACAGACTTATAAGCATCTGCATGAATGGAAAATCTTGAACTCTTTAACTACTAGAATCAATTGAAAATTGGACAGCTGCCATAGACAGAGGAGAGGAAGTTGACATTATCTTTTTCGACTTCAATAAAGCGTTTGATACCATCACCCATGAGAAGCTCATCCACAAATTGTACCAAATTGGAATACAAGGAAAAGTTTTAGACTAGTTCAAAAACGTTCTCAGTAACAGAAGTCAAAGAGTAGTGGTCAATGGTAAAAAGTCACTACCAGTAGATGTATTGAGTGGTGCTCCTCAAGGAAGTGTCTTGGGCCCAACATTATTTCTAATATACATAAACGACCTACCAGACATGTCGGAAACCATAGTATAACTGTTTTCAGACGACACGAAAACTTTTAACTCCATAACAACAGAAGACGGCCACCAGAGACTTCAAACAACTATCAATAACTTTTGTAAATGGTCAGACGATTGGGACCTAGAGTTCAATTCAAATAAATGTAAGCACCAACACATCGGTAAAAAAAGGAGTTCGGTAGCTACGAGATGAAAGACAAAGCAAATAATATATCGGAAATTGTCACAGTCAAAGAAGTAAAAGATCTATGCGTGATCATCGACTAAGAGGTCAAATTTGAAAGTCACATAAATGCCAAAATCAAACTTGCGAACAGAAATCTTGGAATCATCCACAGAACATTCACATGTCTAGACAAATAAAAAACATAAACCTCTATAAAGCTATTGTAAGACCCCACTTGGAATATGCATCAGTAGCTTGGTTTCCACATCTAAAAAACAGGGTGGATAATCACGTGACCGGGAAGGATACACTGTATTAGAAAATGGCGGCTTGAACTCTCGCCTGGGATCATTTTTCAGGTAATTATTCATGCTTTACCAATTTTCTCTTGAAGAGACATAGCCTATCATATGCGCATTTTCATTATTCGAGCTCCGCCACCAACAACTACACACAAAAACATGCATTTTTGTCAAACATCGTGGCAGTTTGCGTCCACTCGCAACCGGCCACATGTTTTTGGGTGGATACAACGGACGAGTTCAAGCCTATTTTTGACTAAATTACCTTTAAATGCCATATACTTAAAAAATTCCATATGAAATCGTAGGCTTTTGTCAAACACACTCAGTGGCTAAGTAAGAACAACAGGGATTGATGCGCTTTTCTAAAAATCAAGGTTTTGGCTGATGGATACCTCGCATCATTCATCTTGTTTGGGATACATCGTACTCTGGCATAATATAAGTTTCATATGGAATACACAATTGAGCTCTAGATAGTAAATACAGTGAAAACAACTTTGTATTGTATGTCAATAATAAATAATTGAATTATCTCACTGTAATGACGTAAATCGAGCACACAAATATATTTATATTTCTGTCAATCCAGCATAGTCTTATATTGAAATCACTTTCAAATAAAGTTCAATTTAATTTTATAGCGGAGTACCCACCCATTTTATTCTACTGAGACTTGAATTTTCCGTTGGAAGAAAATAAAATAAAAACAATTGCTGATACTTTTCAACCGAATTTGTGACATGGAATATTATATTTTTGTGGAATTTACAATTGAATAGATATGTTAGTATTTAGAAATTTATGCAAGAAAATGTGTTTTCCCAGTTTTTGTCTTGCTCTAAAGAAGAAAGAGGGTGGACTCGTTGCCACAAACCAATACCCGTCGTCAAGTTTGTGGCTACGATATCGCAGCTACTGTCATTTCGCCTACAAATCAGTTTTGGTCACTCTATATTTCGATGTTAGGGCGAAAGATTAATCAATATTACACTGTTTAAACTAAATCAAAGTTAAATTAGCTCAATAGTATTTGAAAACGAAACCACTCGTTCATCGTAATTCCAACCAAGTAGATCGATAAACCATATCCTGAGGTGGGTGGGGTAAGATTTAAATATTTCGATTGACAGCTACAAGAAAAACTCGCAAATGGAGGCCGTCATCGCTGGTATGAGATGTAAAAGTTACCAATGTGTAGGGATTTTATCAGTGAATAGATAAATAAACTATCGCTTTCATGGAAAAGTACATTAGCTTTCAAAATTTGATATTTCATTTTTCAACTGCAAACGGCTAAAACAAGGTATTTGGCACACAAGTGTCTCACTAGGTTAACCCACCCTTCTAGCTTTCTTGGCATGAAATAAGATTCCAATATCAAGAATTCATTACTTGAATCATTAAAATTTATGTGTAAATGGCTTCTGCAGCCATTAGTGAAAAGAATCTAAGAAACTCGCAAATGGAGGCCGTCATCGCTGGTATGAGATGTAAAAGTTACCAATGTGTAGGGATTTTATCAGTGAATAGATAAATAAACTATCGCTTTCATGGAAAAGTACATTAGCTTTCAAAATTTGATATATCATTTGTCAACTGCAAACGGCTTAAACAAGGTATTTGGCACACAAGTGTCTCACTAGGTTAACCCACCCTTCTAGCTTTCTTGGCATGAAATAAGATTCCAATATCAAGAATTCATTACTTGAATCATTAAAATTTATGTGTAAATGGCTTCTGCAGCCATAAGTGAAAAGCTTGCGTTAAAATACAAAATTGATCTGAATTTTTTAATCAGATATTTGGCTGCTTTTTTATTTGTGTAGTGTCCGTAACACTTTACAGTGCAATAAACAGTCTTGAGCTTATGTTAACATGAAACAGATTGTTTCTATAGGCTACCATATTGAAAGCTGTAATATTCAGACTATTGAAGCTTTGTTGTAAATGGATCCTTAGAAAAATCACCATTGTAACAATTTGTTACAGACAATAAATATTCAAGCTTTGGTCTATAAATGTCCATTTTTTTTGTCACACAACTCTAAAAATATGGGTACAATAGACTACCAAAATTTACCGTAGGAACTGTTTTATCAAATCAAAATAAAGTTGTTTGGAAATAATCAAATATAATTCATCACATGTATCTTGAATTCTAAAATTATTTTGTTGAGACAATATAACGCCCAAAAATGGTCATTTTTGGGATGTGAATAGTGAAATAATTTAAAAAAAAACGAAGCTACGTATCGCCCCAAAATTTGGTAGTCAATGAAAATAACTATAATTACAAATCTTTAATCAAAAAAGGTTGATTGCAAATGCTATAGTTTTTTGCTAAAGTGCAAATAACATCATACATTTTGAAAGTGGACAAATACCGTGTTTTAGCCGAAAGTTCATACAGGTTTTGATAATCTTGGTTATTATTTCATAGTAATGTAAAAACATCGGTGTAAATGCAAAACCTCGTATGTCGATTCTTGCAATTTTCAAAGTACAAACTTGAATGCCCAAATTAAGACGATTCATGCAGGTTTTTGGATGTTTTCATTTATTATTATTAAAGACATATTATTCGTGATTATTGAATTATCAAATTCTTTTTTATCCCCTCTAAAAATTTTCCAAAAACGAGATACGAGGTTTTGCATTTACACCGACGAAATGTAGTTTTAAAGCCTAATGGGGTAGTGCCATGTAAATCATGTTATTTCCAAATCAAACCCTTTGTTGTTGATACCCAGTAGAAACTGAATCAAATTGATTTGAAATTTCAATTGTGTACCAACAGCATAGTTTTTTTTAAAGGGTTTACGTTATGCATTCTAATCTAAGCCTTTGCCTTTCAGTATTTCTGCCACATGACCGGAACCCCGACTGACAGAGACAACTAATTTAAACGGATCAAAGATGTCAATGCCTAGATATATCCTACAACAACAGTAAACAATGGTAAATGACAAGTTTTGCACTATTTTTCAAACCTTCGCTCGGCTCTAATGGTTCCACAAACGTGCTAGAATTCCGGGGTCAATCTCTTTTCTAGCTGAGTCGGGATATTTTAGTTAGTGGGTAACTGCGGATACCATCAATTCAACGAAAGTAGGTTCAAACCCTGGCTCTGCCAATATCCTTGCTAACATTTGACAAAATTTATATCTTCATCACCAAATGGGATGAACAGGTGGTTGTTCAGATTGTATTTTCATTGTGTTAATTGTTGGCACAGGTTCGGGAAATACTAGAAACACATGGTTAGGTGAACAAGTCACACTATATGACTGGAAAAAATGTTGAACGCAGCCGCTGTGCTAAAGTTTCATTGAATCACTGACTATTTTTGGTCCAATAGAATTATAAATTTTATATTTTCCGAACAGTGTTTGATTCAAATTGTATGTCGTGTTTGTAATAAAGAAAGAATTGCAGAGAACAAACTAGTTAGGTGCTGCAAATTTTGAAATAAAATGACCATTTCCCAAACAAGACCCAGTTTTGATGTCCCTACTATTTAGGCTTGGGAAAACATTGCGACAAAAGAAGAAAATTCTAATAGCCAGCTAGGATTGGTTGTTTCAGTATAATTGTATTGAGTGTAAAAATTAAACCATGGAACACATTGTAAGATGACAAGCTAATGCAGCCCTAACTCTATGAAAGCAGACTTTATCTACAAAAACAAACTTGATTTGTTGTATCTATATTTCCAGGGAATGACTGAATTTGACCATTAACGAAACAGCTGAATACAAAATCATGATGTTTTACTGGTGTTTTCATCTGTGGAACATAGGTTGAAAGAACTTATTTTTAAAAGTGAGGCAAAGAGAGGGAAAAAAGATGACACTGATGATGTAGGCTACTGGTGCTGAGGAAGGCTGGTTAGGATACAAAGACGTTGATTGCTATAGATCGAGCATCAGTGATTGGCAAACTTAACCCTTTCCAAAACAAGATCTTGTTTTGATTTCTGTAATAGAAGAGGCTTGGGAAAACTTTGAGGTAATAGAAGAAAATGCTGATAATCTGCATTTTCTCCTGTTGCCTCATTATTTTCTGTTGTTTTGTTCACAGATCCTGTCTTAATTTACACAAATTTTGTCATCTGAAGCCCCTTTCTAATTGGAAAAGCCTGAAATTTTGCTGTTTTGGAAAGGGTTTATGGAATAAGTGTTTTGAATTGGAAGATGGCTATTATATATATGTTTGAAAATAAGGTAGTTTTAATCTGACTATCTGACTCTTTCTATATAATGAAACGTTATTTATACCCTTTTATGCAGGGCGGCTGGCGCAATTATTAAATCAGACTTGCATCTATAACTTGGTGGAAAAAGATGAAACTGTTAATACATACTTTTCCAAATTGATGCTTTCAAAGGCTTTTTTCTTGAATACCCAACTGGTTCCTCCTTTTCCCACTGCGGTATTTCTGATGATATTTTAGACTCTATTTGACATATTTCTATGGAAAATCTGTAGTAACATTTAACCAATTGCCACACAATGACTCTTTTTGACTCCCTACTAAAAGATAATGGCTTTAAAACAGTGTGGGAAATGAAGAAAATGCCAGTGACAAGCAAATAAAGCATTTACCACAATGTTTTCTACCCAGAACGACCAAAATTATGTCAAATTTCCTTCATTCATTAATATGCCTATTGTTGCCTGCAATATCTTTGGATTTGGATCAGTCCAACTTTTGCCGTTTGATAATGGCTTAACTCTTTCCCACACAGAACCTTGTTTTGACTCCCCAACAGAAAAGGCTTGGGAAAACATTGAGACAAAAGAAGAAAATGCTGATATTCAGCACATTCAGCATTTTCTCCTTTTTCCTCAATATTTTCCAGGCTACATTGCATACAAATTCTATATTTATCAACATCCATTTTGTGGACTGCATCAGCATTTGAAATAAGACCACCCCAAACGTTTGCTGTTTGGTAAAGGGTAAAGTCAACAAAGAAATTATCCTGTGAGTGACTGGAGCTGCTATTTTCATATTCAAGTCGCCACGCTGTCGTTCCAGATGTCTGTCCATACTTCCATCCGTCCGTCAGCCATTTACCCCTTTCACCTTTTTATTTTCTACCATATCAAATGAAGATTTCATATTATACTCCAGGGTTGCATTATTGTCAACAACCATTTTCAACTTTGACCAGTCTAGCTGAAAGGATTAATCCATGACCACATCATGATACTTTGAAATTGATGACCCACAAGATAAAGGATTATGAATATAAGTTATGATAGCATTGTGAAAAAATGAAGAAATTGCCTGTGTAAAGCAAGCAATATTTTCATCTTCCACAATGATATTTTCAATCAAGAATTTTTTGAAAGATCAAAACATAAAATATTATTCACTTTAAAACATTGTGGGAAATGAAGAAAATGCCAGTGACAAGCAAATAAAGCATTTACCACAATGTTTTCTACCCAGAACGACCAAAATTATGTCAAATTTCATTCATTCATTAATATGTTGAAGCCTAGGCTTCCACGCCTCTGCAATGCTACAGAGTTCAAACATGCATAAAAAATGTTCAGAATGACACATGTGACCGAAATATTTTGACACTTCTTTTATGCCATTTTATCATGTTGATGAAGTCTTCAGTCATGCATTCATATTGATATATTTCTGGCATGTGGTCCTCCATAAATTCAGACATGTCCGCTCTTTCTAGGAATTCACCTGAACCAAGAATACTGATCTACCTGCTATGTTAAAGTGTCTTGTTAGAGAAGATTAACACCACCTGAAAAATACAAACAAGATTTATTCATACAAACATCATTATAAGGATGATATTAATGAATATAACCATTTCCCAAACAATGTCTAATACAAGTAAAATGCTGACGCAACAAAACCTTAACCCTCCAGTAAATATCGAAGAAAAGGGAAATCTTCCTTTTCCTCAATATTTACAAATTTTGTGCATATTTTATAAAAATCCCTTCCTTTTAGTTTTAAACACCAATTTGTAGACTACAGCATCTTTCAAACTAGATAATACTTTAACTCTGTCATTTGGGAAAGGATTAAAAAAAGTTTTCTGGTAGAAAACGTTATGGGAAATGAAAAAATGTCTTGTCACAAGCAATTTCTTCATTTTCCACATTGTTTTCCTAAGGCTTTATCTTCCGATGAGTCAAAAAGAGTTAACCTATGGGAATGAATCAATATTTATTTGTCTGTTAAAATTCTTCACAATTCAAAAAGATGGGTTTTTTTAGCTTCTTTCAATTATCGTCCTTACCATAACCTCTGGATAAAGTGGCGATTGATTATGCATTCATGCAGACTATACCACTTCATCCATAGAGGGAACACAATCAAGCAATGCATACATGTAGCTTACTTTCACAATATTACAAGATCGAAAATTCCCCATATCTACGTTGTTGGTCATTTTAACAAATTGTCTTTTAAATTTCAATTGGTAGCGTGCAAATTATTAAACTTTCGGTTGATCTAATAGTTTTTCATTTTGGAATTGGTCAATCCAAAAAATTGTCTTCTGCTAAATTTAAGTCCGTATTTCTACAGATTTCAACCTTCATAGACATTGATTATTAAATGAGATTATGTTGTGTGTGTGTTTCGATGCATATGTCCCGTGTTTATGTTGTTGGCACTCTAGGAGTTAAAAATATTCAACTTATATATATTTGTGTGCTCGATTTACGTCATTACAGTGAGATAATTGACATACAATACAAAGTTGTTTTCGCTGTATTTAGGCCTATTATCTTGAGCTCAATTGTACATTGCATATGAAACGTATATCATGCCAGAGTACGATGTATCCCAAACAAGATGAATGATGCGAGGTATCCATCAGCCAAAACCTTGATTTTTAGAAAAGCACATCATTCCTTGTAGTTCTTACTTAGCCACTGAGTGTGTTTTACTAAAGTGTACGACTTCATACGGAATTTGTTGAAGTATATGGCATGTAAAGGTAATTTTGTCCAAAAATAGCTTGAACTCGTCCGTTGTATCCACCCAAAAACATGTGGCCGGTTGCGAGTGGACGCAAACTGCCACGATGTTTGACAAAAATGCATGTTTTTGTGTATAGTTGTTGGTGGCAGAGCTCGAATAATGAAAATGCGCATATGATAGGCTATGTCTCTTCACCAGAAACTTGGTAAAACGTGGATAATTACCTGAAAACTGATCCGAGGCGGGAGTTCAAGCCGCCATTTTCTAATACAGTGTATCCTTCCCGGTCACGTGATTATCCACCCTGAAAAAGCACAAAAATCTATCGAAAATGTCCAGAGAAGAGCGACAAGGTTACTGAAAAACATTCAACACCTAACATACAGTGAACGACTAAGACATCTGGGGCTACCTACCCTTGAGTATAGACGACTTATAACTGACACGATACAAGTGTACAAAATCCTAAATAATTATGATAAAACATCATCAGAAAATTTCCTAAAACGCAATCTGTCAACAAGAACTAGAGGAAACTGAAAACAAACCATACAAACAGTATTCACGAACAGAGATAAGAAACCAAAGTTTTACATGCAGAGTAGTTGACACGTGGAACTCATTAACGGATAAAGTGGTCAATTCCAAAAGTACAAGAGTAATTTAAACAAACATTGGCGCAACCACCCCCAAAAGTTCAGTCCAACCTGTTTTATTAACGAAGAAAGAAGACAAAGAGATGGGCCACCACAAGCCTCGGGCTTTCTTTCGGCCTCGGTACAGTAAGTTAAAGTAAGCTTGGTGTTCCGAGTAGGAATATATTGCGATAACATTGAGGGAAAAGAATAAATTGCTGATTATCATGTTCCCAAAATATTTTCTATGTTGTAATATACACATTTCATTCTTATGATATCAGTTTTTTTGTCTTCAGCTATTTTTAAATTGAGACAGTCTAAAATTGGGTCGTTCGGGAAAGTGTTAAAAACCAATTCATTTTAACGGAGAACCACTTAAATTGTACATTTACAGAGACGCATGAAAATCAACGGAAAATACCGAATGCGTATTGAAATCTTGTTATTGCGGGCATATAAAGTTATTCTAGATAAGGCCCTATGGGTTATTTTAAAACCGTTTAGTAGTACTCTCCGAGTAAAGCATCAAAACAATAGGGCGTTAACTAAGTCATGCCAAATGTACATTTTACGGTCTTACTACGTACATAGGCATGATCTAAGTAAGATAATACAAAGCTGATATACAAAGATGCATTTGTATGGTTCGATCCGTTTCTTATCGGTGGCAAAGAACAATGCATATCTTTTAACATGTTTTGACTCCACAGCGGAGCCTTTTTTGCAACCTCCACAGCGGAGCAATCTTGCAAATCGCTTATATTTCACGGTTTCAATCAGATTTCTGAGGGTTATGGTCAGGCGGACCGCAGTTAGGCTCGTTCTGATAACACACAGCATGCTTTCGTACTCGGACATTGGTATTGTAGCCCCTTTTCTTCAAAAACATTGTACATTACTCCACAGCGGTGCCATCAGAAAACGCCTTTTCCAATTTTCGTTCTTCAATAACTTTTTTAATACTGTGTGCAGGGACGTGAAATTA
The DNA here is from genome assembly GCA_963680895.1 of Fragum sueziense. Classification (NCBI taxonomy): domain Eukaryota; kingdom Metazoa; phylum Mollusca; class Bivalvia; order Cardiida; family Cardiidae; genus Fragum; species Fragum sueziense. The sequence goes on from OY804597.1 coordinate 9,145,031, forward strand.
ATATCCGATTATTGCTTTCGTTAAGGCTGACGCACTCCACGTTAGTTTTTCAAAATCGGTCGTGAATTGGCGGAAATATTTGATAAACACTTACTGAGTCGAGAGAATTTTCACTAAATTCCTCCACAGCGGAGCCGAAATTACCCATAATGCAGTTCGAACGTTGTACACCCTGGTGATAGAGTTATATCTTTCACAAACGACAGAAAGAACAACTTCAAAGTGAAAGCTAATGCGAAAAGCAAAAAGGACAGCAAAAATAAAAAGAAAACAAGATCTAGATTTGTATGCAGAAAATACGAGCTCGCTTTTTCAAAATTCAGATAGGAGACTAGGCTCCCCAACTAGCACCTTCACGGCGCTCTGTGTTATCAGTCCCACATATCAGTCGGTTTCAGTCAAATGGAGCCTAGTCCAGGGACTGTATTATTAGAATTGTTGATCAATGTTTATGGTCTAACCTTTACCATTATTTACAATGTGCTATAATTGTATTTGAGTATTTAGATATAGTCAGTTCTCATGTTACTTTTGTGAACCATTTTGAATTTAACTTCATTCGTCGTTCTGAATTTTGCTCAGAAATTTTCCCGTCATAATATTAATATTTTTCATCGTGCAAAGTTTAACCTTTCATAAACAGTAAAATGTAAAACTGCTCTCATGCCTGTAGGAGGCAATTTGATAAGGGGAAGGGCTAAAAACTCTGTCCCGGTTAGTGTCTGAAAATTTTAGGGGTTAAATTGGCTTTTTCTTCAATTTTCTATGTAAAATGAGGAAAATTCGGTATTTTTGGCAGGGCAAACATTTGGGGCTTATTTCCTCCCATAGCACACACCTGTGCCTACATCAAAATCGGAATACTGTTGCTTATGTCAAGTTTGTGTTGATAATTTAGATAAATATTCATGTAAAGTTGAGCTGAAGAATTGTTGAAAAACAGATTAAGACAAAGAAAAAATGTTGGGTATCAAAATGTTTTCGTTTTGTCACCATGCTTCCTCAAACCTTTTTTAATGGATATCAAAATGATATAATGTTTTACAAACTGTTAACCCAGACAATTCATTAAGGCAGTCCACCCGTAATGAGATTCATGCGACGTCGGATCTTTTCTGGCGACGGCGTAAACATTTTTAACATACGGTTACCCGTTCAACACGGACACGTTACGAGTTAAAAGAAATCGACACTTTCCATCACCGAATGTTTACGACATCACCCGAAAAAAATACGACACCGTGTAATGGATTTGGTTTATTGGGGTTTTACGCAGTTTTCAACTACTAGGGGCATATCGCGGCGGACCGTGTAACGGAGTAGATCTATATTGTTGACAATTATCCTTTCGTCTCCTAGGATTTCTTTTCTAGAAATATCAAATTTTTGCTTATGTAAACTCGGGAATTAGAATATATATGGATTAAATCTAATGATACAATCAGATAACGACATTGAGAATATTTTACGAATTCAATGTAAATTTAAGAAAATTGACCATTTACTGTATTTCGAATCCTCTGTTTCCCGACCTTCAGTACTATCGGTACTTTGATTTTAACTAATGTCTCTTAACCCATTACCACACAGTGGCTCTTTTTGACTCCCCAAGAGAAATTGGTTTGGGAAAACATTGTGGAAAATGAAGAAATTGCCTGTGACAAGCAATTTCTTTATTTCCCACAATATTTACGGAACAAAAAGTACCAAAAAATGAAAAATCCATTCCCTTTCAATTGTCGTCTGCAACATCTTTGAATTCGGACAAGTCGAAAATTTTGCTGTTTGGTAATGGTTAAGAGGTCAATTTGTTTTCACTCTTTCCCAAAGAAGACATGGTTTTGACGTTCATAATAAGAATGGTTTTGGATATCCAACATTTTCTTCTTTTGCCTCAATATTTTCTCAGTCAATACTTTACACAAAGCTTTACTTTATCAACACACATTTTGTCCTTGTTAGCAGCTTCGAAATCGACCAGCCTATTTTTGTTACATGGTAATGGCTTAAACAGAATTTAAAATCGCCTTTATCATTTCTTTTTGCTTCAATGTTTTCTAGAGCTTTTCCTGTCAGGGACGTTTGGGGGAAAAGGCTAAAAAGAAAAAAAAAGTGTACACTCGCCGGATTTATGTTTGTTATTATGGAATATACACTGATATGCTTTCATAGTTGTTATTTTTTGTTGTATTTTGTTGATTTTTCATCTTTGCAGAACCAATTTTTAGTATTCACGGCCACCAATCCCTCTCATTCATTGCAAAATGCTATGAGCGAAATCTCAGAAGAGGGACTTCCTGCTATGAAGAAACGCGACCCATTTTGAGTCAGTAAACACACGTTGTTACTTTAAATCGGTTATTTTGCTAGTTATGAGTTGAATCTCAAAAATCGGGGAATGCTATTCGATGGGGCAATGAACGATGTGTTATATTGACAAAGCCCTTTGTTCTAGCTTACAGAGTAAACTTGCAATTACTTTCGAAGTGAGTGCACACACTTATGTTTACAAACCAAACGACACATAAACGACACATAAACGACTCCTACGGCGCTATCATATGCATTTTTCGAATGAGACATGTTCAATTTACTATTTTATGGTCTATTTTAGTATTCTGCATGTACGATTTTGAAAACCTTTGTTTATTTATGAGAAAAACAAGTACGCAATGAAGAATAGTAGTAAGCTATGAAGAAACGAGAGTAACTATGAATAAAAGGGATCAAGCTATGAAGAAGCGCGGACTTCATAATTCTTTCTTGGCACTCACATTATACTGAATGGTTATGCGTTTAGGAAGAATTGAAGACAGAAATTCCAATATTTTTTACAAATTTCCATTTGAAAAATCAAATATAGACGATAGAACGAGATATTTATCATTATGCAGCTTAAACATGTACTTAATGCCGACCGGTAACTTACAGGCGCGTAGGACTGGAAACATTTTTAATGGGGGGGGGGGGGGGGGGGGGGCTAAAGCCCCTGTTCTGGCTATTGTTGGAATTTTGGAGGAACCGAATTGGATTTCCCCAAAAGTTTTCAGTGCAAAATAATGACAATTCAGCATTTTGGGCAGACCTTTTTGGGGGTGGGGGTCGTAGCCCCTCCGTGCCCCCACTTGTTATACAAGCCTGACTTATCATCACGTGGAAATGCATTTTTTGAACATACATGAGAATTGTTACTAAAAATAGTAACAAATCGACATTATCAAAACGAGGCTCCCAAAACATGCGGAGAAAACAATGACGTCGCACGTGCATTCAATCAATATACAGCGATAAAGCACACGTGCATTCGATATACAGTAATAAAGCGAAGTTTTAAGTGGAAAAAAATAAAATTGAATGCATTCGTTAATAGCCGGTAAGATGGTTATTTCATTTGATTTACAGTCAACCGTTCCCCGTTTAAAAATTTCGACTTTTGCCTCTAAGGACGACTTCCGGAGGCTGTCGTGTGTGTTTGTGTGTGCGGGGGTCTTAGAGGAAATAACATAATTCTGACCAACTTTCAGATTGATCAGACAAAAATGTGGCCTCCAGAGTGCATACAAGAAAAAAAATAACCGACGGACGCATGACGGACACAACGCAATGACAAAAGCTCGACTGGCCGCTAAAAAATATAAATAAGACCTGTTTTCATTCAAAATACATGCAATGTATCTTGCGTAGGCTTAAAATTATTAAAATGTTAGGGTTCTTATACGGTTTGCCAAGTTTTGCCTAAATAGTTTACAATGACATTGGCGTCCACATGTGCAGGCCTATGTTATTTACATAATTAAATCATTATTCCAAATATAACCACATTGTATACTGAAAAGTCTTGAAGTATGCTAACTTGGAAATTAGATTGATCTTAAATCCATAATGTGAAATAGTATTAACAATAAATTCGTATCACTTTCAGAGCGAAAATTAGAGCGAAAAGGCAAAATTAAGTCAAAACCCGACGCTTTGAATATCCGAGCTCTTATTCATAGCGTATTATATCTTCTTCATATCTAGTCCCCTTTATTCATAGCTGATCTCTCTTCTTCATAGCTTATTACTTTTTTAGCTTTTTCTCTATATCAGAAAATCAGTCATTGGATTTTAATGGATGTATATATAAGATAAAGCATTCGAAGCTTATGGGACCTGTATAGAAGGGAATTATAGTAGTATTTAAACCATAATTTTTCGATAAATTCGACATGTCTTCAAAACACAGCACTGTGATCGCATGACAAAGCAGTTTGAAGCAAACACGGTGAGACCATGCCGAGGGGACATACTCCAAAAGAAGTTTAAATACACTCACCATCGAATAGCATTCCCCGATTTTTGAGAATCAGCCAAAAACTGGCAAAATCATCGATTTAAAGTAACAACGTGTGTTTACATTCACAAAATGGGTCCCGTTTCTTCATAGCCGGAAGTCCCTCTTCTGAGATTTCGCTCATAGCATTTTGCAATGAATGAAAGGGATTGGTGGCCGTGGTATTCCATAAAGAAGCCTAATGAAATTTGAACATGATGGAGGTCACCTTTCTTACATTGTTGTCTGTGCCCAACTCTATGTTTGGGGTATTTTCTCTCGAAATATTCCAAACTGTTCGAAATATGAAAGCAAACATATCAAAATTAATATAAGGGACACCAAAAAAACCGATAAGAAGATTTGAAGACAGTCCAAATTTCTTATTTCAAATCCAAACCCTTTGTTGTGGGTATTCATTTCAATAGTCTCGACAAGACGATTCCAATGAGTATCCACAACATAAGGTTTGATCAACAATTAACCCATTACCACACATTAACTCTTTTTGACTCCCCGAAAGGAAAAGGCTTTAGAAAACATTGTGGACAATGAAGAAATTGCTTGTGACAAGCAATTTCTTCATTTCCCACATTGTTTTCTATCCAAAAAGTCCAAAAGATTATAAATTTTATTCACTTGAAATTGTCGTCTGCAACATCTTTGAATTTGGAACAACCCAAAATATTGTCGTTTGGTAATGGGTTAATGATATTTTGCTTTTCAAAATGTCATTTCCCCTTCTGTTTGTGGTTTTGTGATACTAAATAACGTAATAACTTGGAGAATGTTGAAGTGGCCGTTAAGTAGATGTTTATGATATCATTCATCTACATAAGGACATTTAACCCATTTATCGCACTTGTTTTTCAAGACAATGCGTAATTTGGAGTCCCAAAAATGGACTTGTAATGTAAAGAAATAAAGCTGCAGACAAAAAATAATTGATGTCCATAGGAAATATTGAATAGAAGGAAAACAGAAATTTCTTCTTTTGCCTCAAATGTTTCCAAACCATTTCTTCCAAGGACGCCGCTAAAACTAGTTTCGTTTGAAAAACAAAACAAGAGAAAAAAACACAAAAACAAACAAACAGAAAACAAACAAAAAACAAAACAAGCAAACAAATAAAATAAATAAATAATTAAAAAAAAAAAAAAAAAAAAACAACAACAACAAAAAAAAAATCTTGACTGGAGGTGACGTTTTAGCGGCCACGGTCCGGTCGATTCTAGCTTACATCTCTGGTTATATGGATATGTCAACTCGGTTCTCTGCAGAAAAATGTGAAACTGTAGTGACCCAGTCTCATCGAACCCTTGTTCATGAACTTCATACACATCGATGCTTTTCAACAAAAATCTCGTAACTGCAGCTTTTTTGGCTGCAGTTACGAGTTTTTGTTGAAAAGCAATAATATAGTACACATGTATATGCAAAAAAGCATGTAATACTATGTTTTTAAAATCTGTGAAAAAAGAAGTTTTCCAAGTGAACAATATCTTCTATTGCCTAAGTGTTTATTTTACAGTTTTGGACATGGATTTAATTCCTCAAAATTACAATGCTTTGGTGACTATTTTTAAGAAATTAGGATGTGGGGGACCTTTGGAGACTGTGCATTGGCCTTAATCGGATTTATTTGAAGGAGTTAGGTCGCAACCATGGTTTATTGACCTCGGGAAGAATACTGTTTCATACACAAGGCATCCTATTAAAGCCACATTCTAAGAAATTCTACTACTGTTGATACACGGAAACGCGAATGGATAAGTAAGTTTTATACCTCACGATAAATTACCTGGCAGAGTATCGTATTCGATTAGCACCGGCTGCTCTGCCGGGTCATTTATCGTGAGGTATAACTAGGTACGACTGAAACAAAGATTGAACAGGATAAAACAACAGAAATTAACACAATTATTATTAAAATAACTATCTCAATATTGTGACATAACTTTCAAAATTTAGCATTTTTACACTGATTTTTGTGATTGCAAAAAGTCATGCTTCGGAGTATAATTTGTGTAAGTTTAAGTAATGGATACATATCCTACTGGTAAGATAAACGCCTCTTACTGATGACGAGCAATTTCTTCATTTCCCACATCGTTTTATACCCAGAAAAAACCAAGAAATGTGAAATTTCATGAATTTGAAATTATCGTCTGCAACGTCCTTGAATTTGGATAAGTCAAGAATATTTCCGTGTGGTAATGGTTTAAATATCCGGCTGTGCGATGTCCTCGCACGTGACTGATGTCGAAGTTCTCTCACCATGACGACTAAACAAATCTTCTCTCTTACGTTCAGCCACATCTTTAATTATCGTTGTGTGTTCTCGAATCTCAGATCTAATGTCAACTTCCTCATTATCTTCTACAGTTTCCAGGTTTTCCACAATATTAATCTTCCCTACATTTTCATCGAAATCTATCTTTTCTTCATTTTCTACCTTTTCCTCAATTTCTTTCAACTTTTCAGATTCTATATTATCATAATACTCTTCGTCGTCCTTCGCTTCCAAATCAAAACTGTCTCGCTTCATGAGTTTAACATCATCCATGTAATTTGAATCTTTCTTTTTAAGTACCTTCTTTCCTTTTTCGTCTGTTACAAGAACTTTATCCAACTCTTCCACGTCATCCTTCGTAAAACTATCGTCAGACACAATTTCCATATCATCCAGACCACTGGATCTCTTACTCTTAAGTCTTTTCCGCTTTCTGTCATTCATCCCCTTTGCCTGTTTCTGGATTTCTTTTATCTGCTTCTGTTTATCTGTCTTATCAATAATCGCTTCTACAGTTTGATTTTCAGAATTAGTATCGAAAGTGGCAGAATCTATGGATGATGCTTGGTGTTTCAGACTAGATTTACTTTTCCTCTTTTTGAGTTTTCCATCATGATCCCCACTGCGAATTTTATTCTCCTTCTTCAGTAATCTACGGTCTATTTTCTGTTCAGCTATAATAACATCCTGTGCGTCCATGAGTATATCATGTTTGAGTGAGCCGTATGTTTGTAAGATTCTCTCATTAGAAGGGACCTCGGTTTGAAGCCCGGCGGCGACCAGGAACCGACAGTTAGACTCAGGCACACTTCTTGATGTATTGTCTGGAGAATCGACGGTCTCATCTTGACCTATAAATAGGACAAAGATCTGGGTCGTTATCACAAACAAATGAGCCAGGATCTGGAAAAATGTCCCTTATAGCCATTGAGACAGGCATGTTTCACGATCATCATGTACAAAAGTGCATTCTGACCGGGATCAATACTGCCCTCCTAAGGTCACAAAGAATCTTCTGGAGACCAAAATGGTTCATGATCAGACTGCGTGTATACGCAGGATGATTTGAACCATGTTGGGCTCAAAAGCCTTAGTCCATTACCAAACGACACAATTTTAGATCGGCCAAATCAAAGATGTTGCAAGCGACAATTTTAAGCGAACGGAATGTAGGAAATATTGGTATTTTGTGGTATTAAAATATTGTGGGAAATGGAGAAATTGCTTGTCACAAGCAATTTCTTCATTTTCCACAATGTTTTCCAAAGCCTTTTTCTTTAGGGGAGTCAAAAAAGGTAAATGTGAAGTAATGGGTTAAGGGACCTTTTCCAGATCCTGGCTGAAGTGTGATTCTGAGTATACCTTTAAAATACACAATAGCCAATCCGATTGGCCGATGCATACGTCTCGTCCAATCAAATAGATTGTAATGTAATTTAGATTTAGAAACTCAATTTAGAATTGTTGGTGAATACGGCCCTTGATGTTACATAAACACTATTATAAAAGTTTTGTCCATTTAATTCAATTTTGTAATCTATATCCTAATTGCTTTGATAATCGGTTGGCTTAAAGTTGCTATAGCTGTCACGATTGAAGTTTTTCTGTTACCGAGTTCTTATTATCTGATGATATGAACAAAGCCTATTCCAACTGCATAAAACCAATAAAACCAGTGAAAGAATGATACATTGGTACATTTTTCCTTTCTTGCAATGTATGTCAGTATGTCATGTTTACAATGTCAAGGGCGAATTGGAATTATCCGAGTCCTGAGCGGTTATAATCGAGCGTCTACGGAATCTACTTTTAAATCGAGTGGAATGACGTCAGAGAATAAACGATACAATAACACGTGTAACGAAGAATAATTGGGGAATGGCATTTTTCTGATCGTCCATTGGCTAATCGATGTTTTTGATTGACAGTCGGCGTTTGGTCAATTTGAGCATACCTGTCTGTCCGAGTTTAATCCTGCGGTTTGGATCTGTGGGTGAACAAGGTACCTTAAAGCTCTCGAGCCCAACATAGTTCAAGATCAGCCTGCGTATACACGCAGTCTGATCAGGAACCACGTTGAACTCTAATAGCTTCTTCATTGTCTGTAGCATGGATGGATCCCAACCAGACTGTACAGACACAGCATGATCTTAAAACACAGCTGTCTCAAATGCTATAAGGGACTTTTTCCCCCAGATCCCGGCTCAACTATACACTTTACATACATGTGTGCCGTTTTAAGCTTACCTGTCTGTCCGAGTTTAATCCTGCGGTTTGGATCTGTGGGTGCACACAGCACGTACAGTATAGCTATAGACCAGAGGGCGGCAAGATTCTCCGCTACGGTGTTACTGGTCGGGTTGATCTGGACCTCTCCCGTGTACAGATTAGCGTTAAAACTCTGAAACTCTACGTCCACGCTTCTGATCTCAGTCCGCTCTATCTTGTTTCGGTTCCTCAATTTGACAATCCGAAAATCCAGGAAACTCTTTGTACTGTCTGAAAGTGTAATTTAATTCATTTGTTAGACCAGCAAGAACATTACGTCGAACATGATACCGAATCGTCGAACACTCTGGACGTATAAAAACGTTTTGCAACTTTTTTGCATTCCCCACATTCGAAAATGGCCAAATTACGAACTCTCTTTTCTGAATTTAGCATTCATATTCTGAAATGCGGTTTTTAATAGGACATTTTAATATCGACTTGTGGTAAAGTAATCCCTCTTTCCCCTCCTTCTCTCCTATCCCTCCCTCCCCCTCTTTCTCTCCCTCAGCCCCCCCCCCCCCCATACACCAACTCACCTATAACCCATCTAGCTATACATATAGCCCAGTCCCCCTCATGGTTACGTAGCAACATGGCTCGCTCTCCTAACTCTGGATCAAACGACACCGACAGATCACCAACCTCTACCTGTGAATGGAAATACGGTTGATATACTCGTAATGTCGAGGTCATAGGGAACTTCACTTAAGGTAGTCCACCCCTAATGAAATTCACGCGACGTCGGAATTATTCGGGTGCGGTCGTAAACATTCGGCGGTGGAAAGTTCCACCGCCGAATGTTTACGACCGCACCCGAATAGCTTCGGACACCGCCCGATAAAATCCGATGCTTTATGAATCTCAAGATGGTCACATTACGGGTATTAGACCTTAACCTCAAGATATACATGTACGGAGTTCGACTCATGCGATTTTGTTTGAATTGATATTTTACCGTGTTTGTTGATCATCAAGTAGTCATGATTAAATCATGCCATAGTAGAAAACGAGGATTTTCTCTCCTTTTCCTACTATATTTTTGCCTATCTTTAAATTTATTCTTATTTCAAAATCAATCAAATATTTTATTGCATTAAGCACTATACATGCATATAGTAACACAATATTAACATGAATCAATCAACCAAATAAATGATCAAATCTATCAACTGCTTTTAGCAAATCCGCGAAATTGGTCGAAATACATGATATTATTCCATCGAATAGTTTATTGAATGTCAAAGTAAAACGATATTAGCTTATTCTATCCATCATTATGACCAGACACTTTTTTTCAATTTCGCATCCATCCTCGGCGTTTCTCGGGACAACGGAAATAGACGATGCTATCCAGATTGTAAAAATCCTGATAAACTCGCCAATCTTTGTTGCCACGAATGACGGCGAAGTTAAACGAATTGCTTCGTATCTAATGATTAATGGAATATCAATACCCCTTCCAAGACAATAAGCTGAATCTCTAGTCAATAAATAAAGAAGCCTGGTAAAACATTTAGATAAAAGAAGAGTAAAGCCAATAACCTGTTATATTTTCTCTTTTGGCATCAATAAAATTTGTGCTACATTGTACACAAATAATATCTTTATCAACATTCATTCTGTTGTCTGCAGCAGTTTTTATATCGCAATGTTCTTCTTTTTTTTCGTTTTGGTAAACAAAGGCATTGTCTTGTCACTTTTCAATAAAAACTTCGTAACTGCAGATTGTTTAAAGCTGCAGTTACGATGTTTTTGTTGAAAAGCAGTGACAATTTTGTTATATGAACCGTTTTACCTGTTTTGGGCTCGGTAAATGCGGTGACCCTATAAGATAGGATGTAGCCACTAGTTTGTTATGGAAGAAGACCTCTACTCCAGACCGCATTAGATCAGGTATATGTAAGAGTCGGGATCGGAAACTCTCCACGCCTTCATCGTTCTGGAATCTAGAGAATAGAGATTCGTAATATACTGAACCTCAGAAATAATGCACCACTTGTTAATGTTTTATATTTTTGCAACAAAATCATTAATTTTGTTGACACAGTATTATTTGGTATCGGACGGAAACTAGGTATGAGCACAACACACTCTTGTGCACAAAACCCATTCATCCATGACACTAGCCATCTAAACTTGGTAAACAGGTTTTCTGCGCGTGCCTTAGTATTGACCTCGTGCACCAACCAGCTTATCGGTTCATATGGTACATGCATTTGGTGACAGAAAGAAAACATCCAGACTTTCATCGATAGGAGCTTTACGATGCTTAAATAATGCCAAGACTTTTCACTGAACAACGTAATCGTGCTATTGGGATGCAGAGATGACGTCACGGGCTATTGCACATATGGTGTGATGTTATCACAAAACTATTGGCCGGTTTAGAGAAATTGGGACAGTGCTGGACTGCCAGGGAATGGGTGCGTCAAAGGTCCTAACTGCAGCTCAGAACAGGTAACCGTGTTAAAATGCAAAATGTTACAGGGAGAGTGGAGAGTCATATCAAAGGCCAGAATCCAAAATTTGATCAGTTCCATGCATCGACAAAGCATAGACTGTGTTGGTCTGCAAAGTGGACACACGCAGTACTGATTTTGTGACTTTCACTTTAAATAGAGGGTAGTCACGTTTGAGCGCTCGTCACACCTGATTGCTCAAAGGTGGCGAAAAAATCTTCTGACCAGAAACGAATAAACTGATATAAGTTTATGTTGTGGTTGTACAGTTTGAAAAAGTAAACATAATAAACAAATTATAGTGAAAATGTAAGTGGTGCGTTATTTCTGGGGTTCAGTATAATACCGACCATTACTGCACAGTGACGACTTTTGGCTTTTGACTTTTGACTCCCATGGGAAAGTCATGGGAAAGCATTGTGGAAAATGAAGAAATTGCTTGTGACAAGCAATTTCTTCATTTCCCACAATGTTTTTCACCCAAAAAGACAAAAATATATTGAATTCCATTCACCTGAAATTGTCGCCTGCAACATCTTTGAATTTGGACCAGTCTAGAATTTTGTCGTTTGGTAATAGGTTATAAAGTGAAGAGCAGTGATGTTTAATATTTTATGGAAATCCATTTATTCGATATTGACCCATTTAGACCATTGGGCCCTTCTTTTCATAGATCGATCTCGTATGCATATTATAATTTCATATCAACTTTCCTGATCCCGAGGCTCCTGTTAACCTATTCAGAAGCAAGACCTTATTTTGACGTCCCTAACGTAAAAGGTCCGAGAAATTATTGAGGCAATAGAAGAAAATCATCATATTCTCCTATTTTAACAATATTTCTCATGCTATATTATGCCTAATATAGAACTTGAATTAGAACTATGGGCCTGATGAAGACACTTTTTCAAAGGGGATATTGGCGTGTTTTTTTTTTTTTTTTTTTTTTTTTTTTTTTTTTTTTAGAAAAGCTTTGAACCTGTGGTAATGTGTTAAACCTCTTATCATATAGTATGATACTTACGAATGGAATGCCACAAAACACTCGTGTTCTTCTTTCATTACATTGTCCGGTAGTTTATAATGACCCCAGGTCCGCCGTAATAATGTCGACTTCGTTATCTGCTTCTCAAATCCAGACTCCACTAATCTCAGCTCGCACAAAATGGGCGTGGCTCCTGACACCGTCCCGTCAATATCGACCTTCACATTATCTGACATCATGGTTACCATGGGAACCTCGGCATCAAATGACCTCACCATACTTCCGGTCTGTCGCAGGAACGTCTTCAGGTCAAATATTCCGTCAGCGTATGATTGGTAACCTTGGAAACACCAAAGTTTACTCTGTCTCAGCAAGAGAACCTGTAGCTTCCGGTGCCTATGTGTGTTGAAACGAAACTTTGCAGAAATTGACCAAACACGTTTATTTCCTTTAAGGCTGACTAGCTCTTCATACATATTTTTCGAGTCTGCTAGAAATATTCTAAGTTCAAACCTAGCTTTCTCCGGATGACCTAGAAGTTCGACATTTGCTAGGTATATATCATATTCTATAACACAACACGCCTTCAGGTCATCCAAAGTTACAGGAAAGATCTCCTTTTTATTTTCACTAGATCGCAGTTTAGTTCCAGGTTGGACAAATTCGTCCCCTGTCACCTTCGACCACATTTCTGTTGTTCGATCTCTCGCTGATATATAGTTCTGGTCAATGAGGCCATATTTGACCTTGACATTGTTATCAAGAATTTGTCCACATATATTCATCAAATCCTTCGCATATGCTATTGGACAACACATATGTGTGTACCACATTAGAATAATATCAACACATGGAGTCAAAAACTCGTCGAATGCGAGCTTCTTTATACACAGAAACTGTTTATATCGTTTTAAAGCACCTTCTAAATATATTCTGTCTCGGAAGTGTGGAAGTGAAACTTGATAACAAAACTGTAGATGTGAGGCGGACGTGCCTATCAACGGCACTGAGAGTTTTGATACGTCAGTGACGTAATGTTGTTTACGTTCAACGTACTCCCCGTTTCTGATGATATTGCACCCTGATTTAGGATACTTCTGATACCAGATTTCAAATGTTCTATTTGCACACGCAATTTTATCGTCTTCATGCTTAAAGCTATGGTCAAGTGTTCGCCCAACTAATTTTCGGCAGTCTCTTTTATAAGCGAGTGGACTTAGCATGTGGTTATACCAGATCCACGCGATGTCGATGGGCGGGACCAGTTCAAGATGATGATTCTCTGTTGCTAATGGTAACCAGAGTTGTTCATATCGCCGTCGCGCGTGCTCCAGAACGTCACCTCTCAATAACGTCTCGACGTTAGAAATTTCCTCCAGAAACGTGACGTGACGTAACGCGGCCTCAACGAGGTCCACGGAGAACTGTACGTCTATCCACTCCATGTTACATCACACATTCCTGTAATGATAAATAATTATGTCGCTTTTCTACGAAAACATCGTATCTGCAGCTTGTTTTAAGCTGCAGATACGTGGTTTTTGCAGAAAAGCAGCAATATGCAATGTTTATCAGTGTGATATTTATTCAGAAACGCAAGAGTATCCTAAATATATTCCAAACTTGTTATTTCAAATGCAAACCCTGTGTTTTGGGTTACTCATTGTAATCGTATCAATGAGACGTTGAAATGGCATCATATCCCATCTTATTTGAGTGCCAGTGATCTGGAAAAGGGTCCCTTGCGGTAATTTTAAAAGAACAACGTGGATCTTGTTCAAACAGGGTTATCTGGATCCATGTTATATTTAGCCACTTTCTTTCTAATTCCTAGCTCATTTGTTTCTATAAAGCCGAGCGATCGAATTGATAATTACAAATAATATAAAATTGGTGATAAGTATCATCGCGAACCCTTTCCTTGTCACATTTTCACCTGAATAGCCTATAGTACCAAAACTAGTCAAAATCACTCTTGCCGATTCTAAGACGTTGTACATGATGTAGGGCCTAATTTGCCGAATTATGTATCTCTTTTTATATGTGATTACTAAGATAGCTTAAGTTTTCATTCTTGAGTTTTCTAAAGAGCACCATAACTTTAAGTCTATTGGATGCCTTACGCTAACGACCAGTGACACTGGTGGAATTTGAACCACTGACACTAATGTTTTAAGGAATCTACAGGTTCGGACACACGGAGCCCTAACAGCCTTGTAATTTTGGGTAATATCACGTTTGTAGTTAGATGTACAAGAAAGCGGCAGAAAGTTGGGTCTGACGTCCACTTCAACCGCTACTTAACTTCTTACCAAACAGCCGAATTCAAGGCTGTTCAAATTGACAATTTTATGGTCTTTTTGTGTATAAAACGTTGAGGGAAATAAGGAATTTCCTTGCGACAAGCAATTTCATCTTTTTCAACAATGTTTCCCAGGCCGTAATCTAATTGAGTGTTCAAAAGAGTCAATGTGTTGGAATTGGTAACGGTCACAGGCGCGTAAGAAGCAATTTCATATTGAGTGGGCTCAAGCCCCTTTGTCCGAATATTTGGGGGGGGGGGGGGGGGGTAAATTGGATTTTCCCTAAAATTTCAGGGTAAAATTAAGAAAATTTGACATTTTTGGCCATCTTTGGGGGGGGGGGCAAAGCCTCCCCTTACAACACCCCCACCCCTGGTCCTAAGGGCCTAGGTCATACCGGAACGGGACTTTGGTCTTGTTCGAAATACTGTCCATAGTGATAGGGAAAAGGGTCGAACATGCTTTGTATCGCGATCATAATGTATTAGATCAACTCTACTGTGCCAAACCCGCCCCTTTAACCATAAAGATCCAGAAAATGTAATGACAGTCTTAACAGAGCTGCAAAATAGCTTTAGGTTAATCCATAGTAATATGCATGTGCTAGAAATCTTTCTTAACCCATACAAACCCTGGTCCTCCGAAAAGCTTCAGTAAAACATTGATTTTCAAATCTTTGCTGTTTGGGTAAAGGTTACTTTAATACTCCCAGCTATTGTGATTCACTAGAGTATACATGTACTATATATGGCATATTGTTTGTCCCAGGTAACGTCATACTTAATAATCTGCAAACAAAACAAACTGTAAACAAAAGGTAAGCTGAAAATGTCACAAAACTGGCGTAAATTTAAGCCTACATTTTCTCAGAATTCAATATTATATACATGTACTTAAAGAACTCCTACCTTGTATACTCCGTAGATACAAAACATGATGCTAACCTTACTTGATTATTTAATTTAACAAAATCGGTTGTTCTTAACAGCAGTGTTATTATACACGCTACATTAAAATCCTTATACATATTTAAAGTCTACAATGTAGCCTACATGGGGTATTGGAAATTCTACCCATACACGCCTACCGACACTCTAAAGTTTAATATCGATATTTGAAGCAACCCTTCCAATACTATAATGATATTTTGCTCTTCTCCCTTTTCCTGATTAATTTACAGACCGAAATAAAACAAGAGCTTCGCAGAGGGGCGCATATACGCCCGAGAGGGGCTTGTCAGTAAAAATGGCCATTTTTTTCAATTCAAGGGCAGATAATTCAAACAAAGTTATCAAAGTTTTGTTTGCACAACAAGACACCATAGAGATTCATTGTGGCTAGTTTGATTAAATTTTGATTAAATTTTGGTTGAAACTGTAGGAGTTGTGCACAGGAGAAAATGGGCATTTTTGAGAAAATGGGCATTTTTTCTTAAATTCAAGGTCAGATTATTCAAGAACGAAAACAGTTATCTAAATTCCGCACACAAGAAAATGGGCATTTTTTTTAATTCAAGGGCTGATAATTCAAGAACGAAAAGAGTTAATTGAATTCCGCTTAAGCGGTATGCACAACTAGACACCATGGAGATTCATAAGCAAGTTTGATCGAATTCCGATCAAAACTGTAGGAGTAGCGCACACAAGAAATTGCTAACGGACGGACGGACAGACGGACGGACAGACAGACGGACGTGCGGGGCCATAATATAATGCGACCCTTCGGTCGTATAAAAATCGGAAAACACCGAGTCAAAGGAGAAATGCTGGTAACCAGCATTGTCTCCTATTGTCTCATTTTTTTCCTGGCCTATTTTGTATACAAACTTTATCGGTACCCATTATGTCGTCTGCAGCTCGCTTCAAATTGAGATAGATCTAGTCATTTTTGCCGTTTCCGAAATGGTTAACCCTTTCCCAAACGACAAAATTTAGGTGGTCCAATTTGATTGCTGCTGCAGACGACAAAATAAGATGATATTAAATGTCAAATGTGTAATTGATATTGCTCAAAAAACATTGAGGCAAAAGGAGAAACTGCTGGTCTCAGCAGTTTCTTCTTTTGTCTCAATGTTTTCACAAGCATATTCTATTACAGACGTCAAAACCAGGTCTTGTTTGGGAAAGGGTTAAGTGCAGTTGTCTCAAAACCATGTTCCCGACTTGAGCCAGGCCAAATGATCAATGGTTGGTAAATGGTCTTGGTAATATGGACAGAACTTTATTGATCAGCAAAATCTATCGCTTTTCTTCAAAAACCTCACAAATACTGTGTATTTTTAGCCTAAGTTACGAGGTTTTGGAAGAAAAAACAGCGAAATGCAATAATGATCACTGGCAGGTATGCGTGAAATCCGATTTGGTCAGATCGGACAATTAGCTTTCGACGAGAAATTAATGGGTGAAAAGGTCAACCAAAACAAAATGACACATGGTTTGTATTGAATCGTAACTTTAGAACAGAGTGATAGTAGAATACCTATTTGGTACCTAGTTTCAGCCTCTAGGAGCTCAGCGATCGATTTTGAAAGTTTAACTTTTGAGCAGATGGCCCTGCAGTAGAAAAAACCTGGGCCATAAGCTATGATACATCATGAATTAAATTTGACATATCGCCGCTTTTCTTCAAAAACCTCGTATCTGCAGCTTAAAAGAAGCTGCAGATACGAGGATTTTGCAGATAAGCAACGGAATCTTGGCCTTTTGAAGTAAAATCATCGTGTGAACAGAAGAAATTGTTGTCACAAGCAGCCTTACATAATGTCATCATTCCCCATTTAAGTCTGTACTTTGATGACATTAATAAAAATATTGCAAAATTGTAAATCAAGGACTGACATACAAACATGCTTTTCTCAATACCCTCCATGCAATACAAATTCTAAACAAAAAGTAACCATTTTATTGTCGGACGGCTGTAGCTCCAACGTCCCAAATCCGTTTGCGAAAGCGTTAAGGGCCAATTCAACAAATAAACAGTTAAAAAAGGAACAGTCAGAAAGCACTAAGGGGCAATTCAAACTAACAAACAGTATAACAAGGAGCATTCAGTGATCAGAGGTCGTTTGAGAAAGAGTTTAGGGCCAATTCAAACTAATTAACAATATGATAAGTAACAGTCAGTGATCCAAGGTACATCCTAAATAGATGTAGGCCTAGATGTAGGTCTATCCAGAGAAACTGGGTCATTAATAAGGTGAACCCTTTTCCAACCCGTGCGTAACGCGATTTGATTAACTTAATACAAAAGGTAAAAAAAACAAAACACCCCCATTTAGTCAAAAGAATAAACAATACTACTGATAATCAGTTTTTTTTTTCTCCTCTCATCTCAAAATTCCTAACAGTCTAGGGAACAAGTACAGTGGTCTTCTCCAGAAATACTCCCAAATGTATTATAAACGCTACCTAACTCACAAATGAACCACATCGTAGACTTGTACTAGATACTGTAAAGGCAGGTTCACGTTGAAGTGTTTTGTTTATTTGTTACTTTAATACTTCTCACATGATGCCAAGGACCACTTTGTCAATTTTTATACAAGCTCCAGTTAAATTCTGAACGTACGTAACAAACGATGTTATCTCCACGTATATTTCATTGCTTTTCATAGAAAACCCGTAACTGCATCTTGTTTTAATATGCAGTTACGCGGTTTTTGTTGGAAATCGATTTAAAAATGAACGAGGATTCCGAAAAAGAGCCCTTTAGTCATTTGCGCCCAACTTCAATCCAGATCAACCTGCGTATCAACACGAAGTCTGATTAAAATCCACGCTGTTCTCAGTTACTTTATTACCTGTTCTAGCAACAGTAAGAGAGCAGCATAATCCTTATCAGACTACGCCTTATCACATACATGTAGATATACAAGGGCGGGCCAAGGATTGTTTTCCGTGGGGGGGGGGGGGGGGGTCCAAGCCAAAATGATGGCTTTAAGTGTGATACATATAATTGATTTTCAACGAAAACCTTTTAAGCTGCAGTTACGAGGTTTTCTTCGAAAATCAGCGATATGTAACATTACACTAAAGTTATTTGGTCAAAAATTAATTTTTCGAACGATGCAAGAGGGGGGGGGGGGGTCGAACCCCCCTGACCCCCTTTAGACCCGCCCTTGATATAGAGACATGACTTGTTTGATGGTTTCAAAAGACCATAAGATGAGGGCTAATTTTTAACTCTTTTCATGCCGACTTCACACAAGCTGGTAGAAAAGAGTAAGGTCAGACTGCAACGCGAATGGAATATTCCGGGATGTGCATGACAAGGGTCGAGACCCCGATTAAAATCTTTCTGTGCCACTCATAACATTTCATGGATTGATTGAAATGGATTCAGCGGCGTATTGAACTACAAATGTAAATTTGATAATATCGCGAAGGCTTGAGACCAAACTTCGGGTTCCTGGAATTGCTTTCACAAGGGCAATAAAAATATCCAATCCGAGCCTCCAGCTGCTTTTTTACTTAAAATAAGCCCAGCCACGTACGATTTCTCGTCCACACCACACCCAGAATTATAAATACTGCATGGGCCCTGTTTTAAACGTGCTCCGGCCGTAATGTGGACGCCGAATGGTGTATGTGACAAGGCCTTTAGACTGTTCACTACCACTGGTGAGACAAATGACTTTTCAAATGTCAGAAAGGATATTGGCCGAGCGGGGCTTCAAACCCCCAATCTCGATAGGTAGACTTCGACTGAGAAATCCGGGCTTATTCTTCTGCCTTCAGTGTGTAGATCTCGCACACAGAAAACTCAGTCCGTAATGTTTGGTTCACATTGCCGATCTGATCAAGCTCGATCGTCATGGGTGATCGGGTTTGGTCGAATTTGATCTGTATCGTTCGGGCTTCGATTTCTTTACATGCCAGAAATACTCGTGTGCGATCGAGTAGAAAGTCGATCCGGAAGCAGAATCAATCGCGTTGATATTTTTCACCCTACCTGCACTCGATCACCTCGACTTGTACTCGAAAGAATCCAGACCTCATGCAGATCAACTCGACAACTGTACCTGTCCCCCTCTGTTCACACAATCAAATCGACGGTATACGTGGAGTTTGGTCGACTAGAGATCGAGTCATTAGTTGGGTTTGGTCGGGAGATTTTATAGATCGAGTTGATCTGATCGGCAGAGGGAACCTAGAATAACATCGGAGGCTATCCATCAAGGGATCTACGTGGTGTTGTATCTCTGATATATCTACAGAAAAATTCAGGCAAAAGGAAAACAGGGGTTTCGCAGAGCGGCGCATATACGCCCGAGAGGGGCTTTTCAGTAAAATTGGTCATTTTTCAATTCAAGGGCAGATAATTCAAACATATGTTATCGAAATTGTGTTTGCACAACAAGACACCAAAAACTTTCATTGTGGATAGTTTAAGTTCTGGTTGAAACTGTAGGAGTTGCGCACACGAGAAAATGGGTATTTTTGAGAAAATGGGAATTTCCGTTAAATTCAAGGGCAGATAATTCAAGAACGAAAACAGTCATCTGAATTCAGTAAGCGATGTGCACAACTAGACACCATGAAGATTCATTGTGGTAAGTTTGATGAAATTCTGATCAAAACTGTACATAGGAGGAGTTGCGCACACAAGAAAATGGGCATTTTTCAGATTCAAGGACTGATAATTCAAGAACAAAGAGTTATCTGAATTCCGTAAGCGGTGTGCACAACTAGACACCACGAAGATTCATTGTGGCAAGTTTGATCACATTCGGATCAAAACTGTAGGAGGTGTTGTGCACACAAGAAATTGCTAACGGACGGACAGACAGACGACCGGGGCCATAACATATTAATACGACCCATCGGGCGTATAAAAAATATTGGTAATCAGCATTTTCCTCATCGCCAAGATTCGATCCCATGGCCCCATGATTGATAGACTCTGGCATTACATACACCGAATGAGCTATCTGGTTTCATCCCTTCAACATAGCGTCTGGATTTGAAACAACAAATTCAGAATGTCTTAACCCTCTCTTTTGTCGCTGTGCCACAAATAATCTGTCTGCGAGAGCTACTTCATAAACAAGAGGCCCAAGAGGGCCTGAATCGCTCCACTGGCTAAAGTAAAAGAATTATCTCATGATTTCTTCTTCAGACGTTCCTTTGAACGCATTTATTTTACATCGAATGGGAAGCAAGTTTCTTCAATTTATTTTAATCCCTCTCGATTGAGCTTCCTGGAAATCAATCAGTACTCGCGCCGAATGTGTGGGCCAATGAGAAGCCTTGAACAACCCCCGCTACCGGGGATCGAACTCGGAACCTCTTAGTCGCAAGGCCGAAGCTCTAGCCCTCGACAACGGACACTACACATTCGCACTGCCAAATCTTGAAAAGGGTCACCCATGGAACATTTCTGCCAAGTTTAGTCTGAATTAGCCCATTGATTTATTTTTAAAGAATTATTTCATGGATTATCCAATTCTGATAAGCCTTGCCTGGCCACACCCACAGTTATAGACCAATCAAAATTTCACTGACAAAGTATTACCCAAGGAACATTTCTGACAAGTTTGTACTAAATTGACCCAATGGTTGTTTTTAAAGAATTATTTCGTGATTTCTCCCATTCTGATAAGCCCCGTCCTGCTTTGCCCACATTTATGGACCAATCAAAATTTTACCTCAAATTGAAGTAATTGGACACCCAAGGAACATTTCTACCCCATTTGGTCAAAATTGGCCTTTGGGTTGATTTTTTAAAGAATTTCTCGTGATTCTGCCATTCTGATAAGCCCCGCCTGCCATACCCACATTTATGTACCAGTCAAAATTTCACAGACAATTTAAGTATAGGGTCACTTAAGGTGCATTTCTGCCAAGTTATATTGAAAAGTGGCTCTACGGTTGATTTTAAAAGAATTATTTTGGGATTTCTCAACCAATGTACATTTCTGCCAAGTTTGGTAAAAATTTGATTTTCAAAGATTTATTTTGTGATTTCTCTAAGTCAAATAAGCCCCACGCTGCCACGCCCACATTTATGGACCACTCAAAATTTCACAGACAATTCAAGTAAAGAGTCATCCAAGGTACATTTCTGCCAAGTTTGGTCAAAATTAGCCCCATGGTTGATTTTTAAAGAATTATTTTGTGATTTCTCTAAGTCTGATAAGCCTCGCCCTGCCACGCCCACATTTATAGACCAATCAAAATTCTTTGAACAATTTAAGTAAAGGGTCACCCAAGGAACATTCCTGCAAAATTTGGTCAAAATTGGCCTATTGGTTTGAATGAAGAAGATTTTTAAAGAATTATTTTGTGATTTCTCTAAGTCTGATAAGCCCCGCATTGCCACGCCAACATTTATGGACCAATCAAATTTCTTTGGATAATTTAAGTAACGAGTCACCCAAGGTATATTTCGGCCAAGTTTGGTCAAAATTGGCCAAATGGTTGATTTTTAAAGAATTATTTTGTGATTTCTCCAAGTCTGATAAGCTCCGCCCTGCCACCCCCACATTTATTGACCAATCAAAATTCTTTAAACAATCTAAGTAAAGGTTCACCCAAGGAACATTCCTGCAAAGTTTGGTCAAAATTGGCCCACTGGTTTGAGAGGAGAAGATTTTTAAAGAAAAAGTTAACGGACGCACGGACAGACGCACACAACGCCATGACAATAGCTTGCTGGCCTTCGGCCAGTGGAGCTAAAAAATGGATTTTAATGACGATATGATTTGTGTAATACAAACCAGAAGAAAGCCTGCAGTTTCTCCTTTTCCCTTCATACTTCCCTTCCCCTGGATCAAAATCCAAATTTTCACTGAGAGTGTTTTAGGAAGATTATTTTTTGCGCAACTGGTGTAAATGTGATAAACAATATTATGGTCAATTAATCATTTTATTAAACAAAATATTTTATGCATAAAAAACACGACATAATTTCAACAAAAACATCACATAAGTAAAGCCTCTCTTACAACCGGCCGTACACGCTCCTGAGTGCGGTCTGCGTCGAAAACTTATGCATAGTCGTGAGAGATGCACGCACGTGCAACATACGGTTTTAGTGGTCGCAACCACGACGCAGACTGCACGTTGCAAAGCATTGTCCGTACAATTCTTTAGCCTCTCTTACAACCCGTCGTGCGTTCTAATAAATCGTGCGTTTTAAAAATCACCGTATCAGACGTACGATTTATAATATAAGACGGCACGTCTGGTTGTAAGAGAGGCTAAAGCAATCTGTTAATACATAATTATGATTGGTTGTTGATCGATTATGGTTTAAACTTTAACGCCTCTTTCAACTGCTATGGTCATATAGCCGTGGCTGGAGCACATATCCACGGATTCATAGAATTTCTCATACCAGTACTACCGCAACATCCTAACCGAGCTTCCAGCTGCTTCCCAACATATTGTCAAACCTTTGGTGGCAGACAATTTTCTCAGAAAAGACATTTGTCTCTCCCGGCGATAGAATGCGTGACCTTACAAGCGAGAATCCCATGCACTAAATGAGGTCAATATCAGAAGAATCTTGGTCCAAATCCACTGAAGGGATTCCTCGTTCCACCTCGTCCTAGTGAAGGTCTAGAAGGGGGTAATAAGGGGTCAGGACTGGGGTCAAGGTCAGGGTTTGGACCGATCAGATCATATCTAGGTCGTGGTAGGGTGGGAGGTCTTGGGCCTAGACGTCCTGGTACTCCTGGTAAACTGCCTGAAAACAGACAAATAAATACATTACAAGTTACAAGTTATTTTGGGACCAATAATTTAACCCTTTCCCAAACAAGACCTGGATTTGACATCCCTAATAGAACAGGCTTGGGAAAACATTGAGGCAAAAGAAGAAACTGCTGATAACTAGCATTTTCTCCTTTTGCCTCAATATTTTCTTGTCTATATCGCAAACAATTTTAATCTTTATTAACATCCATTTTGTCATTTGTGGCAGTTCTTAAACTGCATCACCCTAAAACTTTGCTGTTGGGAAAGGGTTAAATTTTGTATATCGTATACTTCTATAGAAAAACTTGTAACGGTTATGCTCCAAGAATAAGAATTTGTCTCTAAGAAATATAACTTTACTTGACATACAGGAATTTGTGGAGAAATGACTTCAGACGAGTGGAAAATCTCAAAGACAGAATACATTCCTGTTAACCTTTTCCAAAACAAGACTTAATTTGGAAGTCCCTAACCAGAAATTGCTGATGAACAGCATTTTCTTATTTTGCCTCAATATTTTCCATGCCATATTTCACACAAATCCAATCTTTATCAATATTCAGCCTTTGAATCAGATCATCCTAAAGATCTGACGATTGGGGAAATGGCTTATATTCGGTAATGATCAACAAGGTAGACACAAATATCTTACCAGGAAAGCTTGGATATAGATCATAGTCCCCTCCAATCATCCCTGGCCCCGGGGGTATCCAGTGACTGGGGCCACTAAAGGGATTTTGGGGCCCCCAGTTAGGCGGCGGTACCATGGTCATTCTACTCATCAACTTTCTACGCTCTCGTCTGATCTTGTGCTCTTGTTTGTAAAACTGAAACAGTCAAGATTGGTTAACCCATTACCAAACCACAAAATTTTGGACAAGTCCAAATTCAAAGATGTTGCAGATGACAATTTCAAGTTAAGGAAATTTTTATACCTTTTTGGTCATTTTTGGTAGAAAACATTGTGGGAAGTGAAGAAATTGCTTGTCACAAGCAATTTCTTTACCTTCCCAAATGTTTTCTAGAGCCTTTTTTCATTTAGGGAGTCAAAAGGGGTCAAAGTGTGGTAATGGGTTAACTCTTTCAAAAACATTTATAGCATCGTACAAAATGAAAGGACATCAACATAAATGTCAAGAAAGGCTAAATATTTGTACATTGCAGCATAGGAAACTTTGATGCAAAAGTAGTTGGGTTTATTTTGCCCCAATGCATTCCTGGGCCTTTTCTATTAGGGACTTCAAAACCATGTCTTGTTAAGTAAACAGTAAACTGGAAACTTGGAAACTTTCTAATACTTACCCATTTTCAACCTGATCAAATTTGAGAAACTTAAAGGGACATTTCATTCCAATTTCAATTTTTTAAAGTATGTCTTGATGCCAAGATTGGTTATTCTGATGAGTATAAATACTATTAGTTTTTTGAAGTTGTTGCCAATAAGCGAGAAACACGCATTTAAAGTTGAGACATAATCGATAAATTGCATATAAATCCGAACTGTTGTCCACAACAATTTGTTCAATTTTAACACAAAAATATAAATTTCTCGTAAACGGCGTAATATTTTGGCTTGAAATTTTCAGAATTTTCATAAGGAAATATGCTCTTTCAGATAAAAATAAAAGTAAAATTTATAACAAAAAATTCTGAAATGTCACTTTAATACTTTATGACAAATCACCACTTTGATACAAAACCCTCTTAACTACTTATATAAGTAGCATTTTCTCCTTTCCTACTAGTACTGTATTGTCTACTTTTGTTTGGTTTGGTTTATTGGGGTTTTTCGCCGTTTTCAACTTATAAGGTCATATTACGACGGCTAGAGCACCTAACCATGGATTCCTGTCGTTTCTCATACCAGTACTACCACAGCACCCTTACCGAGCCTCCAGCTACTCCCCCACATAGGTTCACGATATCAAACCATTGATGGGTGACATTTTTGTTAGTCTTCTTTTTGTCCTAGAGAGGCTAGAGATTAATCTATTTATTATTAATCTAAGGTAAATGATATAGGAATACAAGATAGTTGTTCAGGGAGGACATGTCGAGACATCTATTAAGCTTACAAAGCAAAGTTTGAATGGTATTGGCAGACATATCCATGCATGAAATATCACAGCTCTATCTCTTTACGAATCCAAAATATATAGGCATTTTCTCAAGTAAGGTAAATGTTCTTGTGTTATATTTCACACAAATCCTACCTTTGTCAACATCCATATTGTAATAAGCACTCAATTAAGCAATCAGCATTTAACTAAGCAGCAATAATTGGAGCAGTCTTAATGTCTGCCATTTAGGAGAAAGTGAACATGCTATACAGGCCTTTTTTGAAGAGTTTGCTAATAAATTTTGAGCAAAAATATGGAAAAAGGTCCTTAAAGTCTTTTGAGCCCAACATGGTTCAAGATCAGCCTGCATATACATGCAGTCTGATCCTGAACCATGTTGGTCTCAAATAGCATATTCATGACCTGTAGCAATTCATTCAGAGACAGGAGCATGGATCCTGGTCAGAACACTTTTAGGTACAGGCTGATTGTGAAACATGGCTGTCTCAAATGCTTAAACTCATTCCCAAACATTGACTCTTTTTGACTTCCCAAAAGACAATTCCTTTGGAAAACTTTTGATTTTATTGGGGTTTTACGCCATTTTCAACTACTATGGTCATATCGCGGCGGCTGAAGCACCTAACCATGGGTTCCTGGTATTTCTCACACCAGTACTACCACAATATCCAAACCAAGCCTCCAGCTGCTCTCTCACATAGATGATTCACACCAATTGGTGAGAGACAAATTACTTTTGTCAAATGTCAGTATGGATACTGGTCTAGCCGGGGTTAGAACTCGCGACCCCTCGGTTGACAGACTCCGATGTAACCGACTGAGCTATCGGGGCTCGGCTTTGGAAAACATTGTGGCAAATGAAGAAATTGCTTGTGACAAGCCATTTCTTCATTTCCCACAATGTTTTACATCCAAAAAGATCCAAAATATAAAAATTCTATTCATTTGAAATTGTCATCTGCAGTATCTTTCAAATTGGAACAGTCCAAATGTTGCCGTCTGGTAATGGGTTAAGGGACTTTTTCCAGATTCCTGCCCATTTACCTGTTTCCAGCTCTGTGAGAGGCTGTTATCTCTTTTATCTGTAAAACAATAAATAAAAACAAAGTGTGTGTAAATTTAATCATTTCCAAAACGATAAAAGCTTAAATTATCCAAGTTCATTTGAATAAGTTTGAATGGGGTATCATTGTAGGTGGAATACCTGACCATAGATTTCTGTCATTACTTAACCCTTTCCCAAACAATAAAATTATAGACTGGTCCAAATTCAAAAGCTGCTGCTAACGACAAAATGTATGTTGATAAGGATAACTAGAAAGACCTGAAGGTCTTGAGTCGCTCCACAGGCCTGAATTTCTTTTAACCCTTTCACTGCCAAATATTTTTTTCGGACGTGTTTCTCACTGCTGAATTAATTCGAAGAAATTTTGATACCCTGTTCACAAAAACATGCATAACTTTTGACTCATTTGATGGATTCCTTTCAAATTTTTCAGCACATACAGACAAATGAAGCACCTATATGTGACCAAAATTTAAAGGTAATTTATGAAATGACAATATTTTTTTTCTTTTTTTATGTTGTTGTTGTTGTTGTTGTTCGTCCCCATAAATTTGTCGACAAAAGTCGCCTATGGCAGGGACCCCCTATAGTCGACAAAAGTCGCCTATGGCAGTGAAAGGGTTAATATCAAATCCAAGTTTTGACTAGATTTTTGAATACTTATGGTTCTTACAGCAAAAACAAAGTCAAAAGCAGCAATCATGTGGTCAATGCAAAAAGAAAGTAAATGATTGACTAATATTTTAGGGATGTTAGAGCGATAATAAAATTGAAAACTGTGTATGTATCTCTAAAATCAAATCGAAAATTAAACACATGCAAGATCTTATGGTCACTATCATTCTGTTCAAATTTTGTCTATATTAGTCAATATTTGTGGCTTCAAGAGTGGAAAAAGTGTCGAAAAACTGAAATTTTGTAAATTTCAAGGGCACATAACTCAGATTGTAACAGTGTGATAATAATGAAAATTACACATAAGCAAGACCTTGTTGTCAACTAGATTCTTTCCAAGTATCATCTTGATTGGTCAACATTAGTGGTTGTTAGAGTGAAAACAAAGTCGAAAATGGCAATTTTGTCAAATTCAAGGGCACATAACTCATGATGTAAGATTCCGATCAAGCTGAAAATTACACCCAGGCAGAATATAATGCTTATATATATTCTGTCCAAGTTTTGTTTTGATTGGATAATATTTGTAGATTTTAGAGTAAAAATAAAGTCAAAACCAGCAAAATAGAGCCGAAAATGGCAATTTTAGGCAATTTCAAGGGCACATAACTCATGCTATAAAATTCAGATCAAGCTGAAAATTTTACCAAGGCAAGATCTTATAGTCAGTATTATTCTGTCAAAGTTTTGTCTTGTTTGGTCAATATTTGTAGTTGCTAGAGTGAAAACAAAGTCAAAATACAGCTGAAAATGGCAATTTTGTCAATTTCAAGGGCACATAACTCATGATGTAAAATTCAGATCAAGCTGAAAATTTTACCAAGGCAAGATCTTGTAGTCAGCATGATTCTGTCAAAGTTCTGTCTTGATTGTTCAATATTTGTAGATTTTAGAAGAAAACTAGTCAAAACCTGCTATTTTTGACATTCAAGGGCAGATAACTCAGGCTATACTGGTTCAATCCATATTCTTTGAAGGAATTTGAGAGAGGGTCACCCAAGGATCATTCCTGTGAAGTTTGGTTGAAATCCATCCTGTAGTTTCTGAGAAGAAGATTTTTAAAGAAAAAGTTTACGGACGCACGGACGGACGGACGCACGGACGGACGCACGACAGACACACCGCCATGACAATAGCCCGCTGGCCTGAAAGGCCAGTGGAGCTAAAAATTGTGTATATTCGAGCACAGAAAATATTAAGGCAAAAGGAGAAAATGCTGATTATCAGCATTTTCTTCTTTTGCCTCAATGTTTTCCCAAGCCAATTCTATAAGGGACGTCAAAACCAGGTCTTGTTTTGGAAAGGGTTAACCAGTACCAGAACACCATCCTTTCCAATCCTCCTGCTGCTCACACCACTTAACTTTTATAATAAGAAAAGTTTGTAAAACATGCATGCCTTCTTAACCCTTTCCCAAAAAAACAAAATTTTAGGGTGACCCACTCCAACAAGAGGGCCAAGATGGCCCTGTATCGCTCCACTGGCTTTTGGACATTTAGACTATGAACTTCTTCAAGGAATGCAATAGAGGTTTATCCGAAGAAGATTCATGCTACACCAGAATGAAATCCAATAAGTAATTAAGGAGCAGAAATGTTTTTAAAATTTTGTTAAAATTACACTGTTTCATATAGCAAAAAATAAGCCTAGCCCACAGCGGCCAAGCTTTTCATCCGATTGTGAAGGAATTTGGGAAAGATTCATGCAAGGAAGATTCCTGTGAAGTTTGGTTAAAATTGGTCATGTAGTTTTGGAGAAGAAGATTGTTTAACAATTATTCGAAAATTCAATTTAATTAAATTTATTAAAATTTAAGTTCTACACGAAATTTTTTTTTTAGGAATTTAAAGGAGATTCATACAAGGAAGATTTGTGTGGAGTTTGGTTGAAATTGGTCCAATAGTTTTGGAAAAGAAGATTTTTCAAAATATTGATCTAATTTAATTAATCAAAATTTAAGTTTTACACAGAATTTATTTTTTTGAATGAATAAGAAGAGATTCATGCAAGCATTATTTCTGTAAAGTTTGGTTGAAATTGGTCCAGTTAAAAGTTTTGGAGAAGAAGAATTTTAAAGATTTTTCGAAAATTTAAATCAATTAAATTAATCAAAATTCAAGTTCTGCACCGATTTTAATCTTTTGAAGGAATTTGGTAGAGATTCATGCAAGGAAGATTTCTGTGTAGTTTGGTTGAAATTGGTCCAGTAGTTTTGGAGAAGAAGAATTTTTAAAGATTTTTCAAAAATTTAATTCAATTAAATTAATTAAAATTCAAGTTATACACAGATTTTATCCTTTTGAAGGAATTAAGAAGAGATTCATACAAGGAAGATTTCTGTGAAGTTTGGTTGAAATTGGTCCAGTAGTTTTGGAGAAGAAAATTTTTAAAGATTTTTCGAAAATTTAAATCAATTAAATTAATTAAAATTCAAGGTCTGCGCGGATTTTAATCTTTTGAAGGAATATGGTAGAGATTCATGCAAGGAAGATTTCTGTGAAGTTTGGTTGAAATTGGTCCAATAGTTTTGGAGAAGAAGAATTTTTAAAGATTTTTTCAAAAATTAATTCAATTAAATTAATTAAAATTCAAGTTCTGCAAAGATTTTATTCTATTGAAGGAATTTGGTAGAGATTCATGCAAGGATGATTCGTGTGAAGTTTGGTTGAAATTGGTCCAGTAGTTTTGGAGAAGAAGATGTTTGAAAACTGTTTACGCACGCACGCACGGACGCACGCACGCACGCACGGACGCACGACGGACACAGGGCCATGACATAAGCCCCGCTGGCCTTCGGCCAGTGGAGCTAAAAACTGCCACAAAAGACAAACTGGATGTAAGTATAGGATATGATATGTGTAAAATATGGCACAGAAAATATTGAGACAAAAGGAGAAACTGCTGGTTATCAGCAGTTTCTTCTTTTGTTATCATGTTAAAAGCATTTTCTATTAGGGACATCAAAACCAGGTCTTGTTTGGGAAAAGTTTAAGGCCTCTTCATGGCCTTGTAGCAATTGGAGCAGCCGAAAATGGGAGTTTTTATCTAGTATGAAAATCAACAACAGGCAATACCTCAACAAATATGATCAGCAGAGTTATAATTTGTGTGCACTGCACTTCTCCACAGTGAGTTCTATCCACCTATGCAGTTTCATGATTATATGCAGAAAGACCAAGAAATATCAAATTTAAATCAAACTATTTGCCTGCAATTTCTTTAAATTTGGACTAGTCTACAATTTTGCAATATTATAAAAGCTTAAGCTTACTTCCGAAGTGTTTCAAGTACAGCCTTCTCCATAGATAAGGATCCTGACATACATCATAGAGCTCTTTACAAACTTGTGACAGCTGTAATAGACTTCTTACATCCAGGTAACTCAGCATTCGTAACTGAAATGAAATGGCTTCATAGAAGGGATCATAATTCAGATTCTAACACTTAACCCTTTCCCAAACGGCAAAATTTTAGCGTGATCCACTTCAAAAACTGCAACAAATGATAAAATTGAAGTAATCAAAGATAGAATTTGTATAAAATATGGCATAGAAAATATTGAGACAAAAGGAGAAACTGCTGATTATCAGCAGTTTCTTCTTTTGGTTTAATGTTTTCCCATGTTTTTTCTAATAGGGACGTCAAAACCAGATACTATTTGGGAAAGGGTTAAATTCTGAACAAAATTTGGTTTAGATGTCCATTATAGAGAAGATTTGGGAAAAGTTCAAGATACAAGGATTGTCTGCTGACAACATAGCTAGCCTGCAAGGGAAATTGTAACAAAAGAGGTCAAACTCCATGATCATGGTCACAAGGTCAAAATCCCAATTGATGAATACAATAAATTTTATCAACAATCATTTGTCCCCTGCAGCAGCTGACAAATTGGGTTTTGTTTAATCTGTTTACAAAGAGTGAATTTATATACACTATAGCATAGAAAATATTGAGGAAAACATATTGAGGCAAAAGGAGAAATGCTTGTTATCAGCATTTTCTTCCTTTGGGTCCATGTTTTCCAAACTTGTACTATTAGGGCATCAAAATCATGTAATGTTTTGGAAAGGCTTAAGGACAGATCCTCCAGTTGTTACTGCGCAACTTACTGCGCATATCTTTAATAACGAAGTAAAGCTGTTTCAGTAATTGGACTTTTCAGCAAATGTATTTTTTACGTTTAGTTAATGTTTGGTTGATAAATGACAAGACCCTTTTCGATTATTTCAATTTTCTCTGTTTGGTCAATTAAAGTGTAATAGTACTCGGATGGTACATTTCGCTTTCTGTTACGCGTTCAACATGTGGCGTTAGCGATAGGAAACGGAGCGACAAAAGCAATGTGGTGTCTTTATGAGCTAGTCCGCTTCTGATGGACACAAAAGATGACACTTTTTATTATCTAAAGCTGGTAATAAAGAAGAAAACGGATAAAAGTAGTGAAACAATTTCGGACAGAGCTGCAAAAAGAAAACCAAATTTTACTTAACTTATAACTAAGAAAAACGCTTGGTTTGGTATATTTTTCTTTTTTTGTTTTTGTAGGTATGACCGAGTACTATGTCTATACCAAAAAAGAAAAAATTCTTACCGCTGGAATATTTTTTATTATCAGAAACGTTGCGAAAAAAGAGCAATTTCAGCTACTTTTGAAAGAATGTTTTACTAAAAATTTCAAAATCATCACTAAATTGTCCCAACTTGATACTCATTTAGACAGAATACAAGAGCCGTCAGAGACGGACAATGCTCCCCGAACAAGGCATTGTCACAATAAATATATGCCATGCAGAGCTAATATAAAGCTAACAAATGTTAAGCCCCTTTTTTCCATGACATATTTTTTATACGCAAATTTTAAGAGCAATTCCGTGTAAAAACCGACCAAATCTAAATAGGGGCCCGGCACGCATAGTCATGGATTTTCTTCATACTTTCCGAATATGTTAGGGTCTGCCCCCAAAACAATTATCGATGCTTATTTTTTTCAATAAATGCTTGGTTGCCATGGTAACCTCCCTAGAACATTTTACCATAAAAAAGAGCAATTTTTATGCCAAAATCAGCAATTTTTCAAACATAAATTAAGGCCCATCTTATATAGTAACTTAATTTTGAACATTAACTATGATACAAATGCACCCACGGAAAAAATTCGGATCCTTCATGTTTCGATCCAATGTTCTGTTATGTAACTATGGTAACCCGAAGGTGGGTGGGGTTTGCATTTTTTTCATTTAGTCAAAAAATGTCAATTTTAGCTTATTTTGAGACCATTGATTTAACAAACGCGGCGAATTTAAGAGGAGTCATATTATTATCCAGTCAGACCATTGTCATAAGAAGCAAACGAATAAAAAATTTTCGTGGGCACTTCATAAACAAACGATTCTGGGACTTTTTAAATAAGCACAACACAGAAACGACCCGCAATTATATTTTTATTAGAAGGAGCTTACAATGTACGATTTACCACCAGTTTTTATCTTAATATTGATTCTGTGTATGCACATGTATTATACTTATCTGATAATTCTTAAAATATGTTGAAACGGGGATTATGCGAGGTTAAAGTGGTAAATGGTGAGTGAAAATTACCCCACCCACTAAAATAACATGGAAAAACAAGTAATACTCATTTTTATGCCTAAACATTTCGTTTAATAAATGAAATATGTCTAATTGATATAGATACTAGATTAATTCATTTAAAGCTCAAACTAATGAAATATTTCACCGGCATTAAGATGGTTGCTATGGTAACATAAAGAACACAGAAACCCTAGTAAGGACTAAATTCATCTCTCTAGCTATAATAATTGGGACCCATAGTCTCGGATTTAAACAAATGGGTTTGTGTGGAGTTGTTTAGAATTCATGTTGCAATATAAATTCTTATTCTAGTAATGAAAATATGGTTGTCATGGTAACGAGATCTATGCTAAAATGGTGAAAATGGCACGTTTTGTCGACTGAAAATTGTAAAAATTTGCAATATTTGACTCCTAATTCGAGGTTTAAGAAATCCAAAAAAAGAAATGAAGCATTCACGATGTATGGCTAAGCAATACAAATTACTTTTATCTATACATGGGGTAGACACAGTTATATGCTCGGTATTTTAAGGCGACGAAAGAACTATGGAGACATTAGATTTTCGAAAGGTTCGACGTTATAATTTAACGTTTGTCAGTAAAATATGACCAGTTTACGACAAAATAATGGAAAAGATGTTATAGCACTTTTGCACAATATTAAGCTCTGGTTATGACAGCATGAATGCCCCATTACAAAATACCCAAATGGAGTTTTTACACCCACAAAATGGATACTATTTTTTGCCCTCAATTTTGAAAGCAGCCTTCTATGTTTCTTATAGAGGCCTTATGGGGTACAATTATGATGTAAAATAATGCTTTTACTCCTAAATTAAAAACTCTGTAATGTCAGTGGCTTTGGAAAAGATAAAAAGAAAACAATTTTGATGCCCAAGTCGTTTTCTCTTACTGCGTTCCGTGTCATAATATACAAATTCAGTGTACTAGGAAATACTCATTTTGTTGTCTGCGAATGCTATACATTTGGATATACATGTATACTTGGACAACACATAACAGCCGATACCTGTTATAGTCAACTAACGGACTTTGCACACAGAAAAAAAAATTGTCCCGGGTTAATTTTGGTGAAGTATACATATTGCAGTACCCGTTTCTGATCGTGTTGATATTGACAAATGATCAGACTGGAGCTCAGCCTAGTAGAACCTTAAACAAAGCATTACACCGACGCCTGGGTGACCGGAGCAGACCTCCTTTTCCACGAATAGTCACGCTACTAAGACAGAATACCCGTATTGTGGCCATTTTGAGATTCACAAAACATCGGCTTTTTTCGAGCGGCGTCGTTACTTATCCGAACCTATTCGGACGTGGTCGTAAACATTCTGTGGTGAAGAGTTCCAACGGCGAATGTTTTCGATCGCGCTCGAATAATTCCGACGTCGCGCGAATCTCATTAGGGATATACTACCTTAAAAAGTATGTCAGCGTTAAAACCTTCACAAACAATGGTGGGTTTTGATTTGTCTAATCAAGAACTATTTGGAGAATATAAAGAGAAAAATAGGAAATGCTAATATCTAGCATTTCCTTTTTTTCTCGCTAAGCTTTCCATATTACAATACATGCACTTCGTAAATTGAGTATTATTGTTTGGTCGTTTACCAATTTGGATCAGTGTAAGCTTTGTCATTTAGAAAAAGTGCCATAGTTACAATATATCATACTTTTCTGAATAAGTATTTTCTCGGTTATACGGCAAATTTCGGACAATATCGACATGGCCAGCATGTGACTAGGAACATTAACCCCTCCCAAACCAAGACAGGATTTTGACGTCCCTTTTAGAAAAATCTTGGGAAAATATTGGAACAAAGAAAAGAAAATGTTGGTACGCAGCATTCCCCTTTTGTCCTAATATTTTCTGACAATTAATGAATGCAAACCATTTCTATTAGAATAAGCTTTCTTGTGTGCAGCAGCTTTCAAAATTGACCATCCTAGAATTTTAACGTTTGATAAAACGTTAGGTGAAAATTTTCTCGAAACCCGTCCACAAATGTCGAAGCTATATTACGATATTTTCACGTACGGACTGACATACTGAAATGATACCAAAGACGACCTCATTCGAAGACGTATAATCCGAGTTTTACCATTGTAAAAGCGACATCAACATATCATAGAGCGAATTTCATCAGAGAAAACTCGGATTAGATGACGTATAAATATGAAGACAGACTGACTCACTCGTTTATAGACATCAATGGGTGCGTTCAGGGTTCTCCCTTCGGTAGCCATCGGTGCCGTTGGTAACCATCGGTAACCGTCAACATACCGATGGATATTTTGTTGGTAACCAATTGTTCCGAGAGTAGACAAGTCGGGTAGCATCGGTAGCCTCGTTTTTATTACAGTAAGATGGCGGATAACAATCCAACTACAGCGATCCTAATCATATATTTTCTTCAATAGCAAGCGAATAGCATTCTAACCGTTCTTTATAGACTTTAATGTTATAGTTGAAGCTACAGTTATTTTATTTAGCCATTTATTTCTGAAAATATCTTTTTATTCATAATTTTTGAAAACGAACGATCACTCTGCGGGGAGAATACGCTCTTGGTAATCGATTATCCGCCTTTTTTTACCGATCGGTACAATTTTCGTTCAGAGTTCGTTGGTTGCCGATGGTGTCATCTGCTACCGATGGTACCATCGGTAGCCGACGGTAAATACACTCGGTTACCGATGGGAGAACCCTGAACGCACCCAATTACATGAGTAAAGTTTTACACGCGGTTTACCATTTGGTAATTATCAACATTTTCTCATGTTGCCTCAATATTTCGTGTTCTTTATTGAACACAATCAATATGTTAATTACAGTCGACACTCGTTTTGTCGACATCGCATAAGTCGAAGTTCCAACCTGGTCCCGTCCCCATCAATGGACATATTTTTTTCAAACAAAAAAATCGAACTGAATATAGCCATTGGAATTTAGTAGGAAAAGGATAGAAATTGCTCGAAACTTTCCTTTTCCTACTATATTTCATTAATAATCGTACTTGATTAGTTAAAAAAAACGGTCAAATATCAATGTTATCGAAACCGAACAAAACCGGATGAGTCGAACTATGGATATGTCGATGTATTCTGAAGGCCCCTCCGATTTCGACACAACGAGTGTCGATTGTATAGCATTTGAAATACAGTAGGAAAAGGATAGAAATCAGTGCTCGTTTCTAGCAATTCCTTTCCTTTTCCTACTATATTTCAACTATGAATGCATTTGGTGAACAAACAAACAATCAATTGTCATTTAAATTGAAACTGAACGAAATTTCGGATGAGTCGAACTCTGGATATGTCGAGGTATTTTGACGGCCCTCCGATTTCGACACAACGAGTGTCGACTGTAGTTATCAATGTTGGTCTGCTTTAGCTTTCAAAGCTGGATCAGTCTACTTTTTTACCGTTTGGGAAGAGGAATTATTACATCAAAACCCTGGTTTTGGTGTCCATACCTTGACAAAAATTGAAAATTTGTTATAGAAAAGAGAAAACAATGGTGATCAAAAATTTCCCCATTTCACTCATTGTTTTCTGTGTTCTAATGTTTCATGTTTTCCAGCAGACTGTCGCCTTTGGCAAGCCCATAGGAGGGGCTAAATTGAATTTTTTCCTAAATTTTCAGTGTAAAATAAGGAAAATTCGGCATTTTTGACCACCTTTGGGGGAGCTTAGCCCCCCCCCCCCCCCCCCCCCCCCCCCCTACAGGCCTGTTTGGGGTGAGAAAGAAATGCAATAAATCAAGACATTAGGTTTAATATTCATCTATATTTAC
The DNA here is from genome assembly GCA_963680895.1 of Fragum sueziense. Lineage (NCBI taxonomy): Eukaryota > Metazoa > Mollusca > Bivalvia > Cardiida > Cardiidae > Fragum > Fragum sueziense. The sequence goes on from OY804597.1 coordinate 9,181,586, forward strand.
AATTGGAATTAACATGCCGCTGCTTTTCAAAGAAAACCTTGTATCTGCAGCTTGAAATAGCTCAAGAAAAGGCTTGAGATAACTTTAAGTGTGCAGGAAGATAGAAATAATGCTGACAACTACAATTTGTAATTTATACATTACAAGCTTTCAGATTTGAACAGATTGAATTTTCTATGTGTAGAAAATGGGTTTAGTAAGAATGCATTAAATATAAACTAAAATGTTCTCAATAATCCCCCACTCCTTCACACTTCCATACACATACTTGTCCTTTCTTCATTGTTATAATCATTTAATTCTTTCATAGATTTTAATCAGGAAGAAAAGAACCCACGATCCTTTCCAAAAGAAGACCTTGTTCTGATGTCCTTATACCAGTATTGAACCAGAGACTCCATGATTAAGAGTAAAACATGCTACAATTTGCAACATCGCTGCAGCCCTTCACCCCAGACGAACCAATTTGAGGAAGCATTCAGACCTTTCCGAAGGTGACATACCAAAATATGTGTGATAGAAATCGCCTTGTGAATATTGGTGCAATATAGAAAACGCTAATAAACAGCATTTTCTGTTTATGCCTAAATATCTTCCGTACTGCATTGTATTTTAAATCAAATTTAAAACAATGTCGTGGTCTGTAGCAGCCCAAAGATTGAAACAGTCTAAATTGCAGTTATTTGGGATGTTAAAAGCAACTAGCATACATATAAATGGTTCATGAACACTTTCCTTTCTTTTTTTCACATCCTTTTCTTATACATGTACAATGAAATAATTATTGTTTTATTCAAGTAACAAATTTTTTTTTTTGTTGAACTACACTATATATCACTTCAAAATTACCGGAATATGTACTGTAAATGTTCTTCATATTATAAACTTTGCCACCTGTGTCTGTAATCGTTTTAGGTTCATATGAAATAAAGAAATATAATAATTGTAAGAACGTTATTTTTAAACATGTACATGAAGACAGATTACATAAAACTCTTTCCGCATATAATGTTTAGATGTCCACATTTTCCTTCAATGTTTTCTATCTAAAATTTATTATGGTTATGCCAACCGGGTGTGGTCTGGGAAAGAATAAAGCTCAGATTTGTGCTTGCCTTTTTGCTGATTTTGTGACTCTTCTCTTTCTGTCACTATTAATTAGGCAGGTGGACAGGTGCAGCGGAAGAAGAATCTTTAAGTTTAGGTACTGTCATGGTGCATTGGTAAATCTCTAAACATGTTGAGGCAATGGTGCAATACACTTCAAATGGTACAATATTATACACTTCATTATTCTTGTCAAATTTATCATTACCTAAATATGTTTATGGCAGTAACATATATTACATAGAATTGAACAAAATAGTATGAATTCATTTGAAAATTAAACAAAATATTTTTTACCCAAATATGGTAATGAAATATTTGACATTTTACCTTTATGAATGACCTTGAATTTGGTGTCAAAAGTGAAATATATATTTTTTTTTGTATTTCACAAAGTAATGAATTCAGCTTTAACCCATTACCAAATCACAAATGTTCCAACTCAACTGGTCCAGATTGAGAGAAGTTGCAGATGACCTTTTCAATGTGAATGATATTTAGAATATTACAACTTTTTGGGTAGAAAATAGTTTGGGAATTAAAGAAATTGTTTGTCACAAGCAATGTGTTCACTTTCCACCATGTTTTCCAAAGCATTTGTCTTTTGGGGAGTAAAGAAGAGTCTATGTGTGGGAAATTATTTGTTAATTGAGGAAATACAAATTTAAAGGAGTGTTGAGACAGACTGAAAGGCCTGTAACCATACAGGCGGACAAAGGTAAAATATTGTTACAATATTGCACCTATCTCTTGAATTAATAGGGAAAATTTTACCTGTCATTTGTTCACCTGTTAGATCACCTGACACCATCAAAGTTCCACAACACTTTACTGTGTACATCTGAAACAAAAACAACATTGAATCATATTAAGAATCTAACTAGCAACTACATTTATCTATCTATCTATATATACTGCCTAACTCCCCTTTCTGGTATTACTGGCATTTAGATCTAGATCTATGCCTGAAAGGTGCACAAACAGTAACTAAATGTGTGCAGATTATATGCAGCAGATATATGCCAGAGTGTGGAAACCGTTTAACCCATTACCACACAATGACTCCTTTTGACTCCCTGTAAGATATTGCCTTTTGAAAACATTGTGGAAAATGAAGAAATTGCTTGTGACAAGCAATTTCTTCATTTGCCACAATGTTTTCTATACCAAAAGACCAACAAATTTTAAATTTCATGCACTTGGAATTGTCGTCTGCATCATCTTTGAATTTGAAGTAGTCTAAAAAAATGCCGTTTGGTAATGGGTTAAAGAAAATGATAATATTAACAAATTACATAGATCTAGATCTAAATATAAATTACAGAACTTTGACAGTTATCCCGCCAAATTTCTACTTTTAAAAGTGGAAGTGAAAATCTGGTCACTAAGGCCTTTCTCATCAATGAAATTGGACATCAAACATTTTAACTTAACAATTTCAGAATTTCTTCTTTTACCTTCATGTTTTTTCAAATTCTGTTTTAGTAGGGATGTCAAGTCCAGACCTTGTTTGGGAAAGAGGTCAATATAGAAGTTGGAAAAAAAAGTAAGAAAGGGATAAAAAAAAATAAATAAATAAATGCTCATTCTTTTACTTTCAGCAATTTTATCCTTTTCCTTCTATAATTCAATTATGGGCATCGAAGATATATCTACTTCATGAGCAACAAAAAAATGGTCGAATGCCATTTTAATTGAAACTGAACGATTGAGGAACCTGGATATTTAAGTATTTTGATGGTCACTTTGACTTTTTTAAAAATCAACATGATCAAACACAAAGAAACGAATGTGCATAATTTCTTTTCTCACAAAGTTTTAGGTACTCACTGCTTTTAAGTTAACACTTTAAATGTTTAACAACTTATTGCTCCACAAGCCTATCTGTTTGAAAACATTTAAACTACATTCATTAATGATAGAATCCACCGAAACACTGCAAATCATAATACGTGACGTCATTTGACACAAATTTGTTTACATGTGACGTCATGATATTTGACATTCGCGTTACACCGATCTGTCACAATATAAATAGTCAAATGGAACTTTCTATGTGCAAACCTTTATCTGAACATGCTTTTTGACAATCCTCTTCTTCGTGTTATCCATAAAAATTCTGTAAACTAGCCCAGTAAGCCAATTCGTCGTGGATATGTTGACAGGAGGCTGCCATTAATGGTTGGGTAAAAAACGCTAATATCGTCTGTAATCATGAAAGGGGAGGTAAAAATGCACGACTTCTCAAGAAATTTACCGATTCCTGACAGCTGTCAAAATAGCGTTTTTAGAGTGCCCATCCAGATTTTACCACCATTTTGACGGGAAATTTTCGAACTTTCTTTACAAAATGAAGCGAATGGTTAATTTCGCCGCGTTTGGTAACTTGAGCTATTTTAAAAACAGCCATTTTCCCATTTTTTAGACCTCGTTTTCTGCATTCAGCCTCCCCGAAAAACTGATTCAGACATCTGAATCGGATAACGAAACCATAGTTTGGAAGAATAATCATTTATCTCAAAATAAAAAATACACAACAAATTTGAATGTGGCAAAATGCTTTGTTAGATCTGGCTTTTTGAAATTGGTGTCCAATTTTTAGGAAATCAGCATTTTTGGAACTTTGGGGCCTGTTACCATGGAAACGAGGGGAAATACAGAAAAACGAAAGGCACATTTTATTTATAGTTTTTGACATTCTATTCAAATATAATGGTTTCTTTAAAATCTGTGACTATGCGTGGCCAAGGTTTGGTCGGTTTTTACACGGAATTGCTCTTAAATAGTTTACTGTCAAGGGCATCTGATTTGCTACTCAAATATGAAATTTCATCAAATTCTGACCATTAGACTAGGAGTAATTAGAGAAAAACTGTATTTGACCTTAAGTCCCCTTTTCCCATGATGAGGCCTCAAATCCAAAGACCGGGAAAAGTACATCGGCATTATGTTATAGGAAGTTCACATGGTAAGTTTCATTTGATTTGGCCCATGGGTTATGGAGAAATCGCTTCGGACGGACGGAATGACGGACGGACAGACAAAGCGACGACTATATGCTCTCCCTTCGCGGAGCATAAAAACATATTGAACACAATAAAGACTGATTTAAGTAATCCTAGTCATTTCAAACACCTTTTTTGTGGGTATTTAAGTGACACCTCATTTTTGCAATTTTAGACAAGAGTAGTCTCCCTTGAAATCCAATAACTTAACTTTTTAATTCGCTTGGTGACCTATAGTTTTTAAGTCATTTTTTTACTTCTCATATATTTGAATATCAGTACAGAAAATATAAAAAAAAATCTTACCGTAGGAAATGAATGGAGGATCTGTTCTAAATACTGATCTGTACAAAAATTTGTGATAATGGACCCATTTTCCCTAAACCACACAGTTTATCAAACCTGTGGGTTGGAAAAGCATCGCAGAAAAATAAGAAAATGCTGGTGTTCACTATGCCGTCTAGTCTCTACTTGAAAATTCCAATGAAAAATTTTAATCAAAATTTCCTTATCTTGCTCCAATTTTTTTTATAAGTTTACATATTTTAGAGACATTGAAACCCAGTTTTGTTTGGGAAAGAATAAAATACATAGGTATAAAATTTTGTCAAGTAGAAAATTTAACGTAATAGAAATGTGATACCTTTATTTCTTGAGAAAGGGCCAGTATTCCATATATTTCTTCTAAACCAGCAGCTGAAATAAGAATTTAATTTCACAAATCATAGGCAGACAGATGGATAGATAGTGAGATGACAGTGTTTTTTCTGGTAGTTTTGGGAACGGGTCCGAGACCAAGCAAATTGGGAAAAATGCGTTGTTTTGTCAAAAATTGGGAAAAAAAATTCATCACCAACTCCAACAAAAATTGAGTATGTGCATAGTTAACTATATGAAATCAACTGAAGGGACTTCTAGTTTGTCTCTGGATACTTTTTTCTCAACATACGAAAGGGAATGATTGAATTTTCATTCAAAAAGAAGGAACGACTTTTGCATTGGGAATTTTCTTTCTAGATTTTGGGAAAAAATTACCCTATTTGGCATTGGGAACGGGTCCTTTTTACGGACCCGTCCAAAGAAGGAGAAAAAACCCTGGATGAATAGAGGTAAAACAATGCAATGGACATATGTGACCCGTCACACTTAAAGGGACCTTATCAGAAGTTAAAAAATCCACATTTTGACAAACTTGTCAGACTCAGCACATGTCAACCAGATACCGCATGAACATAATTATAGTAAGATAGAGAAAACATTCCAGATTCAGACAATTGCATAAAAGTGAAAAGTATCGGCCCTAGTCTGGCTGCGCAGACTGCGCAGACTGACTAGAATCGATATTTTTCACACATCCGATAAGGTCCCTTTTAGCGTGTTGGGTCACAAAAGGGTTATTTGGTTAACTTCTAGTAAAAACAAGATGTGTTTGTGAAACACAAATGCCCCCGAAATGGCCATTCTTCTAAAATGTTAAGTTTTCGTGGAGTAAAGGGTTATTAAGGGTAAAGGGATGACCTTGAGGAAGGTCAAATTACATGGAACAGATAGATATCATATGAAGTTGCATACCAAATTTGAGCTTTGTATGTCAAATACTTTTGGAGAAAAGGCAAATGTTAAGTTTTCGGAATAGAAGGTTAAGTTTTCGTAGAGTAAAGGGTTGATAAGGGTTAAGGGATGACCTTGAGGAAGGTCAAATTGCATGGAACAGATAGATATCATTGAAAGGAAGTTGCATACCAAATTTGAGCTTTGTATGTCCAATACTTTTGGAGAAAAGGCCAAGGTTAAGTTTTCGGACAGACGGACGGACAGACGGACAGACAGACGGTCAAGAGTAAAACAATATGCCCCCGATCTCTCGATACGGGGGCATAAAAATAATAATTTGTACATGTATCTTTTATCTATGGCTTTTTATAATATATAAAGCCATAGATAAAAGATACATGTACAAATTATTATATTTTTATGCCCCCGTATCGAGAGATCGGGGGCATATTGTTTTACTCGTGTCCGTCTGTCTGTCTGTCCGTCCGTCTGTCCGAAAACTTAACCTTGGCCTTTTCTCCAAAAGTATTTGACATACAAAGCTCAAATTTGGTATGCAACTTCCTTTGAATGATATCTATCTGTTCCAAGCAATTTGACTTTCCTCAAGGTCATCCCTTAACCCTTATCAACCCTTTACTCTACTAAAACTTAACCTTTTACTCCGAAAACTTAACCTTTGCCTTTTCTCCAAAAGTATTTGACATTCAAAGCTCAAATTTGGTATGCAACTTCCTTTCAATGATATCTATCTGTTCCATGCAATTTGACCTTTCTCAAGGTCATCCGTTAACCCTTATCAACCCTTTACTCTTCGAAAACTTAGCCTTTTACTCCGAAAACTTAACCTTTTCCTTTTCTCCAAAAGTATTTGACATACAAAGCTCAAATTTGGTATGCAACGTCCTTTCAATGATATCTATCTGTTCCAAGCAATTTGAGCAACCTCAAGGTCATCCCTTAACCCTTAATAACACTTTACTCCACGAAAACTTAACATTCTAGAGAAATGGCCATTTCGGGGGCATTTGTGTTTCACAAACACATCTTGTTTTTAGTAGAAGTTAACCAAATAACCCTTTTGGCTACCTACTTGATAAGAGACAGGTATAGAAAACCTTGCAGGAATAGAAGAAATGCTCATTCAAGGTTTTCTATTCTATAACATAGAAAGGGAAAGATGGCAAAATTTTAGGCTTGTCCAAATTCAAAGCTGCTGCAGATGACAATTTTAAGTGCATGAAATTTCACATAATTTGGTCTTTCTGACTAGAAAACATTGTGTTAATGAAGAAATTGCTTGTCACAAGCAATTTCTTCATTTTCCAAAATGTTTTCCATATCCTGTATCTTGTTGAGCATCAGAAGACATCAATGTTTGGTAATGGATGGGTAAAATTCTAGTGACTTGAAAGAACTTTTTGAACATTGGGCACTTCTTACCATTTCTAATATCTTGCACCAGTGGAAGAGCAATACTGTCTTTAAACATTCTGGATAACTTGGATAAGTTTGTATATGAACTTTCAGGTTCTGAAATAACACAATTTGATGGCTCAGCGCGAAACGGTTGTACCTGCCTATAGACATATAGGCAGTTACAACCGTTTTGCGCTGAGCCATTATTGTAATATCTGTCAGGGTTATACTGATTTTAAACAACAAACAAAACAAGATAACTTTTTGAAACATACAACCCATCACAAGATTACAAGCATTTTCTTTTTCCTCTTTAATGATCCCTACTGTATTTAACCCTTTCCCAAACAGAAAAATTTTAGGGTGCTCAAATTTGAAAGCTACAGCAGATGACAAATGCTTGTTAATTAAGTTTGATTTTGTGTATCATATACGACATTATCACATATAACACAGAAAATATTGAGGCAAAAGGAGAAAATACTGATTATCAGCATTTTCTTCTTTTGCATCAACATTTTCCAAAACCTCTTCTATTAAGGACATCAAAACCAGGTCTTGTTTGTGAATAACTAAGTCAAATTTGAAGTTTAAGTTGTGGAAAGTGTTAATGAATGACATAGACAGTAGCTAGAGAGACGATCACTGTTTTGTTTGCCCTGTTAAATTTCTCTTTACTACTTCTCTTTATTTTGACCAGTGTCGAAATATTTGTTACAAGGAAAGTGCTATACGTATGTAAATAAACATAGTTACCTTTCATATTTTGTAAAGAAACATAATCAGAAACTTTCACGGACATTGTGTGTGTTCTATCATCCAAGCCAGATATTTTACCTAAAATAGCAATTTTACCTTTATTATGTAAATGATATAATACAAAAACTTCTGTAAAATGATCTAAAATTGACACAAAAATAATGCTAAGCAGATTTTTTTCTTGCTTTTATTTAATGTAATTACTTAGAATATCTCTGAATAGTAACCATGTTTAGAATTTTAATATCTGCTGATAATTTAATTAAATTACATGTATGTGAATGGAAATTTTGACTGATGCTTGGGTCTTTGTTTGTAAGCAGTCAGAAAACTAGAAAGAAATTCTCTACAGACGAGACAGTATACCATTAACCCATTACCAGACGGCAAATTTTGGACTTTTCTTCCAATTTCAAAGGTGTTTCAGAGGACAATATCGAGTGCATGGAATTATACATTTTTTGTGTTTTTAAATAGAAAACATTTTGGAAATGAAGAATTTGCTTGTCACAAGCAATTTCTTCATTTTCCACAATGTTTTCAAAGCCTTTACCTTGTAGGGAGTCAAAAAGCTTCACTGTTTGGGAATGGTCTTGAATTAGAGATTTTCTAACCTATAAACCTTTACTCTCTGACGACTCGTTACATACCATGCAGTGTGAGTGTAAGCCCTGTTGGAATGATGGTTAACAAACATGTATGATCATTACACCCTTTATATGTATATGTAAATGTGTAATGTATGACTACATACCATGCAATGTGAGTGTAAGCCCTGTTGGAATGATGGTTAACAAACATGTATGATCATTACACCCTTTATATGTATATGTAAATGTGTAATGTCCAGGCTTCCTCCAGTTATCAGGTACAGACAATCCTTCATTGTGTACACCACTATCTGCAACCTAAAATAACAACAGCTACGAATAAGAGGGAGTGATTGCTTTTCAAAAGGCAAGATTTCTATTATAGTTCAAAAACCATATGATGTGAGTACTCATTAGAATTGTCATCACCCCATTTATCTGTAGCTGTAAATTACATCATATAACTTAAGATCTTTTAGCCTTTTCCAAACAATGAATCCTTTCCAAAATGAAGCAATATTAGATTGTTTCAACAGGAAAGAATTGTGCACCAAATATAGACTAGGTTTACATGTACCGTAATTATTCTAGCAAACGCCCATATTGTAATAAACGCTCATCCCCCAAATCACAGCTGAAAATATGCTTGTTTCAAACACAATTTTAGCACAAAGGGGTGATTCTAATAAATGTATATACCCTGATTCCGGATTAAAATAATGTGAGTCATTACCAAAGATTATTTCTAAAAGCAATGAATTGTGAATGTCCAGCCCTAAATCTGTTGGCAATGATGCAATTTCATTGAAAATCATATTTTGCAGTGCTTTCAACAAAACTCGGCTTGCTGAACTTTGAGTCCATGAATTGACACTTGATTTGCAAATTTTGAACAGCAAAATTAATATACCTCTAATAACGCCCACCCCCTTGGCCCTATTTTTCCAATGACCATGTTTCTAATACACGTCCAGAATAATCTCGGACGTTTTTAAAATAGAATAAATATGGTATATATTGAAAAATTGTTGGTGATGTTATAGCATCTCATAACTACAGACAGTATAGATCAAGTAGTAGTTGCAATGTTAAGAATTACACTATGAAAGGGTTGCTAACCATGATGTTATCCAGAGTTACCTACCATGATAAATCCAGTTTCCAACATCAGTACATGTAATACAACACACAGAGCCTCTGTCTGGTCCCCTGGTCTCATGGCCGACACCATGTCTTGTAGCAGAGCTGGGACCCGGCCCTCGCTGGATTCACAACACAAGATAGGCTCACTTAAACACTGGTTAACTATCTCCTGATTCACTGGTTCCCCCATGTCTGATTCTTCCTCAGTGCTCATCAGGGTATCCACACCAACATTCTCCTCTGTAGATGTTGATGGAGTGTTACTATGAATTTCTGTCTTTTGTTCAAAAGTATTCTGTAATCCATTAGTGTTTTCTGCTCCATAATTGTCTGGTTCAGGTTGGCTTTGTTGCCCTTTTAGTTTTTGTTGTCCCGAGTCCAGTTGATTTGATGCACCTTTTCCTGTGTTTTGCTAATTGTAAAATAAACAATATGTGTTTATGAAACACAACTGCCCCCGAAATGGCCAATGTTAAGTTTTTGTGTTAAGTTCTGGGCTGCTCCCAATCTTTCAATACTGGGGCATAAAAAGCTGGTCACAAATCAAATTTCAGTTTTGAAATGACATAGTAATAGAACTGAACAAGAGCCGTCACAGAAGGATTATGCTCCCCGAATAAGTGTTTGTCACAAAATAAAAACTATCATACATTAAGCCCCCTTTTCCCATGATAGCCTTCGTACACACATTATAGAATATGGTCTATAACATCCTATTTATTACATACGTACAAAATTTCATTAAATTCTGCCCATTAGATGAAGAGAAATTAGAGAAAAACTAATTTTTACACTAAGGCCCCTTTTTCCATGACGCAGCCTCAAATTAAGAAACGGAGAAAAAGGTCCCTAGGTATTATACCAGGGAGTTCACATATGAAGTTTCATTGAATTTGGTCCAAGGGTTGCTGAGATCTGGCTGTGGACGGACAGACACACGGATGGACAGACGGCTACATAGCTTCAGATTTGAATATTTACTCTTGACACTTCTAACTTTTGATGACACATGCCCATGATGGGCAATCAAAATCTATCAACTTTCTTCAGTCATCAGGGGAATCAATTAGGAAATACTGCCTTTATTCACCCGTTCTTACTTTTACATCATTACATGCCAGTTTTACGAAATATCAAGTTTATTGATGAACAAAATTAATACATTAACTAAAGTCTAAAACACTTAACCCTTTCCCAAACAAGACCGGGATTTGACTTCCCTAATAGAAAAGGCTTGCCTGGGAAAACATTGAAACAAAAGAAGAAACTGCTGATAACAAGCAGTTTCTCCTTTTGACTCAATATTTTCTGTGCTATATTTTACACAGATCCTGCCTTTATGAACATCCATTTTGGTGTCTGCAGCCACTTTCTAAGGGGAAAGTCAAAAATTTTGTCATTTGGGAAAGGTTTAAAGAATTAGTAAAATTCAAAGCTAAGATAAGAGGTGGTAACGGCTTTTCAGGGTGCAATATATCATTTATTGTTTATCAAATTCTATATTGTTGGTACTCATTAGAATTGCCTCATCAAGACTAATCAAATGACTACCCACAACGTAAGTTTGGTTTATTGGGGATTTACATTGTTTTCAACTGCTACAGTCATATCGCTGTGGCTGGAGCACCTAACCATGGATTCCTGTTGTTTCTCATACTATTACTACCACAACACCATAATTGACCAAACGCCGTCTGTCAATCAAAAACATCGATTAGCCAATGGATGATCACAAAAATGTTATGCCCCAATTGTTCATCGTTGCACGTGGTTTTGTATCGATTTATCGACTGACAATCAAAGCAATCGACATACCAATGGCAAAGAATTTTGTGCTAACAATAGACTAGGTTCACAGTTATGTTTTGATAAACCTCGTCGGTGTTGTAATAAAATCTCGTATCTACGGCTTAAATAAAGCCGTAGTTACGAGATTTTATAACAACAACTACGAAATACTACTTTATTTGTCCGAATTTAAGTCACGATTAACTGGATAAAGTCGTTCCCTGTTACCGACCACATGCACATTGTTTGCCTTAAATTCTATGTTGGGCGGAGCGATCTGTCGATTGGCGTTTGGTCAATTGAGCCTCCCGCTGTTCGCCCACATAGATTAACAATATCAAACCATTAGTGGGTGACATTTTTGTAAGAAAGGGTATTTCCTGCAGCTGGGGATTGAACCCAGGACCTTTCGAGTGAGAAGCAGATATGCTACCAATGGCGCTATGGCTGTGGTACCCACAACATAAGGTTTGGATTCTAAATAACAAATTTAGAATACCATCAACCCCTCTTATCTGTAGGGCTTAAAGCTACCTTTTTTGTTGGTACAGTCTCCTCATTATTGTTGGTAATGAGATATAGAACATCCCCGGAAACCACACCACAGTCTCTCAGTGTAGCTGATCCCTCTCCCACTGGATCCTTCTTATTCAGGCTCAGGAAACTGTCAGTGCTGCTTCAATTGTAAATGTAATGTTTGACCACAGAACTACAGATAAGAGGTTATAATGACTTTTCAAAATAGGATGTATTTCATCTATTGTTCATTAAACCCTATGTTGTGGATACTCATTTGAATTGTCCTCTCATCAAGATGATTCAAATGAGTACCTACACAACTTAGGGTTTATATTTGAAATACAAAATTGGAATGCATTTACCTCATCTTTCAGGATAATCCGAATCTTCTCTGATGTAAATATGCTCTTTGATATTGTGATTTTTTGCTATTTAAGATAGCAAAAAATCAAAATATCAAAGAGCGTATTTACATCAGAGAAGACTCGGGTTACTTTCAGGAGCCTCTTATCTGTTTCTTTTCACAATTTCCCAGAAAAAAATCTGGTTTAGATGACCCTAGAGTAAATTCTTTTCCCAATATCTAGATCTAGTTTGAAACTTTGTTCAATCAAACCAAAAGACATTTTGATGATAATTGAAATAACATTTAGGGTTTCCACTGACTTTCAAATTTGGGGGTAAAAACCATAATTTTGCAGCATGCTTGTACCCCCTGTATATTATAAGAACATAGAATGCTAATTAATGGCAAAACTTGGTGGAAGAAGAATTAATTTGGGGGTGAGGGGTTGAGTTTATATGTTTTTTTGTTTTTTTTGCTTGAGTTTATTGGGCTTTTACGCCGATTTTAACTGTCAGAGTCATATCGCAGCGGCTGGAGCACCTACCCATGGATTCCTGTTGTTTCTATCTATCTATCTATCTATCTATATATACTGCCTAACTCCCCTTTCGGATATTACTGGCAGGTTCTCAAACCCAGTGATTTTTTTTCTTAAAAAAACGGTCGTTATTGGGCCCCTTTCCCCTCTCTGAGGAATATACTTTTTTCCCCCATTTTAGAGAAATTTTCCCCTCCTGGAACTAGATTTTTTCTTGCATAGAAAAATCCAAATCATAGTTAGATTCTTGGCATCTCTAACAGTTCTAATGGTTGTTTGAATGTCCCATTATGATATACAAGCAAGTTAAATGCATTTATAACACTGTATTTGAGAGTATAAGCATGTATTGAAATTTCCCCTTTTTGGGCGTTCACGCGAAAATTTTCCCCTACCTATGGGCCCTGACCGTCTTCCCCCAAAATTAAAAATAAACACTGAAACCAGTACTACCACAACACCCTTACCGAACCTCCAGCTGCTTGCCAACTTAAGTTGACGTTTTCAAACCCATTGTCGGGTGACAATTTTGTCAGAAAGGGGTGGATGGAAATACCGAAATCTACCGAAATATACCGAAATCTACCGAAATCTACCGAAATATACCGAAATCTACCGAAATATACCAAAATCTACCAAAATCTTCCAAAAACAACTGTAAAATCGTATTATTTGCTGTCTATTGCAATAACTAAAGATACCAGATGACAAATTAAGCTTTATAACGGCATTTAAACACCAGTCTTGTGTACCGAAATCTACTTATGGAAATACCGAAATCTCCTCAAATCTATCAAAAACAACTGTAAAATCGTATTAATTGCTGTCTATTGCACTAAATAAAGACATCAAATGACAAATTAAGCTTTAAAGCGGCGTTTAAAACCCAGTCTTGTGTACCGAAATCTAGTTATGGAAATACCGAAATCTACCGAAATCTTCCAAAAACAACTGTAAAATCGTATTATTTGCTGTCTATTGCAATAAATAAAGACACCAGATGACAAACTAAGCTTTATAGCGGCATTTAAACACCAGTCTTGTGTACCGAAATCTACTTATGGAAATACCGAAATCTACCGAAATCTTCTAAAAACAACAGTAAAATCGTATTATTTGCTGTCTATTGCAATAAATAAAGACAGCAGATGACAAATTAAGCTTTAAAACGGCGTTAAAAACCCAGTCTTGAGTACCGAAATCTAGTTATGCAAATACCGAAATCTACCGAAATCTACCGAAATCTTCCAAAAACAACTAAAAAATCGTATTATTTGCTGTCTATTGCAATAAATAAAGACACCAGATGACAAACTAAGCTTTATAGCGGCATTTAAACACCAGTCTTGTGTACCGAAATCTACTTATGGAAATACCGAAATCTACCAAAATCTACCGAAATCTTCCAAAAACAACTGTAAAATCGTATTATTTGCTGTCTATTGCAATAAATAAAGACACCAGATGACAAATTAAGCTTTATAACGGCATTTAAACACCAGTCTTGTGTACCGAAATCTACTTATGGAAATACCGAAATCTCCCCAAATCTATCAAAAACAACTGTAAAATCGTATTATTTGCTGTCTATTGTGATAAATAAAGACACCAGATGACAAATTAAACTTTATAACGGCATTTAAACACCAGTCTTGAGTACCGAAATCTAGTTATGGAAATACCGAAATCTACCGAAAACTTCCAAAAACAACTGTAAAATCGTATTATTTGCTGTCTATTGCAATAAATAAAGACACCAGATGACAAACTAAGCTTTATAGCGGCATTTAAACACCAGTCTTGTGTACCGAAATCTACTTATGGAAATACCGAAATCTACCGAAATCTTCTAAAAACAACAGTAAAATCGTATTATTTGCTGTCTATTGCAATAAATAAAGACACCAGATGACAAACTAAGCTTTATAGCGGCATTTAAACACCAGTCTTGTGTACCGAAATCTACTTATGGAAATACCGAAATCTACCAAAATCTACCAAAATCTTCCAAAAACAACAGTAAAATCGTATTATTTGCTGTCTATTGCAATAAATAAAGACACCAGATGACAAATTAAGCTTTATAACGGCATTTAAACACCAGTCTTGTGTACCTAAATCTACTTATGGAAATACCGAAATCTCCCCAAATCTATCAATAACAACTGTAAAATCGTATTAATTGCTGTCTATTGTGATAAATAAAGACACCAGATGACAAATTAAGCTTTACAACGGCATTTAAACACCAGTCTTGTGTACCGAAATCTAGTTATGGAAATACCGAAATCTACCGAAATCTTCCAAAAACAACTGTAAAATCATATTAATTGCTGTCTATTGCAATAAATAAAGACACCAGATGACAAACTAAGCTTTATAGCGGCATTTAAACACCAGTCTTGTGTACCGAAATCTACTTATGGAAATACCGAAATCTACCGAAATCTACCGAAATCTACCGAAATCTTCTAAAAACAACAGTAAAATCGTATTATTTGCTGTCTATTGCAATAAATAAAGACACCAGATGACAAATTAAGCTTTAAAACGGCGTTAAAAACCCAGTCTTGAGTACCGAAATCTAGTTATGGAAATACCGAAATCTACCAAAATCTACCGAAATCTTCTAAAAACAACAGTAAAATCGTATTATTTGCTGTCTATTGCAATAAATAAAGACACCAGATGACAAATTAAGCTTTATAACGGCATTTAAACACCAGTCTTGTGTACCGAAATCTACTTATGGAAATACCGAAATCTCCCCAAATCTATCAAAAACAACTGTAAAATCGTATTAACCCTTTCCCAAACGACAAAATTTTAGGGCGGTCCTCTATTAAAGCTGCTGTAGACGACAAAATTGATGTTAAAGGAATGTATGTGTGAAGAATATAGCACAGAAAATATTGAGACAAAAGGAGAAACTGCTGGTTATCAGCAGTTTCTTCTTTTGTTTCAATGTTTTCCCAAGCCTTTTCTATGAGGGACGTCAAAACCAGGTCTTGTTTGGGAAAGGGTTAATTGCTGTCTATTGCAATAAATAAAGACACCAAATGACAAATTAAGCTTTAAAACGAAGCTTAAACCAGAGTCTTGTGTACCGGAATATACTTATGGAAATACCGAAATCTCCCAAAATCTATCAAAACAACTTTGAAATCGTATTCATTGCTGTCTATTGCGTAAAATAAAGACATCAAATGACAAATTAAGCTTTAAAACGGCGTTTAAAACCCGGTCTTGTGTACCGAAATTTACTTATAGAAATACCGAAATCTACCGAAAACAACAAAACGATGTCGATTTCGAGACATAGGACATAATATGACAAATTAAGCTTTAAAATGGTGTTTAAACACCAGTCTTGTGTACCGAAATCTACTTATGGATATACCGAAATCTCCCCAAATCTATATAAAAAAACAACTGTAAAATCGTATTAATTGCTGTCTATTGCGAGAAATAAAGATAAATACAGACACCAAATGACAAATTTAGCTTTAAAACGGCGGTTAAACCCCGGTCTTGTGTACCGAAATCTACTTATGAACTACCGAAATCTACTTATGAACTACCGAAATCTACCGGAATCTACCAAAAACAACCGCAAAATCGTATCAATTGCTGTATATTGCGATAAATAAAGACACCAGTGGACAAACTAAGCTTTATCCCAGCTAGCAATCTATATGGGTCCCAAATGGGTCCAATAAAGGCACCCTTATGAGTCCCATTTATAAGGGCAACCCATATGGGACCATATAGGATGTGCAACCGGGGCCCATATTGGTCCTATCTGGGTAGCCCATATACATACAATATGGGACCAATATGGGTCCCAGATGGGCAGACCCATATAGACAGCCCTGATCAAACCCATTTCTATTGGCTTTCATTTAGTGTTGATCGAAGTTCAAAGCCTTCCAGAGCTTCACGCTCAGAAAGGGGTCACTATTCCCCATCATTGAGGATTAAGGTCTCGCAAGATGTGTCTGACGACCTTGACACAACTTCTCAAGGCTTGATCCCTAGGAATTTAGTCTTGAGAGTTAAAATATTTCGATGCTTTCTATAACTATCTATATGTTTTTGATATTTTTATTTGAAAATATCTACACAAAAATGTTTTTTAACAGATAGACATAGGATTATCAAGCCAAATGCTTTCTCTACATAAAAGCATTGTGAAAAAAAAATTATTTTCAAGATTCTAAATTTTTCCCTTTAATATACATAAAACTTCATGTAACACACTAATGTTATTAATTTGAACAGTCTAATTACAGTTTAAACACCGTTTAAACTACAAAATATTCGGATGATCCAACATGAAGGCTATGGTTAAATCAAAGTACTGAAAGTACTGTTTGGAAGCATTTTTTTCAATAATGTAGGCCTGTCCAGGCTCCGGTTTCTCGAAAAACTTCTCAACATGCTCAACTTCAAAGGGATACTCTCCAACGTTGAAGGGTATTCGATTGAAGTTAACGTGGATTTCATGCAATTTGAGCACGGTGCTCAGATTTGAGCATGAGAATGTACTCAAGTTTTTTTTTCGAGAAACCGGGGCCAGAAGTAGAGTACTTTGATTAGGTACTTTGATTATCCATTTGCAGGGTTTTTCCCTTAAGAAAGTGACACTGGTTTCCAGCGTTTTCCCCTCCAGAAATAATGCACTTTTTTCCCCAAACAATAAATTTTCCCCAAGATATTTTTAACAAGAGGACCATGATGGTCCTATATCGCTCACCTGAACATAAAAAGGGAAAGGTGACATGAGCAAAAATGGTAATTTTGTCAACTGAAAAGGCATATAACTAAAGACTTTCTGTTATGATCAGAAGCTACAGCATATGTATAATTATTTGAGAAAAGATTGTCTTATAATTTTAGAAAAGATTGTTAAACACTGCCTTCTTTATCATATTTATATGGAACCCAGTCAACCCACAACATAGGGGAACTATTCACTAAGCCAATACAATTTGATTCAGATTAAATCTTTTCCTAACAGCATAATATCAGAGCAGTAGAATTAAAATCTGCTGTAACTAACAAAACAGACTGTTGAGCAAGACTGCATTCGTGTACAAAAGTGGCCAGAAAATGATGAGGCAAAAGATGCAAATATAGGCTATCAGCATTTTCTCCTTTTGCTATAACATTTTCCCAGCATTTTCAATCAGTGAGCCAAAACCTGCTTAATCCCTTCCCAAACTGAAAAGGAATAGACTGTTCCAATTAACCCTTTCCAAAACAAGACCTGGTTTTGACGTCCCTAATAGAAAATGCTTGGGAAAAGATTGAGACAAAAGAAGAAACTGCTGATAACCAGCAGACTCTCCTTCTGTCTCAATATTTTATGTGCTATATTTTACACAAATCCTGTCTTTGTCGACTTTCATTTTGACGTCTGTAGTGGATTTCTAATTGGAAAAATTAAACTTTTGTCGTTTGGGAAAGGGTTAAAAAAAGAACATAAAATTGATATGGATAAAGAAAGGATTCATGCACAATAAAGCAGATAAAATATTGAGACAAAGGGAGAAAATTACTGATTATCAGTCTTTTCTTCATTTGACTCAATATTTTCCCAAGCCTTTTCTAATTATTTAGGGATGTCAAACCAGGCATTTTCAGGAAAGGGTTTAATCAAATAAGAGAGGTTAAGGGCTTTCCTCATTGTAAAATATCTTTCAATGTTTATCAAACCCTGTGATGAAGGTATTCATTTGAATGATCTAACCAAAACTATTTAAATGAGTACCAACAACAAAGGAGAGTTTAAATAACAAATCAAATTGTATTTACCCCTTTTAACATGCAGCTCCCCATTCTGGTCTGTCTAGTGTAAACAGTTGTCCGTCTAAAGTAAACATTTCTCGTCTTTGTTGATATTATGGGGATTAGACCTATCCCCAGTGGGGGATCAAAACCTCGTAACTCCAGCTTTGTCGAGCTGTAGTTATGAGGTTTTGACTCCCACTAACCATATTATACCTGGTTGATTTTTTTAAGAATTTTCTTAGGATTTCTGGAAGTCTGACCCTGCCACACCCACATTTTTTGACAAATCTTAAAATTTGTGGACAAATTTTCAAAAGAGTCACTAAAAGAACATTTCTGCCAAGTTTGCTTCAAATTGGCCCAATGGTTGATTTTTAAAGAATTTTCTTAAGATTTATAAGCCCCGCCCTGCCACGCCCACATTTTTTGGCCAATCAAAAATCCGCGAACAAGTTTTGAGAAGGGTCACTCAAGGAACATTCCTGCCAAGTTTGGTAAAAATTGGCCCAATGGTATAGGAGGAGAAGATGTTTAAAGAAATTGTGGACGGACGGACAGACGGACGGACGGACGGACGGACGACGGACGGTGAGCGACCACAATAGCTCACCTTGAGCACTTTGTGCTCAGGTGAGCTAAAAATCACACTCAAAAGCCAAACAAAATAACATTGAAACCTTTTTCACAATTTATGCAGCTTTACAAAGTAGCCCTGCTTGTTTTCAAGTCTACAGTAGCGGACAAAAGAGGGTTTTAGCCTATCAAGTGTTCTTTTTCTATATCATTCAATTTTTCCCCAAAACAAGGATGCCGCGTGTGATTTCCCCCTTTCTACCAGCGTCCTGTGTCTTCCCCCATTCCTAAAAAAAGCCCTGCGATTTGAATACCTTGACCACTTTGATTCGTAGAGTACTTTGATTAGGTACTTTGATTATCCGGAATACCTTGAATACTTTGATTCCATGCTGGAGTTGTATCTATTTTTAGCACAACTTCATGCATATTAATCGTCTGTGTAAGCTTTGAATATATTTCATAGTTCAGTAAACTTGACTGACCCATTTACAAGAAAGGCCATTGGACTGATCTTTGAACCATAATAAAGCAAATTACTACGTCAATCTTTTCTTCTCTTGGAGACATGATTAATTGAATGTTTCATTTCCAATCACACAATTCAATATCTACACATAACTTCAGACTTACATATTGAATATTCGAAAGACTGTTACCTCATTAATCTTTGCTTTTGGTAGAACTATTTATAGTGAGGAGGACCGGAAGAGGTTGTGTGGTATGCAGAGAATGGTAAAGTGCAGAGATAGGTGGGTGCTAAGAGAAGCAAATTTTGCAAAATTTGCTTCCAAAAACGACATTGACAAAGAATGTACTTCTGTACAATTTAGTTCAGAAAACAACTTAGGCAAAAGAAGACAATGCCGATTATCAACTTTTGCTAATAGCTCTAGGCCTATGTTTTTTGGCAATTAACCTTTCTATTAGAGAAGTCAAAACCAGGTTTTGTTCGAGAAAGGATTAGACATGTCTTATTGATGTTGCCTTACTCACGGTGGAGATTGTGCATGATTGGATAGATAACGAATACGGACAAATTTGCCTTGCTTCAGGTAAGAAATTGTGTAATAATTTTCTTATTTCTGCGCAAATTTTCAAGCGGTTTGTTGCATGTACCCCGCAAAACTGAGCTCTTTCCTCAGATATGACTTGTTTGTAGAATCTTTGTACTTTGTCCAACAATTGATCCCAACCGACCAGAAAAAAAACGACAAAAAATCCAGGTCTTTTTTCTAGTCGGTTTGGATCGATTTTTACATGGAGTTTCCAGATAGGTAATACATCTGAGAAAAGGGCTCAGTGAGGCGGAGTACATGCAACAAAGTGCATGAAAATTGACGCAGAAATAAGAAAGTAATTGCACAAATTCTTACCTGAAGCGTGTTTATTTGGATATCGAAAGTCATGCAAATTTCAATGACGCGAATGTCCAGCATTATCAGCTAGGACAGCCATTCAATGTTTTCCCATCTTTCAGACAAGCTCCCTGAACACACAGAAATGAATTTTGCCCATTCATACTGACGTTACAGACGACATTACTTTCTCTAGCCTGACTTCCAGCAAGGTGTTTTATGTGTTATTTTGCTGGTGATTAAGCAGGTAAGGCGTAGATCATTCTGTATGTTCCTTGGAGTAAGTGGGTTGTGATAATCTTACTGAAATATCACAACGTTGTGTCGTTGTACGACGGTCCAGTAACAGGCTGGATAATGCCATGGCAGCACCATTGCACCGTTTCGTTGCCATTAACTGAAATGAGGTCTGTTTAACTGTTGTCATCCAATTCTGCCCAAATAATGTCGCTGTACTCGCCGTAACAGTCTCGCTAATGATGTTATTGGTAGCCAGCCTTACGCATCTTCTCCAACCACATATCCTGTCGTCAGTTAATGGTACGTGGGGCGCCGTGATCTAGTGGTATGACGCGGGCTTAGGGATCGAGAGGTCCTGGGTTCAAATCCCACCGAGGTCACGGGAATTTTTCTGAGCAAAGAACTTACCCCACGTTGCTCCTCTTCACCCAGGTGTATAAATGGTTACACGAGAGAGTTAAAAGCCGATGTGCTGTGGCTGCCGCAGGCGCCGACTGTAAACAGCCGACTTTGAATCTCGATGATCGTGGAGTAAAGTGTGAAAGTCGCGCGAATATGGACCTAGTTCGTAAATTTGAGACTGATAAACCACCTTTACTTTTACTTTACTTTTACGTAAAATGAGATTCGCCCGGACATTAGTCCAATGTCTCCTGAATCAATATCCATATGTCCATACCCACTGACGCCTTGCCTGTCGATGCTTAACGTCATTGTCGTAAGATCGGAGGACCTTGATGCAAGTTGTGTAGAGCCTGTTCCGGACAGTCTGGTCACTAAAGTTATAACCTGCAACGTCCTGGAGGAGTATCACTGAATTCTTACTAGACAGGAATCTGTTAAGTCGTGAGGACGTCGCTGTGAAGCGATCCTCTCTAAACGTCGTTTTGCACGGTCTGCAAGATATAGGTCGGTCGTTGGCGGTCAAAGTTGCTCAAACCAAGTTCCGTAGGCGCGTAATTGTCAATTCGAGCAAACTAAAATGCAAAGCGACATCTCTAAGAGACATACCTGCCTGGAGCATGCAAAGAGCTCTCTGACGTCGAACGTACGTCATCATTTCTCATCTTCCCATTATCAATTTCAGAGAACAGTTAATTTGATTCTGCTAACAGATATGTGTACTCGTATGCTTTTGGACAAGCTAGACATTATCGATGTCACTGCACATGTGCCGCACATGAACTTTGCTAATCTGGACAATCTACACATGCACTGTATGAGTATTGGTTGTCGATCCGGACAATTTAACAGCACAAAACAATGTTCATGTAATTATCAGATAGTGAAAAAATAATGTGTTTCAAAACGTGCTAAACTTTTTTTGAACCGTATATATTGAAAATTCAAAGCAATGACAGTTTGTTGTATTTCTCAGTGGCGGATCCAGGGGGGGTTCGGGGGGTTCGAACGAACCCCCCTCTGCCGCCTGATTATTTCATTTTCATGCAGAATTTCAGTCAAAAGTGTGCAACACTAGAAAAACGAACCCCCCTATTTGCATATAATCCGAACCCCCCTCATAGAAATCCTGGATCCGCCACTGTTTCTAACCTTTATTAAGATCGACTATGCTTAATTTATCATTCCCGAAAGTATTCAATATGCAAAGTAAAGTTTTTACGACATACACTTGTCGCAAAACATGTCTATGACCTGTTCAGATTAAATCTAAATAGCCGTCCTCGGAAACCACCCTTTAAACAACTTCGTCTGCAGAAAGTAGTAAACTTTTAATTCATCAGACGAAATTCGATGCGAATAGTCAGGGTGAGTGGGTCATTCATATTAGCGCTGTCTTAGAAATTGTTTTGTCGATAACAAACAATTAATATGGACCATTTCTATGGATTAAATCTTCTTGTTGGACATAACATGATTATGGAACCAATGGAAAGACAGTAGCATTCAGTTAAGTGTTAGATAATTCTACATATGTACGTATTGTACCAGAGGTGAAAACAGCGTAACATGAGCAAGACTACTTTCTCTTACGACCAGTGTTTTACTTTGTTTCACTAAGAAACCCTCAATTTGTTTTATTAGGATAGCTCAAGTATTTAGAGAAAAGAGCAAGTAATATAAAATATATCAAACAGCCGAGGAGGGCTTCGTAGGGGGAAGTACAGATCGGTACTACAAACCGATTTTAACAAAGATACTGAAATGTATGTTGAAATTTCTTATATGAATCGACCCTATTTTTGCGTAACAAGTACGCAGTCCTAACAATTTGGTGAGTTCTTCAGTCAGACACAAATGTTTTCCATTTTCAAAACAAACACACACACACACAAAATACAAACAAAAACAAACAAAAAAGTATATAAATAAAACACACTCGTAACTGCATTTTAAAACAAGCTGCAATTTCGAGGTTTCTGTTGAAAAAAAATGATATGCGTTTGTTCGGGTTTTTACATCCTCGAAAACCCAGCGGTCATAGCTACGCTACATGACCCCTGGAGCATTTGGCCAGAAAAACTTTGTATTAGCCGCTCCTAAATGCCGCCTTTTCATTGGTTCCATCATCATTTCATGATGGGCGAGTAGACCAATCAATCCGGTCGATACAAATCGCCAACATCTAAACTGTGATTACATCAGAGATACGTAATTTAATCCTGATTCAGGATAGATAACTGCGTAGGAGATTTACAAATCGCTTCAGGTAAGTTGTCAATATGGAAGATTAATATCGTTTAGCATGCGAAAAATTTGGTGTTTCGAGTTTAAAAGACTTCCAAAAGAAAATTTCCCCATCTTTCTATTTTAAAGCCGTATAAGATATCAGCGATCTATATTTTTTATATCGTTGTCACACAAATTACAACTTATCATGAACGCAGCCATCTTGGTTGTAATTGACATCGCATTGACTTTTCAGAGCTGTTATTTGATTGGGTCTTGCGCTCGCGCGTTTCGTATCGATTTTCGGCGGCTAATTCAGAGTTTTTCTGGCCAAATGCCCCAGGGGTCATGTAGCGTAGCTATGACCGCTGGGTTTCCGAGGATGGGATTTTTTATGGACAGCATGAATATACAAGTGAACCGTATGTAATGTATACACTTCGTTAATTATTTCTCATTGGATTTAATTGTTGAAGTGTTTGTATATATGGATTTAGCTGGAGAAAATCCAGGTATTTCGTTCAGATTTAGTAAATTGAATTGCCGTTATAGGGTCGTTAAAAGCTATTTTTCACAAACACGCATCAAAACAACTTTTATGTTTTTGTCGTTATCTGCGCTTGTTGTTTTCGGTCCTATTTAATGCTATTCATAGGTCAAAGAAGATGATTTATTTTCAATTACATACCTGTTGTATCTTTAATGCACCTAATACACGGTAATAATTACGTTTTCAGGTTTGTTTTTGGTATTTCCTTAAGTTGTTTTCGGTATTTGCAAAAGTCGTTTTCGGTCTAAGATAAGCCTTAGGCAATTCAAACGCACAAGTAGCAATTTTCAATAACATTCATACTTATTTTCGGAAGCACCTAAAGTTGTTATCTGTATTTCCAAAAGTTGTTTTCGGTACATTAAACAGGTGTTAGAACGGCGTTTTAAAGCTAAGTTTGTCATCTGATTTCTTTATTAATCTAAATAGAATCATTTGATACAATTTACAGTTGTTTTCGGTAGTTTTCGATAGATTTCGGGAGATTTCGATATTTCCATAAGTAGATTTCGGTACACAAGACTTGTTTTAAAACGCCGTTTTAAAGTTTAATTTGTCATCTTGTGTCTTAAGGTCTCGAAATAGACAACATATTATACAGTTTCAGAGTTGTTTTCGGTAGATTTCGGTATTTCAATAAGTTGATTACGGTACACAAGACTGGTGTTGAAACTCCGTTTTTAACCTTCATTTGCCATCTTGTGTCTTTATGTTTTGAAAAAAGAAAGACAACATTTTATAAAATTTCAGAGTTGTTTTCGATAGATTTCAGTAGATTTCGGTAATTCCATAAGTATATTTCAGTACACGAGACTGGTGTTTAAAGGCCGTATTAAAGCTTAATTTGTCATCTTGTGTCCTAATGTCTCGAAAAAGACAACATTTTATACAATTTCAGAGTTTTTTTTTTGGGGGGGGGGGGGTAGATTGCGGTATATTTCGATATTTCCATAAGTACATTTCGGTACACAAGACTGGGTTTTGAACGCCGTTTTAAAGCTCAATTTGTCATTTGATGTCTTTTTTTAGCGCAATAGACAGCAATTAATACGATTTTACAGTTGTTTTTGATAGATTTCGGTATTTCCATAACTAGATTTCGGTACACAAGACTGGGTTTTAAACGCCTTTTTAAAGCTTAATTTGTCATTTGATGTCTTTATTTAGTGCAATAGACAGCAATTAATACGATTTTACAGTTGTTTTTGATAGATTTGGGGAGATTTCGGTATTTCCATAAGTAGATTTCGGTCCAAAAGACTGGTGTTTAAATGCCGTTATAAAGCTTAATTTGTCATCTGGTGTCTTTATTTATTGCAATAGACAGCAAATAATACGATTTTACAGTTGTTTTTTGGAAGATTTCGGTAGATTTCGGTATTTCCATAACTAGATTTCGGTACACAAGACTGGTGTTTAAATGCCGCTATAAAGCTTAGTTTGTCATCTGGTGTCTTTATTTATTGCAATAGACAGCAAATAATGGAGACACTCCACAACGGGAAATGCTTCCGGGTCGTAGTATACAAACATAGTTCCGTCAAAAACTGATTCGCTCCTTTTGTTGCATTGATTCTGTGTCTATAGAATAGGCAGATGCATGAAATGTGGTTCTGCATACTGGCAGACCATCAGTGTACTGCTAGGATGTGTTTTAATGAATTTGTCGGGAACTAGTTTCTTGCGCGGTCGTGACCTTTCATGGGGGTGTGTCACATGTAGATTCGAAAAAAGATGGCAAATTGCAAGGGTGGCTGTGTTCACGGGTGCGTGATTTTAGCTGATGGTGCTATTGATACCACTTTCTTGGTATTTAATCAAAGACAAATGAATGGTCTATTAAGCAGACTAAGTAAAATGTGCCACAAAGACTTCTGAGAGAAGCTAGAAGCTGCCAAATTGACCCATTTTACTATATATTTAATAGGGCCGTTTCGTTGAGGAGTGACACCTAATACGATTTTACAGTTGTTTTTGGAAGATTTCGGTAGATTTCGGTAGATTTCGGTATTTCCATAACTAGATTTCGGTACACAAGACTGGTGTTTAAATGCCGCTATAAAGCTTAGTTTGTCATCTGGTGTCTTTATTTATTGCAATAGACAGCAATTAATACGATTTTACAGTTGTTTTTGATAGATTTGGGGAGATTTCGGTATTTCCATAAGTAGATTTCGGTACACAAGACTGGTGTTTAAATGCCATTATAAAGCTTAATTTGTCATCTGGTGTCTTTATTTATATTGCAATAGACAGCAAATAATACGATTTTACAGTTGTTTTTGGAAGATTTCGGTAGATTTCGGTAGATTTCGGTATTTCCATAACTAGATTTCGGTACACAAGACTGGTGTTTAAATGCCGCTATAAAGCTTAGTTTGTCATCTGGTGTCTTTATTTATTGCAATAGACAGCAAATAATACGATTTTACAGTTGTTTTTGGAAGATTTCGGTAGATTTCGGTATTTCCATAACTAGATTTCGGTACTCAAGACTGGGTTTTTAACGCCGTTTTAAAGCTTAATTTGTCATCTGGTGTCTTTATTTATTGCAACAGACAGCAAATAATATGATTTTACTGTTGTTTTTAGAAGATTTCGGTAGATTTCGGTAGATTTCGGTATTTCCAAAGGTAGATTTCGGTACACAAGACTGGTGTTTAAATGCCGCTATAAAGCTTAGTTTGTCATCTGGTGTCTTTATTTATTGCAATAGACAGCAAATAATACGATTTTACAGTTGTTTTTGGAAGATTTCGGTAGATTTCGGTAGATTTCGGTATTTCCATAACTAGATTTCGGTACTCAAGACTGGGTTTTTAACGCCGTTTTAAAGCTTAATTTGTCATCTGGTGTCTTTATTTATTGCAATAGACAGCAAATAATACAATTTTACAGTTGTTTTTTGGAAGATATCGGTAGATTTCGGTATTTCCATAAGTAGATTTCGGTACACAAGACTGGTGTTTAAATGCCGCTATAAAGCTTAGTTTGTCATCTGGTGTCTTTATTTATTGCAATAGACAACAAATAATACGATTTTACAGTTGTTTTTGGAAGATTTCGGTAGATTTCGGTAGATTTTGGTATTTCCATAACTAGATTTCGGTACACAAGACTGGGTTTTAAACGCCGCTTTAAAGCTTAATTTGTCATTTGATGTCTTTATTTAGTGCAATAGACAACAATTAATACGATTTTACAGTTGTTTTTTGATAGATTTGGGGAGATTTCGGTATTTCCATAAGTAGATTTCGGTACACAAGACTGGTGTTTAAATGCCGTTATAAAGCTTAATTTGTCATCTGGTATCTTTAGTTATCAAATAATACGATTTTACAGTTGTTTTTGGAAGATTTCGGTAGATTTCGGTATATTTCGGTATATTTCGGTAGATTTCGGTATTTCCATCCACCCGTCAGAAAGTTTCTATTTTTGGAAATCCTGACATTAGCCTGAGAACATGCGTACTCGCGGTACTTATCGCAAAAATATGTAAAACCGGAAAGCCATCAACAAAATCACAAAAAATCTTTTTATATTTTTTAACTCTAAATGTCACGCATTATTCTGTAAAACAACCAAGATGCTCCGTTTATTTCTGATTTGACAGCAACGGATTCATTCATGCAAGGCGCATCGCCGCCATCTTGGATTTGTGTTATGGGATCTCGCGTTATTTGTTTATTTTTTCGTGGCGGGAAGCGCGAGCTCGTGTCACGTGATCAAAATATTTGACAACTTTTTTGTCAATTCCAGACGAGCGTAGATCTGTCAAAATCGAATGGACTTTTATTGATTATGCCATGGAAAAATGTTTTTTAATTGATCGGGGTACAAAAAGGTAGGTGCAGCTTCTATTAATTTGCATATGGACACCTTTTTCATCGATAACTCACTTTCAGACGGAAAACATTTGGAAAATAGTCGCGATCAAAGAAGCTTGGACTTTTACGTCAGAGGTTATCCCGGGAAAACACCCGATAGTAGGCGTGGCAGTTTGTTTTCTTGCAAAATACCGTTTACCGCGAGATCCCATGTACCGCGAGTACACATGAAGCGACTATATACTTTTTCTCTTTTTTAATGGACAAGAAGTATGCAGCAGCAACAATAGCATTGAGCAATTATTGATAAAATATCACATTAGAGAAGTGTAACTTCAAAGAGAAGTGTCATTAAGACAGTCGTCAATAATGTGTTCCTTTTTAAGACAACATCCCGTATCCGAATACAGGTGCTATCCGAACTTACATCAATTCCTATATAACAACGTACCCAAGGTTTTCAGTAGCAAACAGCGACACAACATCTTCAAAAGCCTGTTGTACTGTGAAAAACTCTTCATTCTCTTGATGTATCTCTAACAATCGTGTTGTCTCTCTGTATCTTATTCTTAGTTTCATTCTAGAAGCAGAACATTGACTAAGCAGCCAGTCTACAGTTTCCAATCTATTTTTTTTATTTTTGGACTGACTAATCATTCGAATATTCTCGGTTCTTATCGATACTCAAGAACCCCTCGAATGTATTACAGTTGCCGGCATGAGAAGATCCTGCCCATATCACTGCGCAAGGTAATGCGGTCACAACAACGGAAGCAGACCAAACAACTATTTAAATCTACGCCAGAAAAATATTTGAAACAAACAGCGTTCAAACGTCGATTGTATCCTCGTAAATGTCACAAAATTTTACCAGATAAAATAATTGATGTGATTTACCGATCATTGACAGAATATTTCACTTGAATTATAACGTTAGCTAAAGGATTGAATTGTTTTGGTGACGTCATTTACGCGCGTCTACTTTCACGTTCAATATGGCGGTCACTGTATTACGCTCGAGATCATGTTGCAACCACGTTCCAACGCGGCAAAAGGTTGCAAACAGTCTCGAGGGTCGCGATTGCTGACTAATTTGACGCATCACTTTATCCATTTTTGGATAAAAATCACTACGCAGTGCGCATAACTCCGAATCCTGTCGCTAAAAAGTAGCAAGCAGAAAATTGCAATAAAAGCTATATATGCAACAAATTAAAGTTTGATTTTCGTCTCAATTTTATCGAATAAAATAATTAATTCAAATCAGATTATTCATTTTACTTTATGCAAGCATGTGAAGCAAATGTGCTGCGTGACAGGAAGTACCACATGTATGCATTTTACGGGCGCAGACATCTTGAAAGTAGTTAACCCAGAATGCCCACCAGAGATAGATGGTAATCGACAGGTGGCGACATCTATTGGTAGATATTGAAAAGCAGAATCCCCAAAAATTCTAGACTAGAAACAGACAGAAATTGTCTGGAAGACCTGCCTCTTTTTGTACAAGATTTTTATTTGCTTTTCGAATAAAAATCAGTAGTAATGAAATTATATCCCAAAAACAAAAGATTATTTTGACGTTCTCAATATGAAAAGCTTTAAAAGAAATACCATAAATGATCACATATTACATGTCTTTTTTTTCCAAAATTACTTTAAACCATTGCATGCGATACAAGGGGTACCCCGATACAAGGGTTGTCCGCGGAGAACGTAGCTCGCCTATACGAAAGCTTCTCACGAAAAAGGAGTCCAATGTCAAAGGTACTAGGTCAAAGGTCATAGTCTCAAGGTCATGGCATGAGGTATCCATATGTGAAATATCAAGGCTCTATCTATAATAGTGCATGAGGTAGGTCAAACTTCAAGGTCATGTGTCACAAGGTGAAATATCAAGGTTCAAAATGAAAGGTATTGGCAGGAGGTATCTATGTGTGAAATATCAAGGCTCTATCATTAATAGTGCATGAGATATTGGCCAGGTTAATTTTTTTAAAAGTAGGGCCTAGGTCAAACTCAAAGGTCAAGGTCACTAGGTCGTGGTCCCAAATGAAAGGTCTTGCCAGGAAGTATTCATGTGAGAAATATGAAGGCTGTATCTTAACTAGTGCCCGAGATATAGACCAGGTTAAAGACGCGACGCAGACACTAGGACTGTGACATTAGCTGCTTAAAGTCCCGGCTCGCCAAAAGTGTTAAAGTGTATGCTCACTTCAAACGGAGAATAGGTAGTTTGTGGTATATATAGGCTACTATTGATGGAGAACGCCAATGCATTTTTCTTCACAATATATTCTTTTGCTCGGGGGCTTGTGTGTGCCGGTAATTGATATATTCCAGGTTCCAGGCTATGACGATATGACGTCATTCACTCACCTATTCAATTTAATGGCCGTCTATCGAAAGCGCAGGTTAATTAGCCACTAATAAGGAAGGAATATTTATAGTCAAAATAGTACAAACAATCTTACCAATTTAGCTCGATTTAGTCGTTAGATTGAGTTTGCTGAACTTTAAAAATGAATTTCCGATAAAATTATACTTTATATGTGTACTTTTGTGTGTAAAACGGCTTCGTAGTTTAGCAATGTCCTGACACAGAAAGTGCATTTATTTAAATTCCCTTAATAAACCAAGTCATAAGTTTTGCCTTTTTATAATGAAGATGTATTAAATCATATGTTACAACTATGTTGTTGTATGAGATAAATCAAATAAATGTACAGAGATATATTGTACTTTTAAATTATTATTTGTCTGTCTGCGCAGGTCACAGTGCGAATACGGGCCGATCTTAATACAAAAAATACTTACATTATTTACAAGTCAATTGATATAAAAATTTAAATTCAACCGACTCTTATTTCACATTTTTTATATCCATTGTTTGTGATGAAGGAGACACGTTTTCTAAATCCAATCTAACACATAGGCCTAATAATGACACAAGTGACTTCTTGAAAACACAGGCGTCAAGAACTTAATGGACGCATTGCTCTTATGATCTTTACCGAAGAATAATCCGTCACCTTTCAACAAAAACCTCGTAACGGCAGCTTAAAACAAGCTACAGTTACGATTTTTTTGTTTAAAAGCATCGATTTCCGTCTTCGATGGGTCAATCCATCAATTGGATACAATAATTTGA
Organism: Fragum sueziense; assembly: GCA_963680895.1. NCBI lineage: Eukaryota > Metazoa > Mollusca > Bivalvia > Cardiida > Cardiidae > Fragum > Fragum sueziense. The sequence goes on from OY804597.1 coordinate 9,212,477, forward strand.
GACAAATCATAAAGCGTGCGTTAGAAAAATTCTGAAATATCCCAAAAGATCTATACTTGTCTTAAATGTAAAAAGAAATAGTTTTATGTCAGCTTTCATAAATTTAAAATAAAAAATATTAGACCTTTAGCGCATCCTTGGTAAACAAGTCAATGATAAGATGCAGATTTAGTTTTAGTTTTAGTTTTTCTTCTTCTTTAATTTTTAGCTGAATAAAACGTTTTGCAAATGAGGTTGAAAACAGGCCCTTTCTATCACAAACATTATTATTTCTTTAAGAACATTAAAATTTGTTGCAGACGTTAGGTTTTATTAGATCTTTTTATTTTATTGAAATAAGTCATTTTTATCCAAATTTAATTTTAAAAAACAACACTGTTTATACGGATGAATACATAAAAAATTGCAAGAAAAAGAAAATACTTCCTCTGTCAAGAGTCTTTAAATTCTCATAACGTTTACCCGATTATAGTAAGTGGCTTTCAAGTATGTTGTTTGGAAAAGTTTAAGTTGTTTGACATGTTATCTCAATCAATTTGCGGCATTCTTTTAATTATCTGACAGCCATATAACACACGTGACATTAACACCACACAGACCTTCTGAAATGTGTCAACACGTGAATCTAACTAAATTGATTGGGGTTTCACGCCTCGTTCAGCTATCAACACATGATCATAGACACGACATCAAACTACAAACTGACATCACCGATTTCAGGATTTCAAAGCTTATTAACCCTTTCCCAAACAAGACCTGGTTTTGGCGTCCCTAATAGGAAAGGCTTGAGAAAACATTGAAACGAAAGAAGAAACTGCTGAAAACAAGCAGTTTCTCCTTTTGTTTCAATATTTTCGTAGCTATAATATTATACAAAATCCTTTCTTTTTCAATGTCCATTTTGTCGTCTGCAGCAACTTTCAAATTGGACCATCCTAAAGTTTTGTCGTTTGGGAAAGGGTTAAACACCTTTACTTTAAAATATGATAGATTAATTCTTTGTGTTAGATTGAATCATATTTGGAAATTGTACACGAGCAAACAGGTACGTACCCCAGTTGTCAATGTATTAAAACAATTTCTAAGGAATAAATTATGTTGTTCAAAACACTTTTGTTCGGTGTTTCTTCACAATCTTTGTATAATTGCAAGTGATTTGAATGTTCGAGAAAACATTGGAAAAATGAAGAAACTGCTGGTGACAAGAAATTTATTCAGTTTCCATAGTGATTCATATCCCGTTTATCGACTGAAAATTATTTTCTGCAACATCTTTGAATAATCTTAAAATTGTGCCGTTGGGGAAAGGTTGACGTACATGTATAATGATGCTATGTGAAGCCCGAAGGGAAATGCCTAACAACAACAAATAATATGGAAAATGATTTTTTTTTATTTTCCAATTCGTTTTCTACCTGGAACGACAAAAAAAAATGAAAGTTTCCATTCACTCTATTATACCTGAACAAATCAAGGTTTTGTCGTCTAGCAGCGCGTTAATACAACTTCATGCATCGTGACAATGATCCAGAGAGGGTCCTGTACTTATTGAGATAAGACTATGCGCAATAATTTCACTCTAATAACTTTTTAAAACCGAATGATTGGACGATTTACCTTTACATTCATAACACAGCTTATCTCTATTGACGGCCGACTAGTTTCCCGCTCTATTTCTAGCACCGGAAGTGCGTCACGAAAAAAGCTGGAATACCAGGACAAAAAAGATACGCAACACCAATTTTTCATAATATTTTCGACAAAATATGTTTTAATGGCTATTGAGTACATTTTCAATATAACTGCATCCATACTCATAAATACAGTGTCATTTTCTTCAGATGTCGTAAATTCATCACGTGATACATAGTAAACTGTTAACTAGAAGACCTGAAGGTCTTGAATCGCTCCACAGGCCTGAGATTCTTTTAATATTTAATCCAAGTGTTGATTAGATAGTGAAAACAAAGTCACAATTAGCATTTTTTTTTTTTCAAATAAATAGGCATATAACTGAGGATTTATATTCCTATCAAGCTAAGAATCACACTAACGCAAGATCTTTGTTAACTTTGTCTACATCTTGTTTAAAAGTTTTGACCTGTTTTTTCAATATTTGTAGATATAAAGAGAGTAAAAACAAAGTCGAAAACAGCAAATCTGTCAAATTCTAGGGCACATAAACCATGATTTAAGATTCAGATGATGCTGAAAATTACATCCATGCAAGGTCTTTTGGCCTGTAAAATTATGTGAAAGTTTCATATTAATTGGGAAATATTTATGGCTGTTTGAGTAAAAATAAGGTCAAAAATGGTAATTTTGTCAATTTCAAGGGAACATAACTCATGATGTAAATTTCAGATTAAGCTGAAAATTACACTCTGGCAAGATCTTATGTTCACCAATATTGTGTCAATGTCCTGTCTTGATAGGTCAATATTTGTAGTTGCTAGAGAGAAAACAAAGTCAAAATAAAGCCGAAAATGACAATTTTGTCAATTTCAAAGGGACATAACTCATGATATAAAATTCAGAACAAGCTGAAAATTATACCGAGGCAAGATCTTATTGTCACCAAAATTCTGTTAAAGTTTTGTCTTGATTAGTAAATATACTGAGAGGCAAAAATAAGTATACACCCTAGTTCTCCACGTTTTCTGATAAAATGATTTATAGACTATGTACGATTTTCAAACTCCACCGAAGGTGGTCGTTTATTGATGTTACCATCTCTGTCTATCCGTCTGTATGTCCTTCCTTCCGCTGCAAAGGCCTTTTCATATCGCATAGCGCCATCGAAAAAGGGGATTTAATCAATTAATTAATGCAATCATTCACGTTCACACAACCGCTACATTTATGAAGGGACCTGGATAGATTTTTCACAGAAAGTGCCTAGTCACCTAGTATTATGCGTAAATTGTTAGTGCTTTTCCATATTACAATGTGTCATGGCAAAAGGGTGCTTGATGTAAACAAGTTATCTGACATGACATCTTTTAAACTTATTGACGGATTTTGATTGAATTTGCACAGAATGTTCTTAGTCACCTGTCTAAGTGTTTAAAGTGCCACGTTTCTTTCATATTATGCTGCGTCATGGAAAAATGGGCCCTAATACAAAAAAGTGGCATGTTGATCGATTTATACCAACCATCAAAAATTATGTTATAATGTTTCAGAAAATTTAAGCTTGTGATTTGTTGTAATAAGGATTAAAGAAATCAAATACGGATTAACAGCAAAATCTGATGCTCCAGTAAGTCGCACGTGCAAAGTTAGCAAAATCAGCATGTAGCAAGATTTAGGATAAACAAGCAATTTCAGTTGAAATTTATCAACGCTGAATTATTGGTCATTGCTTAGAAACAAATAATAAAAAATTTCGAGTCGATATAATAAAAAATAGGAGAGATATTGACAAAAGAAAAGTGTATACTTTCTTTTGCCTCTCAGTATATTTGTAATTGCTAGAGTGAAACAAAGTAAGAATTAAGCCGAAAATGACAACTTTGTCAATTTCAAAGGCACATAATTCATGATACAAAATTCAGATCAAGCTGAAAATTGCACTCAGTCAAGATCTTATTGTCACCAACATTTTGACCAAGTTTTGTCTTGATTGGTCAATATTTGTAAGTGCTAGATTGAAAACAAAGTCAAAACAGCCATTTTTTTATTTCAAGGGCAGATAAATCAAGACTTTCTAGTTCAATCAGAATTAATTGAAGGAATCTGATAGAGGAGCACCTAAGGATCATTCCTGTGAAGTTTGATTGAAATTCATTCAGTAGTTTCTGAGATTTTTTAAGAAAAAGTTGACGACCGGACGCACGGACGGACGGACGGACGCACGACGGACACAGCGCCATGACAATAGCCCGCTGGCCTGAAGGCCAGTGGAGCTAAAAACTGATTATCCCATGTCGTGCTTTCTAAATGACTACTATCAAGACAAATTTTCATCAAACACAAGCTTGAACATAGACAAAGAAGAGGCCAAAACGTTCACACACTTTTCACTACCCTACGCATAGCATGGCTACGCCAAAACCAGCGCCTGGCTAGAGTACGGATGTTGTTAGGTGAAAAAGTCAAAATGCTGCGTAAGACATTGATGGGGCAACAAATCAACACATTTTAGATTGTATACGTTGTTGGCTCTCAATGGGACCACAACCGATCGAGCACGAAGCGGACTTGCAACAGATATGACGTCAAAGCAGGACCGTATCATCACGTTAACCCCACCTACGGGATAGGTTTAAGACTTAAACGAAGACCGCTAATAAATCGTATGGACTTCGCAACATTCGAATATCGGACCAAACTGAACGAAACAGATTGTGATTTTCGACCTACATAAACTGATGTCCAAAAGAAACGCCCCAATGAAATTTGTCGTTATTTTCCTTATGCCTGCTACAATGTTAGTAAAATGTATACTGTATATCATCATTTTTGACCGACAATTACGGCAAATGAAAAAAGGTGCGTTTTTATTCGCCAATATGTCCATTTCCGGTGACTGGCCACGTTTTCTACGTGCGCTTCGTGTATGTTTATCACGTGATGAAATGGGTCATATTTTACACAGTGGCATGTGTTAGTGGATAGGCAACCGCGAGTTTAAAGTTTTTCTAATGAAACATCCAAATTGAAGGATACCAAGACTAAATTCTGAAAAGGGAGCGCGTAATATGGCATTTTTTAATGCGACGAAATCACAAACAAGTCGCAAGATGGTTTAACATATTGTGTTTCTCGATTCGGTGTCTTGATCGACGCGTTAGAGTTCCGCGAACATCTATCGATCGGTCGCGCTCAAGTAGACCTCATTTAACGCCTTTAAAGCATGATAATTCTCCACGTTAACGTCATGCACGTTTCAGGTTTGTGACGTTGGGATCGATGTTCTGTCGAGTAGTCTGTTACTGTGGTGGTCAAATAAGTATTTTTTGGTTAACTGTTGTTGTTGTCATTTACGTTTATATTAGACACACTGCTTGGAAAATAGAGCTCGTAGATCAGTCATTTTCGAATACGGGGAAGTGAAAAACAAGCCGCCTGACGTTTTAACGTCTTTCATTGCATGATCTGGCATCTTGGTCGACGAGTTAGAGTTAGAGACACATTTGCCAATCGTCCAAAGTCAGGTAGACCTCGCGTAACGCTTGTTATACAAGAAGCCGTCTTACGTTAACGTCATTTGCGTTTCAGGTTTGAAACGTTAAAATCAACGTCACGTTTAGTATTCAATAATTGTGGTCACCAAATAAGCCGTTTTACAGTATCTTTTGTCGTCACAAGTAAAGTTTGAACCACGTGCTACAGATTTTCAAATAAAAATTCTGATACCGCTCTGTTTAAATGTGCCGTTTTTCTAAACTGTAACAATTTGATTATTTCTTTATCTTCATTTTTCAACAACAGATAATCAAATTTACAGATGGAAATAAGTTTTTGTAATTTCAAATCAGGTTTACTTAATAATCGGGCATTTATTGGGACTGGGGCGTTTCTTTTGGACGTCAGTATACATTTTTTGTCAAATGTGCTGATGCCTGGTGTAAACAGGGTATTTTCTTAGGCCTACTAATGAAATTTACTACCAACAAAATTTTGTGAACTTTACAAGGTGAAATGTTATTGCTTTAATATTAAATTTTGTTTAAATCTGATTTGATGTCTTTGTGTAAGAAGGATTTGAAAAGGAAGTTGCGTTTCTTTTTTGTTTTAGTATATCTATGCATTGTGGTGATTCTCACGCGATTGATGCAGAGCTACAGATAAGTTGGGTGATGAATTCTAAATTTATTTCAAATGCTCCAAACTCCGTGGTAGGCCTACACGCGTACTCATTAGAATCTTCTCGACGAGGCGATCCCGAATGAGTCGGACCTACCCACAAAATTAGGGGCATCACGGTAGGCTATACAAAGGTATCATATAACAGCATTTCCGATTTTTCAATGAACTTACTTTTCATTTTCTGTTTGTAAACAGCCAGCTCCTTTGTGTAGTTGGTTTCTTCTAATATTGTCCAGCAAGATTAACCCGCGACATCGATCTGCATTATGTAATGACCCCCACTTCGGCAATGTTTTGTTACTTACGCTCAATTAACGGACTTTGCACACGAAAATTAAGTTGTCCCGGGTTAATTTGGGTGGACAATAGTCCATTAATGCAGCACATTACAAATTCTCTGTTTTTTTTTCTTTTTTTTTTTTTTACTTTTTTTGCAGCATTCTGTGAAGCCGAATTTATTGCAAATTGAAAAGAACACTCATTACCAAACCCTGGTTTTGAAGTAATTGTCCATTTTTTTTTAAACATTAGGAGGAGTTTGAGTTTATTGGGGTTTTACGCCGTTTTCAACTGCCAGGGTCATAACGCGGCGGCTGGAGCACCTACCCATGGATTCCTGTTGTTTCTCAAACAGGCTACCACAACACCCTTACCGAGCCTCCAGCTGCTCGCCCACTAAGGTTAACGATTTCAAACCCATTGGTGGGTGACAATTTTGTCAGAAAGGGTATTAGCCGCGGCCGGGTATCGAACCCCGGACTTCTGGAATGAGGGTCATATGCGCTACCAACTGCGCTAGGGCCGAAAAACATTAGGAGGAAAGAAGACAATACATATATTAATATTTACCCTTTCTGAAGCAAATTTGAAAAATGCATTATAGGGTTCGATTTTGAGCCAAACATAGATGGGTTTATACCCACGTAGATACAGTTTTATCATCGTATTTGTCCGACCTTTACGTCACTGTTTACTTGATAAAATAAATCTCTATTTGTCCAGCCGAACGAAATTCAAACAAGAGCCATGGTCGGTATGAATGTTTGCCTTAGGGCCAAAATGCTGACAAAATGGCTATGGATAGTGCGAGCATCCCATGATCCACAAAGAGTAGGATAGAACTTATGATAAGATCGCGTGCACAGAGAGAAAGAATCAGGCACGAAGCTGGACAAAGTATAACGACGAGTCTAGACTATAAAATAATGTGGTTAATGAATCCTTTCCAAAATGACAAGTTCTTATCAATTGAAAATTGTTGCAAAAGACTTGTGTACAGACAAAGATAGGATTTGCGTTTCATATAACAAAGACAATATTGAGACAAACGGAGAAATTGCTGATTATCAAAAAATTCCTCTTTTGTCTCAATCGTTTCTCAAGCATTTCCTAAAAGGGACGCCAAAACAAAGGTTTGTACCCAAACAACGCTTGGCAGTGTCCCTAGCAAAGAAAGAATAGAAAAATATTGTACATAATGGAATGATTCTATGCTGAAAGATTGGACATAACTCATTTTCTGGTTTGCAACTCCTTTCAATTAGGGGTCTACAATATTCCAGTCTACAATACCACGGTTAAGGTAGTCAACCCCTAATGAGATTCATGCGACGTCGGGATTATTCGGGCGATGTCGAAAACATTCGGCGGTAGAACTTTCCACTGTCGAATGTTTACGACCGCACCCGAATAGGGTTGGATAGGTAACGACGCCGCTCGAAAAAAGTTTTATTGGGGTTTTACGCCGTTTCCAGCTGCTATGGTCATATCGCTATGTTTTATGAATCTCAGAATGGTGACATTACGGGTATTCTCTCTCCACTAAGCTTGATTCCATCACATTCTGTGCCATCTCTGTTGGGGAAAATGAGTAACTGGACATCAATCTTTTCAAAAACATGATTCGTTTTTAACGTTCCCTGTTGAGAATGCTTTGGAAAACATAGAAGCAAAAGGAAACAGCTTCGCGGAGCGGGGCATATGAATACACCCGAGAGGGGCTAGTCGGTGAAATTGGGCATGTCTTATTATTCAAGCGTAGATGATTCAAGAACGACGAGTCGTCAGAATTTCAAAAGCAGTAAACACAACTAGACAACAAGATTTATCGAGGAAAAATTGCCCAAATTCTGATTGAAACTGTATCCGAGTAGCTGCACACAAGAAACTGAGTATCTTTTTTTTTTATTCAATGGTAGATCTATAATTCAAGAACGAAAAAGATAGCACATTTCCGAAAGCCGCATGCCAAGCTTGACACAATGGAGATAGGAATCGGATTAAAATTGTAGGAGCTACTTCAACAAGCAAATTCGTTGAATTGATATCCACCGCAGAAAATAATTTGTTTACTCTGGGTATATATGGCTTCACCAATCAGGAGCAGTAACTCTAAATTTAATGGACGAACCGGGTAACCTCGACGATATGCGCATCTCCACTTTCGAGCTTCATTGAAATCCAGCAAATGGTTTCCAAGAAATAGCGCGGTCCAAACAAATCTTACTGTGTATGTTAATGGCTTCAAAAACAAGGGGCAGAAACTCTAAATTTAATAGTATAGAACCGATTAACCCCAATGATTTGCGCATCTCCTCTTTGTAGTGAAGCTTTCCACAAAGTTTCATTGAAATCCAGCCAGTGGTTTCCAAGAAAGAGCGCACAAACGAATATTACTCTGTATGTAAATGACTTAAATCAGGGGCAGTAACTCTAAATTTAATAGTCGAACCGGGTAACCCGACGATATGCGCATCTTCTCTTCGTACTTAAGCTTTTCCACAAAGTTTCATTGAAATCCAGTCAATGATTTCCAAGAAATAACATGGAAACGAATATTACTCTGAATATTATAGTTTCACCAAACAGGGGCAGTAAATATGAATCCAATTAATAGTCGAACCAGGTAAGCCCGACGATTTGCGCATCTCCTCTTTGCAGTGAAGCTTTCCACAAAGTTAAATTGAAATCTGGTCCATGGTTTCTAAGAAATAGCGCGAAAACGACACTCGGACGGACGACGCAAAAGCAATACCCGAATGATTTCACCAGCGGGGGATCAAAATGCTTACGGGCGGCCAGAAAGACGGACGGGCGGACGATCAGGGCCACAACATATAGGATATGTACGAACATTCGGATGTAAAAGTGCATTTGACAAGCACTTTCTACTTTTGTGTCAACATTTGCTACATGCTATGAAAAACACGTTTGCCACTTTTGACATCAATCATTGTGACGTCTACAGCTCCAAATCCTAGCGAGCCAACATATTTTTTCTCGCTTAGGAAAGCAAGTAATGTTTTAAAAAAGGTTCAAGGAAAATATCAGTACAAAAACACAAGGTCTCATAATTGATTTTTAATTCTTCAATGTGTTCATGTATGTTCAGACAATTTTTTTAAAAGATGCTTTGACTACGGACTAGCAAAACCGTCTTTACCGAGTGCCCAACGGATGTAGTTTCTAAATTCATAAATGTGCCTGTGTCACACGACTTGTTACCAAAGTGACACAAAACATTGCTATCATAAAACATAGCGTGAGTGTCCTTTAGCATACAAGAAGGTTTTTTGTAAGAAACCTGAAACTAAACCCAATAAGATGACAAGTACGTAGACAAACAGGTGTAGGCAATCCATTGGCATATAGGTTATTACCCTGTCTAAAACAAAGCCAGTCAACATGCATAATTATGTACGGATAGCAATTCGTTTATGATTCCAAATTAAAAAGAAAATGGATAAGAAATGACACAAAATCAACAATATCAATACAAAACACATAAGTCATTTATTATATTGACATAGTTCCTGTAATAAATCACAATAAAGTTTACTTTCGAAAATATTGACGACATTTTGTTCCTGTAAAAATACATTTCAGAAGCCATCTTTCTGAAACACCAATCGATGTCGCATTACATGTAGCTATGACCTTGGCATGTCCCATCACATGTAAACATTTCACTTAGTGTTACAAGAAAGATATTGCCACACGAAATGCATGTAAGTTATGAAAACCATACATCAAATATGGTTAAAAAGTTAAAGCAAACATAATTTTGTACAAAAAGAAAGATCCAATCGATCACTGCGGGATATCATAAAATCAAAACATGTTGGCTTAATCAAAGTATACATTTGACATCTGATAAGCCATCCTGTAACAAACAAAATGGTAACAAAAACATTTATACAAAACAATTGTTATATATTTGCAATTGTAGGCAGGAAGGTTTCACAACATGATTGTGTTCCCCCGTAAGTCAGTAGCTTATGATATGTTTAAGTGTTTCAATCAAAAAGTAGATTAATGTGTTCAATATCCGAGGCATGAGAAAGGCCATTTATTCATTGAACGATGTTGTTAACGAAGACAACATGGCTTAAAACACATTTATTCGTTTCATTATATCTCGTAAATTAATCTGATAATAGAATCACTCATTTATTTCATAAACAAAGTCATTCATCAGCAATAAAATTCAATGCAAAACCCTGTAATAAAAAGTCTATACAAAAACATGCCAACTAACCAATTGTTAGAACCCTCTTCCAAACGATAACATTTAAAACTTATCAAATTTGAAAGCTATTGCAGACTACAAAATGGATGTTGAGAAAATTGGGTATCATAAAACAACATTTGTATGGTACAATCTAGCACAAAAAATATTGAGGCGAAAGGAGTAAATGCTGATTATCAGCGTTTTCTACACGTGTCTCAATATTCCAACATCCTTGATCTATAAGGGACATCAAAACCTTAACTTTTGGGAGAGTGTTAATTGTAGATAGATTCATGATCAAATTTACAAACATCCATTCAACCAATCAAGAAAAAACAATCGCAAACATTTTTTTTTATTTACAAACATCATTTTCCTGCAACAAAAATACATAACAAGAGGTTTAGTCTGTGAAACACAGATGCATCAGCGATGATAATTTTTCTATAACCATGACATTGTATTTGACATTGACCTTCGTTTCAAAGTAAATGTGTTTTCATGAGGCCCACAAATGCAATGAATGAAAGCATCCTCATTTATAGTTTTAAAGTTACGGGAAACGCAACGATTTAAGTATTAATGAATCAAGAATCATTTTAAAATTCGCTTGTAGTGTATAAATGCATTAGCCAAAGCCTTTCCCAAATAGGCCTACATCCTGGTTTTGGCATCCTAAATGATGTTTTTTAGAAACCATTGGAGGAAAATAATGATAAACGGCGTTTTTTTCTTTTCCAAGAAGGATTTCACTGATACCCGGAATAAATAGGTTTTATATTCGTATTGGTATTTGTTTTATCTTCAGCAACAACTTTGAGTTTATACAACCTCAAACTTTTGTCGTTTGGGAAAGAAAAAAAAAATAAAGTAGACTAGCAAAGTTTAAGAATAAACCCAGTACATGAAGTCATAAGGAGTGCATCATTATCTCTTTTTAAATGAAATAACATCGTCATGATATATGCAAATTTTCTCGCGGTTATTCGCTCACATCTCGTAGATGTGTTAGTCGGAATACTGGTGTTTAAGTACACAGAAGTGTAGGTCTAGTTGCGTGTTTTGTTTTTTGTGTTTTTTTTTTTAAACCATGATCAGTATTTTTTCGTGAATGGAGACACTATCTATGTCTTTGAATCCCAGTTAAGAACACGGGTAGTTCATCATTCGAGTTTCTCGTTTGACCCCTGCCCCGCATATTTCCCCGTTGACTGTTTCCCCCAAAGTTTCCACGCTGACTTGTAGCCGACGAAGATGTTGGATAGGGGTTGTCTACTACAGAAACCTGTCCTGAACGAGAGCGCATTCTAACTTGTTGTTGTGTTTGACGAGCAACGTAAGGTGCTCCAAATTTTTCTTTTCCTTGAGAAGGTTGAGGAAACCGGGGATTATTACCCTGTATTAAAGGGGAGGGAGTTTGTGCTCCTGGAAGCAGGGGTCTTATTGTTTGGGACCCAGGCCTTACCGAGTGAGAGGCGGGCCTAACTGAGTGAGAGGCGGGCCTAACTGAGTGAGAGGCGGGCCTAACTGAGTGAGAGACGGGCCTAACTGAGTGAGAGACGGGCCTAACTGGGCGAGAACTGGGCCTAGCGGGGTTAGAGGCGGGTCTTACAGTTTGAGAGGGCTGCCGAACCTGGGATTGTGGGTGCCTAGCGCCTCGAGAGGCATGTGAAAACGGGCGACCAGCAGGTCTAGGTAGACGTTGACCTGGGTGAGGAGGGGCATGTTGGGCACGTGCAACTGGGGGCGGGGCCTGTCCCGCACGTGTGACCGGGGGCGGAGCTTGGCGTGCACGTGCGACTGGGGGAGGGGCTTGGCGAGCACGTGAAATTGGAGGTGGTGCCTGGCGACCACGTGTGACTGGGGGCGGTCTCTGACGGTACGAAGTAGGACGACCATAACCAGTTTGTCCGTCATCATATGTTGACTGTCTATCTTGACCTGTTGGTCTTACTTTTCTGTACTTACGATCTCTAAAGTAGTCAACCCATTCTTTGTAATAAGGATCACTAGGATGAGGGGGTGGCATCCCATCATATCGATCCTCCTGGTGATCATCATAATAATCATCATAATGATCACCATATGTATCATCAAGGTATCTATCTCGGTCTGGTTGGTCATCATAATACTGCGAGTCCTCCTCATAGTTAGTGTAGTTGTCATCAGCATGTCCGCTATAATAACTGTCAGAGTCCCTTCTGCCATCGTCATATTGACTGTATTCATCATAACTCTCCTCCTGCCATGCACTATCTGTGTTCTGATCGTAACCTGGTTCCTGCCATTCAGTACTGTCTGTCTGCTGATCGTAATATCCATCGTCGCCTGCAACATAACCTGTCTGATCATCATAGTAATAATCATTGTCTGTAACTGCTGTTGTTTCTGGTTGTTGTGTTGATTCTTTAGTGGCTTCAAGAAGCTTTTCAACTGCATTTAACTGCTTGATAAGCGTTGACAAATCCTCTTGCTTTTCTTCGTTTTGTGGAATAACAGGATTGTGTTCAATTTTCACTGGATTTTGTATTGCTTGGCTTTCTTGTGACTGTGTATTGTTAAACATGTTTTTAAGACCAGTCACTTCCAATATTTTGTTTTTAAACACAGAGATATCACTGTTGTTTGACTTTGTCATACAAGATAGAGCTAATGCTGCTTTGTGAACCGCCGACACATTGTCTGTTGAAGATCTTGCTGTAGCAGATGATAAATAGGAGCTTGTTCCAGCAGATGGTAAATAGGAGCTTGTTACAGTAGATGATGAAGAAGAACTCCTTACCAAAGATGATGATGAAGAAGAGCTTTTTTCAGTAGATTTTGATTCGGACCATCTAGATCTTTCTCGTTCTCTTTTCACTTTAGGTTGACTAGTAGAAACAGTTGTTACAGTTGATGTTTTTCTAGAACGACTTGATACAGTAGCCCTTGATGATACTGAAGTAGTTCCTGTATAGGTTGATGTCTTTTTTACAGAAAATAGTCCGGTTGGTGGAGGAACTCCTTTAGGAGGTGGTACACCTGTCGGAGTAATGCTTGGAGACATACAAACTGCAGGTGGTGGCACTCCAGTTGGTGGTGGTACCCCTGTTGGTGGTGGCACTCCGGTTGGGAGGGGAGGAAGTATTGTAGGAGGAGGTATACCGACTGGGGGAGGTACAAAACTAGGTGGGGGAACCGACATGAGTAATGTTGCTGAACTGGAATATTTGGTTCCTGTGCTTGCAGCTGTACTTGTCTGTGTCTGGGCACTGTATGCTTGAGAAGCTGGTGCTGGGAAAGGAGGCACGAAGGGGAATGGGGGCATGAAGGGGAAAGGTGGGAGTGGTGGCATCCCTGGCGCAGGAGGGACAGGGGGCCAGTAAGACTGTGTTACTGTGCTTGTCGTACTGGTGGGTGGCTCACTTGTACTGTTTGGTTGTTGTAAATTGACATTTATGCTTTTTCTGTACCGTTGAAAAAGATCAGGAGTGCTGTTCAGTAACGCTTCTTTTTCTTTTTTGGCCTTTTCATTCTTTTTCTTATTTTTGCGTTTTTGTCTGTTACGAGCTCTCTTTCTGGCCGCATAATGGTCTTCTTCTTCACTGCTGCTTCTAGACCTCCTTCTAGAATGTGTGCTCCTTTTGGCAGACAACCAGCCACTGTCTGATCCCCTCTCACTCTCCCTCTCGTAATAATCATCTGTCAAATCATAATACTGGTCATCTACCTTGGATTGTCGTCTTGATGTAAGCCAGCCTGAGGATCTTCCTTTATCATCATTGTAACCATCCCCATATTCCTCAGGATCCACTTTCACCCTGGGTTTGACCTTGACTGGTCGTTTCTTGTTGACAACAACCCGTCTCACAGTGAATGTCCTCTCTGTTGGTTCATCATCGTCAATAACTATCCCCCTCACCGGAGTATCTCCATCATCTTCTGTACGAGTCTGGCCACTTAGTGCTCTAAGAGTATTTGCCATACTGAAAGAAAAATTTTCATGCTTTGGAGGACTCTGGTCATTTGTCGAAGCACTAACTGTATTTGATATACTGAATAACAGATTTTCATAATTTCGTTGTTTTCTTGTCTCTGATGAGGATGGGTGCTCAGTTTTGTCTTTAGCTTCATCCTTCTTCTTATAATCAGCATCATCCCCACTACTCAGTTCTATATATTCATCATACAACACGTCCACCGAGGGACTCTGTGGTCCGACAGTCGAGTCACTGCCTGTATCACTGTCCGTCTCCAACATCAAGCCATACGCTTGTCGCTTCAACTCCTCCCTCTCTTCTAACTCCTTGGCATCTACTTCAGAAGGAGGCTTATTTTCTTCACTAGTCCCTTCAATAGTTTCTAAAATATTTGTGTTGGGAACTTGGCTTTCATCTTTATTTGCTTTTTCCTCCTTGTCCCCACTAATAACAGTCTCTTCGGAATTGACTTCATATTCATTTGTTTTTTTATTAATGTCGTTTAAATTTTTCTTTTTAAGTGTCTCCACTTGTACATCTTGTGTGTCAACTTTGGCATGAGTTTCACCAATATCTGTTTCAACAGTTTCTGTGAATCTTGGCTTTTTACTTTTAACGACACTCCTATTTGTTTTGGAAAAGGATATTTTCATAAGTTTTTTACCACCTCCCTCTTGATAATCCACATTAGCATCAACCTTGATATTTGTATTATCAATAACAGTTACATGCTCATCTCCTGTCAAGTCTATCACACTGTCACCCTTTTCCTCCGGCCTTTGTTTAACAATGAATTCAGAGTTATCCTCTGTATCATCCAACATATCAAAACTGCTGCTACGATGGAACTTTATTCGTTTAATAAATGATGAATTATCTTTTTCAATGTCAGCAACATTAGAATTGTCTTTTTCCTTATCAGTATCATTAGAGGTATCTTGTTTTATCTCTTCTTTCTTTGCGCTACTCAATAAAGAACTATAATTCCAAAACCCATCTGAAGCCTGGTCCATATTTTGATCCTTGTCATTAGCTGTTTCCGGAGTTGCATGAATACCGTCTTTACCACTATGACTAGATACATGTGTAGAAACCGGAGATTTGATCTTTTCTCTGTCTGTTTCCTCTAACTCTATTTGTGTTGTTTGATCTGCATCAGGTAGATTATCAACCTGAATTATGTCATTGTTCTGTTTATCACTGACTTGAGATTTGACCTCTTCTCTTCCAGTGCTCTCTAACTCCATGTGTGTTTTTTGACTTGCATCAACCTGAACTCTGTCCTCATTTCGTTTACCACCTAAAGGAGATTTAATCTTTATTGTGCGAGTGTATTTTGATTCCTCTTGTATTGTTTGATCTGCATCTGGTAAATTATCAATCTGAATTATGTCGTCGTTCTGTTTATCACTGACAAAATCTTCAATAGTTGAACTATCTTCATCAATCACTATACATGCTTCTTCACCACATGGTTTATTGTTTGATGCTGCAATTGTTTCATCTATAATTGTAATTGGTGATGAATTATTGTCCTCAAGTTTTACATTAACAATATCATCTCCTTTGTTCTCTTCACAATTCTTAATACTCTCAGTAAAATCAGTTATTTCATTTATCAGGTTACTTGCTTCAATATTCGAACCATCATCAGAATCAATTTTTACTTCACTAGTACCTTGACTTTGATAATCTGGTAATTTTTCAGCAACCATAAATGTTTGGCTTTCTAATTGAGTATCCTCGCCACTTAGAACAGAATCCTGGTCATCCTGTGAATTTATCATGTCAATATTTGATTTACAAACACTTTCTTCTCTAATGTTTTCATTGTTTTGTTTATCATTACCTTGAACAGTATCCTTAGTTTCATCACTACATTGTACAAAATCTTGAATGTTGGTCTCATTATCTGTAACTTGTTGATTGGTAACTATGGTTTCTTTTTGCTTATCACTTTTTGAAGTTATCAGACCAATATTTGCTTTACAATCACTTTCTACTCCAATGTTTTCATCATTGTGTTTATCATCAATTTGAGTACTATCCTTAGTCTCGTCACTACATTGTACAGAATCTTGACTGTTGATCTCGTTATCTGTAACTTGTTGATTGGTTAATATGGATTCTTCTAATTTAACAGATATTGAATTCATCAGGTCAATATTTGCTTTACCATCACTTTCTCCTCCAATGTCTTTATCATTTTGTTTATCATTATCTTGAACAGTATCCTTTGTCTCATCACTACACTGTACAGAATCTTGAATGTTGCTCTCACTATCTGCAGCTTGTTGATTTGTAAGTATGTGTTCCTCTGGTTTATCAGTTGATGCAGAAGAAAGATTGGTGCTTTCTGGCACTGGTTCTCCAGTTCCTAAATCTTTAGTTTTTTCTAGCACTGCTTCTGATTTCTTTGTTTTTGTTGATTTGGGAGCAGCTTTTCTCCTACCTCTTCCTCTCTTTGCTACTGGTTGTTTCTTTGTTACAGATTTTACTTCCTTACCATCAATTTCATCAGCATCATCTTGTTGTTGTTTGGTTTGGGAGATATCTTCTGTTTCAGTTTTGGAAATATCATCTTCTTTGGTTTTGGAGTCATCATCTGGAGCCACAACATGACTGCCATCTTCAGGTGTAACATCCATATTGGCAGCCTCTGTACGCTCAGCATGTGGAGGTGTCATAGACTTCGTTTTCTGAACCTCCTCCTGAAAGTAGAGTAATAATGCATTCAGACAAAGGAAGAAAATGCTAATGATAGCATAAAAAATATTGAGCAAAAAGATCAATATTTTCTGTGCTATATTATACACAATTCCTACCTTTTTCAAACTCTATTTTCTCCACTGCAGTAACCACCAAATTGGACCACCTTAGAATTAAGTTGTTTGGGAAAATGGTAGAAGGTAGGAATTCAATGAATTTTTAGTTGGCTATGGAAAATGTTATAGTAGTAGCGAAAAGAAGAAATGCAAACTTTTGACCAGCATTTTCAATTCATAGCTTTCTTTTATAGTTTCCTATACTTTAACATTATATAATTCTCTATTTTCAATATCATTTATCGTATAGCCAAGGAAAGCTCTCATTATGTACAAGTCTACAATTCTGTTATCTTAAAGAGAACTCTTTTAACCTTTTCCCAAACAGGACCTGGTTTTGGCATTCAAAGAAAAATATATTTGAGAAAATATTGAGGCAAAAAAGAAATTGCTGGTTGTCAGCATTTCCTACTCAATATTTTCTGTGCTTTAATGAACATAAAACCTTTCTTTATCAAAATATATTATGTCATCTGCAACAGCTTTCTAATTGGAACAGTCAAAATATTTGCTGTTTGGGAAAGGGTTAAAACCTTACCTCTGTAATATCTGTTACACTAGATTTATCCACAAACATTTCGTCTGTCTGTTCTTCATCTTCATCTATTACTATACAGCAGTTGTCCTCCAGGCTACTGGACTTGACAGCCGACAGAAAACTGCCCAAACTCCAACTTTCTGTCACATCCTCTTTACTGAAATGAATCAGTACATTTACAATACTTCAAAAATTCAATAGTATCAATATAATTCAATAAGCGATTGACAAAGGCTTTATTTTGAAGTGCCTAATAAAAATTGTTTGGGAAAACATGGATGCAAAAGAAGAAAATGCTGATAATCAACATGAAGGAAAGTAGGAAATGCAAAGAAGGAAATCTAGAGGAGATGCTAACTAGAAGACCTGAAGGTCTTGATTCGCTCCACAGGCCTGAATTTCATGTAATATTTAATCCAAGTTTTGATTAGATTGTTCAATGCTTGTGTTTCATAGAGCTAAAAGAAAGTAACAAAACTAGATTGTTCAAAATGTGTGGTTCTTGAAGCAGAGAAAGTAAAATTACATGTTTGCCATTTGAGAAAGGGTAAAAGGAAATGGGAGAACATTCTAGCTTAGGATGTCACAAGCAATTAAAATTTTCCTTTTTTCCAACAGATATAAATTAACAGAACATTGATTACACCAAAATATTTCATATTTCTAAAAATATTTTTTGAGCTAAAAATAGATTCTGGGAAAACCCCTTTTCCAAAAGTAATGCAAATGGCTGTCAAACCTGAATTTCTTGTAATATCAAGTACAAGTTTTCACTAGATTTTTCAATAGGTGTTGCTCTTAAAGCAATTACAAAGTAACTAGAAAGCTGAAAATACATTCATACAAGATCTATTAGTTACCAAGCTTTGCAACAGTCTTAATTAGAGTGAGTTTGGCTGTTAGAGTGAAAAAAAGTCAAAATTAGCAATTTTGTCAAATTGAAAGGCATATAACTGAAGATTTTATATTCCTATCTAGCTAAGAATCACATTAAAGCAAGATCCTAACTTCACCTACATCTTGTTTAAGTTTTGACCGGATTATTCAATATTTGTGGGTGTAAAGAGTGCAAAATCAAAGTCGAAAACAACAATTTTGTCAAATTCAAGGGCAGATAAATCATGATTTAAGATTAATATGAAGCTGAAAATTACACCAACACAAGATCTTATGGCCAGTAAGATAATGTGAAAGTTTTATGTTGAATGGTGGATATTTATGGTTGTTTGAGTAAAAATAAGGTCAAAAATGGTAGTTTTGCCAATTTCAAGGGCACATAACTCAAGACGTAATATTCAGATCAAGCTGAAAATTGCACTCAGGCAAGATCTTATCAGCACCAACATTCTGACCAAGTTTTGTTTTGATTGATCAATATTTGTAGTGGCTAGAGTGAAAACAAGTGAAAACAGCCGTTTTTTTATTCAAGGGCAGATAACTCCAGACATTATGGTTCAATCAGAATTAATTGAAGGAATCTGATAGAGGACCACCTAAGGATCATTCCTGTGAAGTTTGATTGAAATCCATCAAGTAGTTTCTGAGGAGAAGATTTTTAAAGAAAAAGTTGACGACCGGATGCACGGACAGACGCACGCACGCACGACGGACACAACGCCATGACAATAGCCCGCTGGCCTGAAGGCCAGTGGAGCTAAAAATAAATATTTTCTCATTTTTTGTACACAAATTCTTTATCAACAATCATTTTACGTTCCCAAATACAGTCATCCTAAAAATTGTGTTGTTTGAGAAGGAATTCATGCACCCACCTTTGATCCAGTGAAGCACCAGATAGACTAACTAGACTCTGTGTGAGATCTATCTCATTACCATGATGGCTACCCGCGTAGGACGAGTGGACACCGATATCAATCTTTAAATGCTATTATAAAACCATAAGAATGCAAATTAGCCAGGATCTGGAAAAAGGGCCCTTTAAGCATTTTAGAAAACTGAGATTCCAGGCAAGTGTGTTTTCAAAAACAGTCCAATATAGAGCCATGATGCTATCTTTTAAGGTACTACGCTTCATGAAGAAGCTATTGGAGAACAACATGGATCCTGATCAGACTGTGCATATGCATAGGCTGATCGGGATTTATGTTGTTCTTAACCCTTTCCCAAACAAGACCTGGTTTTGACGTCCTTAAAGGATAGGCTTGGGAAAACATTGAAACAAAAGAAGAAACTGCTGATAACTAGCAGTTTCTCCTTTTGTCTCAATATTTTCTATGCCATATTTTACACAAATTTTATCTCTAATAACTTCAATTTCTTTCATTTGTGACAGCTTTTGAAGTGGATCACCCTAAAATTTTGGCGTTTGGGAAAGGGTTAAATGCCTTAACCCGTTCCCAAACGACAGAATTGTAGGGTGATCCACTTCAAAAACTGCCACAAATGACAAAATGGATGTTATTAAAGATAAGACTTGTGTAAAATATGGAACAGAAAATATTGAGACAGAAGGAGAAACTGCTGGTTATCAGCATTTTCTTCTTTTGTTTCAATGTTTTCCCAAGCCATTTCGATTAGGGACGTCAAAATCAGGTCTTGTTTGGGAAAGGGTTAAAGGACTGTTTTCCAGATCTAAGCTCAAACGTTTCAGCCTACCTCTGATCCAGTGAAGCTCCAGACAGACTATCCAGACTCTGATTTAGATCTATCTCATCACCATGATGACTTCCCGCGTACGATGAGTGGACACTGACATCACTCCTCTCACTCTTCACCGGAGTAACAAATATGTCTGGACTTGTAGCCTTCTTTTTACCACCACCTTTCTTTGGCGTCTTTTGTTGCTGGAATGGAAAGAGCATTTCTAACTCTAAATATTACATAATCATGATGGAATAAATAGTGACAGTCTAGACCATAATAAAACAAAAGAAGAACGCTTCTTATAATAGCTTCTACTAGAATAACCTCCTATTTCTGTAAGTATTCATAGGTCCAGTATCTGGTTCATTCTCACTGGCAAATACTTGAAATACTTTGTTACCAATATTGAATGATCGACCAAAGCACCAGTCTTATTCTACCATTTCTTTTAACACATTGTACCAAGGTATCCTCTCAAATTCATGCCAAAGCTGAGAAAATTCATGAAAAGTAATGCGAAACTGAAAATCAGTTTTCATGAATAATCACTTTTGACAAGGCATTGAGGGAGATCTAGGTATCCAATTACCATGACATCCATCATCAAATTAATCTGAGAACTTTTGACCAAGTTTGATCAAAATTGCCTACTTCTTGTGGAAACTAGGCTGTAAACATCAAATTGTGAAAGGCCGGACAATCAAGTGACGGAGAGTGACCATGATATCTACAAATACCTTGAGGTATGCTAAAAATGTATTGCCATATCACAAAGTCACCAAGGATCAAGTTTAGAGTCACCTGTTAAATTACAATTGAGTTTTTCAAAAGCAACTGTCAGGACATTAGTCGTGAAATGTTATAAGGAGATGCTTGCTAAGTCCAATAAATGTTCTTGCTTGAAATGCTAAAATTCCAATTTTGAGAAGCATGATTAAGTTTAAAACTATACCTGTTCCTGTTTCTCCTGTGAAGCTGCCAGTCTCCGACTACTACGTCTAGGAGAGACCGTTGTCTCCGATACAGGGGTCTCTTTCTCTTTAGCTTTTTTACTTGGTGTTCCAAAATCAAGGCTCTCAGTGTCACTTGTGGAAACTGAATTGATTCAAATACATCATCCAATTACAGCCACTATCAACTGACAGATAGGCGTTGTGTAAAATTTCAAATTGAGAATATTTGGACAAAATGAGAAAATAACATTTATCATCATTTTTTCTTTTGTCTTTATGTTTTCCCAGCCTTTTCTAATGTAATACGGACATGGAAAGTTTAAAACCTGATCCTGTTTAGATGCTTGCCTTGGAGATGCAATTTGAACTTTATTTGAATGGATTACATCTTTGTATTAATTACCAAATAAAACTGAAAATCATACATTTTCCGCCACTGTCGTACCTGTCTGTTTCCTTTTCTTGCCTTGACCTTTTGACCTTGTTTTCAGTGTTCCCAGCTTTGTGACCTTGACTTCTTCAGTAGCAGGGTTATCTCCTTTCCCAGTCTCCAAACATTCCTTCAACATCTGGTTCAGTCTGTGCTGAGTCTAGAATATATACAAACAGCAACAAATAAGAGGGGATGAGGATATTCTAACATTTTTATTTCAAATTCGAAATCTTTTATTAAGAGTATTTATGCAAAGTATTTTAAACTAGCCTCTGAGAAAAGCTCATATCTATTCTTATGATTAAAAGATTTATTAGTGAGACACAAATGCCCCTGAAACATTTCTAACTTTTTGTGATAAGTTTTGAACAGACAGATTGACAGGCAGACAATGGAAAAACAAAATGCCTGGCATCTTTCTGTGTGGGGGCATAAACATGAAAACCTGAATGAATAAAAAGTCAGCATTTTTGCAAAACCTCATATCTCCAGCTTGATTTAAGCTGGAGATACAAGGTTTTGCAATAACACCATCAATATTCTTATGACTTACGATTCTCCATAGTTTTATGCACAATTCTGTCTCAGTCTTTGCCAATTATACCTTTAAATTCCAAAATTTCTTAAGTGTGAATACAAAATATCTCACCGTAGCCAAACTATCATCCCTGGGTGGTTTAACATTTGGATACACTTTCTCTGGTCTCAAATAGGACAGCAAATCTTTTATCTCAATGTAGGAGGAGTGGAAGGAATAACACGCTCTGTAGAAGTTGTCATTGATTCTCCGAATAACTTTGTCCAATGTGAGATGTTGGAACTGTGTAAAGTACATGGTTGTGGGTAGAATAACAAGGATCTTGTCTTCATCATACTTCTGACGCCAGGGTACTCTCTCTCCGTCAATAAATACCGTAGACTGAAATATAATACAGACATGCAATCATTGTGCAGCTGGATGGCATATACAGGGCACTAGTACTATCCCTCCATACAACCTAGTTTTTATAGCGGAGTATTCCCTTAGGACTTGGGTTTGCTTCCTGCAATATTTATTTGCATGTTGTATTTGACGCCCACAGAGAAAAACCCACATGTGATATGGTGAGGACTTTAATCCCCTGTTCCCTCAGTCACGAGTCTTATTTACCACATAAGAATGATTCCCCTTGAGTTGACATTTGAGCACAACACCTATTAACCCATTACCAAACGACACAATTTAAACTACTCCAAATTCAAAGATGTTGCAGACGACAATTTCAAGTAAATGGAATTTAAAAAAGATTGGTCATTTTGAGTAGAAATCATTGTGGGAAATGAAGAAATTGCTTGTCACAAGCAATTTCTTCATTTTCCACAATGGTTTCCAAAGCCATTATCCTGTAGGGAGTCAAAAAGAGTCACTGTGTGGTAATGGGTTAAGTACTCACAACTTTATCACATGAATGTATTTTGTCCATATGAATAAAACTAAAGATACAGTACTCACATCTCTATCACAAGCATGTATCTGTGTGTCTGTACCATCTGATGTAAAGTTGTTGTGGAACTCTTGTATACGGTCATAGATGGACGCCTTATGCTCGTTCACATGGATCTACAAGGAAAATAAAATCAGAGTTTTTTTGTTGTTTCTTTTTACAAAGAATTGGTTTAACTTTAAAGATTGAATAAGTGAGATGAATTTACAGGGTTCCACTTCTTACACAGTACTATACGAATTTGGCAAGGATGTGTTTTTAACAAGATACAAGTAATAAATAACTAATCAATATTGACATTCAAAAGTTGATTTAGAATTTGGAGAATCTTGGAACAAATTGCTCTGGCCAATAGATTTTTGACTTATGCATGGAAACAATAAATATCATATGGACGGATAAACAAACAAAAATTCATGAAATTACAAATATGCCCTCCTCTATTTCATAAAAGTACAAATAAATGTGTTACGAGGGCTCAACGCAAATCCATTGTAAATGAATAGTTTTGCTCAGAGCCATTGATCATTGTTTTCCTACCTTTTTATTGAGTCTAACAGCCAGGTTGTTGATCAGAGGTTCATGCCCAAACTGAGCCCTCAGTGAGATATATACAGCGTAGTTAGGTCCCTGCGCGATCCACTCCCGTACCACATGGTATACGGCATCGATACACTGCTGACGACTAGGAATGTACAGGTTGTCAGGACAACAGAATGTCGTGTCTATATACAGGCTCTTGATCTGCTTTACTCTACAATAAACAAGAAAATTAAGGTCACAGAGTTTGGTACTTCATTGGCTGTTTTTCTACATAATCCAATTCAGAGCAAATATGCCTGAAATTACTACCAAAGTAATTTCTATCAGAATTTAGGGCGACCTGAAGTGACATTCATTGGCTGTGTCTTATCAAACCTCTTGGATCTTACTTGTAAGGTAAATGTTTCTTGCTTTTTCTTTCAAAATAGTTAAAACATTGACAAGCATTTGTTAAACCTTTCCCAAACAAGACCTGGTTTTGATATCTCTTACTGAAAAGGTATGGGAAAACACTGAGACAAAAGAAGAAAACGTTGATAATCAGCATTTTCTCCCTTTGTCTCAATATTTTCTATGTTACATTGTAGACAAATCTAATCTTTATCAACATTTATGTTTTTGTCTTCAGCAGCTTTAGAATTGAACTACCCTACTTGTTATGCTTTGAAAACTCATCAATTAAGCCTACCTTTCTCCTGACCTGAGATGATGCATCTGTTCTATATCAAAATGTTCCCATCTGAAGTCTCCTGTGTAGATTACATTCCCCTCATGACCCTCAAATAAACACCTGAAATGTGTAATAACACACCAAGTGAAGAAGAAATACAAAAGGCCCAGAGGGCCTTATCGGTCACCTGAATCAAATGAGCAGAAACAGTTAAGGAAAATGTTAAAAGTTAACTAATAGCGCAACCCCCCAGCACCACCATTTCTTGAAAGTCTTTTTTCTCTTGTACAAACTTATTCAAAGACTCAAATACCAAAAGTGAATTCAATCAAACAATAGAACATTTCTTAAAGGGGGGCGAGCTAGGATGTTGAAAATGCAAATGGCACAATAATTACAAACCAGAAATAACGTAAGAAATTACCAACCTGAAGGGGTAGATCAATTATATCCATTGTAAGCGCTCATCGAGCTTTATTAAGTATTAAAATCCAAGTCAATTAATAACATGCTGGCAGTTTATGATTGTCCTTGTTTTTGTTTTGTAACGGTTAAATATGCCCAACCTTCAAAAATCAATTACGTCTGAGGTACATCATTTGTACTCAGCGAGATTCAACACACCGTACAACCGGCTGCGTCGAACGTCAGCGAAGACAGATTCGGCATCTGATGTCACGTGTATGGTAGGTCAAATTAATTCACTTTTATAAATAAACAAAAGGATCTTTGGTATTCTATAGTTGATAAATATGCGTTTTTATTTTCAGTGCTTGTACAAAATAAACCTTTCCACGTATCGCTCGTAAATAAGGTCACAGTCATGGACACAGCCGGTTGTACGGTGTGTTGATATCGCGGAGGTGTGTCTCGTCTAGACCTTGACCTTGTCTTGTTTTGAAGTAAAAATAGAATGTGTAAACACGCTTGTAAAGGATTGATCTATAGCAAAGGAAAGATGGTTATTCGTCCTGATTGGGGTTTTTATGCATTGCAAATTATTTTTCCATGCACAAATATGAGTTCCCGTACAGTTAGGAAGCATAAAAACCTAGCATGACCCCCTTTAATATGTACCCTATTTACCCCCTTTGGCCCCTTTTGGGGCCCCAAAGGGAGATAACTCCATGATTTGTAAAAATCTAAAGCTGCTTCCCATTGGGATGTTTCCTGCCAAGTCTGGTAGAAATCTGTCCAATGGTTCTCAAAAAGAAGTAGAAAATGTTCAACGTTAAGTAATAACGCGAACCCCTCCCATCCCCCATCCGCAGCACGGCCATTTATTGACAGATTTTTTTTCTCTTGTACAAACTTTGTAGTCCTTGCCCTAAAGACTTTTAACTTCCTAATGTGTATCCAATTCAACAGCCGGTTCATGAGTAGAAGATTTTTTAAAATGTACCCAATTTACCCCCTTTTTGGCCCTTTATGGGACCCCAAAGGGAGATAACTCCATGATTTGTACAAAATCTGAAGTGGCTTCCTGTTAGGATATTTCCTGCCAAGTTTGGTTGAAATCCGTCCAATGGTTCTTAATAAGAAGTCGAAAATGTTAAGTTAACTAATAACGCGACCCCCCCCCTCCCATCCCCCATCCCAAGCACGGCCATTTCTGGACGGATTATTTTCTCTTGTACAAACTTTGTTGTCCTTGCCCTCAAGACTCTAAATACCAAATGTGAATCAAATCCAACAGCCTGTTCATGAGAAGAAGATTTTTTAAGATGTACCCTATTTAACCCCTTTTTGGCCCCTTATGGGGCCCCAAAGGGAGATAACTCCATGATTCGTACAAATCTGAAGCGGCTTCCCATGGGGATGCTCCCTGCCAAGTTTGGTTGTAATCCGTCCAATGGTTCTCAAGAAGAAGTCGAAAATGTTAAAAGTTAACGCACGACGGACGACGACGGACGAAACACGGTCGCAATAGGTCACCATGACCTTTGGTCAGGTGACCTAAAAATGGACAATACAATGTGTGATGAAATAGTAAACAAAGTATATGAATCAAGGTACATATTACAGTAATCTTCAATTTTTGGCAATTCAGTGTTGCAAGTCAGTTAATGATTATTCCAGATTTCATAAAGAACTAAAAATATTGGCACCTATCTAATATTGGGTCTTTCTTTTAGGTACGCTTTATATGAAAATCTAAAAATAATGGGTAAAAAGACTGTCTTACACAAGAAAGTAAACCAAACCTAGACTTACATAACACTCCCAGGGCAGTGAAAGGCTGGTAACAATGTTATAGTCACTGTTTCTTTCTGAAACACAAGTACGAGAATGTTTACATTTAAATTCCACAAATATTTCTATGAAAGTTCAATAATCATTTATGAAGAACTAATTAAAGGGACCTATTCTAGGTTGTCAGAGGTAAAAAATAGATTCAAGAAATATCGTATGGAATGTCCAACCTGCACAGCTAGATTATTTCTGTACAAGGAAATTTCAAATGAAGATCATTTGGTTCTTCTAAGTTCATTTAGTCCTTATAGATCAAATCTGTATATAATTGACTGACCCGCCATTTATATTGAAAAAGTAACATTTATGGGAATCTGGACCTTGATAGAAAGTGAAAAATTTGGTATCAGCACAAAAATTCCTTTCTTTTTGGCCCTAGAGAAGGTAATGCACCACACAACAATGCAAACTCTGACTGTCCCAATGTTGTTCTGATCCCTGAAAAACCTAGCATGGACCCTTGAAGGTTTATACATGGCTAATTTGTCTGTACTTTTTAAGCAATACTATTAAAACATTATTTTGGATTTACCACAAATACTTTTTCTGGCTATGTACATATTGTAGAAAGTTGATTACCTCATCAAATAAAGGATCTGGTATTTCTATAGTTGTTGGAGAGTTGACTGGAACACTTTTCTGTAAAATAATGGAAACAAGAAAACATTACAATTGTCATAAGTTCAGAAAAGATTTATTTTTCCTATAGTGTCAGTGTTAATGCAAAACCTTGTACTTTTCCAAAACTGAAAGGTTTTACTTGAAATTTGGACATGTTGTTCACATATACTGTATCATTAATATAAGACATTCAAAATTTTGAAAATCCCTAAAATCTGCATTTTGCATATTTACACTGACAATATTCTTTCCCAGAGGAGCATCTTAATTTGACTTATGTGCAGTTTGGTCCGTATCTAAACTCCATACATGGCATTCCATAAATAATAGTCCATAATAGTGACAATACTATTGATACTTGTATGACAATGATAGCAATCATAATATTTGAATGGATTCAAAGTCTAGGACTATGTTCAACTATTCTTCTACTGACTCTTACTGATATTACCCCAACTAATCTAAGAAACATGCAAAATCAGTCTGCACATATTTGTAGTTTGACCTTATTCTCCACCTTTTGCTTTATAAATTCAGCTTTTACCCACTCGTTAAATGGAAAACATTTTCAAACCATTCAAAGCTTAGAAGGTAGAAGACTTCAAAATATCTCTGATTCTAAGAAGGTATTAAACTAGAACTGTCGCAAAGCGGACAAATACCACCCACTAGCGCGTTGTCACTGTAAAAGTGCTAAAGTTCAAAGTGGCATAACTCTGAAACTACTGCCTGGATCAAAATGAAAATTGCAGGTGCACAACTTCATATGATAGGAAACAACCTGCTAAAATTTCAGCAAAATCGGTCAAAAACTGTGGGAGGAGAAGAGGACACAAAATTATGTCTACGGACGGACGGACGGACGGACAGACGGACGGACAACCTGAATCCAGTATACCCCCCCCCATAACTTTGTTGTGGGGGGTATAAATATTTTTTCAAGATATTGACAGAAAAGGAGTAAAAAATTCCTTTGACGTTTTCTAAAACTTTCTTTATTAGAGTCATAAAAACAAGGAATTGTTTAAGAAATCATAGTTTAACCCTTTCCCAAACAATACCTGGTTTTGACGTCCAAAATAGAAAATGTTTAAGAAAACACTGAGACAAAAAAAGAAAATGCTGATGATCAGCATTTTCTCCTTCTGTCTCATTATTTCTAAGCTGTTTTGTACACAAAATCCAATCATATAAGTATCGATTTTGTCTCCTGCTATAACTTTCAAATCGGAACAGTCCAATTTCATGCTGTTTGGGAAAGGGTTAACAGGAATTGTTCAGTTGTAGTAACATCAGTGACTTACTATATACGGAGCTAGATGTTTGTACTTCTTACTGGCACACAGTAGGACCTCCGTAACTTCAGAACAGTATAGGTGGATTGATTTACTGAAATATAGATTATCAACCCCTTCCCAAACAAGACTGAATTTTGATGTCCCTTATAAACATGGCTTGAGAAAACATTGACCCAATAGAAGAAAATGCTGATAATCAGCATTCTCTCCCTTTGCTTCAATGTTTTCTGTGCTGAATTTCACATGAATCATTTCTTTATTAACATCTATTTTGATGTCTTAAGCAAATTGGACCACCCAGAACTTGTGCCTTTCAGGAATGGGTTGATATGACCAAGGATCTAGTAAAAGGTCCCCTATGGTATTTTAGACAGCTATGTTTCAAGATTAGCCTATGCCTAATTGTAGTCAGTACAAAATGATCCTGAACTACAGATAAGAGGGAGTGAAGGCTTTTCAAAATATGATATTTCATTAATTGTAAATCAAACCCTAAGTTGTGGATACTCATTGGAATCGTCTCATCGAGACGATTCAAATGAGTACCCATAACATAGGGTTTGCATTTCAAATAACAAATTAAAGTACTGGTATCTTTACTCCCTCTTATCTGTTGCTGACTTACATCAATGCTTTCCTCTTACACTAGCTACAATCCTGAAGCAACTACTACAGAACAGCATGGATATTGATCAGACTGTATGTATGCCAGCTGGTCTGGATCCATGTTGTTCTAAAATGCCATATCAGTCTTTATGTGAAGTGTCTCACAAAGGGGGACTATTGTTGAAGACAGCAAAGCATGCTGACTAGGGACAAAACTTTTTGCTCTACGGTGATATTCTGAATCCTAGACAATTATTTCATATATATTTCTAGTATATATGCTCATTTTCCAATAAGTGACACCTGGTTGACCTCTGAAAGTTCATATTATGTTTTCCTCATGAATCTCTTTTTGCTTGACAGAGCAAAAAGAAGATAATTTTCCTCCAGAAAACAAAAGGAATTAATCAGGAAAGAGGATGCTGATTACCAGCATTTCTTCTTTTGATTCAAAGGTTTAGAAATATTATCATCAATCAGAGTTATAGATAAGAGGGAGTGAAGGTGTTTCAAAATGCAATATTTCATTTATCGTTCATCAAATCCTAAGTTGGGGGTACTCATTGGAATTGTCTCAACGAGACAATTCAAATGAGTACACACAACATAGGGTTTGGATTTCAAATAACAAATTTTGAATGGCTTCATGCCCTCTTATCTGTTGCTCAGATCAATATTTACAAATCTGATGAATTCTGTGTCAATACTTTGCATAAAGCTTCATAAGCATTGCAGGGTAATGGCTAATCACTTGGCATTTACAAGCATTTCAACGGAAATCACTTGAACATTTTCAATGAGAACAAGCTTGCCTTCAGTTTACCACTTTCCCAAACAACAAAATGTTATACTCCTCATTGGTCCAAAATAGTTGTTACTAAGTGTTGGAAATATACATGAAATAATGCTGAAGCATGAGGAAACAAACTTTTAAAACAGCAGAAAATGCTGGTTGCATGGGCGGATCTAGAGGGGGGTCGGGGTGGCACTGGCCAAAAATAACATATCAACATCATTTAAAGTCATTATTTGGGCTTGGACCCCACTGGAAAAAATCTTTTGGCTTGGAACCACCTACCCCCCCCCCCTTGGGAAAAACCCTGGATCCGCCCTTGTGGTTGTAAGCATTTTTTCCACCAAAGCTTTTCAACAAATTGTATAACCCATTCATAATTATCAAATTAGGTATTCATAACCATGTTTATTGGGGGAAAGTGTTTACTATGCTTACTTTGATTTCAATCTCTTGAAGAGTAGAGGCTCCGCAAGTCCAACTGTGTGATCTGTAAGTAATCATTTATTACACCTTTTCAATGAAAATCTAGTAACTGCAGCTTGTTTGAAGCTGCAGTTACAAGGTTTTAAATGAAAAGCAGCAATATGTTGAAAAGTAGTTCTAAGTAAAATGAATTTCTCATTACTAGACCTTGATATAAATTCTCTTGACCTATTCAATGGATGAAAATTGGTACAAATTGTTCAAAAGACAATAATTCTTTTGTTCACCCTTTCCTGAGCAATTGTAACTTACCATTTGTAGTCTGCAGCAGCATCATGAATTTGAACACCCTAAGATTTTATCATAAGCAGAGTTTCCATTTACGACGTAAAAGTATCTGTATACGCATGAAAATCAGCTCGGACGCAAAATTTGAATACTCGTCGCGTCCATGGGACGCAACATAAAATGAGTGGCAAAAACAATTTATTTTCATAAATCTCAAGCAGAAACGTCAGATAACTAGCGAGTTTGAGTTTATTGGGGTTTTACGCCGTTTTCAACTACCAGGGTCATATCGCGGCGGCTGGAGCACCTAACCGTGGGTTCCTGGTATTTACCGCACCAGTACAACCACAATATCCAAACCGAGCCTCCAGCTGCTCTCTCACATAGATGATTCACACCCATTGGTGAGAGACAAATGACTTTTGTCAAATGTCAGAATGGATACTGGCCGAGCCGGGGTTCGAACTCGAGACCCCTGGATTGACAGACTCCGACGTAACCGACTGAGCTATCCGGGCTCGGCCAGATAACTAGCGAAAACAATCCAAAATGTTTCAAAGTATGACAGATTTGAAGCAAGGTCACCGGTTTTCCAAAGTTACTAAAAATAGACTTCGCCATATAGATAGTCTTCGCCAACGTCTAACCGAAAAGTTGCGATTGTTGGGAGACCTGTTTTTCGTCTGGTACCCAAACTGTCTAAAATACTGTTTTGTGGGTGATTTGATAGCCGAAAACCAGCTGTTACTTTCACTTTGTAAATAATTTAATGGCTTTTCCAGCCAAAAAAAAAAAGAACAAGCATTCTGAAGTATTGCAAAACAATACCAAGTCCCCTACCGGCTTTATATATGTGTTAAGAAAAAGAAGCCCAAAAATTTTCAAAGTCCAGCATCCGTATCTTCCTAAAAAATCACTGGACCGGAACAAAACTCAACCTTGTTCTGTAACTTATCAATGCGGGTCTACATACCAAAAATCTGCTCAATAGCTGCAAGCATTAAGAAAAAAAAGTCTGGAAAACTAATTTCTCAGAAATTTTCTAAGTCCAGCATCCATATTTTCCACAAAAATCACTGGACCGGAACGAAACTCAAACTTGTTCTGTATCCCATCAATATGTGTTCATATATCGAAAATCAGCTCAATACCTGCAAGCGTTTAGAAAAAAAGTCTGGAAAACTGTAATTTCCCAGAAATTTTCTAAGTCCAGCATCCATATCTTCCCCAAAAATTACTGGACCGGAACAAAACTAAAACTTGTTCTGTAACTCATCAATGCGGGTCCACATACCAAAAATCAGCTCAAAAGCTGCCAGCATTGAGAAAAAAAGTCTGGAAAACTGTAATTTCCCAGTAATTTTTTAAGTCCAGCATCCATATCTTCCCCAAAAATCACTGGACCGGAACGAAACTCAAACTTGTTCTGTAACTCATCAATGCGGGTCCACATACCAAAAATCAGCTCAATAGCTGCCAGCATTGAGAAAAAAAGTCTGGAAAACTGTAATTTCCCAGTAATTTTCTAAGTCCAGCATCCATATCTTCCCCAAAAATCACTGGACCGGAACGAAACTCAAACTTGTTCTGTAACTCATCAATGCGAGTCCACATACCAAAAATCAGCTCAGTAGCTGCCAGCATTGAGAAAAAAAGTCTGGAAAACTGTAATTTCCCAGAAATTTTCTAAGTCAAACATCCATATCTTCCCCAAAAATCACTGGAGCGGAACGAAACTCAAACTTGTTCTGTAACTCATCAATGCGGGTCTACATACCAAAAATCAGCTCAATAGCTGCCAGCATTAAGAAAAAAAGTCTGGAAAACTGTAATTTCCCAGTAATTTTCTAAGTCCAGCATCCGTATTTTCCTCAAAAATCACTGGAGCGGAACGAAACTCAAACTTGTTCTGTAACTCATCAATGCGGGTCTACATACCAAAAATCAGCTAAATAGCTACCCCCGTTTAGAAAAAAAGTCCGGAAAACTAATTCACCGGACTGACGGACAGACGGACGGACGGACGGACGGACGGACGGACTGACGGACTGACTGACGGACAGAGTGCAAACCTAAAGTCCCCTTCGGCTTCGCCGGTAGGGGACTAAAAAAAAGAAACACTCGCGGTCTTTTCAAGACCAGTGGCTTACCGATCCGGCGTTCAAAGACTGGCTGATAAAAGACGAATCAGATTCATCTGCTGTTCTTGTTGTGAAACTAAGCAGAAGAACATTTTTACTACGGGCTGCACTGACTTTCAGGTCTAGTCATTAAAGTTAAAGCCTTATGCCATTGTTTCTTAACTATCCTCTCATTGAACCCTTTCCCAAATAACAAAATTTTAGGTTGGTCCAATATGAAACCTCCTGCAGAACAAAAATTTGTGATTACTTGGGTATAAAACTTGAGAATATATCAGAAAACATTGAGGCAAATTGAGAAAATGCTGATTATTAGCAGTTTCATCTTTTGCTTCAATGTATCCCCAAGCCACTTTTACTGGGAATATCAAAACTAGGTCTTGTTTGGGAAAGGGTTATTAAGCCCGTTCAAGTACAGCAATTAATTTGAAGATGATATGTGGAAGTCAAAATTGGACTCAACTGAAAGTGGTTGGGGCTCAACTTTTTCTATGGCACTGGGTCCCAGGGACTCAATATTTTTTTATGTAAATGGAAACACTGATAAGGGAAAGGATTATAGTATAATTTATGATTATACTTGCTGTAGTATTAGGAAAATGTATACTCAAGTTACTCTTCTAATTCAGAACAACAGATTTATAAGAAGGAATGAAGACATTCTAATTTTTTTATTTCAAATCAAATGATGAATATTTAGTGAAATATTTCAGTTTGAAAAGCCATCTGACTCTATGTATTGAAAAGGGCTTGTGTTTAGCCATTTCCCAAACAAGACCTGGTTTTCACGTCTTTAATATATGGCCAAGTGCAAATAAGCATTCAAAATTTATGTTCCAGGAAACAGCAAATTATTTTGAAAAGATCTGTACAAGTATCATCAAAATAGGTTAGTTTTCTGAAATAAGGGTGCATTTTTTAATTTTGCTGAAAATTTCAGACAAATCGGTCGAGTCGTTCAAAAGATATAAAAGATTGAACATCGCAAAAAGGCCGAAAAAACAGCTTTTTTGTGTGACATTGATCAAAAATGCATATTTGTTTTTTAAATATTCTTTTCATTAAGCAATAAATAGGATGTTGGTCTTTAAATTTCTCATCTAGAGCCAGTTTTTGAAGAGAAAACAAACACAATTTGTCAAAAATTAAGAAATTCTTTGTTTTTGCGAAATTTTCAAAAAATGCCCAAAATGGGCCAAAAATCCAAAATCTGGGTATTTCCACTGTGGATGGATGCCACAACCACAAAGAAAGTGGTTCATGAGATATTATAACACACATGCATGGTGGAAAGGATGTAGTTTCTGATTTACATCACTTTTTTCTTTTTGATTTCATGTCAAAATTTTGGTAGTCTTTTTCTTTTAACAAAATTTTGTCCCAACAGTAACGGTTGCCACCCTGCCTTTGTTTTTTGATAGCTATTATCATTATACAAGTAATTTATGGCCTCATTCACAGTCCCAATTTTTCCCAAATGGTTGTCAAACACTTTCCATTTTAATACTTTGTTGTATCTACATATTTACAGCAAGCACATCAAAGAGAAACAATGTCCCAACAGTTACGGAAAATGTCCCAACAGTAACGGTTACATTCTTGATAAGCTGCTCTTGTCTAATAGACTATATAAGATGTTTATTAGCTGTCCTGTGAAACTTCAAGACATCCATGTTAAGTTGATACTAGCATTACAAGTTAAATATCAAATGAGCCAAACGTTTCAGGGGTTCAAAGTCAGGCCTTAATAGAATGGCTTCTAAAAGTCTATTGTCCAAGCTATAAATTGATTCTTTTTAAATAACAGTATGCATTACACTTATTAAATTTGATCTGTAAGACTCTGAGAACAAAAAACAAGTGATTTAGAATGACTGCATATAGTCCTTGGGCCAGATATGGTTGGAGTTACCACTAAAATGGACAAAGGGACACCTATATATCTTGAAAGACCTATCCAAAGGAAGAACAAAAATGCAATGATATCCACTCTGCAGAGTAGCTATACCTCAGAATGTGCATTTGAAATTTGATAGGGTTTGGATAGTTGAAAATCAGTGCAAGGTTTTGAAATGTTTAAAATAATGTGGCTTTACTGCTTTCTATACTAAGCATACACTGCATATATAAACCAGATGCATAGAAATACAGTTCATGATGAATAATTTGTCCTACACAGCATGTATATGGAAAAAATCACAACAGGTATATCCATAAAGGGAGGTAATAAGCCGAGCAAATTACATGCTTTTCAATATGGAGTATGGCATTATTATGTCATAAGCCAAAAATGAAAACCCTCTGTATTTTCTTGAACCTGTTAATGAATTCTGACTGTTGTTCCATTTCAAAGTGCCGGATAAGCAACATTTAACAACCTTCTTGTTTCCATGGCAACTGTCTTCTTATAGAAGTTTCTGCATTAGCTTCAAGTAATCGCACAAAAGAAAAACATTTTAAAACTATTATAGTAATAAAACATACATTTTAGTTTTGAAATGTTATTTTGTTACAACATCTCTTACACAA
This sequence comes from Fragum sueziense, assembly GCA_963680895.1. Lineage (NCBI taxonomy): Eukaryota > Metazoa > Mollusca > Bivalvia > Cardiida > Cardiidae > Fragum > Fragum sueziense. The sequence goes on from OY804597.1 coordinate 9,247,765, forward strand.
AACTAATTAGTATGCTTATGAATATCAATAAAAACTTTAATAACAAGATCGTGAAACACAAATGCCCAAGGAATGGCAATGTTAAATTTTTATGCTAAGTTTTCGAGTTAAGGATTGATAAGGGTTAATGAATGACCTTGAGGAAGGTCATATTGATATTGCACAAACAGATAAATATCATTGTTCAAAAGACGGTTACATACAAAATTATAGCTTTGTATGTCAAATACTTTTGGAGAAAAGGCCAGTGTTAAGTTTTCATACAGACAGATGGACGGACAGACAGACAGACAAGAGTAAAACAATATGCTCCTGCGTGTTTAGATTGCTGAAATGAGACATTTCTAGTTGCAATGTAAATATGATGTGTGTTTTATACCGTAATTCAAAAGGTAAAATAACACAAATAAACTAATTATTACTTCGTTGACAAATTATGGACAATTATAGGTAAACTGCCTGTAGATCTAAAAGGAGACAAGAAAGAGACGGGGGACTCAGTATACAGTGTTTTTGACAGCATTTGGGGTTAAGGATAAATTCCTGTTGTAAGCCCTTTAAAGTTTAAGTTTTTTAAAAGTAGGTCAAACTCAAAGGTCAGGGTCACTAGGTCAAAGGTCATGGTCCCAAATAAATGGGCGTGGTGGGAGTCCTCATCCGGTAGGTTTCAAACCAAGGCCAAATAAGTTCAGGACTTAACCATCTGCATGCAAAGTCGCATAACTATCACCCTTCCACTTCCAGGGTGCCCAGTGACTTTAAGTGTCAAAAATATAGGTATGTCCCAAAATTATAGGTTTTTATTAGCCAGAAATATAGGATAATATAGGTTGCCTTTACTATGAAGAACCGCTACTTTAAATGTTTCTCTACCACCACTACCTTCCAGCTCTCTCTTGTTAATAAGATGAAAGGAGAAACAGACAAGGTGACCATTAGCAATTACTTTCTTTTCTCAATATTCAGTAACATTAAGGTGTTTCATGAACACCATATCAAGATAAGAGAGCCAAGAAGGCCATTTATCAATCACCTTAAAGAACATTGTGGCTTTGAGGAAATGATTGTATAATCTGTTTCATCCCAGACCCATAACTTCCTTTTCACTACAGGAAAGCAATTTAAAAAGTTTTGGCAGAGATTCATGCTGCCATGATACATGCAAAATATTTACATAGGGTATCTGACAAAATGATTTGTCATAGAATAATTTGTCAGGGGAAATTTGCCCCAGATTTCCGGATAAATTCTCAATTTGAAATCGGGTATCCCACAACATTAGGTCAAATTTTATACTACTACAAAATTTTTAAGTCTTTTGTCATGGAGGGCCATGAGGCAATTCTACACATCAATTTTCAGTCATTGATTTAATAATTCAGATGTAGAAGATATATGGCAAATTTCATGGAACCAAAAACTTTGAAGTGCTTTGGTAGAGGGGCCATTAAATAATTCTACACAGAGGCCAAACAGTTCATGAGTAGGAGATTGTGCAAAATTGCTTTCTATGTCTCTTCAGAAATCTAATATCCCACAACATAGGGCCAAATTTCATTGCACCATAATGATTTGAAGGATATTGGTAAAGGGCCATTGGATGATTTAGGAGTAGAAGACAGAATACAATTATCCACTTTGTCTCTAAATAAAGTCTGATACCTTACACACAGGGCGAATTTTCATTGTACCTCCATAATTAATTCTACACACCAAGTTTCAAAGCTCTAGACAAAACAGTCTAGGAGGATATTGCACAATATTTTCTTCTCTGTCCTTATATGAAATCCAATACCCAACAACATAGGGCCAGTTTCCTTTGTAAAAAATAATTTGTAAAAATATGTATTTTGGTAGAGGGTCCTAAGACAATATAACATACCAGTTTCAAAGCAATAGGCCAAATAATTCAGAAGATTGTCCTCCTTTGTCCATATATATGAAATACGATACCACAGAACTAAGGGCCAATTTTCATAAAACCACAATAATTTGAAGACTGTATTTCTGTAGTGGGCCTTTGGATGACGCGACATACAACAATTCAAGACTCTAGGCTGTATGGCTGTGTCAGCAAGATGAAAACAAAATATGTTTGTGAAACATGAATGCCCCCAAAACGACCAATGTTAAACTTTTTGACAGACGTATGGAGAGACGGACACGGGTTAAACAATATTCCGACCAGGGAGCATAATTTAAATATATCTACCTAAACTTGGCCTCCAAAAACCAAATTTCTGAGCTTACAGACTATGTGATAACTTAAAGACAGAGAGTTGTACTTAGTTTTGTATGTCACAACCAAAACTGTCATGACTCTTTCAAGTTATAAACATTTTTTCCTTGCATTTATGTAAAGAAATCAAAATTATTTGAACACAACTTTACTGTTCATAATGGAAACTTGTCTACTGAGTAAAAGATGACAAAAAACATGCAAGCTTCTTCAACAATGATAATCATAATGTTTGACAGTTCTTTCCATGGCATTTCATTTTGAAAAGGACTTAATATATTGATAGATAATTGTTCACTTCTTACCCATGAGTAGAGTAGAAGACAGAATACAATTATCTACTTTGTCTCTAAATAAAGTCTGATACCTTACACACAGGGCGAATTTTCATTGTACCTCCATAATTAATTCTACACACCAAGTTTCAAAGCTCTAGACAAAACAATCTAGGAGAAGATTGCACAAAATTTTATATACTTTATATATTGATAGATAATTGTTCACTTCTTACCCATGACAGTTTTGCTTGTGACATACAAAAAATAAGTATTTAACCTTTCAAATTCCACTTGCATATGTACATAATTCCCCTTTGTGCGAAAATGCACCAGAGGAGTCCCACAAACTACTCTGAAGAAGAAGAGCTGTTTTTTCTTAAAGTATTTTGCTTACCCAAGACACAAAAATATAGGTATTTATAGGTATTTGGGGCAAAATGGGTGAAATTATAGGTTTTTATAGGTAAGGTCCAAAAATATAGGATAATATAGGTATTTATAGGTTACTGGGCGCCCTGCACTTCTGTTTGTTTCTTGCCCCTCTCAGTACCATGCTGAATGACACTGGACATGGATGTGAAATCCAAGGTAAGAAGATCAACCATCTTTTCTACATGGATGACCCAAAGACCTTTGCCAAGAACGATCAGCAGCAAAAACAACTGCTCGAGACAGTAAAGGTCTTTAGTGATGACATATGTATGCAATTTGAACTGGACAAGTGTCTAAAAGCCACCTTCAAAAAAGGAAAACTACCATCAACATCTGACATACAACTAGAAAGAGACTACATCATCAAGAAACTAGACCAAGACGCTAAATACAAATACCTTGTGTTAATGAAGGTGACGGAATTCAACATGCAGCAATCAGGGAAAAGATCAGAAAAGAGCATTACAGAAGAGTTAAGGCTTGCCATCAAGAGTGAGCTAAAAGCTGCAGATAATATTGAAGCCATAAACTGGCAAATGCAAGAAAAACGGAAAACTTGACACAAAGACCAGACAGTTACTAACAACAGAAAGAATGCACCACCCAAAGGTTGACGTTGAAAGATTGTACCTACCACGAAAGATCAGTGGTAGGGGCCTCTCATAGATTGAGATGGCATAAACACTTATTTGGAGACAACACAAGACAATCTGCTACATCTGATCCGGGAACATGAACGTAACAAGAAACTTTACTCAATCTCAGAGCAAGCCAGAACATTCATTCAAGAACTGAACATTGCACAAACGACAAGAAATGGAGAAGAATCCGTCACAGAGTATGCCAAAAAAACAAGACGGACAAAGGCAAATGCTCAAAAGAGGATGACACAAACATGGAAAGCCAAATCAATGCATGGGCAATACACTTAAGGTTTGGCAAACCAGATGTTGACCAAGATCAGACACATAAGTGGCTCTCTGTTGTAGGTCTCTATGCAGAAACAGAGGGAATGGTGATAGCAGCACAAGATCAGAGTTTGGCTACAAGAGCATATCACAACAAGATCATCAAAGATGGTACAGATCCAAAGTGCAGAATATGCAACCAATATGATGAAATTGTCTCAGGCTGTCCAACATTAGTGCCAACATAGTACATTCAAAGACATGACAAGGCAGCAGGGTACATTCATTGGAAAATCTGCAAGCAATTTGGACTCCCAGCAAACAAAAAATTGTATGAACATCAACCAAAAACTGTCATAGAGGGACATGTCGGTGAATACTGATACAGAGATCAGGGCTAACAGACCAAAAATCATTAAGAACAAATTGGACAAGACGTTCATCATGATTGACATGACGGTTCCTTCTGAAAGAAATGTCTCCGTTCAGGCACTTGAGAAACTATCAAAATACAAAGACCTTGTGATAGAAGTAGCTAGAATGTGGGGTATGGAGACGACAACTGTACAAGTCGTTGTAGGTGCACTTGGTCTCATTAAAAAGGGACTTGACAAAATATTCAAACAAATCCCTGGTGCACCAGTTATCGAGGAACTGCAGAAGATCATACTCCTTGGAAGTGCACATATCATCCAAAGAACGCTGTATAATAATAATGAAAACACTATAATTGCAAAATTTATACCTTCTGTCATAGATCTAGCTATCCCCTAAAGAATCTGCTTTACATGTATACGACCTACAACCTTAATTTTAAACGATGTCAATAAACTTTCAATATATTGCACTTGCCCTTTTTGTTAATCCATGTGTTTTGATTCTACTTTGAATTCTAAAAGTATCAAACGAGATCATTTGAACCATCTAATCAGTTCTGTTCATCATCATAATCATTCAATCATTAGTGTAAATTGTGCAAAGAAAGTGTTAAAATATCTAACAATTATTTATAATAATGTATTCAGTTTACTGTATCAGTGTTTTTCTAAACTTTAGGGACATTATTTTCTATTTGATATTGGATTTAGGGTGTATTATTTTACGTTCAAAGGGTTGTTTAGCCCTTATATTAAAGCAGATTTACAGTAAGATGCAAAATTACGGATGCTAAAAAATGATTGAATCTTGCATAAAAGTGAGTGAATATGCCAAACGAATGAACAGTAACTGTTACAAGATAACATAACAGATGCTGATCTTAGAAGCAAGAGCATATGCCAAGTTTGAAAGCAAAAGTTATGACAGAAACAAACTTATTTGTGACAGATGTTTGAAAGATGCTCATTAAAGTTTGATGAAGAATTTCTAATCAACAAAAAGGTAAAAATAGCTCGACATTAAATGCTAGAGCAATAGGCTTGAGGTTGGTACCATGGTTATAGAGGTATGTGCAAAGTTTTAGAGTAATGGCGTAAGTAAAACAGAGATATGACACTTTTACCAAACAAAAACCTAATTCGCAAAAAGCTTCACAGTTTTAAGTAGTGTCATTAATATTCGCGAATATGCAAATAAGGTAATTTGCATAAAATTTGTGGTAAATTATTGAACAAGTCATAAACTTTCATTCGATACCATTCTTACATCTGTAGGTCAATATTCAACCAAGATATGACCAAACACGTTATGAAATGACTGAACAATTTTATAGGGTTAAGGGTTTAGATAAGGTTTATGACCCAAAGCCCCTACGGCCAAATTAAGTGCAAACATCGCTCAAAATGTTTGATATATTAATTTTCTTTAAGATTTAATATGTTTACGTAATTCCCCTGTACAAAAAATGCCTCGTTTTGGAAAGTATTTACCAAATTTCCGTAGAAAATCGCATTTTTAGAAGAAAATTCATGAATATGCAAATGAGCTAATTTGCATAACATAACTAGAATAAAAGAATAAGTCAGAAGCTTTCATTTGATATCATTCTGACAACTGTGTGCAAATATTCAATGAAGATATGGCCGAATTCATTTTCAAAATTTACATAAGTAATTTGATGGGGCTAAGGGTTTTGATAAGGGTTACGGCAAAAAGCCCCAACGGCCAGAGTGTAAACAAGGCTCAAAATGTTTCTAATAAAATGTTCTTTAAGAAAAATCATGTTTTCAAAATTCCCCCTGAAAAGAAATGCCTTGTTTTGGAAAGTATTTATCAAATTTTTCGCCAAAAAATGGTGTTTTTTTAAGGGAAATCATTAATATTCGTGAATATGCAAATAAGATAATTTGAATAAGATAACTACAAACAAAAGAGCGAGTCATAAGCTTTCATTTGATACCATTTTGACACCTGTAGGTCAATATTCAATGGAAATATGACCAAATAAGTGTTATAAATTTGAATGCAAAAAAATGATAGGGTTAAGGGTTTAAGATAAGGGTTACAGCCAAAAGCCCCGACGGCCAGAGTGCAAACAACGCTTAAAATGTTTCTAAGATAATGTACTTTATGAAAAACTATGTCTTCCTGAAATTTTAGAAATAAATGATAATTATAGAAAAATACTTTTTCGAATATTTCGGCCAATTCTTATACTTGATTGCACATAAAGCATATTTTGAAGAGGAGTAATGACGTCATAATAATTACATAATTTAAAAAATCATGATTCATAAGTAGTGAAATACATGCTCATACGTATGGATTCAAATAAATAGATTTATACATTCATTTGATATTTTTTATTAATTTTTCCCTTTCCCTTACCCCAAACCAGATTGTCATTCACGTCGTGAAGGGTACCTATATAAAGATAAGGGTAAAACATATTTAGCTACTCTTCATGTCGGATATCATCACTGAAAAACATCCGTCAGATGTATATCTACAAATATATATAGGTGTCCTTTTGTCCTTTTTTCTGGTAATACTTACCCCATTTTCCTGGTCCTGGCCCAAGGACTAATAAACCTTACTGTAATAAATGCATGCCTAAATTGATTAAATAGCTGCCGTTACTGTTGGGACAGATTTCTAGACAATTTAATTCAAGGAGCTACTCGGTGAAAAAATGGTTTCATTAATTTTCAAGAAGACTTGGCAAGCCAAGAAACCTTTTTCAAGCTACAAAGTGCATTAAAAGACTCAAATTGTTTGAACATTACTGAAAAAATTAAACACTGATATAATTCTATTAGACCTACAGAATGCTGAATGGCAAGCAATTTTACAATTTATGATGCACATGTATTCTTGATCTCATTAACAAGACATGTCTCATATACATGTAGCAATTGATATAATCTAAATTTGATAGATAAGATCGGAACTTTTTCCACTTTTTATTGTGTAGACCTCAACTGATTGCAGATTTGCCCAAGTCAAAAATGATACTTTTTATTAAGTTATTTAACCACTGAAACTTTGTATCTTTGGAACCCAAACAAGGCATTTAAAAGGGGTTGAAATAAAATGCCATGCATGTATCCTAAGAAAGAATACATGTATATACTTGTACATGTTTGAAGGTTAGTTATAAAGCTCATACGATCATATATTATAATTTGATATTTGATACAAAATATCAATTATATAGACAAAAATTAGTTTGCACATGTATTTTAAATTTTACACTCTGGAGTTGTCGAAAATGGCAAAAAGTCATGAGATAATCATTTAGACAATTTTGTTTTACCTTAATATACATTCACTTAGCCGCTAATGACTATATAATAATACATAATAGTACTACCATACACAATTTATCAGCCCTGCAAGAGTTTTGATCAGATACTGTCTTACATAATATACAAATAATACGCCAAGAACAACAATTTCATAGGTGAAGTTTAATTTGAATTAATGTATATTATGCATATATTTATTCATTCATAAGTTGGTATACTCAATCAATTTACATGTAGTGGATTTTTTTTAACATTTTCAGTTTGATTTTACTTTACAAGTATATACTGAAAATGTTGTAGTAACTTTCAAGTCATGAATAAATGGTCAACCAGTGCAGTCCGATATTTTCTTGTCATTGTGAGAACAAATGTTGTCTAGCATTAGCAGATCTGTTGGAATGAATAGCACTATTTAATACATAGTATACAATGATTTTGACATCTCCTATTGAAAACAGGGTTAATGCAGTGAGTTGGAAGATGTATTTAGTTATCACTATTGATTTAAATATTTTGGCTGTGAGAAAACCGTTACTGTTGGGACATACTTAAGCTTGAAGTTAGACTGTGGAAAATTGCCTGGAATCCAGTAAATTTTCTTTAAATGAAACTATGCCCTTCTTTTCCTGTTTCAATGTGTTTCTTATACAATTAACCATTTTTAAGGTAGCTACACCATCAGAGAAGAGAGTTGACTATTTGGCTTCGAGCACTCATATGATGATGAAATACATGTAAACCAGAATTTTTATCTTCCTGCAAAACAATGCTTAGTTATCCTATCTAAACACCAAGATGATAAATCCCATTGATTAGTAGCCTTTTTAAATGTTATAAGGCTCTAAATACATGGAAGCTAATGGTGTCCCAACAGTAACGGCAAATCCGTTCATTTTTAAATCGCATAGTACAATGTAACAACACAAACTATTGAAGTAATTCTTGTTTTTTATTATTTAGTTATGATGTCTTTTTATTTTAAAATGGTTTTATTTGACATATTATGCTTTATCTTCACTGAATAAAAATAAATACCAGTATGTTTCCGCAACTCATTAATTTTCAAAGCATTTATTATAATATTTTTCTCAAAAAATCAAATGAAATGGACAAAAAATGAATAAAAAGTTTGTATATGGCATCGGCTTACTATGAAACCAAATATAATTGACAGTCCTCTGAGAAAAATTACTTTTTTGTTCCTTAAAAAACCAATAAAAAATGAAAAATATGCGCCAAATATTATAAATAAAGCCCAAATAATTTTTACATCAGACTTAATTTCCTTGAAAACTTAACTTTTTTGCAAAATTGAACATATATGCTACCATAAAAAACAACTGAAACATACAAAAACAAAAGTTCATTTTTGGACATTTTGTCACACCTTATTTGCACTTGGCCATATGAGGATTGGGAAAACATTGAGGCAAAAGAAGAAAGTGCTGATCATCAGCACTTTCTCCTTTTGCCTCAATATTTTCTGAGCTATACTGTACACAAATCCAGCCTTGATTAAAATCCATTTTGTCATCTGCAGCAGATTTTAAATGGGAAAAGTCTAAATTTTCTCCGTTTTTGAAAGGTTTAAGTTTTACCTTCATGAAGGTGAGATAGGAAGTAGACTGTAGATTGTAAATTCTTCCCATCAAATCTGTCAAGAGAGATCCTCTCATATTCCTTCATACGGCCACCAAAACAACTCATGGTGGACTTAATGGCTTAATCGGTACCTGCAATGAAAGAATATGGTATGTTCTAGTAGAGCAGTGGCGGATCCAGACTGAGAGGAGGGGTCCATGAAAATTGAAAAAAAGCTGTCTATTGAAGAGAAAATGCTCATCTTCCATCAGTTGAATTGCAAACGCAATTATTTTTCCCAAACGTTTTCATGAAATGTTTACACATAACAAGCATATGTATTAACCCTTTCCCGAACAAATAGAGGACCATGATGGTCCTAAATCGCTCACCTGAATCAACATGACAAGAGTGAAAATAGCAATTAGGTCAAATTCAAAGACATCAAGCTAAGGGCTTTCTGTTTGAAAACAATTAGGGAAAAATTTTGTTCGAATCGATCCTGTAAAGTTGGGTATGAATTAGCAATGGTTGATGTTATTTTTTTATTTCACAATATACAACATAGGGCTAATTTTCAAAGCATACTAATCTGTTAGAGATGATCATTTATGATATGTCATTATAACAAATTATAAGCACAATTTACAAGATTTGGTCTGTTATTTGAAAAAATATAGTGAAAGATCAACATCTGATAAGCTAAGCTAATCCCTTCTTATTTGTTTACATAAGATAAACATTGAGACAGCCAGAGCAACAGATAAGAGAAATAGATAAGAGAAATAGAAATAGCACTCTAAATTTATTATTCATATCCGAACACTATGTAGAATGTATAAATCTTTTCAAGCAGATGATTGAAATGATCACCAATTACATAGGATTTGATGAATATTGAAACAAAATGTTGATTTTTGAAAAGCTTTCAAGCCTTTCATGTCCTCTTATATCTGCAGCTTGTATGATTCCCCAAGTAAATGGTTCAAAATTGGCTTGTAAATGTAGAACCAACAATATAGGGCTTAGTTTCCATGTATAGTGATGATTTCTTGTATTCTGAAAGCCATTCATGACATGAGGTCTTACACAAAGTTTCAAGGTTCTAGGCCAGACAGTTTAGAAGAAAACTAAGTATCTCTGTGACAACCCGCAGTAAAGTATAATTTTCAATGCACAAAATTTTCCCAACCCTGCCACACCCATATACATTTTATAAAATCAAAAATTCAAGATACATTTTGAAATGAGTCACTCAAGGAACTTTCCTGCTACGTTTGATTTAAATTGGCCAGACGGTTGATTTTTAAAGAATTTTCTTAAGATTTCTCTAAGTCTGAAAAGCCCCTTCCTCCCTGCCAAGCCCACATTTTTAACAAATGTAAAAATTTGTGAGCAAATATTGAAAAGAGTGAATCAAGGAATATTCCTGCAAAGTCTGGTTTAATTGGGCCCAATTATGGTTGATTTTTAAAGAATTTTCTTATAATTTCTCTAAGTCCGATAAGCCCCTTTCTCCCTGCCACGCCCACATTTTTTGACAAATGTAAAACTTTGTGGACAAATTTTGAAAAGAGTGATTAAAGGAACATTCCCCTAAAATCTGGTTCAATTGGGCCCATTGGTTGATTTTTTAAGAATTTTATTATGATTTCTCTAAGTCTGATAAGCCCCTTTCCCCCTGCCACACCCACATTTTTTGACAAATGTAAAAATTTGTGAAAAAATTTTGAAAAGAGTGAATCAAGGAACTTATCTACTGAGTTTGGTTCAATTGGGCCCAATGGTTGATTTCTAAAGAATTTTCTTATGATTTCTCTAAGTCCGATAAGCCACTTTCTCCCTGCCACACCCACATTTTTTGACAAATATAAAAATTTGTGAACAAATTTTGAAAAGAATGACTCAAGGAATATTCCTGCCGAGTTTGGTTCAATTGGGCCCAATGGTTGATTTTTAAAGAATTTTTTTATGATTTCTAGTCTGATAAGCCCCTTTCTCCCTGCCACGCCCACATTTTTTGACAAATCAAAAATTCACGAACAAGTTTTGGAAAGTGTCACACAAGGAACATTCCTGCCAAGTTTGGTCAAAATTGGTTCAATGGTTTAGGAGGAGAAGATGTTGAAAGAAATTGTGAACGGACGGACGGACGGTCAGATGGACGGACGGACGGACGACGGACAAAAAGCGACCACAATAGCTCACCTTGAGCACTTTGTGCTCAGGTGAGCTAACAAATTCAATGGGTGTTCCAATTTAAAAGCTGCTGTAGGCAACAGAATTGATGTTAGAAAAGGAAGGAATTTGTGTATTATAAAGCTCAGAAAATATTGAGACAAAATGAGAAACTGCTGGTTATCAGCAGTTCCTTCTTTTGTCTCAATGTTTTCCCAAGCATTTCCTATTATGAACGTCAAAACCCGGTCTTGTTTGGGAATGGGTTAAGCCATCTGACTGGCTCCAGTTAGTTCTCACTAGTGCAAATGAAAATACTTAACAGGAAACCAAAAGAATCCTATCAAATCTGCCAAGAGGACTGTGATTACAGAAACATTGTTACATTGAAGATTTCACCCTTGGCTTACAAAGATGTGTTAATTCATGAATTATTCCATTAATTATTAGACCAGTGTTTAGGCCAGGCCGCGCCATTGCGTGATTGACGCTGCATTTTCTCATATGGCGCATCCAAATATGCAGTAGTGGGTCATTTTGGTGCATCAAAATAATTAAATTTGAGAAAAGATCGACTCTTTAGTTTAACCATTATGGGTTAACTGCCCATCTTCTTTGTTTACATTGGTGATTTCCCAAACGCATGCCTGAAAACCAATAAGTGCTTCGGTGATTTTAGACTGGAAAAGAATTTTTCGTAGACTGGTAATATCAATTTTTATTATCAGACGCTTTATTTTGTATGCAAAGATCATTATGAAAGCGCCCAGATGGTATTCTACCTCGAACTTAGAAATACGTAATCATGAAGTTGTCTGAGCAAAAATGAAAGTAAAGTCCTACATTTTTGGTGGTTTAGTCAGCGAATCAAAGGTGAAAAGGAAAAAGACTGATCGCCAACTTCTACGAGGAAAGCTTTGAAAAGATGTTAATAATTATATCATACTCAGTAGTTTTCTAGTGTTTTGCATGTTTGCACCCTCCGTATCTGCGAAAAATGTGAATTCCTTTACTCTCTTTACGGACGAATTTTGGGCTTGTTTTATCCCACGGCACATATGAAACACATACATCTCATGAAAGAGTGGGGCTGTGAGCCTGTGAAGTGTTGGGTTATGGAGAGTTATTGAATTTATGGAGTTTATGAACTTTCCAGATCATAAGATAGTGAATTTTTCTTCAAGGTTTTCAAGGTTTTCAAGGTTTTAATCAAAAGACCAGGACCCCTACCCGGGGTATAGGTCAACATGTTACATAATAACAAACATAATTAACAAAACATGTGAAAAGTTTTGGTGAAAGCTCCAAATTAAGCTGACTAGATTTAACCAACGACAATCAAGGATAATGAGATGAAAAAGAAAAAAATGGAGATTAGCCCCCAATTGATAAACAGAGGAGGGACTGTCAGAATTATTCCTGCTAGTGTTCTGAGAGATGACATGGACAAAGACCAGCCTGCAAAATGTGCAGTCTGATCTCTGCCCATACCACTCATTTTATTCTTTTGAAACAAGAAAAGTTTTACAAAATTAACTGCTGATGGTAATGGCATGTAACAGTGTCAACTAGCAGTTATAAGCTATAACATTCACCAGTTCCCTCACAAACCGGGTTTTGACATTCATGAAGTGTCAGAAAATATCGAGGGAAAAGAAGAAAGTGCTGAATATCAGCACCCACTTCTCTCCCCCGACATTCTCTGGAAAGAGTTAAGACTTTATGTCATTATGAATGTATGGGGGCTACTGTTTGTGATCAGAATCACTGGTCCACCTCAGAGGAATTGAGCTTAAGGCACATGATAAAACTATTGTAGATAATTATTAACAAGTTAATGGTTATGCATTACCTTAAAAGTATTCAGAATTTCTTTGCAAAATTTACTAAGTTTAAACAGAATCTTAATATCTTTTGTATTCATTAGATTGTTATACTGAACAGTACTAACATGTTGTGATAGGTCCCTAGGAAGGCACAAGCGCCTAAGATCCTCAAAATAACTACAAACAAAAAGGTAGTGAAACTCATCGCCGAGTTCATGATCAGAACAGAGCTCACATACTCTATCATCTCTATCTGTACCCCAGAACCTGCCAAACTCAATTGGTAGTTTATGATTGAGACATCTAAAATGACAAAATGCAGCGGACAAATCACTTGGTAATAGTTTGAAATAAATTTCAAAGTCTAAGTCAGTTTTAAATATTCTATAATTGAGACATTTAGATGAAAAAAAGACTTGATCAGCCCATTCTGTTTTATACTTATCAATTAATCTTAACTTGACCATTTTAGCTAAACCTAAAGGTATATTTTGTTGAGATTCCCATAGATTTGAAAAATCAGAGTTGGTTAGACAGTTCTTTATTTGGAGTAGCCATTTAGAATGAAAAAAAGTCATTATTATGCATTTCTAATAAAATTTTATACAACTTGTAGGAAATTTTATCCTTCTTACCATTGATGATATGTTGCCAAAAACCAATCATTCTAGATTGGGTCAAAATATTGATCGGGTAACGACCTAATTCACCATATAAAATCAGATTTGGTGTTGATTTTTTGACATTCAGAATAATCTTATAAAACTGAGTACACAGCCTTTCAAGGATAGTTGTATTTTCAAAACCAGTTATTTCAGAGCCATACAATAAAATTGGTATCACCATGCTATCAAAAAGTTGTAATTGAAGGTCTACTGGTAAATCTAATTTACGAGATTTTCTCAAAACAGAAAACATTGCTTTACGAGCCTGGTCAACCATTCTTTGATTATTTTGTAGAAATCGACCGTTGTAGGAGAAAAGTGTTCCAAGATAAACAAAGCTATCAACTATGTCTAGAGCTTGTCCTTTGTAAATAAAAGCAAAGTTATGATCAAATTTTCTATTACAGAAAATAGTAATTTTTGTTTTAGAGGGATTAACTTCAAGGTCCCAAGATTGACAATAGAGAAACATTGCGTTCAGAGCAGATTGCAGTTCATCTTTTGATTCAGCAAGTATTACTGTATCATCAGCATATAATAGAATATATAGCTTAAAAAAGACTTCCAGTTCATCGTTACCTAACAATATCTTGGCCATTTCCGAAACACTTTCAAGCCCATCAAAAGCATGGGAAATAAATTCTGTAAGATCATTGAGAAACAGCGAGAATAAAATTGGCGATAGATTTTCTCCTTGACGTACACATACGTTACTGTGAAAAAAGGATGATTTCGCATTATCTAATCTAACACATGATTTTGCATGAGCATACAAATTGTGAATAATTTTAAACATTTTACCATCAATATTATGTTGTAAAAGTTTATGCCAAAGATAATTTCTGTTTACGGAATCAAAGGCCTTCTTGTAATCAATAAAAGCGCAAAAAAGTTTTTTCCCCCTAAACAAATATAAGTCAATAAGGCATTTCAGGTTAAATATATGGTCGGTTGTTCCATATTTCTTACGAAAACCAGCTTGTTCTTCACAAAGTAAATTCACATCTTCCAAAAAATTATTCAATCTATTGTTTCATTGGCCCCACTTCAACAGAAATTGACCCCTAGTAGGCTACTTTTGGTTGGTAATGGGTCAAATTGACCCTTCACATCTGAATCCTGGCCTAAACACTGTTAGACTGGTATAGAAACTGTGTGCCTGTTTCAGCCCTTACCCTTACCAGTGTTTTTTTCTCATAGTTTTGGGAATGGGTCTGTAACAAAACATTTGGAAAAATAACATGGGTTCTTTTTTCTGATTTTAACTGAAACAGTCCAATTTAGATTGTACTATAATTTACAAAAGGCTTATTTAAACCATTGAAAAAAAAACAATCTAAAAACTGAAGCTCCTGAAAGAAATCAGAAAGAGTGTTAAAAAATGTCAAATCAATAACCGAGTTCAGTATCCGACTATTAGGTAGGAACGAACATGTGTCTAGTTGACAAGGCAATACATCGTTTCAGTGTAATACAGAGGATATATCAATCCAGATGAGTAATTTCAATTGAGAGTTTATCCTATTTTTTTAAAACTTACAAACAAAATGCAACAACATGTCAGAATTGGGTTAAAAAATGTTGTTTTTTTTTCCGCAAACAGCGAGCACCACTTTTGTTGTTGTTGTCGTGAACTCAGGTGGCAGGTCACTAATATTGGCTCCTATAGGCCTATATAATTATGTCTAGGCCTAGGCCCATTGTCACAGCCAAAGTGTGCCTAAAATGACACAGCTCCATCATTGTCCAAATGTATATTTCAGGTAGGCCTAATGGATCCATCCACAGTGAATCGAACCATACTTTTCTAGGCCTATTTTGACTGAATTCTGACCAAAATCAGATCTGATTTTGGTCAGAAATCAGTTAAAATAGGCCTAGAAAGGTATGATTCGATTCCCTGTGGATCCACCAAGGCTAAACAGATGGGATTTCAGTCGCACCAGAGACTTTTACACAAAATTGAGCCCAACTCTCACGGAATTTAAAGGAATTGTTGCAGCTTGAATTGGTGAATGGTTTTATGACCGCAAACAAAAAGTTGTACTGAATGGTGAACATTCTAGTTTAGCTCTCTTGAAAACCGGCTTATAACAAAGTTATTGACGACCAACTAAAATTTTAGTTGGTTATCAACGATTTTCATAAGGTATGCTAAATAGGCCTAGGCCTATATAAAAACTTTCTTAGGCTAGGACTACTCGATCCATATAGACATTTTGAATAAAATCCGGACAAAAATCAGATCAAAGTAATTAAAAGAAATGATAATTTACTTTGGTCAACTGCGTTTTTGTGCCAAATTAAAAGTAAGAAGTTAAGAAATGAAATAGTCTATGATAATTATGGATGTTCAAAGCATGATTCATGAAATGGTTAATAAAAGAATCTTGAGTGATAAGATAACGCAATTGGGCAAGTTTTAAAAGAATGTGACCAAAGTGTGATATTATGTGTTAAAAAGGTAAATATATTGTTCAAAATGTCATCAAGGAAGACTAAAAACTATTCTAAATGGTTAGGCAGTATCTGAATTACATGTATATTTTAGATCTAGGCCTATGTTCACTGAGTGCTAGGTTCGCGAATAGCTAAACATGGTCCCGTGAAATAACGTTTAGAAAATGTTTGAATACCTCATTGGCGATAACTTTTTTGTACAACATGTTTTTATCCTTAATCGTTTTATGGATCTCTTTGATTATTCCAGAACATGCAGCCCAAATACAGCTTCGAGTAAATCAGTGTAATGCCACTACACCTTCAAAAGTACCACACAGCTTACTTTCTTCAAATTGGTTTTCAAATTAAGGGATTTTATACATTCCATATCAATTATATAAATAGTGCATTTTTATAATTGTATATAGACAGGGTTCCCACTGACTTTTAAATCTGGGAATGAAAACAGTCATTTTACAGCATACTTGCACCCCTCTATATGAAACATTGAATTAGGCTGCTTGCAAAAAATGTGGGTACAAGATGCAATTTTGGGGTGCAAAACTCCCATATGTTTTTATTTTTTTTTTTTTTTTTTTTTTTTGAGAACCCTGATAGAGACATTATGAGAAAATAAGAAATTGCTCGAAATGATTTCCCAATCTTTTGCATAAACACTGCATTTCAAGGTTTGTCGCATCTTCGCATGCCAATGATTAGACTACCCTCATTTTGTTCCTTTCGTACGGAACAAAGTGGAGATTGAATGATCCTTGGCTTGCGAATATGGGGTGTATCGATTCTTATATACTAGACAAAAAAAAAAAAAAAAGAAACGCAACTTCCTTTTCAATTCGTTCTTACGCATAGACTGGTTCCCTGTCCCAGATCTATCGATCATATTGGGACAGGAACGGTACAAAAAATATACGGTTTTCTGTATATTTCTTTCGGAGGATCTGATTGGTTGATTTTTTGGAGAGAGTGACGCTTTTTGATCATGGTTAGGCAGACGCTACGAATAAATACGTAAAGCGTTTCGGAGACGCTGAAGAAAGCTTGCAGCCGACGAAAACTAGATAAGCTGATACGGTTGAATGACCTGCGATAAAGCTAATGCGTTAATTAACTCTTTACCAAACAAGTTCTGGTATTGACTTCCACAGGGGTTGGGAAAACATTGAGCAAAGGAAGAAAATGTTGATGATCAGCACTGTAGGCTATCATTTGGCTCAATGTTTTCCATGCTATCTTGTACACCGAATTGTAGCATATAAACAGCAGTTTTGTCTCTGCAGCAGCTTTAAAATAAGATCAGTCTATCTTTTTTCTGGTTTGGGGGGAGATATATAACATGTTGCGGACGCAATTAACCCATTGCCAAACGGCAAAATTTTAGATTTATGAAAATTCAAAGGTATTACAGACGACAATATCAATTGCATGGAATTTTACATTTTTGTGTGTTTTTGTCTGGAAAACATTGTGGGAAATGAAGAGATAGCTTGTCACAAGCAATTTCTTCATTTTCCACAATGTTTTCCCAAACCCTCAGCTTTAGAGGCGTCAAAAAGAGTCACTGTGTAGTAATGGGTTAAAAGGAAAAAAAAAAAAAAAACAATTTCATTAATGGCAGTTTTGTATCAAATTTTCCTTGTAGACAGGAGAGAGGAAATGAGAAGAATTTTTTTCTATAGTGTCTTCAAAACATCACAAGTAAGAATAAGACTTGATTAAATTGTTGTTTTCAAATTACACACAAAATGTTCTGGATATCTTTTCTACCTCTTCTAAAACATCTATTTGTGTGTATCAACACACATTAATTAACGATTCTTAAAAGTTTTTTTTTTAAATCTTAATTTCATCAAGTGTTTGACTTCAAGATAGAAAAGAATCGCTTAATGAGATTCTGAGCTGGGGATAATAGGTTGGGGGGTACGGACAAAACCCCACCAGGACAAAACCCCACCAGGGCAAAACCCCCTCGGACAAAACCCCCTCGGACAAAACCCCACCACCAAAATTGGCAAGGCGGACAAAACCCCACCAGTCTTGTATTTTATTCATTTTCAAATCATTCAACAACAAATTATTAGTGTAACAAATAAATTTGCATTTGATCAAGTATTGTAATAGTTATGCTTTGATAATTTATTTTCTATTTTTCTCATTTTTGATGTTTGATGAATAACAAGAGCCGTCAGAGACGGACAATGCTCCCCGAATAAGGCATTGTCACAATAAATGTATGCCATGCAGAGCTAACATAAAGCTAGCAAATGTTAAGCCCCCTTTTTGCATGACATAACTCTTATTAAAATTATCTCGAAGTGGTATTAAGGACAAAATATGTGTTCACACTTCAGTGTTAAGGGATAAACATGTGTTAAACTAATAAACTACTTTTTAAATTTAATTGTATATCTGATTATTGGACACACTCTGTTACAGTACATCAAAGAAGACAGTATGACAAAGGATCAGATCGATGTTATTGCCCTTAACCCATTCCCAGACTTTGGCTCTTTTTAACTCCACACTGGAGTAGCAGACGAAAAATTACATTGCTATCAAAAGAGAAAAGTGTGTGTGTTCTATAGCATAAAAATGTTTTTCTCAGTAAAAAACATTTTTGGAAATGAAGAAATTACTTCCAAAATGTTTTACGCGGTCTTTATCTTCTGGGATATCGAAATGCGTTGTTGTGTTGTAGGTAATGGATTGAAACCCTTTTCCAAACAGTTTTAAAAAAATTCTAGATCTAATAAAGTTCCCAGAAAATGGTCTTCATTTCTTTCCACTTTTCTTAAAAAAAAGAAAAAAAGAAAAGAAAGAAAAAACATAGATCTATCTGCATAGATTTTCTAGATCTATAAAATATTAATTGAAAAAGAAATATTGGCCATTAATGCATTGTGATATAAGGCACATTGTCGTTCTGTACTCATTCACAACGCAGTCTTAGTGGCATTCGTGACATTAATTTTCACTTGACTTCATCGTCTTGGAAGATTATTAGGCCTAAACAAGATTGAAAGTTGCAGCAGACGACAAAATATTTTTTGTCATTTTGAAATGCATGATGGGAAATTATTTCCGGTGTTGTACGACTTTACTTGTCGTGAAAAATACATTGATAATTTAATCAACCAATCAGATCACAGAAAAATTCGTCCCGCACCCGTTGTCATACAGAGAGACGACGGGGTACCAGTTTATCTTACGCAAAGACATCAAATCAGATTTAAACGAAATATAATGCATTTAAAGCAATAACATTTCACCTTGTAAAGTTCACAAAATCTTGTTTGTAGTAAATTCCATTAATAAGAAAACACCAAGTTTACACCAGGCATCAACACAATTTTACAAAAAAAGTGAATGGAGGTAAAAAAAAAAAAAAAAAAAAAAAAAAAAAAAAAAAAAAAAAAAAAAAAAAAAAAAAACACACACAATCTGTTTCGTTCAGTTTGGTCCGATATTCGAATGTTGTGAAGTCCATGCGATTTATTAGCGGCCTCCGTTGCAGGGACATTTCATTCCCATTTCAATTTTTTAAAGTATATGTCTTGATGCCAAGATTAGTTATTCTAATGAGTATAAATGCTATTAGTTTTTTGGAGATGTTGCTGATAATCGAGAAAAACACATTCAAAGTTGAGACAGAATTGATAAATTCTATATAAATCCGAACTGTTGTCCACAACAATTTGTTAAATTTTAACACAAAAATATATATTTCTCGTAAACGGCGCAATATTTTGGCTTGAAATTTTCAGAATTTTCATAAGGAAATATGCTCTTTCAAATAAGATAAAAGTAAAATTTATGACAAAAAATTCTGAAATGTCACTTTAAACCTATCCCATAGATGGGGTTTACCTGAAGATACGGTCCTGCCGTGACCTCATATCTCTTGCACGTCTGCTCCATGCTCGATCGATTGTATTCCTATTGAGAGCCAACATCGTATACAGTCGAAAATGTGTCGATTTGTTGCCCTATCAATGTCTTGCGACAACATTTTGACTTTTTCCACCTAACAACATCCGTACTGCAGCTTGGCGCTGGTTTTGGCGTAGCCCCGCTCTGCGTAGTGTAAAGGGAAGTGTGTGAAAGCTTTGGCCTCTTCTTGGTTTATGTTTTAGCTTGTGTTTGAAGAAAAATTGTTTTGATAGTAGTCATTTAGAAAACTCGACAGGGAATAATCAGTTTTCAACAATTTGATAGGTATCACGTGATGAATTTACGACATCTGAAGAAAATGACACTGTATTTATGCGTATGGAGGCGGGAATATTAAAAATGTACTCAATAGCCATTAAAAACATAGTTTGTCGAAAATATATATTATGAAAAAATGGGGTTGCGTACTAGTATCATTTTTGTTCTAGTATATAATTTGCCACTACAGCTTTAAATCATTCTTTTGAGAACCCTTGTAGCCTATGTAGAAATTATCAAACTTTTAACTGAGAAAAGTCGAAGAAAAGATGAAAAGATGTTGGTTATCAGAATTAATTTCTTTTCCTGAAAGAGTTTCTAATGACGTATTTAATTAGGACGTTAATCGTTTCCAAAATAAGATAATTTTGACGCCATTAATAGAACAATAATCTATTATTTTGGGAAAACACAAGGGGAATAGAAGATCATGTTTATAATCAGCACTTTGTCCTTTTGTCTCAATATTTTCTGCGCAAAAAATCATATCTTTATCGCTCATCCACTTCGTCTT
The DNA here is from genome assembly GCA_963680895.1 of Fragum sueziense. Taxonomy (NCBI): domain Eukaryota; kingdom Metazoa; phylum Mollusca; class Bivalvia; order Cardiida; family Cardiidae; genus Fragum; species Fragum sueziense. The sequence goes on from OY804597.1 coordinate 9,268,741, forward strand.
CTGCGGCAGCATTCGAAGTGAAACCACCTAAGTTTCTTCCGTTCGGAAAAGGGCTAAAACTTTTTCGGAAAGGGTAATACAATAGGGAACGATTTTATATTGCAAACCGTGACGTAATTTCGGACAAACAAAATTAATAGTATTTCGTTGGTGTCGTTATAAAATCTCGTAAACTTGAACGGCTTGCATCAAGCCGTAGTTACGGAATTTTATAACAACACCGACAATTTATCAAAACAACGGTAAACCCGGTCTATTTTTAGCACAAAATTCATTGCTATTCCACGGATTTAGACTCATTTTCACCGTCCGTGGCAGCTACCAAATTAAATCGAATTTTAAGACTTCGTCTTTTGGAAAAGGGTTAGGCATAGAAATATACAAAATTGAATTCAGTATGATTTAGGCCTATAATATTATCTTTCACCTCGAAAATGTTCCATGTCACCGTTTTTTTTTTTGTTAAAAATCGCGTAATTATAGTTTGTTTTACATGTAGTTACGTGGTTTTATATGTAGTTACTTGGTTTTGGAAGAAAAGCAGCGATATTTTCACTGGTGGTGAACTAAAACAATTTTCGCTACAACAAGATATAGATAATTTGCGTTTAAATGTGAGTTTATAGATTTGTTTTTCTAATGACAACGAACTTGTTCTAAAAACAGACCGGGTTTACCGTTTTGTATTGACACACTGTCGGTGCTGTTATAAAATCTCGTGACTACGGCTTCGATAAAGCCGTAGTTACGATATTTTATAACAACACCGACGGAATACATTAATCGCGAAAAAACGTCCCTCGCTTTGGCCGAGTTCACCACCAGTGATTTCGGCACATGAGAACAAGAGGGAGAAAACGGGGATGGCGGGGAGGGGGGTGGTGAAAAACACAATCAATCGTTAATTGGTGATTTTGCATCATTTATTTTTACATCAGCAAAATACATTTTTGTATAAACAGAATAAATACAAAGCATGGAACATCACGGCGGGGAATCACATGCCAAGCCAACAATAATTTGGGAAAGCACGCAATAATTATCTTAATACAAAACCGATTTAAATATGGTTTGAAGCAGAGACGGTGTGAAAATCTCAAGGATTGTCTTGGTGTGATTGAGTTTTAAACTTCATCTGATAAAAAAGTTATGGACGACCAAACAAAATTTTGTTTGGTCGTCAATAACCTTTTTTCTATCATGCGCAGTTTAATAAAGATCCACCACACCCTGAAAATCCTTGGTGTTTTCTCGTCTGTTTTAACCTTCAAATCATATTCATTCAAATCGGTCACGTAGCCTATTAACAGATGTAGGCTAGTGAAAGTTTTCTGTAATTGCGGTTGCTGTGCCACGTGATTTCTAGCCGTGGAACAAAGAAGTTTGATATTAAGTAACTTATATAGCTTTCCAACAAAACAAAGTTGAAATAGTCTACCAAAAATGAGATTCGCGCGACGTCGGCATTATTCGGGCGACGTCGAAAACATTCGGCGTTGGAACTTTCCACCACAGAATGTTTACGACTGCGCCCGAATAAGTTCGGATACGTAACGACGACGCTCGAAAAAATCCGATGCTTTATGGATCTCAAAATGGCTACATTACGGGTTTTCTACCTTAAATGATAAAAGGTTGATATCGAAACAAATGCTATTTTAACTCGATACATCCGGAGTTCGACACATCAGACTTTTGGCCAGTTTCGACAAAAATGATATGTATCCTTTTTTTTGTTGCTTATTATAGAGGACGAGAATTGACCTGGCAGAGCAGCACATGCTAATCGAATGGAGTGCTCTGCCAGTTCAATTCTCGTCCGCTATAGTAACGGACATACTTGAAATACAATAGACAAAGGGAAAAACATCAAAACGAGCAATTTAGTTCCTTTCTCTGTTACAATATTTCATTGTTTACGTTTATTTAAAACATTTGTCAAAAAAGCGTCGTTCGTATTTCCTTAGATGAAGTCGAGTCAGGATTTTCAGTTCGATTAAAGCAGTCATTTGGCTTATCTGATGTCGATATAACGATTGTTAGCTAAATTACCTATCGTCGGTGTTAAGGCAAAACCTCGTATCTCGTTTTTTGGAAAATTTTAGAGGGGAGGAATAAAAAAATTGATAACTTTTCCGAAACTGAAAGGTTTAACATGAAATTCAGACAATTCACATTGTTCGCATACTATTAGACCTATGTGTCATAAATCCTGATAGGTAAAAGTATCCCCAAAACCTGCGTGAATTGTCTTAATTGTACGTGTATACTCTGAAAATCGTAAAAATCGACGTACGAGGTTTTGTATTTACATTGACAATATGTTACAAATAGTTGACCCATCATTTTACTTTAAAAACAGATTTTCTAACAACGCAATTTTCAATCTGTTCCAGTTTGAAAGTTTTGACCGACAACGAAATTTCAAGATACTAATAAATCAAGCATTACTGTACATTATACAAACTCGTAGGAAGCAATTTCATATTTGGTGGGATCAAGCCCCCGTGTCTAAATATATATAAGGGGGGGGGGCGCTAAATTCGATTTTCCATAAATGTTCAATGTAAAATAAAGAAAATTCAGCATTTTTGGCCAACTTTGGGGGGGGGGGGGCTAAGCCCCCTAGCCCCCCCCCCACCCCCAATGTTCTACGGGCCTGTTATAGTCAATGAAATATTGTATCAAAAAGAGAAAATCCTGTTCATCAGCATTTTCTTCTTTTGCCTCAGTGCTTCCTCTACAAAGCCTTAAAATCATATCTTGTATAAGAAAGGGTTATGTAAAAGCAGTTGCTTCAAAGTTTGAAAAGTTTGAAAAGAGTTTGTTTAGTCCTTGCTCTATGGGCCAGCACCAGCCATGCGCGTGTCGCGGTCAAACGAAACATTTTGTCGGCGATCTGACGGTCCCGATAAACCGAATCTTGACTTCGATTTGAACACAGAACGTCCTCCTTCTAATGTGGATGTCTGTCAACTGAAATATATGCAAAATTGTTTTTAATGTAAAATTAGATATAATCATAGAATTGAACAAGATGTGTTTGTGAAATACCAATACCCCCGAAATGGCCATTCTTCTAAAATGTTAAAGTTTCGTGAAAAGGGTTGATAAGGGTTAACGGATGACCTTGAGGAAGGTCAAATTGCATGGAACAGATAGCTATCATTGAAAGGAAGTTATAAACCAAATTTGGGCTTTGTATATTGAATACATTTGGAGAAAATGCGAAATGTTAAGTTTTCGGACAGACATACAGACGGACAGACTGGCGCTTTAAAAAAAATTGTCATAAAATTTCCACATTTTGTCTAATTTTTGCATTAAAAAATAGAATAGGGCCTAATCGTTTGGTCTTTCTTTTTGAGTAAGATCGATTGATATGTCATTTCGTGAACAACGAAAGCTACATTTTCACTCGTGGCTTCGCCACTCGTAAAAATAAAGCTTTTGTTGTTTTCTCAATGAAATATAAATCGATCTTACACTGAAACAAACGATTATCCTCTATGTCAAATGTAGCAAATATTGAATTGCAACAGTTATAAAATTCAATAAATATCCCATTGCCATACACTGGCGTTTTTACGCCTAGGGCTATGCAATTTCTTCAGTGTTTTCTATCCCAAAAGCGCTAAAACTTTTTAAAAAAATCACTTGAAATTAAATTTGTCGCCTGTAACATCTTTGAATTTGGACCAGTCTAAAACTTTGCCGTCTCGTAATCGGTTAGATAAAGAAATTGGATAGAGGATAATCGTTTGTTTCAGTGTAAGGTCGATTTTTCTTTAATGCTTTTCGGTGGATTATCGGGAAATAACGGTAGATTAACATTTTGATAAACTCATCGCCTATCCAGTGAAATTATCGAAAACTTGTGCCCTGCTTTCGTTCATTTCACACTATCTAACGTTATGTAAGCCGGGTCAAATAAGTGACGTCATCATATAAGTGTTGCATAACAGTCACGTGCAAAATGACGCGCTTTAAGAAAATCAGTCATTTTTTTTTACATTTTGTCTAATTTTTGCATTAAAGAAATAGGATAATCATTTGTTTTTCGAGTAAGATCGATTTACATTTCATTTCGTGAGCAACAAAAGCTATATTTGAAAATACAGCATTTGTTGTTCACTCAATAAATATAAATCGATCTTACACTGAAACAAACGATTATCATCTATATATTTCATTGAGTGAACAACAAAAGCTTTATTTTCACGAGTGGCGAAGCCACGAGTGAATATGTAGGCCTAGCTTTCATTGCTCACGAAATGAAATATCAATCGATCTTATTTGAAATACAAACAATTAGATTCTATTTCTTTAATGCAAAAATTAGACAAAATGCAAACATATTATGACAGATCTTCTTAAAGCGCGTCATTTGACACGTGATTGCTATGTAACGCTTATGATGACGTCACTTATTTGGCCCGGCTTATATAACGTCAGATAGGATGAAATGAACGAAAGCGGGGCACAAGTTTTTGATAATTTCACTGGATAGGCGCGTTCGGATACCCTCGGAAAATGTCGATCAAAGATCGAATCATCGACAGAATTGTCCGTGGTGTTCCAAACGTGGATAGGCGGTGAGATTATCAAAATGATAATCTACTATTAATTATGAAATAATAACAAGTTTAGCGGTCTTTATTGTCAATAAAACCCGATGTGCGACGGACTACATGTGTAGGTAAAAACCGAGGCGCACAGCGCCGAGGTATTTGCCTTAACATGTTGTCCCGAGCACAGAGGTTTTTATTGGCAATAAAGACCGCTGAACTTGTTATTATCTCCATTATAACACTCTAAATAACAAAAACGGACATTAGAAACGTGTTATTTAGTGAAAATTCTGCCATGAACTAGTTTTCGTCGTAGGAAACGCATTGTCGGTTAAGTGACGTCATTTGACGTTACCTTGACGCCACGTGACGTTTTGGCGCATACACAAAGCATAATTACATAGGGTCTTTATTGCAAATAAAACCCGATGCAGTTCTTCTTTCGCTATATATGGATTTTACGGAAACTTGTTATAATTCCCAATAATCCACCGAAAAGCATTAAAGAATCGGTTGTCTCTGTAGCAGATAGCCATAATTATTACGGATTTAAAAGTAGGTCAAACTCCAAGGTCAGGGTCACAAGGTCCAAGGTCATGGTCAAATGTGAATGGTGTTGGTAGGTGTCCATATGTGAAATATCAAGGCTGTAGGTGTAAAAAGACATGAGATATAGGCCAGGTTAAAGTTTTTTAAAAGTAGGTCAAACTCCAAGGTCAAGGTCACAAGGTTCAAGGTCATGGTCAAATGTGAATGGTGTTGGAAGGAGGTGTCCATATGTGAAATATCAAGACTGTAGGTGTAAAAAGACATGAGATATAGGCCAGGTTAAAGTTTTTTAAAAGTAGGTCAAACTCCAAGGTCAATGTCACAAGGTCCAAGGTCATGGTCAAATGTGAATAGTGTTGGAAGGAGGTGTCCATATGTGAAATATCAAGACTGTAGGTGTAAAAAGACATGAGCTATAGGCCAGGTTAAAGTTTTTAAAAGTAGGTCAAACTCAAAGGTCAAGGTCACGAGGTTCAAGGTCATGGTCAAATGTGAATGGTGTTGGTAGGAGGTGTCCATATGTGAAATATCAAGGCTGTATGTGCAATAGGGCATAAGATATAGACCAGGTTAAAGTTTTTTTGGGCCAGGTTAAAGTTTTTTAAAAGTAGGTCAAACCCCAAGGTAAAGGTCACAAGGTCAAAGGTCATGGTCTCAAATGAAAGGTCTTGGTGAGAGGTAACCACATGTGAAATATGAAGGCTGTAGGTGTAATAGGGCATTAGATATAGGCCAGGTAAAAGTTTTTTTTTAAAATGGTCAAAAAGTGGGTCAAACTCCAAGGTCAAGGTCACAAGGTCAAAGGTCATGACCTCAAATCAAAGGTCTTAGTTAGAGGTACCCACAGGTGAAATATAAAGGCTGTATCTCTAACAGGGCATGAGATATGGGCCAGGTTAAAGTTTTTGCGGAGGCTGACGCCGACGCCGACGCCGACGCCGACATCCGGGGGTATGACAATAGCTCTTCCGAGACTATCGTCCCGGGCGAGCTAAAAATCGAGATTTTGTAACAACACCGGCGGATTATCAAAACATAACGGTAAACCCAGTGTATTTTTAGCACAAAATTCATTGCCATTATGTGAGACTTGAGTTACGCGTTTTGATGAAAAGGGACGATTACCTTGATCCTGATTGGGGCACGACCGCTCAGAAATGGTCGAATAACCGGGGGCAGGATGCCTCGCGGGATGGGTATTGTGAAGTTTCTTTTGGAAACTAGATAAAAAACAACAAATAAACATCATATACTAATGCTTAAGGTAGCCCACCCCTAATGAGAGCCACGCGTCGTTGTCGTTAATATTCGTTACGTATAGAATATATTCGGGCGACGTCGTAAATATTCGTCGATGGAACGTTCCAAACCCGAATATTCACTAACTTCCCCGAAAATTCCAACGTCGCGTGAATATCATTTGGGGGTGGAGTACCTTAATGGATTTTCAACAACTACAATGTAGGTCATGTATAACCCATCGGCTATAACTGTAGACTTTTATACAAACACTTTACTTCTTGTTGTTGATAAATAACTCAACACAAACACTTCCTCTTTTTGGGAATAAAAGAATTAGGACATTAATTCGCTCGTATAGCTCACGATAAATGGTTTGGTAAAGGTTAAAACTATGTATTTGTTTTTTTAGTGTTTGTATACAAGTCTACAGTTATAACCGATAAACTATACAGTTGACACCCGGTATGTCAACATTTATTAAGTCGAACTACTGTTTGTGTCGAATCGAAAATCTAGTTCTGTTCTCTTTTATATGAATTAAAAAAAATTAAAACTATATCCATTGAAATATAGACACGGCACGGAAACTATAGATGCAGCGCCAATCGTTTTGCACAGAAAATCCTCTGTGGAACTTCTCTGTTGGCAAACTTTAGTACATTTTGTTGCCCAATCATTTTAAAAAGGTTAATTAATATTAATATAATTATAATCATTTACAGAGAAAACCCGGAGAATGCCATGCTCCGCTTACTTTCTTTACTTTTTACTCCGCTTACAGAGCACATTCTCTCTTCACTCCATTATGATAGAATATTTGATGGTTAATCAATATACTTCGGCTTTGGAGAGTATGCTCCGGAGAGCACAACCGCGTTTATATATCTGTCCTAATTCCCTCGGCTTCAAAATCGGCAGCGTTTTCACAGGATTTTGTTGTCGTGAGTTCACCCGATGTGATTTTCGTATTTAAGATATATGACCCATCATTAAAAACACTACTTTCTAGCCATACGAAATGCATTAAATTACGCATGTAAATACACTTCACATAAGGTGATTCACCGTGCCGGATTTCAAAATTTTGCTTCAAGAAGAAAATAGTTTACAAATATTATTATACCTCCACAACGAATTTATGGGGGTATACTGGAATCAGGTTGTCCGTCCGTCTGTCCGTCCGTCCGTCCGTGCGTGGACATAATCTTGTGTCCTCTTCTCCTCCCACAGTGTTTGACCAATTTTTCTGAAATTTTATCAGGATGTTTCCTATCATATGAAGTTGTGCACCTGCAATTTTCATCTTGATCCAGTCATTAGTTTCAGAGTTATGCCACTTTGAACTTTTTAATTGGGGGGGGGGGAGGGCGGGAGTAATAGTCAAAATTTACAATTTCGTTTATTTTTCGTTTTCGATATTCTCATCGCAGTTATCATGCTCTAAATCAAGAACCTTTTGACCGATAGCACTTTTTCGGTGACAAGGCCCTAGTGGGGGGTGGGGGTGGGTGGGTGGGGGGGGGGGGTATTCGTCCATAAGTATGCATTATTTCAAAATTCTAAACAGTTCAAAATGCTTATGTTTGTATTTTGAATGGAAATGTTACACAGTTTTGGAATTACTGGCACTTTTCAAATTTCGCCTTTGGCCAGTCAGTGCGAATGATGGGTTGTATATGTTAGCGGCAATAAGTAAAATCAGGCAATAGGCTTAATGCCTAGGCAATAAGCAATTGCCTAGGCAGTTAGTTATTGCCTAAAAATTTCAGGCATTAAGCTTATTGCCTGAAATGTGTTACCCCAAATTCAGCCTATTGCCTAGGCAATAACAAACTGTACAAAACTAACCATTTTAATTCAGGCATTAAGCCTATTGTCTGAAATATTGTACCAAAATTGAGTCTATTGCCTAGGCAATAACAAATTATACTGAAATTCCACCGTAATGCAGGAATTTAACTTATCGTTTTCAATAATTCTATAAAATTTCAGTGTACTGCCTAGGCAAAACAAAAAATAATAAAAAAAATAATAATAATAAAAAAAAAGAAATAAACAACCGTTTTTGGAAGGCCGTATTTAGGGCCTGGCTGAATATGTTCATGGATATTTCTGTGACGCAATCGAAAGGGAATTTAGTCAGCCCCTTTAAGGAAATTAGAATGCGTCAAATTCAACGTAAATATGAAAAAAATCTTTTCCGGTCAATTATTAATTCTGTGTCAGTATTTTGAACATGATGTTACGTTAGTAAATGCTAAATCAATTTCGTTTTCTGTTCGGATCTATGTTGTCCACCTTGGTATGATGAAACGCTGAAACATTTTTGAAACAAGAGGGCCAAGATGGCCCTGTATCGCTCCACTAGCTTTTAGACATTTAGACTACGAACTTCTTCAAGGAATACAATAGAGGTCTACCCAAAGAAGATTCATGCTACACCAGAATGAAATCTAATAAGTAATTAAGGAGCAGAAATGTTTTTAAACTTTTATTAAAATTACACTGTTTCATATAGCGAAATATATAGCATACCTAAAATATAATTATATGGCATGACCACGAAAATCACTCACGACAACAATGATCCTGTGAAAACGCTGTCGATATTGAATCAGAAAGAATTAGAACAGACAGAAAAACGATTGTAGCTGAGCATGACATTCTCCTTTTTCTCCCTTTTTCGTCCAGTTGTGTGTAACCATGGACTCTGTCTCTTTAGATTTCGTACCGTCATAGAATGGCTAGGAAATGTTCTTGCCTTAAGCATAATATAGTCTTTTCTTTTTCCCACTGTATGTACCCTTCAACTATTCAAATCACTAATGAAAAAAAGGTTATTAATCAGTTATGTAGAAAGTTAGAAAATGCAGACGATCTCAGGATATCTTGATATAACACAATACGGTACTTATATATCATTGAATATCATGGATTCGGCACGATATCAACTGCATTTGAAGGCTTGAGTTGGATTCATTTTCTCGTTTGCAACTTTATTTCATGAATAGCCGATGTGTCGATAAATGACCTGGTAGAGTATCTCTAGCTACGAGCTAGAGATACTCTGCCAGGTCATTTATCGGTATCTTATGCGTAGGGCCGGTAGGCCTAATATCCATCATAAACAAACGTGGTAGTCATATGTCCCAATAAATAGCCTGGCAGAGCATCTCTAGCTAATAGTTAGAGGCGGTCTGTCGGGTAATATATCGAGACATATAGGGCCTACCTGTCCATGACCTGCTGAAGATAGTTCCACCATTAACCATGACTCTGACAGATATCCTCACCCTCCTTCTAGAGAACACAGCAGAGGCACAGATTTCTACTCGCCCTGTGCATGTAAATATAGTCGGTTAAGCCATTACCAAACGACAAAATTTTGGGGTATAGTCCAATTTGAAAGATGTTGCAGACGACATTTCAATGTGATAAATGTGATAAAATTTCGAAATTTTATAGCTTTTTGGGTAGAAAACATTGTGGGAAATGAAGAAATTGCTTGTCACAAGCAATTTCTTCATATTCCACAACGTTTTCCAAAGCCATTATAATGTGGGGAGTCAAAAGGAGTATGTGTGGTAATGGATTAATCATTGAATCATTTCCAAAACAATAAAATATTATTGTGGTACAATTCGAAAGCTTCTACAGATGACAAAATAGAATGTTGTTATAGATAGGATTTGTGTACAATATGGCACAGTAAATATTGAGACAAAAGGGAAAAATGCTGATCAGCATTTTTTGTCTTTTACTTCAAAGTTTTTCCAAGCATATTCCAATAGGGACGTCAAAACTAGATCTTGCTTCTAGGAAAGGGTTAACCTATTATAAGACGCCATAAATATAGACTGCTCCAATTTTACAGATGTTGAAGATGACAATTTCAAGTGAATGCCATTTTACCATTTTTTACACACATATTTATTATTATGTTCTTAATAGAAATAACACCTAGCAAAACAACCAAGATAGAATTGTCTAAACGATACTAACGTCTGATTATTCTTCTACTGTAGCAGAATCTGCACTTTCCCCGTCTACAACCGCTCAACATCTGTTCTAGATCCAGATCAGACAGTAGATCATTCATGTTGAACTCATCTTCCATCTGTGCTAGATCACCAGCAGCTTCATCCAGATCGGTATCTAGTTCTGTATCGTCATCAAGTCCAAGTTTGTCGTCGAACGAATTGTAAACAGCGTCTTCGTAATCAGCAGTATTGACTACCGCATCTAGAATATGGGAAAACATCGACATGAAGGTGTTTTTAAATTTCAGAGTAGGCCTACTTAAATTTAGAGGAACTCTTAAAAATACAAAGAAATGAAAGATTATTAAACAATAATTCTAGTTAATAGTCGAAAATAATAGTGGGAAGATGATTTTTCCAATACGTTTAACCTACAGAAACACTACAAACCTTGGGATTGTTCAATTGTCCCGACAACATTGCATTGAGCAGTCCAGACTGCACCCAACAGAAACAGTGCGAACAAAGGAGACATAGTGCTTTAGATGTGGAAGTAGTTTGCTGTGAAAAAGAAGTTCTTTTGTTAGGAGGTGAGAAACATGTTTTAATGGCTCAGTACATTTTACACATCATTTAATTGCTAATAATATCAATTATATTATGCGTTTATCAAAATATGATAACATTACGAAAAGAAAATAAGAGAGTTTTACACTCGTATTTTGTCGTTAGAAAAGCAATATGTTACAACCGCTACCCTCAAAATGAGGACATGTAGGCCTACACTTGTTTCACTTACAAACTGGTTATCTCCAATTTATGATATAGCAGTACCATATATATCTTTGCATACTAAACATCAAAACTGAGAAGTTATTAATGTGTCTATAACGAAAACAAATTTAAGACTGCAATAGTTGCAAAAAAATTATAATCTACGGGTGGAGATACACTAATAGAGCAAAATGAGTATGTTTCCTATCAATCTAATTTCAAAGGCAAAATCGTCATGATTTATATGCTTGAAATAAATTTAATAAAATATTCAGAAAATAAATAAATAATTCTACTATACCTTTTAAGGATGGTGTTGGATCAAGACCTGCCTTCCGACAATCATTACGCCGACCTTCCCGTGTTATATACCAGTTAGTCAACACCAACATCCTTCTGTATGAAGGATTGTGAAACAATATAACAATCGACCAGGATCATCCGTGATCGACACTCTTACTTAAGAGATTCAACAATAGGAGTCTGGAGTGCGCAACATCTCAGAAAATGTCCAACTTTATCAAATGACGTCAAAGTTTTATGATTTAAGCTTAATTGTAAAAGTATAATGTGACCTGTCACGCTAAAAATGACCTTATAAATGTGAATTCCATGAAATAAAATTTCGCAAATTGGAGCAGACTCAACAGGGGGGCAACTAGTTGTCGTATTTGGATAATGTAAAAAGGTAAGTTAGGAAAAACATTCTAGATTCTGAAAATAACCTAAGAGTAAAAAGTTTTGATCCTAGTCAGTCTGCGCGATCTGAGTATACTGACTGGGGTCGATATTTTTCACTCTTCCCATAAGGTACCTTTTAATGTGATGGGTAACATATCAATTACGTACTCTATGATCTCAAGATTTACAGTACAATACAATTTAACACTGGTGGTGAACTCGGACAAAGCGAGGGTCATTTTTCTCTATAGCAAGGTATGGATATTTTGCGTTTAAATGTGGGTTTAAAGATTTTACAATGAATTTATTCTACAAATAAACCGCGTTTACCATTATGTATTGACAAACTGTCTGTATTGTTATAAAATATCTTAACCACGGCTTTATCGAAGCCGTAGTTACGAGATTTTATAACTACACCGACGGAATACATTGTTCGCGAAAAAACATCCCTCGCTTTAGCCGAGTTCGCCACCAGTGCAAAATACAATGGAAACTCGATGTATCTAAGTAGTAGGGAACGCCATGTTACCTCGAGATATCCGAAGTTTGCTACATCCGATTTTTGTTCAGTTTTGATTAAAATGACATTTAACCGTGTTTGTTGCTCGCCAAGTATGTTAGTATTTGAAATGCTGAAGAAAAAGGAAATAAATTGCTCGTTCCGATAAATTTGTCTCCCTTTTCTGTCATATTTCAACAGTTATAAATTATACTTGTTTCAAAATAATTATTTGCCAATGTTTTTGACATCTTACTATGATGATTGGACAAGACTTTTCACTTCGACTTGAGCAGATATTGGACTTATCCGATGCCGAGATAACTAGTGTCAATTGCATTAACCCTTTTCCAGATGGCAAAGTTTTAGACTGGTCCAAATTGAAAAATGCTACAGACGACATAAACAATGGTAACAAAGACGTGATTTGTGCGCAAAAAAAGCCAGGAAAATATTAAGGCAAAAGGAGAAAATGCTGGTTATCAGCATTTTCTTCTTTTGGCTCAATGTTTCCCCAAGCCTTTTCTACAAGGGACGTCAAAACCAGGTATTGTTTGGGAAAAGGTTAAAGACTCATTGACAAGGCATGTTTACAACAATATAGGAAAAGAAAATGAAATGGAATAGTTGGATAGAATCGACAAATATTAGCCCAAATTCACAGGCATGGAATAGCGGACTTACACAGATGAACATTGGGGAATCACATGACGCATTTCGATATTTTAATAATTCTATTAAAGTGACATTTCACATTTGTTTTTACATAAATTTTACTTTCATTCTATCTTTCTTATGAAAATTCTGAAAAAATTCAAGTCAAAATATTGAACCGTTTACGAGAAATATATATTTTTGTGCTACAACTAAACAAACTGTTGTGGACAACAGTTCATATTTATATAGAATTTGTCATTTCTGTCTCAAATTTAAAGGCGTATTTTTCGCCTAAAAATAACAACTTCAAAAAACTGATATCATTTCTACGCATTAGAATAAATAATCTTTGCATGAAGACATACTTTTTAAAAATGAAATAAATGTGAAATTTCACTTTAACATATAATCGATTTAAAAAAGATCTGACACAAAGAAGGCATGAAAACGCCACGTGTTTGTTAAATGCGAAGGACATTTTTAAAACCAGATGATACATTTTTTAATTGACGACTAACTTTGACGTAAGCACCAAATTTTAATCAGATTGGTAAATACACATTCCAGTCCTACAACTGACAGATTTAAGTTAATACCGGTTTTCATTTTACATCGATATGGACGAAAGCTCGAAGCAAACTTGGTGCAGTGATAACTCCAAACTTGTTACACTTTGGTCTCTGGTTAGACCCCTAACTTGCCCTCTGATAATACAAAACACGCCATGGATTTTGCGTCCCTAATAGAAACAGGTTTGGAAACATCGGAACAAAAGACGAAATGCTTATAACCAGCACTTTCTCAATAGTTGGCGTTATATATTACATAAATCTAATCTATCTTTATCAACATTCATTATGCCATATCGTCGCTTTTCTGCAAAAAAAACTCGTATCTGCAGCTTGTTTTAAGCTGCAGATACGAGGTTTTTGAAGAAAAGCAGCGATATGCAGCTTTAAAAGTAATAAGAGACCAGCTTGATACTTTCATGATACCACGGTGTATTATTACGTGATCAGAATTTCCGATAATCTTCAATATCTTTTTGAATACTTGTCCAATTTAAATTCGATTTGAAGCAGAGAAGGTGGGAAATGTCAGAAATAAGCTGGACGTGTTGGATTTTTGAAAAATCAACCGATAAAATGTTATTGAAGATAAACCAAAATTTTGGTTTATCTTCAATACCTTTTTTTTCATTTGATTTTTAAAAAAAAAAATTCAACCACGTCCATTTAATACGTGACGTCTGTCCACATTCCATGCTTCAAACCCAATTCAAATCAGTCCAATATTTACAAAGTTATTGAATCTGTTTTAAAAATATTGTATCACGTGATTATCCACCGTGTATACAGTCACCTAAATGATGGTTAATTGGTCTGCCAATCCGTCCGTCTCTCCGGTCCAATCACATGTCCGTCGGCCAATCAGCCCTTACAGTACTTTTTTGTTTCCATGCTAATTCTCAAGAACCGTTTTACAAAGGACCACGAAACATTACAGATTTGTTGCCCTTTATCCAAGGAGGTAAAGGCCCGGTCACATACGATATCGCGGCCGTTCCGCGGCCGTATCACGGCTAAAATGAGCCACCCGTGGAATGGACGCGATGCGGTAGTGATACGGCCGTGCTATGGCAGTGGTATGGACGTGGTAGGACGCGGAATGAAATCGAAATTATTTTAGACGTGGTAAAAAATTTTGAACTGCACAAAAATGTTATCGCGGCCAAATTACGGCTGACAGACGCGATGAGGCAGTGGAACGGACGCGGAATGCTCGTGGAATGGCCGCGGAATGGACGCGGTAGGCAGTGCTCCGCCAGTGCTATGGACGCGGTAAGACGCGGAAATTAAAATGTATTGAATATCGCTAGAACCAGCTACTCTTGCATCTCTTTGCGGGCAAAGTCTTAACTGGGAGCAGCAGTAACAGGAAAATGGTCCCCTCCCTGCACTGACTTGGGATATGTTTTTAAGATCCTTACATCTTTTTGCCAGCTTGCTTGACAACTTTTCTGTATTAGCATGATAAGCTTTGATTAGATGTCTTAATTTTCTGTAAACTGTAAAGACTAGTCGTGTTCGACTGCCTTAGTGCTAGTTGCCTACTAGCAATCAAATAAACTCGGTGGCTTATGCTAGGTTCCCTCTGCCGATCAAATTTAGTCGATTAAATCCCACCAATCGATCTATTACATATCGATTTTGCACGACATGGGTAATACTTGAATTGGTCGGGGTTATCGAGCGTGATCTTCACCGCTCAGGCTTCTTACTTTGTTGTTTGTAATTTAAAATATTCGTTAGAGATCGCGTAGAAAATTGATCGGGAAGCAATTTTGTAATCGACTAGAAGATATAGCTGATCTAATCCGAGTCTTCTCTGATGTAAATACGCTCTTTGATATTTTGATTTTTCGCTATTTACTAAATAACGAAAAATAGCGAAAAATCAAAATATCAAAGAGCGTATTTACATCAGAGAAGACTCGGATTATAGCTGATCAAGAATCAATCGTGTCTGGATCTGCACCGCTCAGGTGTAACACTCATTTTTCGCATTTCAAAATATTCGTGGGCGATCGCGTAGAAAATTGATCGGGGAGCAATTTTTGATCGGGTAGATATATAAATATATCTGATCAAGAATCAATGGTGTCTGGAGATTGAGTGTGATGGAGGTAATATATCTTACACGACCTGCACCAAACCTGCAGTCGATCTCCTCTACTTGTACTTGTTTGATACTTAACTGCATCCCGATCAGCTCGACCTCTGTGTCATCAGGCCAATCGATAAAATCGACTGCGGACTTCGAAGTTGATCGAATAGAGATTGAGAAGAAATAATTAAGTACGGTTTAACGGGGAACTTGGTTGATCTGATCGGCAGTGCTTCTAGAATTAAGTTCCGACAAAATCCAACTAATTATAGGTTACCACTGCCGATCAAATCAAGTCGATCGCTTGAATTCCCCGACCAATCCTGACAAAACAACTTTTTCTCGATCTCTAGCCGATCAACCGGACTTCAATAGTCGATTTGGTCGGATTGGCAGATGAAGCAGAGGACGAGTTAATAGTATCTGGATTCACTCAAGTACAAGTCGAGGTTATCGAGTGTAGGTTGGGTGCTGGTCGAGCGAAAGATATTAACCCGACCACAATCGATTCCCAGCAACTATCATTTCCCCGGGTCGATTTTCTACTCGAAAAAAAAAAAAAAAAAAAAAAAAAAAAAACAGAAAGAAGCCCTTGCGATTCAGATCAAACTCGATTACCAGACCATTTCCGATTACCTATGTCGATCGATATCGATCTAAACTCGATCGCTTGATTGGGCTTGATCGAGTTGATCTGGTCGGCAGTGGGAACCTATGATAAATGACTTCTTCATGATCTTTATACAATGAAAAAATAGCCTCTACAGTCATTTTGATAGGGTGTATCGAGTACAAGTCGGGGTGACCGAATGCAGGTTGGGTACAGGCCGGGTAAAAGATATCAATCCGATCACGCTTGACCTTCAGACACGACTGACTCTCGATTAGATCGATCTTCTAAGCGATAAATACATAGTCGTTCCTAGATCAATCTCCTTCTCGGTCGCATACGAGAATTTTTGAAATGTCAAAAAATTTGAATTGGAAGTCCGAGCGATGTAGATAAAGCTGAATCACCTAAACTACTCCCCATTACACATGCCGGCCGAACTCGATCTGTTCAAGATCGCTTGATATGGTTTGTTAAATTTGATCTGATCTGCAATGGGAAAAAAGCATTATATGCGTTACGGACGGTTTAGCCGCGATTAGGCAGTGGAATGGCAGTGCTATGGCCGTGGAATGGCAGTGCTATGGCCGTGCTATGGCAGTGATTCAGACGCGATGTGGACGCGGTATCTTGTCGCGTGTTTTAACACTAGACGCGGTTGGAAGTTGTAGGCCGTGCTACGGCAGTGTTTCGGCAGTGGAACAGCCGCCGGCGGCCGTACCACGTCCATTCCGCGTCCATAGCACGGCTAAAACAAAATTGACCCAAAGTTACCGCGTCCAACCACGTCCAAAATATTTTGAGATTTTTTAGCCGTGGTATGGCCGCGGAACGGCCGCGATATCGTATGTGACCGGGCCTTAACGTATTGTTTTGGGGGTTACCTAGATCAAAGGTCAATTTTATAATTGAAATCCATTTTCGTGCTCGTATTCAAGAACATTTTGGCATTTTGTAGCACTTTTTAAAAGAGACAAAACACTGGTTTGGGCATTAATTTTGTCCGGTTGGCGACAGTTCTAGTTTTGGTAACAATCGCAATAAATATAGATGGACAATGGCATTAACAACTAAGGAATGGAGATTACACAATCGAAGTCAAATGTTGGTTTTGCATCATTTATTTTATATCAGCAAAACACTATTTGTTTGCATAGATATATTTTCATGTAAAGAGCGGAACAAGTCAACGTAATTTGAAATAATGTGAGGTATGATCTAGAAAACGTCTCTTATAGCATTTGAGAACAACATGGTTCCAGATCAGCCTGTGCATATGCACAGTCTGATCTAGATCCATGTAATTCTCTAACAGCATGTTCATGACCTGTAGCAACAATAAGTTGGCAGCAGGCATCCTTGTAAGACCAGTGGTGGTGAACTCGGCCAAAGCGAGGGACGTTTTTTCGCGAACGATGTATTCCGTCGGTGTTGTAATAAAATCTCGAAACTACGGCTTCGATAAAGCCGTAGTTAAGAGATTTTATAACAACACCGACGGTTTGTCAACACATAACAGTTAACCCGATCTATTTTTAGAACAAATTCATTGCCATTAGAAAAAAATAAATCTTTAAACTCACATTTAAACGCAAAATATCTATACCTTGTTGTGAAGAAAAACGTCCTTCGCTTTGGCCGAGTTCACAACCAGTGAAGACTGCATATGACCACAGTCAGATATGGAAACACTGTTGTCTAAATGCTACAAGGGCCCCTTTTCCAGCATCCTCGGAAACCCAGCGGTCATAGCTACGCTACATGACGTGTAGCGTAGCTATGACAGCTGGTTTCCGAGGATGCTTTTCCAGAACATGGCTCAATTTTATATATTTGGCAAGATTTGGAAAATGAATCTTAAGGCTATTGAGAACTACATGGATTGGTCAAGATCAGCCTATGCATACACACAATCTGATCAAGATCCATACTTTTCCTAAATAACATCTTAAGATGAGCCGAAATCTGGAAAAAGGGTCGTTATGATACATTTGCATTTTGGAAAATCGCATTTTGAGTTAAGTCTGAGTAGTCAAAACTGGGTCCAATCTACTAACTTACAATTGCTACAGGCCATTAAAAAGCTTTTGGAGGTTAACCCTTTCCCAAACAAGACCTGGTTTTGACGTC
This sequence comes from Fragum sueziense, assembly GCA_963680895.1. NCBI lineage: Eukaryota > Metazoa > Mollusca > Bivalvia > Cardiida > Cardiidae > Fragum > Fragum sueziense. The sequence goes on from OY804597.1 coordinate 9,287,104, forward strand.
CCTAATAGAAAAGGCTTGGGAAACATTGGAACAAAAGAAGAAACTGCTGATAAACAGCAGTTTCTCCTTTTGTCTCAATATTTTCTGTGCTATATTTTACATAAATTCTATCTTTTATAAGATCCATTTTGTCATTTGTGACAGTTTTTGAAGTGGATCACCCTAAAAGTTTGTCGTTTGGGAAAGGGTTAAGATGAATCTTGATCAGACTAAGCGTATGCACAGACTGACCTGTATGCATATTGTTCTCAAAGGCATTAAGGGTCATTTTCCGGATTCCGGCTCAAATGTTTACTGTACAGACTGATTTGGAAAGATGGAAGTCTCAATTGTCAGACGGAACGTTTTCCCCAACCTCACTGTAAATACTTGTAGTTTGGGAAACATCGTGGGAAAGGAATGAAATGCTATAAACTAGCAATTTCTCTTTTTTTTTCAAATACCGGTAGTTTATGTTGTGTGACACACGAGTTTTATTTTTTTTTCAACATGAATGTACTAAAACTACTTGAACTAGTCTAAAATGTAGACGTTTGGGAAAGGTTTTAAAAAAGTTCAACAAAAAAGGACATTTCTGCAATTGTTTCAAAGTTGGAAAATGAGAATAAGATTCATTTAGGCCTTTTTGAAAAGTCCAGTAAAAATCCGTCTGCGTCTAAGAAGCATTTCCTGGGTGAGCTGAGCGTCCGGCGTGGTATCCGTAATGTGACTCGGATTCGAACACAGAACTTCCTCTTCCTGTATTCGATGTTTGTCAGCTGAAAAACATAATGCGGGGAAAAATCAAAGTAGGGTCTAATAAATATTGTCGGTGTTATTGCAAAACCTCGTAAATCCAGCTTTGATTAGGCTGGAGTTACGAGGTTCTGTAGTGACATCGACGATATAAATAGTATAACTTAATACTTAAACAACACTATATCGAACTACAAACTAGTCATTTTGCATGTGATTGTTTGAATCTTCTAGGTGTCCCACACATAGAATATTTGAACCAATGCATCCAGGATTGAATTGAAATTGAGAACGCTTTGTTCATTTTTTACATTGGCAAATTTGTAAACACGTACCATATTAATATCATTACTGGACTTTTGAAAAGTTCCTTAGCGTTTCTGTAACCTTTTTTTTTCCTTCTTTTTCCCCCAGTAATATTCGGATTATTGTCACTCACTTGTACGCTGTATCTGATTTAGAATATGGAACAGATGTAATTGTTACATTTGAAGTGATAGGTAGTTGTGTTAGTACATAAATTTTAATGGCATCTGCAGTAGCATCCAAATTGGAAGAGTCCAACTTTTATTAATCCAACCCATTCCCAAACAAAACCTGGTTTTTATGTCCCATACAGAAAAGGCTTGTGAAAACATTGATGCAAAAGAAGAAAATGTTGGTGACCAACATTTTCTCCTTTCCTCTCAATGTTTTATGTGCTGAAACATGCATTAAATTTTGTTTTCCTTCGGATATCAGTTATCTATTCGTCCACAACTTCTTTGAATTTGAAGCACCTTGGAATTTTCTCGCTTGGGAAAGAGTTAAGGTCAGCAGTTACCTCGATCTTGATTGGGGCACGGCCTCTTAACAAAGGTCGCATAATCGGGGGTAGGATGGCTTTCGGGATCGGTATTGTGAAGTTGCGACTGGAAACTAGATGAAACGTAAAAGTGTAAGTTAATAAAATGAGCATAACAATGGAGAAAAAATCTTGTATCCATTATCAGACGGCAAGATATTAGGTTGTTCCAAATTCAAAGATTATGCAGACGACAGTTTCAAGTGAAATTGTAACTTTATTGGTATAAAATATTGTGAGAAATGGAGAATTTGCTTGTAAAATGCAATTTCTTCATTTTCCACATTGTTTTCTAACACCTTTATCTTCTGGGGCGTCAAAAGGTGTCACTGTTTGGAAATAGACTTAACCATTTGAAACAACCATATTCCATTATCTACCTTGTTTGCAACTCTTTTTAATTTTTTCTACCCGAGAGCAAATTTAAGTCGTGTTTCGAAAGAATTTAAGTCAGATTCAGCAATTTGAAGTTAGCTTTGAGAAAAGTATATATTGGTACATATTAAGTTAAAAAACAAACGTTTATTCAAATAAATCTATTTGATACTCTAGATAAGTACATGGATATTTTTAACTTGGTCGAAATATGGCTGAGAAAAGGTAAACAATGTACCTCGAACTTTTGTAATTTTTCATGCGGTGGTTCGAATCTTGCAGGGGTCTCACACTTACAAGATTCGAACCAACGCCTGAAAATTTATTTTGAAAATAAGGATCAACTTTCCCTGTTAACATAGTTATAATTAAATTGTGACCCGTCGCACTAAAAGGGACCTTATCGGGTGTGTGAAAAAAATCGACCCTTGTCAGTCTGCGCAGTCCGCGCAGCCAGACTAGGGCCGACACTTTTCACTTGTATATTTTTTATATATCTGGAATGTTTTCCCTGTCTTACTTTACGTTCATTTTTCGAATACTGTATCTGGTTTACGTGTGCTGAGTCTGAAAAGTTTGTCAAAGTTTGGATTTTTGCTATTCGGATAAGGCCACTTTTAGCGTGACGGTTCACATTTGTAAAGTTGTGCCATAATATCCTGGCCGAACTTTAAGATACAGTCGACACTCGTTGTGTCGAAGTCAGAGGGGCCGTCAAAATACCTCGACATATCCGGAGTTCGACTCATCCGATTTTGATTATTTTCGACGAAAACGAAATTTAACCATTCTTGGTGGGCATCATATGTGTCCATGATTGAAATATAGTAGGAAAAGGAAAGAAATTGCTCGATACGAGCAATTTCTATCCTTTTCCTACTAAATTTCAATGGCTGTATTTGTTTCGAAATTATTTTGATTAAACACTTTGATATCCATATGTTGAGGACGGGGCATGACTTTCACTTCGACTTAAGCGGAATTTCGACTTATCCGATGTCGAGTTAACGAGTGTCGATTGTAACCGTACTTGTCCATTCTTTCCTGAAGACCCCTTTACTGTTGACTTTAGCACTGAGTGTAATCTTGACGCTACTTCTAGAGAACACGCCAGTGGCACATAGTTCCACCTTCTCTGTATAGGAATGAAAATATCGCTGCTTTTCATCGAAAACCACGTAACTGCAGCTTAAAACAAGCTGCAGTTACGAGATTTTCGAAGAAAAGCGATGATAAATTGAGTTAATAAATAATTTCACACCAAGCCTTTCTCCTGGAAACAAGCAATGATTTTGAAACACATAACGAGATATTAGCTGAAATGGTTCGAAGAAAATATTCTAAGAATAAGGAAAGTATCGGTAACTCAAATTATAGCACGCCGAAATCACTTTTCGATGATTTACATGTACATTTATATCACAGTTCTCAGTGATTATTTAAAAATGCAAGCATGAAACAATCAAAATTACCAATTTGAAAGCTATTAGACATGAAAAAGGGTTGTCAATAAAGAAAAAATTGGTCTACTAGTACCTTATAGCACAGAATTTTGAGGTAAAACTAGAAAATTCAAATCATCACCATTTTCAACTTTTGCCTCACTCTTTCCAGACGCTTTGCTATGACAAATACAGCCTCCAAATTGCAACTATCCATTTTTTGCCGTTTGTGAAATCGGAAACAAAATAATCCAGATAAGATTTGCGGATTTTCTAAACCATACTTACTTCCGAACACCCTTCTGCTGTAGCAGAAGCTGCATCTTCCCGGTACACATGCACTCAACATCTGTTCTAGATTCGGATCAGACAGTAGATCGTTGACGTTAAACTCGTCTTCCATCTCGGCTAGATCACCAGCAGCTTCATCCAGATAGTTGTCTAGTTCTGTTTCGCCATCTTCATTATCAAGAGCAAGTTTATCGGGGATCGAATCATAAACACCGTCTTCGTAATCAGCAGTATCGAGCACTGCATACGTGAATAAATCGACAAATCAAATATTGCAAATTATTTTCCAAAGGACTTAACCCTTTCCCAAATTACAATATTTTACAGTGGACCAATTTGAAAGCTGTTGCAGACGACACAACTAGCGTTTATACATGTATAATTTTGGAAAATTTACTACAAAACTATTGAGGCAAAAGGAAAAATGCTGATCATCAGCATTTTCTTCTTGTGCCCGAATGTTTTCCGAGGCCTTTTCTATTAAGGGTGTCAAAACCAGGTCTTGTTTGGGAATGCGTCAGATTAAGAATTATAACTCAACGTTTATAACTATAGACTTGTGTACAAAAACTTTACTTCTTGTTGTTGAAAATGACCCAACAAAATGCCAAATTTTCTTTATTTTAAACTGAACACTTAGGGATAATCCAATTTAGCCCCCCCCCCCCCCTATTCAGACACAGAAGCTTTAGCCCACCCAATATGAAATTGCTTCCTACGGGCCTGAAGGTTCATTCGGATCACTTTGACCAGCACAAAGACATAAAAGAAAATTAAATAATAAATCTTATTCTGGTAAATCGTCAAAAATAATTGCGGATATATTATTTTTCCACATTGTTTGAGCTACAGAAACATCACAAACCTTGGGATTGTTCCATTGTCCCGACAACATTGCATTGAGCAGTCCAGACTGCACCCAGCAGAAACAGTGCCAATAAAGGAGACATCGTGCTTTAGATGTGGATGTAGATTGCTATGAAAAAGAAGATATTTTTTGTTACGATGGAAGAATGTAAGTAGCGATCATGCTAAAGGCTCCGTTCGATTTTGATTGTATCTAATCCTTTCCCAAACAGCAAATTTTTCAAAATTTCCATTTGGAGCCGTAGTCGAGAGGTAGAGCGTCGGCCTAGAGACTAAGAGGTTCCGAGTTCGATCCCCGGTAGCGGAGGTTGTTCGAGGCTTCTCATTGGCCCACACATTCGGCGCGAGTACTGGTCAGTGTATTTCCAGGAAGCTGAATCGAGAGGGATTAAAATAAGTTGAAAAACTTGCTTCCCAATCGATGTAAAATAAATACGTTCAAAGGAACGTCTGAAGAAAAAAAGCTGTTGCAGACGACAAAATTAATTAATGGACCTTGTTTAAGATAGAAGTTGTGTATAATATAGCACAGAAAAAATTGAGACAAAAGGAGAAACTGCTGGTTATCAGCAGTTTCTTCTTTTGTCTCAATGTTTTCCAGAGCCTTTTCTATCAGGGACGTCAAACCCAGGTCTTACTTGGGAAAGGGTTAATTGCTAAGTATATCAATAATATTTTGCTTTTGTCAAAATATGACTAAATTTTCAACAAAAACAAAAGTTTGGCTTTTTTCTCCACTATTATTTTGTCTTTAGAAAATCAACATGTCACAATCGCTTCCCTTACATTTACGGCATTTTGTTGCACTAAAGCCTCTCTTACAACCCGTCGTGCGTCTTTTGAAATCGTACGTTTTAAAACGCTGCAAAATCACACGAATTATAAAGACGCGCGTCGGGTTGTAAGAGCGCCTTAAAGAATTGTCCGGTCAATTCTTTGCTGTGTGCAGTCTGCGTCGTGGTTGCGTCCACCAAAATCGTACGTTGCACGTGTGTGCATCGCACGACTAAACATGCGTTTTAGACGCAGACCGCACGCAGGAGCGCATACGACTGGTTGTAAGAGAGGCTAAAAGAATTGTCCGGTCAATTCTGTGCTGCGTGCAGTCTGCGTTGTTTTTGCGTCCACCAAAATCGTACGTTGCACGTGCGTGCAGCGCACGACTAAATGTACGTTTTAGACGCATACCGCACGCAGACCGCACGCAGGAGCACGTACGACCGATTGTAAGAGAGGCTTAAGAAACTAGCCATTTCCATTTAGTACAACAAAGCGGTATCATTCCTGTAATAAAGATGATAAATGGAAAGTTAGCCTATTTAAAATTCTATAAACGAATAACAAATTTATACTAAAATTAGTAGCAGAATAATTAAAACAACCTATCCAAATTTTGAATTAACTCAATATAATATTTTTTCTCTACAGATGAATATAGCGTACCTCATTAGAAGACAAAAAAGTAAATATTTACTCAATTTCATTATTTTCTTTAGGCAAATCGTACAATAGACATTTATATCGTCGCTCGATTAAAGCTTCAGTTACGAGATTTTTAATGAAAGAGACTTTATGCATTTTGCACAATGAAAAAGACATGTGATAAATGCTACATTTTCTTAACAAAAAAGAGAGAAAAAAAAAGAAAAAGGATAATGCAATAATAAAATGATAAAACATAAATAGAAATTAGATAAAAAAGCATGAAATATTTTGAATAAATAGATAGATCATTCCTACCGTAAGGATGCTGTTGGACCGAAACTGCCCTCCGACATGAATTACGCAAGCCTCCCCTAAGTTTTATACCTGTTAGTCATTCGTCGGTTACGTTCGTAAATGTCGTAACTACAGCTTGAAAAAGCTGTAGTTACGACGTTTTTGAACGTAACGGGACGTAATACTAACATCCTATTGTGCAAGTTGTGAAACAATACAACAATCGACCCGGATCATCCGTGATCGGCACTCTTACTCAAGAGATCCAACAATATGCCTGGAGTGGGCATCATCTCAGAAAATGTGCTGACTTTTACGAACTGACGTCAACAGTTTTGTAAATGTGAACTGTCTCGCTAAAAAGGACCTTCTGTAAAGTGCATGAAAACAAGTTTCGAAAAACGGCTTAAACTTAGCAGGCGTCAATCAGATGTCGCATTTGGATATCCATGTAGAAAGATAGGGAAAACATCTAGATCAGGAAAATTACCATAGATCTAGTGGAAAATTTCGATCATAGTCAATCTGCTCGGACATCGCAGGCTGACTAGGATCATTTTTTACACTTACCAGAAGGTAACTTTTAGCGTAATGGGGTCACTATGTATGCAACAAGCATCATCTTAATATGTGCTGAATTGAACCAAATGACATGTACAGTTTTATAAATGAACTGTCTCGCAAAAGGGGTCATTTTGGAAGTGCGAAAAGTATTGGTCCTTGTCATTCTTCGTGGATTTCACAGGCTGACCAGGAACAAAACTTTTTGCATTTAAGATAATTTTCTGAATCCAGAATGTTTCCCTAAGTTATCATTTGTTAACTTTTCAAATGCGGCATCTGGTAGACCTCTGTTGAGTCTAATTCGTTTGCCATTTATGAATCAACTTTGTTGACTTCTCGAATTATCGTTATTTGTGTGACGGGTTGCAAACACCTTTAAAAATGGCAATGCTAGTTTGTAGAGCATGCAAATAATTTAATTATTTCGAAGAAATATCGAAATTTTTTTTTTAGAAATTTCGTATGAATAAATAAACCTAAACGAATCGATCGTTTATGTACAGCGAAAATCCGTATCAATTTCATATAGCACTTATTAAAAAAGTTTGTGTCTTTTTTTACCCACCCACATTTTCAATCCTAGTAACACTTATGGGAAATATGTTCCCGATAGAAGTCTAAAAAACTTGGTCCCAATGCTAAGGTTCCTTTCTTTGTAGCCATAAATATCACGATGCATCACGAAACTAGACAAAGTCTGACTATCCCTATGTTGTTCTGGTGCCTGACATATCCACCATGGCCCCTTTAAAAGAAAACAACATGGGTCTCTGTCAGACCGCGCGACTGTAGGATCAATTTTGATCGCAAATGCCAAAATGGTCCATTTTCTATAATCAAAGGAATGAGGTTTGCATTGCACCTGGTTATCTCTGAACAAAAAAGTAGTTGAACACGGTACTGGTGGGGAAGCCCTTATAGCATTTCATACAGCTGGGATCAGCTTGTGATCAAGCGTAGTCTAGTAGGGATCAGACTATATGCACAGGTTCATCTACATCCTTGTGCTACAAGGGACCCATTTTTGGCCAAATCGTATATTGTGCAAAACTTCTAAAGCGCCACATGGTCAGTAAAAAGTATACTAGCCAAAACTTCTAACGAGCCACTTTGATTTATTCATTTTTGAAAAGTTTACAACTGTCTTATTGGATAATTATATACTACGCAAAAACATGTTTGGCACACTCGGCAAATGTTTTTTCCTAGTCAAAAACTATTCCAAAATCCTTAAAAAGAAAATATCCTCGAGTACTTTATTTTGACGCATCACTATTACGACGCCATTTTTGTTTTGACCTCCCTTTCGATTAGACATCACAGAATGACGTCATTCTTGCGCACATCTGTCAGTATATTTCAAGGAGATTCCTTGGGGAGAAAATGTTGAAAGTTAGGGATTTAGAAGTACTATTTTAATTATGATTTATATGAAACACTAAAAAAACTATTTTTTCTTATGACCATTTTTCCAAATTCTTAAAATTGTTATTTTCGGTAAATTTATGAAAACGAAAAGCAGACCAGCGAACTTTAGCATTATTGTTATTTTTAGAAAGGCATGTGGCAGTCATTTGCAATGTAACGTGATTCCATAATGAATATTTCACTGTTTAGTAAGATGTACTTGTTATCCCCATTTTGTGTGATTGACAGAATAGCCTATAACAATAATGTTGTTTTGAAATGCTTACTCAATGCCATTTTCCTTTGTTTTCTTTAAAAAAAATCTCAAGGCAAGTGTAGGGATTTGTCTCCTACGTCAATGACAACAGTTTGGTCATGAGTTAAGCCTTGTAAGTAAAGCCTTCCCGAAATTTTGTATCTAATGGGGGTTGGTTCTTGAATTCCATACTGCAGTGTAGTGGTTCTAATAGAGGCCCCTTTATTCCTTCATAGTTGATAAGCACATCTTTATTAATTCACATATATCGTTTCCTAATATGATGTACTGGTTTCTCAGACTGAAAAAAGAATTGTACTTTCGTTTTTGTAAAGCTAAATATAGAAACCAATCAAATGCGTCGTTTCTCTGTACTCTCATTTCCGCCATATTGGAACCCACTACCCGATATTTTTTGAGATTTTTCATTTTACAAAAGTTTTTAGTGATATTAAAAAGTTTCTGAAAGATGAATGAATGAATAAACTTTATTTTGCAAAGGCAAACAAATGTCTTTCATGTATTCTTGATTTCTTAATTATTGATTGTTTCTTAGATGCGTAGGAACTAAGTACACCAGGATACTAATATGCTTGAAAATTCAATTGTCTGGCGCTTCCTGAAAATTTTGTTTCAAAATTCTAAAGCGTTAATTAGGTATCTTACGTTAAAGTGCAGAGGGGTCAGATATCGAAAGTCAATCAAATTTCAATGACGCGAATGTCCAGCAAAAGCAGCTAGGACCGCCATTCAATGTCTTCCCATGTTGATGACAAGCTTCCTAACCACACAAACAGGAAATTTGCCCATTCATACTACAGATGACGCTCAATGCCATTGACGTTACAGACGTCATTACTTTCTCTAGCCTGACGTCCAACAATGTTCTTTATGTGTTCTTTTGCTGGTGATTGAGCAGCTCAGGCGTTGATCATTCTGTATATTCCTTGGAGTATGTGGGCGGTGATTATCTTATTGAAATATCACAAGGTTGTGTCGTTGTAAGACGGTCAAGTGACAGGTTGGATAATTTCATTGCAGTACCCTTGCACCGTTTGGTTGTCATTAACTGAAATGAGGTCTGTTTAACTGTTTTCATCTATTCCTGCCAAAAAATGACGCTGCACTCGACGTAACAGTCTCAAAGATGACGGTATTGGTATCAAACCTATCGCATCTTCTCCAACCACAAGTTCTACCGTCAATTAATGACACGTAAAATGAGATTCGTCCGGACATCAGTCCCTGTCTCCTGAATCAATATCGATGTGTCCATACCCACTGACGCCTTGCCTGTCGATGCTTAACGTCATTGGCGTAAGATCGGAGGATCCTGATGCAAGTTGTGCAGAGCATGCTCCGGACAGTCTGGTTACTAACGGTATACCCTGTGACGTCCTGGAGGAGTTACACTAAATTCCAACTAGACTAGAATTCGAAACGTCGTCAGGACGTCGCTGTGAAACGATCCTCCCTGAACGTCGTTTTACACGGTCTGTAAGATTTAGGTCGGTCGTTGCTGGCTAAAGTTGCATAAGCATAGTGCCGTAGGCGCGTAATTGTCAATTCGAGCCAATTGAAATGCAAAGCGACATCTCGAACAGACATACCTGCTTAGAGCATGCAAAGAGCTCTCTGTACATGTAACAGTTAAATTGATTCTGCTAATAGATCTGTGTAATCATGTGTTTTTGGACAAGCTAGACATTATCGATGTCACTGCACACATGCCGCACGTGACTTTTGCTAATCTGGACTTTGTCCAATACACTGAATGTTCACTCTTCACATGCACTGCATGCGTAATGGTTGTCGATCGGGACAACTGAACAGCACAAAGCAAAGTTCATCTAATTATCATAAACTGAAAAAATAATGTTTTAAAAAACGTGCTAAACTTTTTTTGCTCAGTATATATCTACTTTCCTGGAATTAATTGCAATTTAAGACATACTTCACATCGAAGTTCAATGATGCTGAAAGAATGGAAGATTGCATGAAAGATAATTACCCCCATCTTCGAAATTCAAACAAACTGCGAATTCTGACCGAAATGTATTTTCCGACATAATTCAACGATAATATTCTTTTTGTTTGTCGGTAACTATCAACATTGGTAGTAGACTCATAAAGAAGCATCATTTTTGAAAGAAATATATACATGTATTTTAACCGACATTGTCCATGTAAAAACTGCCTATCTTCCAAATATCTCACCCTCAAATGTTAAAACTGAAATGTGTACTGTGGAATTTGCGTCAATTGCAAAATTTTCTGGTTAGAATATTCATTAAGATATTGGTAGTATTTTCAGTATTACATGTATTTCTTCAAAAATCGATGTATTAATCACTGGCATCCAAAAGTGTTATTGCGCCTGGAAATACGTATTTCATGAACAAAAGCAACTGGCGCGATAGAAGTTTTGACTTGTATCTCCTTCAAGAAGGGTTATATCATTCACTGACATAAAGATAACCATTGTTATCACGTCTGGAAGTATTGATGATACTATTTTGTAACCAAAACGAAGTGGTGCGTTAGAAGTGTTGACTAGTATATATGAGCCGGGATCTGGAAAAGGGTCCATTAAGGCATTTGAGAACAACATGGATCAGGATCAGCCTGTGCATATGCACAGTCTGATCAAGATCCATATCGTTCTCCAATAGCTTGTTTATGACCAATTGTAAGCTAGTAGATGGGATCTATCTTAGACTACATTTAACCAACATCTTCGCAAGCCAAGGGTTCTACCTCCACTTTGTTCCTTACGAACAAAGTGGAGGTAGAACCCTTGGCTTGCGAAGATGTTTAACCACATGCTTATCTCGAAACTCGATTTTCAAAAATGCTACAAGGGACGTTTTTCCAGAGCCAAGTTCATTTATACAATTTTCCTAAACTTTCTGTTTGAGGGACAATCGTCTTGTATCTGCTTAACCTTGTTTTTGCAAACGAAACAATTGGGCCAGGCCAATTTGAAAGATGCTGCAGACGACAAAACGTATGTTGATAGGCCTATATATAGGATTCCTGAACGATTTGCAATGAAAACCTGAAGCTTATCAGAAATTTCTTCATTTACTTAAATACTTTCCAATGCCTTTTCATGGTAAAGACGCAAAGACTAGTATTTGGAACAGGTAAATACAAGTACATGTATATGATTGTACAAGTATACATATACCTCACGAGAAATGACCTGGCAGAGCAGACCATGCTAATCGAATGGAAAGCTCTGCCAGGTCAATTCTCGTCCGCTATACGAGTGGTGAGAACTGCTCGAAAAACGAACTCGAAGTCATATCGCATTATTTGAATTTGACTTTAATTCTTTCCCAAACAACAACAGTTACTGTTTTTGAGTATCTAATGGTGAATACTTATATTAGGAAAGTATTGAGAGAAAAGAGGAAAATGCTGATGACCAGTACTTCTTCTTATCCCTTTATACTTTCCATGCTGAGATGATCACCTATCCTAATATTCGTATCATCGATTTTGTTGTCTGCATGTTTAAATTTGGATCACCTAAAATGTTGTTGTTCGTGAAAGGGTTGATAGCGGAACCAACTTTCTTGGGATTATGTAGCCAGCGATCAGTCAATGTAATGAGCGTCTAACTGATCCGGGTCCTGTTTGAGAAATGGTTAACCCATTACCAAACGACAAATTTTTGGACTGATCCGAATTCAAAGATCATGCACACGACAATTTCACGTGGATGTTATTGTACATTTTTTGTCTTTTAGGGTAGAAAACATTGTGGAAAATGAAGAATTTGCTTGTAACAAGCAACTTCTTCATTTTCCACAATGTTTTCCAAAGCCATTTACTTGTGAGGAGTCAAAAGGATTTTCTGTGTGGTCATGGCTTAATAGGAAGATAACCAAGCAATAGCGGCGGTTAACAAACATTGGCCTTTTGCCACACATTGACTCTTTTTGACTCCCCAAAATATAAATGTGACAAGCAATTTCTTTATTTCCCACAATGTTTTCTACCAAAAATGACAACAAAATTCTCAATTCCATTCACTTGAAAATTGTCGTCTGCAACATCTTTGAAATTGGGAGAGCCTAAAATTTAGCCGTTTGGACTTAAAAGTTAGGATTAAAATGATAAAGAACATTCGACGAGTAATCTTGCATCATTTATTCAACATCAGCAAAATATTTTATAGAACAAGAAATATGCTTTAACCCTTTCCCAAACGACAAAATTTTAGGGTGGTCCTATTCAAAAGTTGCTCTAGACAATAAAATTGATGTTAAAAAGGAAGGGATTTTTGTATATTATAGCACAGAAAATATTGAGACAAAAGTAGAAACTGCTGTTTATCAGCAGTTTCTTCTTTTGTCTCAATGTTTTGCCAAGCCTTTTCTATTAGAGAAGTCAAAAAAACCAGGTCTCGTTTGGGAAAGGGTTAAACAGTTAAGAAAGAAGAAAGGACAATAATCTAAATAACAAACATATCTCGCCAACAAAGAGATTTGACTATTTTCTATGGAAGCCGATGTCTTATGTCACATTTAGTTCAAGAATCGCGTATCACCAATCGCACACTAAAATCATTTTACCAGTTCATGCACTTCTATATATAGGGACATAACATTCCAATTTCATTTTTTCAAAGTATGTCTTGATGCAAAGATTGGTTATTCTAATGCATATACATGCTATCAGTTTTTTGAATTTGTTATTTATAAGAAAACTGTACGCCTTTGAAGTTGACACAGAAATGGCAAATTACATATTATAAATCCGAACTGCTGTGGACAACAATTTGATTAATTTTAGCAGAAAAATAAATATTTCTCGTAAACGGTTCAATAATTTGGCTTGAAATTTTCAGAAATTTCATAAGAGAATATGCTCTTTCAGATAAAGTAAATGTAAAATTTATGAAAACATATCATGAAATGTCACTTTAACTCTTGGAATGCATCACAATAATTTTAGAGTTGTAGTCCAGATTGACTAGGTCGATACTTTTCACGTTTCCTAGATGGCCCCATCTAGCGGGATATGTCACATTATATTATGTCAGATAGAAATGATACAAGTTTATAAATGAGTCGTCGGTAGCCGGAGTTGAGTGCGGTCCAGTTAATTTTAAAATTTCTAGCGGCACAATTCGGGGGATCTTATTCTTCCAAAAACCTTCACTTTTGCGGACACCCGGACACAGAACTTCCTCCTTTGAAGATTGATCTTTGAAAGCTGGAGAGACAAACAATTAAACAAATCAAAATCAAAATCAAAACAGCTAAGATATAAGGGGTGGAATTTCAAACCACCCGATTGGCCGAAACTTCTCTCCAAAGCCGAGGTCTATTGATAAACCATCATCATTCTATCATAATGGAATGAAGAGAGAATGTGCTCTGTTCTTAAGAGAGTAGGCCGAAACATACGTCTCGGTCAATCAGAAGGCTTGTTATGAAAATTAGAATTATGCAATATACATGTATTTTGAATTGTTGATGAATTCGGTTTCTAGTCACTATAACTATATCCTAAATGACAACATTTTAGACTCGGTCCTAGCTAAAACGATGTGCAGAAGGCAGGATACATGTTACAAAGAGCAGAAAACTAATTTATTATAATTTAGCATGTTGTCCCTTTCCCAAACAAGACCCTGGCTTTGACGTCCATAATAGACAAGGGTACATTTATGCCGATGATCTCCCTTTTCTTCAATGTGTTATGCCGTATATATATTCTGCAATGGTTGTTATTGTTGTTGCTGCTGCTGCTGTGGTGTCACGTGATTCCCGGCGTGCCAGTGGTTGTTTAAAACGGCTGAGTACGGATACTTGGGATAGCTCAGTCGGTAACGTCGGAGTTTGTCAATCCAAGGGTCGAAAGTTTGAACCCCGGCTCGTCCAATATCCATTCTGACAATGGACAAAAGTCATTTGTCTCTGACAAATTGGTGTGAATCATCTATGTGAGAGAGCAGCTGGAGGCTCAGATTAGATATTGGGGTAGTGCTGGTGAGAGAAATACCAGGGTTCCACGGTTAGGTGCTCCAGCTATCGCAATATGGCCATAGCAGTTCAAAGAGGCGTTAAACCCCAATCAATCAATTTTGTTAAAATCTACCAACCTTAATTTCCACATCGCTTCTCAACAGACGCCTGGCAAAGCTGGGCATTCTGCTTCTCGAAATTTTAAACGTAAACGTTTGGCCGTTAACTGTAAATATACAAAACTTGTCTTAACCCTTTCCCAAAACAAGCCAATCTGGATGTCCCTATTCTAAATAAAATGTACATATAGTTTGGGAATTCATTAATTAAAAAGGAAAATCAAACTTACAAACAACAACTTCTCCTTTCCCCTAAAATTGTTTTAACGTGAACATCACATGCATGTATATTGGTGAAGTGTTTAGTCAATTCTGAATTTTAAAACCGGCATAATCATAAAACATTTTTATGGGAAAATGTTCCTTTCTTTGAGGAAAAAAGTAATATTATGTCAACTTTTACAATTAAGGTAAGTGATACATTTTAGGTTGTCGGGGGGGGGGGGGGTGTAAAAATATATTCAAGAAATATCGTATGGAATTTTTAGCCAGCATAACTAGATCATTTCTGTCAAACGAAATTTCAAATGAAATTCATTTATATTAGTCCTTCTATATCAAATCTGTATATAAATGTCTGAACCGCCATTATATTTGTAGTAACATTTATGGGAAATTGGACCTTGATAGACAGTGAAAAATTGGTATCAACGCTAAAATTCCTTTCTTTTTGGTCCTAGATAATGCAATGCACCACACAACAATGCTCTGACTGTACTCATGTTGTTCTGATCCCTGAAAAACCTAGCACGGCCCCCTTTAAGCTACTCGATTATAAGTTACGTTTATCATCCAGTTTCATGCATATACTACATAGCTTGATATGTCCTTTGAATTCGAATTACATTTACGACTCGTATGTAAAAAATTGTCTATAAGCCTTTTTAGTATTCAAAATTTTAGATCCGTGCAAATTCCGCTGACAAAATAAATTTAAAGTGTTGACGGCAAAATGATGCTAGTTTTTCAGCATAATCTTCTTTTCTCTCCAATGCCGGGAATCCAATTGTACATTAAGGTAGAATACCCGTAATGTGGCCATTTTGATATAAATAAAACATCGGATTATTTCAGCGTCGTCGTTACGTATCCGAACTTATTCGGGCGCGGTCGTAAACATTCGGCGGTGGAAAGTTCCACCGCCGAATGTTTTCGACGTCGCCCGAATAATTCCGACGTCGCGCGAATCTCATTAGGGGCAGACTACCTTAATAAGTTACAGCTACAACAACATTCGATTTAAGTTTCTAATTATTGTACATGCGCTTTGAGATATTCCATCCACCATCGTCTACAAAACACTTCGAGTAGTTTCGGGTGGCGTCCATAGCAACGGAAATTGCCGAGTGATAGCCTATCCTTGTCATTTTGCGCCAACACGGATGACGCCAGAAAAAGGACAAGGGCAATTATCCTTAATTTCCGTTGCAAGTAGTCCTATCTATAAGCCCTGGCATATTTTATCTTTGAAGTGATGCCAGGTCTTATCATTTCCGCCATTTTGTCTATAGCACTTCCGCCGTGCGGAAAACTTCGGAGGTTAAGCCCTCAAACTACTACATTTGAAATCAAAATTTCGATCTAAAAATGGTATGAATTGAAAGATAAATCAATTGTTTTTCACTTCAGTATAATTTTGAAATAAAAAATTACCTTGTTTTATGAAAAATCCAACCAAATTTCCAACAACCCTATACAAAAGCAAGATGGCCGACAGGCTTGCCAATTGTAGTAAAAACACGTTTCACAGTCATAATTTGATTGACACATCAGTATTTTAGTAATTTTAAGGTGGTTATAAACATAATGTAGTTATTTTTCATTGTTTATGCCTCACTTTACCATGAATAGGGACTTAGAAGAATTTAAGATTTGCTACACAGAATAACAGTAACCTGACAGGACTACGTTGCAAGATGCTCGAAGTGTTTGGTATCCAATGATTGGCTGTTCTTTAATAGAACACTAAACATATAATTATTTATGCATTGATAAGTGCGAATCATTCCTGAATGAATAGACTGGTAGAACAAAGTAACGAATAGACTTGTAGAACAAAGTAATGAATAGGCTGGTAGAACAAAGTAATGAATAGACTGGTAGAACAAAGTAATGAATAGACTGGTAGAACAATGTAATGAATAGACTGGTAGAACAATGTAATGAATAGACTGGTAGAACAATGTAATGAATAGACTGGTAGAACAAAGTAATGAATAGACTGGTAGAACAATGTAATGAATAGACTGGTAGAACAAAGAAATGAATAGACTGGTAGAACAAAGTAATGAATAGACTGGTAGAACAAAGAAATGAATAGACTGGTAGAACAAAGTAATGAATAGACTGGTAGAACAAAGTAATGAATAGACTGGTAGAACAAAGTAATGAATAGACTGGTAGAACAAAGTAATGAATAGACTGGTAGAACAATGTAATGAATAGACTGGTAGAACAATGTAATGAATAGACTGGTAGAACAAAGTAATGAATAGACTGGTAGAACAAAGAAATGAATAGACTGGTAGAACAAAGAAATGAATAGACTGATAGAACAAAGTAATGAATAGACTGGTAGAACAAAGAAATGAATAGACTGGTAGAACAATGTAATGAATAGACTGGTAGAACAAAGTAATGAATAGACTGGTAGAACAAAGTAATGAATAGACTGGTAGAACAAAGTAATGAATAGACTGGTAGAACAAAGTAATGAATAGGCTGGTAGAACAAAGTAATGAATAGACTGGTAGAACAAAGTAATGAATAGACTGGTAGAACAAAGAAATGAATAGACTGGTAGAACAATGTAATGAATAGACTGGTAGAACAAAGTAATGAATAGACTGGTAGAACAAAGTAATGAATAGACTGGTAGAACAATGTAATGAATAGACTGGTAGAACAATGTAATGAATAGACTGGTAGAACAAAGTAATGAATAGACTGGTAGAACAAAGTAATGAATAGACTGGTAGAACAAAGTAATGAATAGACTGGTAGAACAATGTAATGAATAGACTGGTAGAACAAAGAAATGAATAGACTGGTAGAACAAAGTAATGAATAGACTGGTAGAACAAAGTAATGAATAGACTTGTAGAACAAAGTAATGAATAGACTGGTAGAACAATGTAATGAATAGACTGGTAGAACAAAGAAATGAATAGACTTGTAGAACAAAGTAATGAATAGACTGGTAGAACAATGTAATGAATAGACTGGTAGAACAAAGAAATGAATAGACTGGTAGAACAATGTAATGAATAGACTGGTAGAACAAAGTAATGGACTTGTAGAACAAAGTAATGAATAGACTGGTAGAACAAAAAATGAATAGACTGGTAGACCAATGTAATGAATAGACTGGTAGAACAAAGTAATGAATAGACTGGTAGAACAAAGTAAGTTTAGAACAACTTACTGCCAAGTTTCTTGGAAAATATCTGTTTTTTGTTCAGTGTGACCTTCATATCCACAGACGACCTTGTTATGGTTCCTGAAGCACAGATCTTGATCCCAACTGTAAAGAAATGAGACAGAATCTGGAAAAACCGTCCCTTATAGCATTTGTGACATTCATGTTTCAAGATCAGCATGTGTCTAAAATTTAATGCAGTCTGATCAGGATCCATGCTGCTATCTTAAAGTTTCTTCGTGTCAGGAAGAAACCATTAGAGAACAACATGAGTTCTGATCAGATGTACGTATGCACAGGCTGATCTGGATCCATGTTGGACTCAAAAGCCTTAAGGGGCCCTTTTCCAGATCCTGGCTCGAATATCGGAAATAAGAATTAGCCTTTTGAGGCCAAATGAGGAAGGGATAAGGAGAATTCATCAACATTTTATTATTGTAAAATTAATCTCGAAATATTTCTACCAAATTCACTGACAACATTTAGCCTACTTTCTTAAAACAAAGTACATTACCCCTTCGTATAAACTATGATGATTTAATCAATAGACCTCGGCTTTGGAGAGTACATTTAGCCCTATACCAAAACATAGATGCCTGTATGCCTTTTCTAGTAGATACGTAACACCCAGACCTTATTTGGTAAAGGGTTAAACCAAATCAGCTTCCGATCTGACTTCTACAGTTTGAGTGTTTCTTTACAGCTACTTAATAAGGATTATCACCTTGTTAATCAATCACACAAAATTACTTACACTTTTTCCCGAAGATTTTTTTACTCTTTCCGTAGCAGAACTCGCACCTGTTTCCACGGCAGCCGCTGACCAGACCCTCCGCAACTTCAGTTTGTAGATCAGCCAGTAGATCAGTCAACATAGACTCGTCTGCAATCTCGGCTAGATCACCAGCAGGTTCGTCCATATCGTTATCTAGTTCTGTATCGTCATATTGATCATCAAGATTCAAGTTGTCGTAGACAGGTTCTTCATAGTCAGCAGAGTCCGGTACAGCTTATGAAAAACAATAAAGAATACCACTTACCATTTACCGATCAAGACAATAATTATCAGGCTGTTCGAAAATGAAGAGATTTACAAATGGCAAAATGAATGCAACGCTAGTTACGCGAAATAATAAAAGAATATTTTTAAATCTGCCCATAAAATAGTCGTGAAAAACCTTTAACTGTCAGGGAATAATTATATCGTGATATATCTAAAATCAAAATCGCGTTTTTGCGAGAGTAAAGAATATTAAAGAATAGAACAGAACAGTGTCTTTTGATAAATATAGACTTGGACACCACGGTTCCTCGTCTTAACACAATTAAGGTTTACAGACCCTTAAAAATCACCACTTTCTAGCTATACGAAATATATCAAATTACACACACTTGCAAAATACAAGTTTCAAATAAGTTGATTCGCCGTGCCAGATTTCAAGATTATGCTTCAAGAAGAAAATAATTTACAAATGATATTGTACTCTTTATCCATATGCAAGGGAGGTAATTTTGAACATTTTTGTCAAATATTTCCATAAGAACGCATTAATTCAAAATTCTAAACTGTTCAAAATGCTTACATTTTTATTTGGAATGGAAATGTTACACAGATTAGGAATTACTGGCACTTTTCAAATTTTGCATTTGGGTCTTTGATCTTAATGAATATGCATGAAGGATGACAAACTTATTAAATGTACAAATACAGTCGACACCCCCCTTCCTCAACATATGGATATCAAAGTGTTTAATCAAAATAATTTCGAAACAAATACAGCCATTGAAATTTAGTAGGAAAAGGCTAGAAATTGCTCGTATCGAGCAAATTCTTTCCTTTTCCTGCTATATTTCAATCATGGACACATATGATGCCCATCAAGAATGGTTAAATATCGTTTTCACCGAAAATAATCAAAATCCGATTAGTCGAACTCCGGATATGTCGAGGTATTTTGACGGTCCCTCTGACTTCGACACAACGAGTGGCTTTACCAAACCCCTTTACCAAACGGCAAAATTTTAGACTGTTCAAAATTCAAGGCTTTTGCAGACGACAATTTAAAGTGAATGAAATTCAACGTTTTTTTTAAGTGTTTATTGATAGAAAACACAGTGGGAAATGAGGAAATTGCTTGTCACAAGCATTTTCTTCATTTGCCACAATGTTTTCCCAAACCTCTATCTCGTAAGGCGTCAAAAGGCGTCACTGTGTTTGAATTGGTTAAACCCTTTCCCAAACGACAAAATTTGGAAGGGCCTACTTATACAAACGACAACATGAATACAAAAATTAATGGAATTAATGTAATATGAATTATTGTACTGAAAATATTGAGGCAAATGGAGAAAATGCTGACTATCGGCATTTTCTTCTTTCGTCACGATATTTACCCCGATCTTTTCTTTTGGAGACGTTAAACCAGGTCATGTTCAGGAAAGGGTTAACCCTTTCCCAAACGGCCATGTTTGGAACTACTCCCTTTTGAAAGGAGTTGCAGACAGCAAAATAAGTGTTATTTTGTGTACGAAAGTTGTATATTACAACAAATAAAATATTGAGGCAAAAGGAGAAGATGTTGATTACCAGTATTTTCTTCTTTTGCCTCAATGTTTTCCCAAACTATTTCTATCAGAGACGTCAAAACCAGGTCTTGTTCAGAAAAGGGTTAAACGGTATAATGATCAGTATTAGCACTAACCTTCGGTCTGTTCCATGACGCCAATAACATTGCCTTGAACGGTCCAGGCTGCACATAGCAGCAACAACGCAAACAAAGGAGACATCGTGCTTTGTATGGGTGCGGATTTCTGAAACAAAGTTTAGTCTTAGTTAACCCCTTCATGAAAGGCAAATCTTTGGACATTTTCGTTTTGAAGGCTAAGGCAGACGGCAAAATCGATATAGCAAATGAAGAAATTGAGACAAGTAGAAAATATCGAGACAATAGGAGAAAATGCTGATTTTCATACTTTGGGAAAGGCATAAAAATACGAATACTAGTCAGACTTCACCTTTTTTGGAAAGGGTTCATTTCAGATATTAAAACAACCGAGTAAAATATTTCATTTACATAACTAGACTTGAACAAAATAAATTATTGTTTTAAAATCGCCATTAAAAATCATTTGCCCGTAAATATTTATTATTTTCTTAGCGTTTTTTTTTTTTTTTTTTTTTTTTTTTTTTTTTTTTTTTTTTTTTTTCAAATAGTGTATTTCAAATTGGGACAAAGTGGAAACAATGGGGTAAGGCTACAGATCGCCGGTAACGTTCGAAAATGTCGTAACTACAGCTTATTTAAGCTGTAGTTACGACACTTTCGAACGTGACCGACGATATATGGTGTAATAGATGAATTAAAAACATAATAAATGGAAAATATACTCTTACCTTGTTACGTTCGTGGAATACCGACAAGCGTTACGCCAAGCATCCCGTGTTATATACCAGTTAGTCAACAATAACATCCTACTGTACGAGTTGTGAAACAATATAACAATCGACCCGGATCAGCCTCTATCCTCTTACTCAAGTGATAGAATAATTGCTGATCTAAGTTTGTGTGAAGTTTCTAGGTCAGGTTTCCTTCTTTCATAGCCCTTTCTTCACACCTCTCCTAGCCATGCAAGGTGACGTGATTCCGATTTCGAAATTCGCTCCCAAGCCTAAAATGACATGTACTGCAAGTTAGACTGGTTGACGAATGCAACCGTTGGTTTTGACGTTGTTTTAGATAAAGATTTTGAAAGACAGAAATATTGACATCCAGCATGTTTCATCTTCAATCTTGATACATATCTAATTACTTTTCGCGTCTGAAACAGTTATTAAATTTGTCCAGTCTTAATAATCCCGTTTTAGAATGGGTTAAATATTTTCCAAACAGAATCAGCTGTTTTGACTTCCCAAAGAAAGACAGTGTTAGAAAACTAAGTTAGAAAAGAAAGACATACTGATAACCAGCATCTTCTCTTTTTCTCCAATACTTGATAATACGGTATGCTATATAATGTACACAAAGTATACTAGCACCAATTTCGCCGCCTGCAGAACAGTCCAGATTTCTGTCGTTTTGGGAAAGGGTAACACGAATTAAAATGTCTGTATTCCAGGACAAGTCTAAATATAAATGTCTTAGATCAGGAAGCAAATGGCTCCAAACCGTGCTCTTTCGAGTTCATTGAGATCGCAGATTTGCTATTTTTAAAGCGTCAGATCTGGGGAAATTAATGTCTCGATCCGTTTACTAAATTGTTTGTTTCCTTCAAGGGTCCTTTTAGTATGTCATGCTTATTCAATTCGAAACGCAATAAAAGCATCCTTTTTCGAAACAATGTAAGAATTACGTCCTTTTGGCCTTGTTTTGAAACAAAGTTCATTAAATCCGTAATTTGGATCGATGGATATAAAAATTGACTGAACCTGCAAATGGTCTTTTTGTTGCTTTATAAACCAACATTAGATCCAGATCAGTTTTCCTATAGACGCAGATCAATATCTAAGCTGCCTTCTTCATTAGGCCTACATGCGGTAACTGTAACACGACGGCATGGATCTTGATCAGACTTGACAAAATGATCAGATCTCGAAATATTATAGTTTCAAATGCTGTAAGGCCCCTTTTCCAGAGCCCGTTTAGATTTAGAAATTCAAAATCATATTGTGGTCCTGTTTTAGGCGTCCCTAATGAAATGCGTTGGAAATACACGAGAGGAATGAAGAAATTTCTGATACTAACCGGCATTTCTTCCCTTTCTCTCAACGTGTTCCAGTCTATATACGGATCTTACACTCACTGGTGGCGAACTCGGTCAAAGCGAGGGACGTTTTTTCGCGATCAATATATTCCGTCAGTGTTGTTATAAAATATCGTAACTACGGCTTCGATAAAGCCGTAGTTACGATATTTTATAACAACACCGACAGTTTGTCAATACAAAACGGTAAACCCGGTCTGTTTTTAGAACAAGTTCATTGTCACTAGAAAAAAGATCTATAAACTCACATTTAAACGCAAAATATCTGTACCTTGTTGTAGCGAAAATTGTTTTAGTTCACCACCAATGACACTCTGAGTTACATTTTTTTCAGTTGAAACTCTTTTTATGGAGTTTTCTGTCCTATTAGTTTGTCGTTCGGGAGAGGGTAAAAATTGACTAGCCATGGTACAGAAATACAAGTCTTTCATGAAAGTTTCCAAAACTTAAATCCTTTCTCCAACTGTTCCAATTGGAAAACTGCTGCAGATGACAAGATAGAATTAATTTGTGTGCAATACAAAACAAAAACTGTTAATGCAAAAGAAGAAATGCTGATTGTCATCATTTTCTTCTATTGTCTTAATGTTTTCCCAAGAATTTACAGTAAAAGACGTTAAAACAAGGAATTGTACAGGGAAGGATGAAATTGAAGGGAAAATAACCTGTGGTTTACTTAAAACTTTTAATTTCAAGTTATCCCCCTTTAACACTTAAACTAAACCATTTCCCAAAACCGGGTTTCGGTCTCTGATTAGAAAAGGTTTGTGAATATATTGAGACAAAAAGAGGAAGAAGATCAGCAATATATATATATACCCTGTGTCATTTTGTCGACAGATGCTCTCTTTAATCTATCAACAATCATTTTGTAATCTACAGCCGCTCTGAAATAGAACCACCCTACATATTTGTCATTTGGAAAACGGTTTAAGCCATTTCTATATCACAAAATTCGGAATATTTTGTGCAATGTAACTTTTCGGCCCTTGCATTATGTTCACATATTAGTCTGTACCCAATTTCTGAATGACCAGTGCCACTGATGTTCCCTTTAGAGTTGTTACAAGTCATAAAGAAGATATTATAGAACAACGTGGATCTTGATCAGAATGTGTGCATACCGTCGGCTACGGTCGAAAATGTTGTAACAACAGCTTCAATAAGCTGTAGTTATGACATTTTCGAACGTGACCGACGATACATAGGTTGGTATTGATCAATGCTTGTCTGAAATGTCACATGGGACCTTTTCCAGAAACCGGCTAATATGGAGCATTTTACACCCCGTCTAGTTGATATATTATCATCCTTGATAATCAGTATTATCTCCTTTTGTGTCAATACTTTCCGTACTTTAAATATTTAGTACATCAATCCTATTTTATCAGTTAAAATTTGATTTTCAGGAAGCGGGATCATTATGTCTTGATGTCGTTATTATGGAGGGTTAGATTAAAAAAATGCCTCAAACAATCAAATAGACAAACCTAGAGTTTAATACTTGACCCTAGCCCTGATTTTGAAGTAAATTTTATTTGACCTGAATGTAAAAGAGATGGCATCGGAAAACATTTACAAGTCTACTATGATCGGACACTCATCATTACTATAATTAACGCCATCAAGAGCTGCGGCGGATACAGAATTTTTGTGAAGGGGGTCGACCATTCAAAAAGGAGGGTTAATCTTAATAGTATTACGAAAAAGACTGACTTTCTTCGTGAAAATGAAATAATCAGGTTACAGAGGAGGTTCGTTTGAATCCCCCACAAGTGACCCCCATTACTCTGTTTAAGCGGCCACTAGCCTGGTAAGCACTGACGGAAAAGGAGGAAAGGCTGGTAACCAAGCACATTCGTTTCCCTCCATTGCTTTTATCCCGTTCCCAAACGACAAAATTTCAGGGTGCTCCAATTTGAAATCTGCTGTTGCACAGACGACAAAATTAAGATTGAAGACCATTGGATTTGTGTAAAATATAGCTTAGAAAATAATGAGGCAAAAGGAGAAACTGCTGGTCATCCGCAGTTTCTTTTGTCTCAATGTTTTCCCTGACCTTTTCTATTAGGGACGTCAAAACCTGGTCTTGTTTGGGAAAGGGTTAAAATGTCATCCCTATTTGGGAAGTCAAAAACATGTCTTGTTTGGGAAGGTAAATCAAGTAAAGTATTGTGGGGAAATGAGGAAACGGTAAAATGCAGATAATAGGAAATTTCTGTATTTTATCAATATGTTTTTTGGTGTTTTTAATAAATTATTTAGTTATTTTTTTTCTTTTTTGCTATTTAGTCAAAACTACGCATTATATGAGAAATGTTTCAACTCATTCCCACACAATGACATGCACTCTTATTTAACTCCACAAAAGATAAGGCTTCGAAAAACGTTGTAGTAAATTAAGAAATTGCTTGTGACAAACAATTACTTCATTTTTCACAATGTTGGTTACCCCCAAAAGAAAATAATAATAATAATGAAAAAAAAAAAACAAAACAAAAAAAAAACAAGGCAATGTAATTCACTTGAAATGGTCATTTGTACATGCAAGTCTAAAAGTACAAAAATTGTCGTCTGGTAATGGGTTTACCGTAAAAAAATAATGCAGTTGCAAGTGTCAGAATTTATCGATAAGGGATAATCCGTATTGTGATAAGGGTTAAATTAGTTAATCCGATACAATAACGAGTCAATCGAGTTCGTCACCGTAGCGACGTTGATATCACGTGACTTGCCAGACTTTCAGCGCACTTGTCCAATTAGAGAAGTGTAAATAAAAACTTTTTAATTGAATGGACAAACGCAAATAAATGGATTTTATTGCTTAAAAAGGTGAGGGAATTGTTTACCGTGCTTACTCTTTAATTTACATAAGTTTGAGAACAAATAAAACTTGTTGTCGGACTTTTGAAAGACTAGGTAACTTTTTGACATGTGTTTTCGCGTTTTCCATTTCCCATAATGGTTTTGATTTTTTTTTGATGACACCGAATGTGACATTATGTTTAAGCAAAACCTTCTCTGTAAGTTCTTTTTTCTCTTTAAAAAGGAAGATGATCAATCAATGATGTTTTTAGCAGGAAAAGATAACTTCTCCTTTCAACGTAGATCTATTTAACCCTTTCCCAAACGGCAAAATTTAAAGTTGTATGTTCTGAAAGGTGCTGCATACAACAAAATGAATGCCATTAAAAGAATTATATTTGTGACTTATATAGCGCTGAAAATATTGAGGCAAAAGGAGAAAATGCTGATTATTGATCAGCATTTTCTTCTTAAATTGCCGCAGTGTTTTCACAAGTCAATTGTATCAGCGATGCCAAAACCTTGTCTTATTTGGGAAAGGGTTACAACAATTTCAAATACATTGAATCCTGAGCAATTGTTCTCTTGGCAGCAATGTCCGTGGAAACAAATTTGTTATGGTGGTCATATTTGATCAGATTATTAAATGACTGTTGATTAAGATATGATTTGTGTACATTATATTACAGAAAAATTCAGACAAAAGGAGAAAATGCTGGTTATCAACATTTTCAAGAAATTGACTCAATGTATCCTATGTGTTTTTTAACAGGTCAAAAGCATGTCTGATTTGGGAAAAGGTTAAGAAAACCACAATTTTTCATATTCAAACATAGCTATTGATAAATAAAAGGCTTTCTTATACAGATAGTGATTTTTTTACCTGCGCATCCTGCAACTTTTACTCATAATTTGGTCTCTTGGATGCAAAGTTTTAATTCTAGCGAGTCCCAGGAATGGCCAGGATGCAACAATTTTTACAGATTTCCTATTAAAAATAGTGTATTGGACTCACTAAGCTAGTACCTGGACTCATTGATATGGAATCTAGTGAGTCCCCAGGACTCACAGTCTTAAAATTGTAAAAAAATCACTACAGATTGTATAAAAAGCATCAGCAATATCGATGCAAAAGGATGAAATATATTTCCTTACAGTGGATGCATGACAAGTTTGAGTTTATTGGGGTTTTACGCCGTTTTCAACTACCAGGGTCATATCGCGGCGGCTGGAGCACCTACCCATGGATTCCTGTTGTTTCTCAAACCAGTACTACCACAACACCCTAACCGAGCCTCCAGCTGCTCGCCCACTTAGGTTAACGATTTCAAACCCATTGGTGGGTGACAATTTTGTCAGAAAGGGTATTAGCCGCAGCCGGGTATCGAACCCGGGACCTCTCGAATGAGGGTCAGATGCGCTACCAACTGCGCTAAGGCCGCGGCTGGATGCATGACAAGCTTAACCTTTTTCCAAATAAAGAGTTTTAAACAGTCTGTTTGGTCCAATTTTGAAAAAAAAATTGACAAAACAACTGTCATAAAAAAAGATAAAGATATATCATATTATTGGAAAACTTTGAGAAATAAGGAGATATTTCTGATAGTTATCAATATCTCATTTGCTTTCAAACTATTGTCTGACTGATGGACAAATGTTGAAATTGGGTATCAGGGGTCTTGCTACCAACTTTTGTTTGGGGCCAGGGGCCAGTGACATTGGGAAAAATAGCGATGTTTTTACCTAAATTGGGAAAAACTAAAACAAGTTTGTATTCATACTGTCACTCAGTTTCAGCTGCAAATTAGACTATAGTGATGTAAAATGCATATGTACATACTCTTGTTTAAGAATCTACTCTAAAACTGTCTTCAAAATGTTTGTAAATGAAGATGGGGCATTCTGGGTCCTCATTGGGAATTTTCACCAGAGAATTGGGAAAAAAAGATACTTTTTGCCATTGGGAATGGGGCCGAATAACGGCCCCAAATTTTGGCAAACGAGACCCCTGGGTATTATTTTGGTAAAAGTTATGTTTGATTTTGATTATTTTTCTTCAATGCTTGCAACTACACAGATATACCCTATAGAAGGTATGAAGTAAATCTGTGGGTCACAGTATGGCAGAAGGACTCACCGTTTCCAATGTTGTTGATACGAAGTACAGGCGGTACCCCAAATATCCCCAGTGGCCCCTCGTACAGGCCCAACCCGTGGTTAATGTACCCAACACAGAGTATGAACTCAGTCTGAATGACTCCGGTAATATGCTGTATATAACCACTAACAATAATGATCACAATGAAAACAAAGTCAATGACCAGCAACCTCATCCTGATCTAATTGAACCTGATCCAGCACATGAACAATCTCAGGGTCCGGGACATGTCAGCCCAAGAAAGTGGCATCATGGTGATATAAGGAGGGATCTCATGCCTGAATACCATGTCAGACAGTATAACAGACATTCTGCAGATTATGATTCTGGTCAAAAGTCAAATCTGCATGGAGATCCCAGACATAACAAAGGTCAAATAACTATATACTACAATGGGCTAGACTTTGTTGAAGGACTGGCAAATGAAAATGACAAAGTTAAGAAAAATCAGGAAATAAAGAAAACAGCAAACCTAGGTTTGCATGAACATGTACCAGAAACCAATTTTGATCAACTGAAAAAGGAATACATAAATAAAAGTAGAGCTAAAGAATTCCAGTACAACTGGCTGAGAAAACAGGACAGTAGAGATAATATTGAGAATGTTGGGAGAGCTATCATCAGATATGACATAGAGGCACCAACATACAGTACAAGACAGAAAGATAACATCAGAGGGGAGGATACACTAACAGACAACAGAATATTACATAAAGCTCAGGAAGATGAGAGAGCTTTGAAGAAAGAAGTGAGTGAAAATAGCATCTCTCCACCCGGAACTGCTTCAATGACCTTACCAAAACTTGGTGCCAAGTTTCCGCGGAACACAAGGTTCGGATCACAAGGTAAGGTAACTGCGTACAGACCCAGTACACGACTAGACAGTCACCGACAGAACAAGCTACATGACATCATGGAGTCACCCATCAACGATGTCAACCTGGAGGAGGGGAGACAACTCTGGGCTGAAGTAGATGCTGTCACGAGGGAGCCACTAGTCCCACCACCCAGTCCACATCGCAGGAAAACGTACAAGTCTAGAGACATACACACAAGTAACAACTCAGTAGAGTTCTTCCCCTTGTTTGATAGAGAACCACAAAAACTGGCAGAAATAGAGAACAACTTGTGGCATGATGGTAAAGAGAATGAAATGGATCACAAGGTACCTGTACATAGTTATGAGAAAAGGAGAAATATACTTGATCCCTCTAAAACTCCAGAAGCCATCAATCTCGGAGCATATGGCAGACGGAAACATCGGGACCGTTTGTCCCTGAATGATGAAGATATCAGACATGACAAGGTACATGGGTATGGATCAGAGCCTGGAGATCGTGGTGTGAGGAGATATCGTAGTGTACCAGCACTACAACTGTATGATCAACATGGTAACATGGTGTATGTGTCAGACGAGTATAATCAAACCAACATCAACCCTGGTGTTGTTAGGCTACAGCATGGGAGAAGGGACAATTTTGTACAACCTACATACAATACAAATGGTACTGAACCATTCATACATATACCAGAGTCTGGGGTAAGACAGGGTATTGTCCAGATATTGTGGAGCAACAAGTGTAATGATGTATATAATCCTGTTGTACTGCCGTTTTACAATGGATAAATGAGGTAAAATAATGGTGTTGTGTGGTAAATACATGTACTAATTTTATATGTAAGACAAAACACTGCCTCAAGATAAAAAGATGAATGTCATGTGTAGTATCATTTTCACTGAAGTTGTAACTTGTTTAAATAGTTATATGTATGGGTTACATCTCGACAAATGAGTCTCAAAATGAGATCAAAGATCTAAAGAAAGACTTTAGGTCAAGCAGTCACTGGTTTGATGCTGTTTACTTGAAAAGGTTAGAAAAGCTATTTAAAACACATTTAATAGTGTTGGCTGAGTTTCCTTTCTGGTCAGATGCTGCATTCTGTCAGCTGGACAGACCTATTCATTTCAAACAGTCTCAAAGTTGATTTTTGTGGTTTCTATGGTCATGAGGTAGGCCATCAGTGTTGCCAACAACAGAGGCCCGTTCTTTAGAGCGAGATTTTTTTTAAGATTTCTTAAGGTGTTTTGTTTAAAGCGTTTTTAAGACCGAGGCTTTGACCGAGCTGTTCCGAACGCTCCATATTTATACAAATGACGTCATTATGACGTCATTTGTATAAATTATGGAGCATTCGGAACACTGCGGTTTATGAATTATGGAGTGTTCGGAACAACTCGGTCAAATCTCTTTTATATTGTTTGTACAGAGTTGAGCTAGGTGTTCCGCACGAAGAATAGGATAATGGCACCTCCCATTGTGCGTCTTAAAAATCTTGCTCTAAAGAACGCTTTATCCTAAAATATCTTAAGAAATCTCAAGATATCTCAAGAAATCTCGCTCTAAAGAACACACCTCAGGTTTCACACATTGGGTGTAGGTACTGGTGCAGGTTCCAGGAAGCAAAATCAAGAAGAACCAATCTTTAGTTGTAAGAAGTTATTTCCCAATGATCAGTGTACAGTAAAATTGTTTAAACTAAGTTTATTTTAGATGTGACACAGTAATAAATGACAGAAAAATGTAGATGTTAAAAAGCACATAAGTTTAGCAGAAAAGAATAATAGTATCTTATCATTAGCTTTTGATGTAGTTCTCACTTAAAGTAAAGTATGTGTGGACAAACTCATTATTATTGTGGTGCTATATTGTAAATGACTGGTTCACAATAGCTTTATACCTTTTAATGTTTTAAGCTATAAAGCTATAACCTTTATAAAGGTGTCACAATACCTTTTAATGTTCATTCTTATCCTAGAGTATTCTAGATGCTTGGGCAGGCAGCATACAATTTATAATTTTTTCCACAGATGGGCCTGGGTCCTGTCTTACTGAAGCTAATTTGTAAACTTTATTTATGTAAGTTACAAAACAAGTTTGTAAGTGCTGTAATAAAACAAGCGATCAATGGTCCTTTGGTCAAGGTAGTAATTTGCAACCAAGCGGTATCCTTCATATTTTGTTGCTGTTCATCGAAAACCTCGTAACTGCAACTTGTTTTAAACTTCAGCTGTGTGGTTTAGAAGAAAAGAGCCGATTTGATGCTGTGACCAATCATGTAAAAAAGAGGGATGAAAATCTTGTTTACGTATTATGATAAATGTTGTCCATTCTATTGATGTGTTGTCCATGGCAGATTAAATGTGGTGAAATTTCTATTCATTTTACTATAATACTCCATGAATTAGGGATTATCTGTAGGTAAAATAGACTTTCTTCTAATCCTCAATCCTTTTCATTCCTAAATATATTTAGTATTTTCCGAGGAATTATAGCATATTTTGTGTACTTTTTTGGTCTTTAGAATTTAAAACTTGATTAAATGCTTTTCTATGTAAACTTGAAATTATTATAGTCAAGGTTAATACAGCAATTGACATTTTTTGCGAAAATTGTTTATATTTCATAATTTTGAGAACGTTTTCCAATCTTATGAAAAACAATGAAACAATTATCTAATTCCCACACGTTGACGTCTTTTGATGTCCATCAAGAAAAAGATTTTTTAGAAAACAATGTGGAAAAAGAAGAAGTTTGCTTGTGGCTAGTAATTTTTCATTTCCAACTGTGTTTCCCATCCAAAGATACCAAAAAATGTAAAATTCCATGTTCTTCAAATTGTTGTCTAGAATCTAGAAGTCTAGAATTTTGCTGTCTGTTAATTAACCCTTTCCCAAACAAGACCTGGTTTTGACGTCCCATATAGAACAGGCTTGGGAAAACATTGAAACAAAAGAAGGAACTGCTGATAACCAGCAGTTTCTCCTTTTGTCTCAATATTGTTTGTGCCATATTTTACACAAATCATGCCTTTATTATCATCAATTTTGTCGTCTGCATCAGCTCTCAATTTGGATCACCCTAAAATGTTGCTGTCTGTTAATGCATTAACTTTATCATTTTCTATATTATATTACAGGCATGTAAAGGACTGACAGGAAGAATGACGACCACACTGCCTCGCATCACCCCGGCGAACACGCCCCTCCCACCGGGTATCTGTCAATCAAACCCTCCCCGCGCTCACTCATCAGCATCCATGTACGGAGCTTATCCACCAAAAGATCTGTCAAGTTCTGTAGACTTTTTGAAAATTCCTGGAAGGATTAATCCCTTAGCCCCGCCCCCGCCTAGGAGACGGATAAACTGGAGTTGGGAGACGTCGAATCAACACTGGGAAAATGAAAAACGTAGAATACTCATGCAGAAGCGAGAACATACTCGCTATCATTCAGCCTGGTCAAAGGCGTTTTACGGAGCTCCTGCAGAAAAAGAGGCGTACAGGTAAGGCTACATTAAATGTGCTAATTTTAAGTAGACAAAAGCAAATTGAAAATCACTACAAAGAAGAATTTGAAGCAGTGCTTTCCATGATAGTAAATGGAACATTATTTTGAATCATATGGAAATGCAGAGAACAAAATACATGTATGTTAAGTTTACAAAAATATAGAATCAGATTATCATAGCACAGAAATATTGAGTGAAAAGTACTAAGTGCTGGGTAACAGCATATTTCTTCCTTTCTAATTGCATATAGACTAACAGGACAATTGAACATTTCTTTGACCACATGTTGCTAGAGCGATTTTTCTTCTTTCAGTTCTTGTACATTATAACAAAAAATTAAATGGTAATGAATGAATAGATTTATGGTCATCTGCTTATTATACATAGCAATAGTCAATGAAGCTATGTGACTTCAAAAAGAAGAAAGCAAAATGAAGAAAGTAAAATCGGTTTTCATTGCAGTTAAATTTATCTCTTTAATCTTCCAAGACCTTGTAAATATGGCTATATCTGGATTAACTGCCAGTTTAAACAGCTTTGTCATTGATTATCGTTGGTCGTAAACTTATTGAAATCTAACTTGTCAATATGGCTCTGTAATCCCCTACCACTTTGATGTACAGTAAATTGTCAATTTTCAACGAAAAGCTCATGACTGCAGCTTTAAGCTGCAGTTACGAGGTTTGTGTTGAAAAGCATAGATATATCTTCAGAATATATTCATTTCCTTACAACAATAAATTTTAGACAGGGATATCATTATGTCTACTAAATACTAATCCTTAGTGGTGTCGTAACCAGTTACATCTTTGGTAAAAACCAAGTGTATAATATTACACCAATACGAAAAAGCTTAAAAAGTTCTTTCCATAAAATGCACACTGGTCATGTTAAGAATTCATTACAGAAAGATGTTGGTAATTCTTAAAAAGGGAGGCAGCTTAGCTAAATCCAGAATCTATCAATTCATGGGTCATAGGTTGGAACCCAACTCGGCCAATACATTTGACAAAATCACTTGTCTCTCCCCAGAATGAATGAATTGTTTTTGAATCATCAGAATGGGATGATCAGCTGGTGTCATAGATGGAAGTTGTATTTGTACTAGTGCAATAAATACCAGAAACAATGATGATGTGCACCAGTCACTGCAAAAGGACTGAAAAATTGTTGAAACACAGCGTTAATCCCTTTTCAATCAAAACAACTAAAGAAGGATAAAAAACATGATTTTGATCTTTGTGGTGGTACTTTTTTATTGATTTATAAGCCTTAAGTTGATCTACCTTTCAATTTTGGCTGTTTAAAGTTGTAAATAATCAGAAACAAATAGCAGAAGTTATATTAGGTAGCCCGGCTTACGTACAAATTTGTCGTGCAAATATTAGCCTATGATAAGATTTGTCAACATTGAGCTCTTGGTAATAGAGAGCTTTGCATTATCAAGACAATCAGAATTGGTTATTTGTAATCCAAACCTTACGTTGTGGGTACTCATTTGAATTGTCTCGACAATACAATTCCAATGAGTATCCACAACATGGATTAGATTAATGATAAATGATAAATTTCAATTTGAAATTCTATCACTCGCTTTTATCAGTAATTTCTGAAAAGTTTGACTGACTGACAGACGTCAGGACAGAAGTTTGTGCCGATACGACCCGATAGCATTGCAAGAGTAAAGTATTTAGATAGTGATAACATCTAATTAAACTGAAATGTTTATCTAAGACTACGATTATATTGACATATTGATGAATTTGAGGTAGATTTATTGGCTACTGAATTGAATTGAAAATTGAAGGGGACTTTTTCTGTATAATTCTTTGACTATTATGCATGTCTTTGCTATTTACTTTTGTTGGATTGTTGCGAATGACATAAACCATATAATAGCAAAGAAACATTTCTATTTACATTCTTTTCTTTAGGCTCATACAATGTTTATTATTGTGCTAAACTTCTCATCAAAATTTCCAAGCTCTTTATGATCGAAACAGTGATCAATGTGATAAAAAAGATCTAGATGACTTCGATTTCAAGGCAAATGAAGGTAAACTTAATAAACTTTATAAAAGCCAATTTTCTTCGCGCTCTTTAAAATGTAATGTTTAACCACTGAAGCCCTTGATCTGCATTTTCACTGAAAAAGATTAATTTGTCTTTTTATCAAAGACAAGCTATAAGTTCAATGCAAAGGAAGTCGCTTATTGAATGTAGCGTTTAACGTCCATTGAAATGTGTATTTGAATAAATTGGATAATTCATTTGACAGACGAGACAAGTAGAATACAAAATCAGTAAATGAATTATGGAGGGGTTGGCAGAATTTCAAGTGCATAAAAAACTAAAGATAAATAAATGGCCCTTAGCTCAGACATATCATTCCATGTCTTTGAATTTCAACTTTTCTCAAACAGTTATGCTTTTGATGTACCTAATAGAAAAAGCTTTGGAAAACTTTAAGGCAAAAGAAAAAAATGCTGATAACCTTCTGTTTAATATAACACAGTTTCATTCTTTGTCTAAATCCACTTTTGTGTATGGGACAGCTAACAACATAAAAGCTCAATTCTTTGCTAATTGCAGGGGAAAGGGATATAAAAAGACCCAAACTATGGGAATTGGAACAATGTGGACCATCAGCATATTGTTTTCCCTCAATGCTTTCAAAATCCATTTCAGTTTGCGATGTCAAAACCAGGATGAAGTGTGTTTGATAACAGATTAAAGGGGGGCCAGCTAGGCTGTCGAAAATGCAAATGGCACAATAATAACAAACCAGAAATAACGTATGAAATTACCAACCTGAAGGGGTAGATCACTTACGTCCATTTTTAGCACTCATCAAGCTTTATCAAGTATTAAAATCCAAGTCAATTAATAACGTGCAGCCAGTTTTTATTGTCCTTGTTTTTGTTTTGTAACGGCTACATATGCCCAACCTTCAAAAATCAATTACATTGTACGTCAGAGATATGTCATCTGTTCACAGCGAGATTCAACACCGTACAACCGACTGCGTTGAAAGTTTGCGAAGACAGATTTGGCATCTGATGTCATGTGCATGGTAGGTCAAATGAATTAACTTTTATAAATTAACGAAAGGATCTTTGGTTTTCTACAGTTGATAAATATGCGTATAAATGTTCAGTGTTTGTACAAAATAAACATTTCCATGTATCCCTCGCAAATAAGGTCACAGTCATCGACACAGCCGGTTGTACGGTGTGTTAATACCATGGAGGTGTGTCTCGTTGACCTTGACCTTGTCTTGTTTTGAAATGAAAATAGAATGTGTAAACACGCTTGTAAAGGATTGATCTATAGCAAAGGAAAGGTGGTTTTTCGCCGTGTTTGAGGTTTTTATGCATTGCAAATTGTTTTTTCCATGCACAAAATGAGTTCCCGAACAGTTCGGAAGCATAAAAACATAGAATGGGTCCCTTTAATGCTTAGAAATATTAGGATCAATATTCCTATTGTATAGCATGTGTCAGAATGTTCTTTAACAAAGGAAGAATTCAATGAAAATTCATAAATGAATCAGTACATTCAATGTTCTTTTTTATATTTCATTGATTTCCTTTACATGAGAACAAATTTATAGATAGGCTTATAGTTAGACTAATCTGCCCAGGTGAAATGTTTACCATGGTAACCATGGTATTTCATTGTATTTGGCATCTGATCATGTTTTTTCATGATCAACCTTGAAAAAACATCAAATGCTATGGTCATACCATGGTCAGAGTTGCTAGTACGACCATGTTAGACCATGGTTCTAAAGCGCTATCGTGGTATGAAATGAAATACCATGGTCACCCATCTTACAAAGATCATAACCATGGCCAACCATGGTCAAATCATATGTTAGAGCATGGTTCTACAGTGTTATCATGGTATGAAATGAAATACCATGGTCACCAATCTTACAAAGATCATAACCATGGTCAACCATGGTCAAATCATATGTAAGAGCATGGTTCTCCAGTGTTATCATGGTATGAAATGAAATACCATGGTCACCCATCTCACAAAGATCACAACCATGGTCAACCATGGTCAAATCATGATGATGTCACTTCCTGTTTTGCTAAAAAATGGAGGGAACATGAGTTTGTTTGTTTGCAATTTCTCAAGTAACTGTTGATGTTTGTGATAATTTCAAACTGTGTACAGTAGTGAATTACATAAGAATATAGGAGTTTGCTTATTGAAAAGGTCAAGTAAGACAAAACCTTAATTTTGGTGAATAATCTTTTGACTTTCAAATTTAAATAACACCCCACCCACATTTTTACATTGTAACTATGATATATCCTTTCTTGAAGGGCTAAGAATAAACATGTATATTATCAACCATTTCACAACTGTTAGAAAAAAGGCTCATTGTTGCACTTAATCTTCTTAGGGCCATCATGGTGCACCAAAAATGGGGCATGGTAATGCACCATGCAAAATGGCTTGGGGATATACTTAATTAACCTTGGTCAGTTTTCTATGACTTAACATAACATGGTTTATCATGTTTGACCATGGCCTACCATGATGTCACTTCCTGTTTTGCTAAGAAGTGGAGGGAACATGAGTTTGTTTGTTTGCACTTTCTCCAAATGATGTTTGTGATAATTTCAATCTGTGTACAGTAGTGAATTAAATAAGAATACAGGAGTTTGCTTATTGAAAAGGCCAAGTAAGACAACACCTTTATTTTGGTGAGTAATCTTTTGACTTTCAAATTCAAATAACACCCCACCCACATTTTTACATTGTTACCTATGATATATCCTTTCTTAAAGGGCTAAGAATAAACATGTATATTATTAATCATTTCACAACTGTTAAAATTATTTTTAAGAAAAAAAAGGCTCATGTTGCACTTAATCTTCTTTGGACCAACATAGTGCACCAGAAAAGGGGCATGGTAATGCATCATACAAAATGGCTTTGGGGAAACACTTGATTAACCTAGGTAAGTTTTCTATGATTTAACATAACATGGTTTATTGTGTTTGACCATGGCCTACCATGGCTTTTTATCATGCTGGTCACATGGTTTACCTTGTTTTCTTTAACATGGTCAACCAAGTTTTTATCAATAGTATATCATGTTAGTGTTGACCATGTTAGCAGCCATTTAACAAAACATGGTAGACCATGGGTAAAATAACATGGTCAACCATGTTCTGACCATGGTATATCATGATGTGTTGACCATGGTAGCGGCCATTTAACAAAACATGGTAGACCATGGGTAAAGTAACATGGTCAACCATGTTCTGACCATGGTATACCATGGTATGTTGAGCATGGTAGCGGCCATTTAACAAAACATGGTAGACCATGGGTAAAGTAACATGGTCAACCATGTTTTCCTTAACATGGTCAACCATGTTCTGACCATGGTATATCATGGTATGTTGACCATGGTAGCGGCCATTTAACAAAACATGGTAGACCATGGGTAAAGTAACATGGTCAACCATGTTTTCCTTAACATGGTCAACCATGTTCTGACCATGGTATATCATGGTATGTTGACCATGGTAGCGGCCATTTAACAAAACATGGTAGACCATGGGTAAAGTAACATGGTCAACCATGTTCTGACCATGGTATATCATGGTGTGTTGACCATGGTAGCAGCCATTTAACAAAACATGGTAGACCATGGGTAAAGTAACATGGTCAACCATGTTTTCCTTAACATGGTCAACCATGTTCTGACCATGGTATATCATGGTATGTTGACCATGGTAGCGGCCATTTAACAAAACATGGTAGACCATGGGTAAAGTAACATGGTCAACCATGTTTTCCTTAACATGGTCAACCATGTTCTGACCATGGTATATCATGGTATGTTGACCATGGTAGCGGCCATTTAACAAAACATGGTAGTCCATGGTCAAACATGGTCCCTGGCCCACGATAGTTCATGTTATTTCATGGAAAGCCATGATACATTTCACCTGGGTATCTCATTTTGATGACCTCAAAAGATTATATTTTTGAAAAGCATTCAGTGAAATTAACCCATTACCACACAGTGATGCTTTTTGACGCCCACCGAGAAAAATGCTTGAGAAAACATAATGGAAAATAGAGGAGCAATTTTTTTTCATTCCTTACATTTTCTACCCAGAAAGAGTGAAAAAACTGTAAAATTTTGTTTGTCTGAAAATTGTCCTCTGCAACATCTTCTAAGTTGGTTGGATCTTAAATCTTGCTGTCTGATAATGGATTAAGAATAAACTAATGTTGCAACTAAACAGAAAATAAAACAAGAAAATTGGACATTTCAGTCAGTGATACATATTATAATTTGTTTTGAATCATAAAATGCTACTAGCTTTTAGATTTTTCCCAAATTAAGAATTTCGTCAATCAAATGATTGACCTTGCCTTTTCCCAAAATACATGGAAAAAAACTGAGTGTAAAATACATTTTTCTAAAACGCTTTCTGTGCTTTTTAGCTCACCTGAGCACGAAGTGCTCGAGGTGAGCTATTGTGATCGCTTTTTGTCCGTCGTCCGTCCGTCTGTCCGTCTGTCCGTCTGTCAGTCTGTCCGTCTGTCCGTCTGTCCACAATTTGGTGTTTACACTCTAGCATCCACAAATATTAGTCAATCTTGACCAAACTTTGTCAAAACAAGTATGGTCATAAGTTCTCGGATGAGTTCGATTATGGGCCAGATCGGACCAGAAAGTGTGGAGTTATCTGCCCCTGAATGACGAAAAATGCTGTTTTTAACTTTGTTTACACTCTAGCATCTACAATTATTGCCCAATCAATACAAAACTTGGATATAATATTGGAGACTATAGGATCTTGGATGAGTTCGATTTTCAGTCAGATCAGATGAAAAAGTCAAAAGTTATGTGCCCTTGAATTTTTCAAAATTGCCGTTTTCAACCGTTTTCGACCTTGTTTACACTCTAGAATCTACAATTATTGACGAATCAAGACAAATCTTGAACACAATGATGGAGACCATAAGATCTCAAATGAGTTTAATTTTCAGTCTGATTAGACGAGAAAGTCGAGAGTTATGTGCCCTTGAATTTGACAAAATTGTCGTTTTTGACTGTTTTCGACCTTGTTTACACTCTAGAATCTACAATTATTGACCAATCAAGACAAATCTTGGACACAATGTTTGAGACCATAAGATCTTGGATGAGTTTGATTTTCAGTGTGATCTGACAAAAAAGACTAGAGTTACGTGCCCTTGAATTTGATAAAATTGTCATTTTCAGCTGTTATCGACATTGTTATGCCCCCTTTCGAAGAAAATGGGGGTATATTGTTTTGCAAGTGTCGGTCGGTCGGTCGGTCGGTCGGTCGGTCGGAAGGTCGGTCGGTCGGTCGGTCGGTCGGTCGGTCGGTCGGTCGGTCTGTCCGTAGACCAAACCTTGTCCGGAGCATAACTCAAAAAGTATTCAAGGTAGAGTCATGAAACTTCATAGGTGGATAGATCTCATTATGGAGAGGTGCAGTGCACAAGAACCGTAACTCTGCCGATCATTTTTTTTGAGTTATTGCCCTTTGTTGATTTTATAACTTGATTCTTGTCCGGAGCATAACTCAAAAAGTATGTAAGGTACAATCATGAAACTTTACAGGTGGATAGATCTCATTATGGAGAGGTGCAGTGCACAAGAACCGTAACTCTGCTGATCAAATTTTTTGAGTTATTGCCCTTTGTTGATTTTATAACTTGATTCTTGTCCGGAGCATAACTCAAAAACTATGTTAGGTAGAATAATGAAACTTTACAGGTGGATAGATCTCATTATGGAGAGGTGCAGTGCACAAGAACCGTAACTCTGCTGATCATATCTTTTGGGTTATTGCCCTTTGTTGATTTTCAAACTTGATTATTGTCCGGTGCATAACTCAAAAAGTATGTAAGGTAGAATTATGAAACTTTACAGGTGGATAGATCTCATTATGGAGAGGTGCAGTGCACAAGAACCGTAACTCTGCTGATCAACTTTTGTGAGTTATTGCCCTTTGTTGATTTTATAACTTGATTCTTGTCCGGAGCACAACTCAAAAAATATGTAAGGTAGAATCATGAAACTTTACAGGTGAATAGATTTCATTATGGAGAGGTGCAGTGCACAAGAACCGTAACTCTGCCAATCAAATTCTTGGAGTTATTGCCCTTTGTTGATTTTTACACTTAATTCTTAACCTTGCCTATATCTCGTGTCCTTTTACACATACAGCCTTGATATCTCACACATAGATACCTCCTATCAACATCGTTCACATTTAACCATGACCTTGGACCTTGTGACCTTGACCTTGGAGTTTGACCTACTTTAAAAAAAATTAAACCCGGCATATATCTCATGACCTTTTACAAATACAGCCTTGATATTTCACACATGGACACATCTTACCAAGACCTTTCACAATTGACCATGACCTTGGACTTTGTGACCTTGACCTTGGAGTTTGACCTACTTTTAAAAAAAACTTTAACCTGGCCGATATATCATGTCCATTTACACATACAGCCTTGATATTTGACAAATGGAAACCTCCGACTTAGACCTATCACATACGACTATGACCTTGGACCATGTGGCCTTGACCTTGGAGTTTGACCTACTTTTAAAAAAAATAAACTGGGCCTATATCTTATGTGCTATTACACATACAGCCTTGGTATTTCACACATGGACACATCTTACCAAGACGTTTCACATTTGACCATGACCTTGGACCTTGTGACCTTGACCTTGGACTTTGACCTACTTTAAAAAGAACTTTAACCTACCTGATATATCATGTCCTTTTACACATACAGCCTTGATATTTGACACATGGACACCTACGACCAAGACCTTTCACATTTGACCATGACCTTGGACCTTGTGACCTTGACCTTGGTGTTTGACCTACTTTTATAATACATTAACCTGGCCTATATTTCATGTCATTTTACATATACAGCCTTGATATTTCACACATGGTCACTTCCAACCAAGATATTTCACTTTGACCATGACCTTGGACCTTGACCTTGGAGTTTGACCTACTTTTAGAAATATCTAACCTAGCCTTTATCTTATGTCCTATTACACATACAGCCTTGATATTTCACACATAGACACCTCCTACCAAGACCTTTCACATTTGACCATGACCTTGAATATTGCAACCTTTACCTTGGAGTTTGACCTACTTTTAAAAAGACTGAAACCAAGCATATATATCATGTCCTTTTACACCTACAGCCTTGATATTTCACACATGGACACCTCCAACCAAGACCTTTCACATTTGACCATGACCTTGACCTTGGCATTTGGCCTACTTTTAAAAACTTTAACT
This sequence comes from Fragum sueziense, assembly GCA_963680895.1. NCBI lineage: Eukaryota > Metazoa > Mollusca > Bivalvia > Cardiida > Cardiidae > Fragum > Fragum sueziense. The sequence goes on from OY804597.1 coordinate 9,328,551, forward strand.
GGCCTATGTTTCATTTTACTTTTACATATACAGCTTTAATATTTCACACATAGACACCTCCTACCAAGACCTTTCATATTTGACCATGACCTTGGACCTTGTTAACTTGACCTTGGACTTTGACCTACATCAAATGTAGGCCCTTGAGGGGGCATATATGTTTTACAAACATCTCTTGTTTATACTCTAGAATCTACATTTATTAATCAATCAAGACAAAACTTGGACACAATGTTGGAGATCATAAGATCTCGGATGAGTTGAATTTTCAATCTGATAAGACAAGAAAGTCGAGACTTATGTGCCCTTGAATTTGACAAAATTGTCGTTTTTGACTGTTTTCAACCTTGTTTACACTCTAGAATTTTCAATTATTGTCCAATCAAGACAAATCTTGGACACAATGTTTGAGACCATAAGATCTTGGATGAGTGTGATTTTCAGTGTGATCTGACCAGAAAAAAGAGAGTTAGGTGCCCTTGAATTTGACAAAATTGTCGTTTTTGACTGTTTTCGACCTTTTTTACACTCTAGAATCTACAATTATTGACCAATCAAGACAAATCGTGGACACAATGTTTGAGACCATGAGATTTCGGATGAGTTCGATTTTCAGTGTGATCTGACAAAAAAGACAAGAGTTACATGCCCTTGAATTTGATAAAATTGTCATTTTCGGCTGTTTTCGACATTGTTTACACTCTAGAATCTACAATTATCAATCAATCAAGACAAAACTTGGACACAATGTTAGAGATCATAAGATCTCAGATGACTAGAATTTTCAATCTGATAAGACAAGAAAGTCAAGAGTTATGTGCCCTTGAATTTGACAAAATTGTCGTTTTTGACTGTTTTTGATCTTGTTTACACTCTAGAATTTTCAATTATTGTCCAATCTAGACAAATCTTGGACACAATGTTTGAGACCATAAGATCTTGGATGAGTGTGATTTTCAGTGTGATCTGACCAGAAAAAAGAGAGTTAGGTGCCCTTGAATTTGACAAAATTGTCGTTTTTGACTGTTTTCGACCTTTTTTACACTCTAGAATCTACAATTATTGACCAATCAAGACAAATCGTGGACACAATGTTTGAGACCATGAGATTTTGGATGAGTTCGATTTTCAGTCTCATCCGATCAGAAAGTTGAGAGTTATGTGCCCTTGAATTTTAATAAAATAGCCGTTTCTGGCTGTTTTTCGATCTTGTTTACACTCTAGAATCTTCAATTATTGACCAATCAAGACAAATCTTGGACACTATGTTGGAGACCATAATATCTTGGATGAGGTAGATTTTCAGTCTGATGTGATCAGAAAGTCGAGAATTGTGTGCCCTTGAATTTGAAAAAATTACCGTCTTTGGCTGTTTTCGACCTTGTTTATACTCTAGAATCTGTGATTATTTATCAATCAAGAAAACCTGGACACAATGTTTGGCACCATAAGATCTCAGATGAGTTTGATTTTCACTAAGTTATTGACTGTAAGTTAGTTTTCAGTTTTACAGTCATAAATGTTTATTGAATTGAACAAAAGTGTTGCTCATATCATTTTGGTTCAGGTGAGCGATATAGGACCATCATGGTCCTCTTGTAATGTTTTGTCATTTCAAACTTCTTAAAGGGGCCCATTCTAGGTTTTTATGCTTCCGAACTGTTCGGCAACTCATATTTGTGCATGGAAAAACAATAATAGCAATGTATAACAAGAGGCCCAGGAGGGCCTGAATCGCTCCACTGGTTAAAGTGGAAGAATTATCCCATGATTTCTTGTAAGCCTTACACAGCGGCAGCCAAATCTTGATATTTGTGAATAACTTTTGAAGAGAGACTCAAAGAACATTTTTGCAAAGTCTGGTTCAAATTGGCCTTATGGTTGATTTTTAAAGAATTTTCTTATGATTTCACTAAGTCTGATAAGCCCCTTTCTCCCTGCCATGGCCACATTTTTTTGACAAATATAAAAATTTGTGAACAAATTTTAAAAAGAACGACTAAAGGCACATTCTTGCAAAGTTTGGTTCAATTGGGCACACTGGTTGATTTTTTAAGAATTTTCTTATGATTTCTTTAAGTCTGATAAGCCCCTTCCTCCCTGCCACGGCCACATTTTTTGACAAATGTCAAAAATTATGAATAAATTTTGAAAAGAGAGACTCAAAGAACATTCCTGCCAGGTTTAGTTCAAATTGGCCCAATGGTTGATTTTTAAAGAATTTTTATGCTCCCCGAAGGGAGAGCATATAGTCGCCGCTTCGTCTGTCCGTCCGTCCGTCCGTCCGTCCGTCCGTCCGTCCATCCGTCCGTCCGTCCGTCCGTCCGTCCGTCCGTCCGTCCGAAGCGATTTCTCCATAACCCTTGGGCCAAATCAAATGAAACTTACTATGTGAACTCCCTATGACAAAATGCCGATGTACTTTTCCCGGTTTTTGGATTTGAGGCCTCGTCATGGGAAAAGGGGACTTAGGGTTAAATATAGTTTTTCTCTAATTTCTCCTAGTCTAATGGTCAGAATTTGATGAAATTTCATATTTGAGTAGCAAATCAGATGCCCTTGACAATAAACTATTTAAAATTTGCGTATACAAAATATGTCATGGAAAAAGGGGGCTTAACATTTGTTAGCTTTATATTAGCTCTGCATGGCATAAATTTATTGTGACAATGCCTTATTCGGGGAGCATTGTCCGTCTCTGACGGCTCTTGTCTTATGATTTCTTTAAGTCTGATAAGCCCCTTTCTCCCTGCCACGGCCACATTTTTTGACAAATGTCAAAAATTGTGAACAGATTTTGAAAAGAATGACTCAATGCACATTCCTGCCAGGTTTGGTTCAATTGGGCACACTGGTTGATTTTTTAAGAATTTTCTTATGATTTCTTTAAGTCTGATAAGCCCCTTCCTCCCTGCCACGGCCACATCTTTTGACAAATGTCAAAAATTGTGAATAAATTTTGAAAAGAGAGACTCAAAGAACATTCCTGCCAGGTTTAGTTCAATTTGGCTTAATGGTTGATTTTTAAAGAATTTTCTTATGATTTCTTTAAGTCTGATGAGCCCCTTTCTCCCCGCCACGGCCACATTTTTTGACAAATGTCAAAATTTGTGAACAAATTTTGAAAAGAATGACTCAAGGCACATTCTTGCCAGGTTTGGTTCAAATTGGCCCAATGGTTGATTTTTAAAGAATTTTCTTATGATTTCTCTAAGTCTGATAAGCCCCTTTCTCCCTGCCACGCCCACATTTTTTGACAAATCAAAAATTCGCGAACAAGTTTTGAAAAGGGTCACCCAAGGAACATTCCTGCCAAGTTTGGTCAAAATTGGCCCACTGGTATAAGAGGAGAAGATGTTTAAAGAAAAAGTTAACGGACGGACGCACGGACACATGGACGCACGCACGCATGCACGCATGCACGGACGCACGACAGACACAACGCCATGACAATAGCCCGCTGGCCTTCGGCCAGTGGAGCTAAAAACCTCAATCTCGACGAAAAACCATCTTTCCTTTGCTATAGATCAATCCTTTACAAGCGTGTTTACACATTCTATTTTTTCTTCAAAACAAGACGAGGTCAAGGTCAACGAGACACACCTCCGGGGTATAAACACACCGTACAACCGGCTGTGTCGATGACTGTGACCTTATTTGCGAGGAATACGTGAAAAGGTTTATTTTGTACAAGCACTGAACATTTATACGCCTATTTATCAAATATAGAATACCAAAGATCCTTTCGTTTATTTATAAAAGTAAATTCATTTGACCTACCATGCACATGACATCAGATGCCGAATCTGTCTTCGCTGACTTTCTACGCAGCCGGTTGTACGGTGTGTTAAATCTCGCTGAGCACAGATGACGTATCTCTGACGTAATTGATTTTTGAAGGTTGGGCATATGTAACCGTTACAAAACAAAAACAAGGAGCATGTTATTAATTGACTTGGATTTTAATACTTAATAAAGCTCGTGGAGTGCTAAAAATGGACATAAATGATCTACCCCTTCAGGTTGGTAATTTCATACGTTATTTCTGGTTTGTAATTATTGTGCCATTTGCATTTTCGACAGCCTAGCTCGTCCCCCTTTAAGGTATTCGCACACTAATGAATGTCTAAAATCCTCGGCAAATGTTGACATATGTCGACATTTTCCGTATTTTCTCTCAAATATTTTTCCAAAGGAAATTATTTGTGTTAGTATAATTAAATCCATTTGTTCCAATATTTTAGAGTTTTAAAGATAAAATGTTGAAAAAAATAATCTCTTACTGCATTTATCTTGAAACAAAAGTTACAGTTCAGGATTTGTTTTGATGACGTCATAACGCTGCCGCCAAAAAATATGACGTTGTTCCCGCGTTCTGTATAATTGACGTTGACGCGTGTATAACTTGTTGTCATACAACTAAAACCAAATTGTAGGGAAATCGGCTAAAAGATTTGAAATGGGTGAATTGTAAGTGAATTATAATTAAATTTTCAGTTTAACCTCTTCACAAAATCATGTCCGAAAGGATAGATACTTAAAGCAAAATAAAATTTAACACACTCTTTGTGTGTGTCAAAAAACACACAAGGCATGTTACCATGGCAATTTCATTAATTTTGGACGGCGAAACTTCTTTATTCTTATGTATTTTCTTTCTACGCCTGTGTAGATATTTTTCAAGTTCTGATTACAAAGGCCCCACTAATACTTAATGTAGAATGACTTTTTAAATATGACAACCCAAAAAAATTTAAACAGATTTTCAAGAGAATTTTGTTGCTATGCATTCCGACTTTTGCATTTTTTCCAATATTATTGTTGCAACAATATGTCAAGAGTAATTTTTTATAGTAGAATATATTTAATAAGGTCTTGTTTGGTGCATAAATAATAGATGTTTCTGGAAAATGTCACTTTTTATTGAGATTTGAGCATCTGTTACTCCGTGCGCGAAAAGCCCATTTTTCATATCGGTGTGATAAATCTTGAATTTGTCATAAAATTGTAAAATTTCGGTCAAATTCCCTTATTTTTTCAGAAAAGGTGTCTCTTGGTATGTAGATTGAAAAAATACAGTGATCCACCCCGTAGAATTGTATGCCCATTAGTGTGTGAATACCTTAAGCCATTTTTGTGTATGTTGATTTGCATGAAGAAAAAAAAAAACACACATGTCTATAATAGATTCTGCCCTATATGTATTGGCTCTTCATATAGTATTTCACTCTGTCAAAATTACATATGATAGGACTTTGAAATTGTTTTTGATTCAGATGAGGAAAATGGCAATAAGAACCTATGTTTAATTGATTTAAGTAGCTAACAATGGGCTAATGGGTGAAATCAATTAGAACATAAAAGAGTAACCAATAACCTAGATTGTCAAGTTACTGTCTGGGGACCTTACAGAAGATAAATCAATCAAAATTACTCAATGTAACCCTTTTTGTTGTGAAAGACTAGTGATTTTAAACAGCTTTACTAAAAACTAAAATAAATGCACTGTAATAAATAATTGCATGTGAAAAAGACAATCATGGGGCAATGTTTGTAAGAATTGTGACAATCACCTTCAGCAACAATCATATAGATCTATCATTATGAGACTGATTTTTGTGTTGGCACATCCTAATTGTCGATGCTGCCTCTAAATAATCAGAGTGAGCTTTCAATAGATATAGTTCCATTATACTTTGCCTATATCTACTGCATTATTTGATTTTATAGAAATATATTATGGCACAGGTTAATTTTTATTATCATAACTTACATGCTTGGGCAGTCTCATAATAACGGTCATATTTTCTTTAGACTTGATATATGTCTACTTTAATATATACATGTCAAGGTTTTTGCCATATATGAATATGTGTCATGTCAAGTAAACAAAGTAATACAGGTAGTTTAAGCCCAATTAAGTGTTCTTCATTTCAGTATCTTGATTGACATGTTCATTATTTTAATGTTTTCAATAAAAGTGTATAAGTTTGAAACAAAATAAACCTTTTCTATTTTAGTTTCATTTCTATTATTTTCATGATATAGAAGCTATGATTCACCATTTACTGGGGGTCACATAATTATTAGAGCTAGCATTGCTCTAAAAAGCCTTTGTATTAGTTTTAGCTGAAAAGTAATGTAGCAGAATTATGTCCTCTTAAATTGTGTACAATAGAATTCTTGCATTATACATTTTACTTGTATTTTTTATACATGAATACCCTACTGATGGTATATTCCCCTGCGAAAACAGTTCAAGAACTTATTTTAGTTATAGAACTGTTCTAGAATGTTCTGGAATGGTAAATGGTTGTTCTAAAACTGTTTTAGAACTTGTCTAGAACTGCCATTTAACGTTCCAGAACATTCTAGAGCAGTTCTAGAACAAAATTAAGTTCTTGAACAGTTTTCCAAGGGGGTTGCTTTGAAACTAAATTGCACAACAATGTGAGTATCACAACATATGGTTATAGACCAATAAGTTCCTGAACTCTTGACAAAGATGCCATTCTAATCTTACAGCTATATCTATTAGATCTACTTGATTACATTTTCTTCCTTCAATATGGGAATTCTGACAGTCTACTCACTCATAATACTGATGTAAGACAATATTTCTTTTGAACCTGTACCTGAAAGGTAGAATTGTACAGTCAGAGAAAAGGAAGGCAAATGTTTGTACAAAAGGCCAGGTATTATTGAAAATCTTGGAGAATTGTGTTTTATTAGCCATTTCTTCAATAATTATTGAACTTCCAATTGGTTTACTCATTGTCAAAGTGTTTGGTAAACTTCAATTAAAGAAATTAATCCTTCAATACCCAAAGGTACATGTAGCTTTTACCCTTTAGCTTTGTTAAACTTCTAGACTATAGTATGATTTTAAGGTTGACCACTTGAAGAATAAGAGTTTGAGAGCAATTTCAGTGACATAATTGTTGGTGTCCCAGAAGTAATGCAAATTGGTTTAGGTTGGGCTGGATGTCTTTGCTGTGAGGTCATAGCCACAAACTTGATGATTGTATTGGTTTAAATGAAGCTATTGCTTTGTGTGGCAGATCCAGGGTTTCTGAGAAGGACATAGAACATGCAAATAGGGGGTTTGTTTCCCAGTAATACAAAATTTTGACTGATTTTCTGCATGAAAATGAAATAATCTGTCTCCAGAGGGGGTTTGTTTGGAGCCCTCTGGATCCACCACTGTATACCAAGTTCAGTTGACATACTCTGACATGTTTTCTTTACTATGTTATAGAATTTTTCTGTACAGTGACACCAGTTTTGTCATCTGGAACACTTTTCAAATAGACCTGTCTGAATTTTTTGTCTTTATGGAAAGAAAAGGGTCCTGAAGGATTAATGGCCTACAATAATTCTGTAATATTGACAAGGGGAGTGAATTTCTATTGACAGCAATTACAAAAGGGCGGGCTATTACACTTGAAATTGTAGAATTTGTGGAAACCTTTATTACCATAATTTAACCCATAATGCTTTACTGTAATCTTTGTCACTATTGGGACACCATAGTTGTTTGTTTTAACATGTCGCTGTTTTTCAACAAAAGCCTTGTAACTGCAAGGCAAAACAAGCTGCAGTTACAAGGTTTTTGTTGAGAAGGGACAATGTGCTCTCCCACCAGATTAATGTTTATGAATGAACTGAAAGCAAAAGGAAAACAGTGTGGGGGAAAAAAGAGAATTGCATGCAATTAGAGAATTTTCTTCTTTCCTGAAACATTTGCTTACATGTTATATCAAATTAATGATATATTTCTACATGTTACTTGAAGCAAATTTAAAAGTATGTTTCATTTACATAATGTCAGTCATGGTTGTTTTAATACACAATTAATTGAATGTTTAACGGCTTTATTTTGTATGATTGAATTTCAAAAATACTCAAACAATACAGTGACAGTAAATTTCAACCGTTGAAATTTACTGTCACTGTATTGTTTGGGTATGTTGTAACCTTGGATTTGAAAGCATACAGTGCTGTTTAAACAAACAAGATGATAGTACAGAATTTCACCTAAGAATGCAGCAGACAATAATACATTGAACTTTACAATCAATACAGTTTTGATCATTTCTAAAGAATGCAATTTTAGAATGGACCTGAATTTGAATGATGCTGCAGATGGTGAAATGCATATCGATAAAAAAAGGTTCTTCCCACAATTATACAACACAGGAAATAATGAGGCAAAAGAAGTAAATGCTGAATATTAGCATTTTCTTCTTTTGCCTCAATATTTTCCCATGCCTTTTCAATTAGGGATATGGAAACCAAATCTTGTTTGGTAAAGTGTTAAGAAATAAGTAACTGTTATAGTGTAATCTATGTTGCCAAGACAGGTCTGTTAATAATTAATACAGCGAGTTAATTAAGTCTTTACAAGTAACAAATTAGGACGGCCTACTGGAATAAATGATCAAAGGCAGTAGTGAACAGTTTAAAAGATAAGGTATCTGTCCCTGAAAATTTCAGCCCTTTCCCAAACAACAAAATTTTCACTCTTTTGCTGCCAATGTCGCCGATTGGCAACTGTTAAACAATAGCTTGAAGAGGTCATTCAAGGTCAAGATCAAGGTCATCTGATCACACTGCCTGATCTTTAAAAGTATTCTATTAGGCAAAACAGTTTATATGCAATGATTCCTGCAAGTTGCAGCTTTGTATTATCAAAAAATGATTTTTTACTATTTCATAAACTGATAAGCCCTGTTATGTTAGAGGCCCACAGGGAAGACTGGGTTTATCCCAACTGTGCTGCCTCGTTTAATAAAGTCTTTATTAGCTCACCTGAGCACGAAGTGCTCAAGGTGAGCTATTGTGGTCGCTTTTTGTCCGTCGGCGTCCGTCCATCCGTCTGTCCGTCCGTCTGTTCACAATTTGTTGTTAACACTCTAGCATCCACAAATATTGACCAATCTTAACAAAACTTGAACAAAACATGTATGACCATAAGTTCTCGGATGAGTTCGATTTTGGGTCAGATCGGACCAGGAAGTCAGGAGTTATGCGCCCTTGAACGTCAAAAATAGCTACTTTTTAACTTGTTAACACTCTAGCGTCTACAAATATTGATCAATCAAGACAAAACTTGGACATAATGTTTAAGACTACAAGTTCTCGGATGAGTTCGATTTTGGGTCAGATCGGACTAGGAAGTCAGGAGTTATGTGCCCTTGAACGTCAAAAAATAGCTACTTTTTAATTTGTTAACACTCTAGCGTCTACAAATATTGATCAATCAAGACAAAACTTGGACATAATGTTTTAGACCATAAGATCTCGGATGAGTTTGATTTTCAGTGTGATCTGATCAGAAAGACAAGAATCATATGCCCTTGAATTTGACAAAATTGCCATTTTAGGCTGTTTTTGACCATGTTTACCCTCTAGAATCTACAATTATAAATCAATCAAGACAAAACTTAGACACAATGTTTGGGACCCTAAGATCTTTGACGAGTTCGTTTTTCAGTCTGATCTTTTTCAGAAAGTTGAGAGTAATGTGCCCTTGAATTTGACAAAATTGCCATTTTCGGCTGTTTTTGACCTTGTTTACACTCTAGAATGTACAAATATGAATCAATCAAGACAAAACTTTGACACAATGTTGGGGATTATAAGATCTTTGATCATTTGGATTTTCAGTCTGATCTGATCAGAAAATCGAAAGTTACTTGCCCTTGAATTTGACAAAATTGCCCTTTTCGACTGTTTTCGACCTTGTTTACACTCTAAAATTTACAATTATTAATCAATCAAGACAAAACTTGGACACAATGTTGGACACCAGAAGATCTCGGATGAGTTCGATTTTCACAACGTTATTGACCATAAGTTCGTTTTCAGTCTTAAAGTCGTAAATATTAATTGAATTGAACAAAATTGTGACTCATATCCTTTTGGTTCAGGTGAGCGATATATAGGACCATCATGGTCCTCTTGTTATTATTATTATTATGTAGTTTCCAAAATTTGGCACTGGAAATAGGACAATTCCGGGAAATTTAGCTGCAAAAGAGTTAAGATGGTTCAATTTTAAAGCTCCAAATGAAAAGGACAACACAGATGTTAATAAGCTTAGAATTTGTGTATAATATAGGGCAGAAAATATTGAGATAAAAGGAGAAAATACTGATTATCAGCATTTTCTTCTTTTGTCTCAATGTTTTCCCAAACTTTTTTTCTTCAGGACGTCAAAATCAGGTCTTATTTGGGAAAGGGTTAATAAATAAGGTGTTCACTTGTCCCTGAAAATTTTATGTTAAACTCTGTACCTGATTTTGAGATAATGCTTTTACTTGCATTTTGAGATAGTATGTTTACCTGCAAAAATCAGCATTTTTGTATACCTGAGCACGAAGTGCTCAAGGTGAGCTATTGTGATCGCTTTTTGTCCGTCGTCCGTCCGTCCGTCTGTCCATCTGTCCGTCTGTCAGTCTGTCCGTCTGTCCACAATTTGGTGTTTACACTCTAGCATCCACAAATATTAGTCAATCTTGACCAAACTTTGTCAAAACAAGTATGGTCATAAGTTCTCGGATGAGTTCGATTATGGGCCAGATCGGACCAGAAAGTGTGGAGTTATCTGCCCCTGAATGACGAAAAATGCTGTTTTTAACTTTGTTTACACTCTAGCATCTACAATTATTGCCCAATCAATACAAAACTTGGATATAATATTGGAAACTATAGGATCTTGGATGAGTTCGATTTTCAGTCAGATCAGATGAAAAAGTCAAAAGTTATGTGCCCTTGAATTTTTCAAAATTGCCGTTTTCAACCGTTTTCGACCTTGTTTACACTCTAGAATCTACAATTATTGACGAATCAAGACAAATCTTGAACACAATGATGGAGACCATAAGATCTCAGATGAGTTTAATTTTCAGTCTGATTAGACGAGAAAGTCGAGAGTTATGTGCCCTTGAATTTGACAAAATTGTCGTTTTTGACTGTTTTCGACCTTGTTTACACTCTAGAATCTACAATTATTGACCAATCAAGACAAATCTTGGACACAATGTTTGAGACCATAAGATCTTGGATGAGTTTGATTTTCAGTGTGATCTGACAAAAAAGACTAGAGTTACGTGCCCTTGAATTTGATAAAATTGTCATTTTCAGCTGTTTTCGACATTGTTTATACTCTAGAATCTACATTTATTAATCAATCAAGACAAAACTTGGACACAATGTTGGAGATCATAAGATCTCGGATGAGTTGAATTTTCAATCTGATAAGACAAGAAAGTCGAGACTTATGTGCCCTTGAATTTGACAAAATTGTCGTTTTTGACTGTTTTCGACCTTTTTTACACTCTAGAATCTACAATTATTGACCAATCAAGACAAATCGTGGACACAATGTTTGAGACCATGAGATTTCGGATGAGTTCGATTTTCAGTGTGATCTGACAAAAAAGACAAGAGTTACGTGCCCTTGAATTTGATAAAATTGTCATTTTCGGCTGTTTTTGACATTGTTTACACTCTAGAATCTACATTTATCAATCAATCAAGACAAAACTTGGACACAATGTTAGAGATCATAAGATCTCAGATGACTAGAATTTTCAATCTGATAAGACAAGAAAGTCAAGAGTTATGTGCCCTTGAATTTGACAAAATTGTCGTTTTTGACTGTTTTTGATCTTGTTTACACTCTAGAATTTTCAATTATTGTCCAATCAAGACAAATCTTTGACACAATGTTTGAGAGGATAAGATTTCGGATGAGTTTGATTTTTATTGTGATATGACCAGAAAGACAAGAGTTATGTGCCCTTGAATTTGATAAAATTGTCTTTTTCGGCTGTTTTCGACCTTGTTTACACTTTAGAATCTACAATTATCAATCAATCAAGACAAAACTTGGACACAATGTTTTGGACCATAATATGTCGGATGAGTTTGATTTTCAGTCTGATCCGATCAGAAAGTTGAGAGTTATGTGCCCTTGAATTTTAATAAAATAGCCGTTTCTGGCTGTTTTTCGATCTTGTTTACACTCTAGAATCTTCAATTATTGACCAATCAAGACAAATCTTGGACACTATGTTGGAGGCCATAATATCTTGGATGAGGTAGATTTTCAGTCTGATGTGATCAGAAAGTCGAGAATTGTGTGCCCTTGAATTTGAAAAAATTACCGTCTTTGGCTGTTTTCGACCTTGTTTATACTCTAGAATCTGTGATTATTTATCAATCAAGAAAAACCTGGACACAATGTTTGGCACCATAAGATCTCAGATGAGTTTGATTTTCACAAAGTTATTGACTGTAAGTTAGTTTTCAGTTTTACAGTCATAAATGTTTATTGAATTGAACAAAAGTGTTGCTCATATCATTTTGGTTCAGGTGAGCGATATAGGACCATCATGGTCCTCTTGTAATGTTTTGTCATTTCAAACTTCTTAAAGGGGCCCATTCTAGGTTTTTATGCTTCCGAACTGTTCGGCAACTCATATTTGTGCATGGAAAAACAATAATAGCAATGTATAACAAGAGGCCCAGGAGGGCCTGAATCGCTCCACTGGTTAAAGTGGAAGAATTATCCCATGATTTCTTGTAAGCCTTACACAGCGGCAGCCAAATCTTGATATTTGTGAATAACTTTTGAAGAGAGACTCAAAGAACATTTTTGCAAAGTCTGGTTCAAATTGGCCTTATGGTTGATTTTTAAAGAATTTTCTTATGATTTCACTAAGTCTGATAAGCCCCTTTCTCCCTGCCATGGCCACATTTTTTTGACAAATATAAAAATTTGTGAACAAATTTTAAAAAGAACGACTAAAGGCACATTCTTGCAAAGTTTGGTTCAATTGGGCACACTGGTTGATTTTTTAAGAATTTTCTTATGATTTCTTTAAGTCTGATAAGCCCCTTCCTCCATGCCACGGCCACATTTTTTGACAAATGTCAAAAATTGTGAATAAATTTTGAAAAGAGAGACTCAAAGAACATTCCTGCCAGGTTTAGTTCAAATTGGCCCAATGGTTGATTTTTAAAGAATTTTCTTATGATTTCTTTAAGTCTGATAAGCCCCTTTCTCCCTGCCACGGCCACATTTTTTGACAAATGTCAAAAATTGTGAACAGATTTTGAAAAGAATGACTCAATGCACATTCCTGCCAGGTTTGGTTCAATTGGGCACACTGGTTGATTTTTTAAGAATTTTCTTATGATTTCTTTAAGTCTGATAAGCCCCTTCCTCCCTGCCACGGCCACATCTTTTGACAAATGTCAAAAATTGTGAATAAATTTTGAAAAGAGAGACTCAAAGAACATTCCTGCCAGGTTTAGTTCAAATTGGCTTAATGGTTGATTTTTAAAGAATTTTCTTATGATTTCTTTAAGTCTGATGAGCCCCTTTCTCCCCGCCACGGCCACATTTTTTGACAAATGTCAAAATTTGTGAACAAATTTTGAAAAGAATGACTCAAGGCACATTCTTGCCAGGTTTGGTTCAATTGGGCACACTGGTTGATTTTTTAAGAATTTTCTTATGATTTCTTTAAGTCTGATAAGCCCCTTTCTCCCTGCCACGCCCACATTTTTTGACAAATCAAAAATTCGCGAACAAGTTTTGAAAAGGGTCACCCAAGGAACATTCCTGCCAAGTTTGGTCAAAATTGGCCCACTGGTATAAGAGGAGAAGATGTTTAAAGAAAAAGTTAACGGACGGACGCACGGACACATGGACGCACGCACGCATGCACGCATGCACGGACGCACGACAGACACAACGCCATGACAATAGCCCGCTGGCCTTCGGCCAGTGGAGCTAAAAACCTCAATCTCGACGAAAAACCATCTTTCCTTTGCTATAGATCAATCCTTTACAAGCGTGTTTACACATTCTATTTTTTCTTCAAAACAAGACAAGGTCAAGGTCAACGAGACACACCTCCGGGGTATAAACACACCGTACAACCGGCTGTGTCGATGACCTTATGTGCGAGGAATACGTGAAAAGGTTTATTTTGTACAAGCACTGAACATTTATACGCCTATTTATCAAATATAGAATACCAAAGATCCTTTCGTTTATTTATAAAAGTAAATTCATTTGACCTACCATGCACATGACATCAGATGCCGAATCTGTCTTCGCTGACTTTCTACGCAGCCGGTTGTACGGTGTGTTAAATCTCGCTGAGCACAGATGACGTATCTCTGACGTAATTGATTTTTGAAGGTTGGGCATATGTAGCCGTTACAAAACAAAAACAAGGAGCATGTTATTAATTGACTTGGATTTTAATACTTAATAAAGCTCGTGGAGTGCTAAAAATGGACATAAATGATCTACCCCTTCAGGTTGGTAATTTCATACATTATTTCTGGTTTGTAATTATTGTGCCATTTGCATTTTCGACAGCCTAGCTCGTCCCCCTTTAAGGTATTCGCACACTAATGAATGTCTAAAATCCTCGGCAAATGTTGACATATGTCGACATTTTCCGTATTTTCTCTCAAATATTTTTCCAAAGGAAATTATTTGTGTTAGTATAATTAAATCCATTTGTTCCAATATTTTAGAGTTTTAAAGATAAAATGTTGAAAAAAATAATCTCTTACTGCATTTATCTTGAAACAAAAGTTACAGTTCAGGATTTGTTTTGATGACTTCATAACGCTGCCGCCAAAAAATATGACGTTGTTCCCGCGTTCTGTATAATTGACGTTGACGCGTGTATAACTTGTTGTCATACAACTAAAACCAAATTGTAGGGAAATCGGCTAAAAGATTTGAAATGGGTGAATTGTAAGTGAATTATAATTAAATTTTCAGTTTAACCTCTTCACAAAATCATGTCCGAAAGGATAGATACTTAAAGCAAAATAAAATTTAACACATTCTTTGTGTGTGTCAAAAAACATACAAGGCATGTTACCATGGCAATTTCATTAATTTTGGACGGCGAAACTTCTTTATTCTTATGTATTTTCTTTCTACGCCTGTGTAGATATTTTTCAAGTTCTGATTACAAAGGCCCCACTAATACTTAATGTAGAATGACTTTTTAAATATGACAACCCAAAAAAATTTAAACAGATTTTCAAGAGAATTTTGTTGCTATGCATTCCGACTTTTGCATTTTTTCCAATATTATTGTTGCAACAATATGTCAAGAGTAATTTTTTATAGTAGAATATATTTAATAAGGTCTTGTTTGGTGCATAAAAAATAGATGTTTCTGGAAAATGTCACTTTTTATTGAGATTTGAGCATCTGTTACTCCGTGCGCGAAAAGCCCATTTTTCATATCGGTGTGATAAATCTTGAATTTGTCATAAAATTGTAAAATTTCGGTCAAATTCCCTTATTTTTTCAGAAAAGGTGTCTCTTGGTATGTAGATTGAAAAAATACAGTGATCCACCCCGTAGAATTGTATGCCCATTAGTGTGTGAATACCTTAAGCCATTTTTGTGTATGTTGATTTGCATGAAGAAAAAAAAAAAAACACACATGTCTATAATAGATTCTGCCCTATATGTATTGGCTCTTCATATAGTATTTCACTCTGTCAAAATTACATATGATAGGACTTTGAAATTGTTTTTGATTCAGATGAGGAAAATGGCAATAAGAACCTATGTTTAACCCTTTCCCAAACAAGACCTGGTTTTGACGTCCCTAATAGAAAAAGGTTTGGGAAAACATTGAAACAAAAGAAGAAACTGCTGATAACCAGCAGTTTCTCCTTTTGTCTCAATATTTTCTGTGTCGTATTTTACACAATTCATATTTTTAATAACATCCATTTTATCATTTGTGGCAGTTTTTGAAGAGGATCACCCTTAAATTTTGGCGTTTGGGAAAGGGTTAATTGATTTAAGTAGCTAACAATGGGCTAATGGGTGAAATCAATTAGAACATAAAAGAGTAACCAATAACCTAGATTGTCAAGTTACTGTCTGGGGACCTTACAGAAGATAAATCAATCAAAATTACTCAATGTAACCCTTTTTGTTGTGAAAGACTAGTGATTTTAAACAGCTTTACTAAAAACTAAAATAAATGCACTGTAATAAATAATTGCATGTGAAAAAGACAATCATGGGATAATGTTTGTAAGAATTGTGACAATCACCTTCAGCAACAATCATATAGATCTATCATTATGAGACTGATTTTTGTGTTGGCACATCCTAATTGTCGATGCTGCCTCTAAATAATCAGAGTGAGCTTTCAATAGATATAGTTCCATTATACTTTGCCTATATCTACTGCATTATTTGATTTTATAGAAATATATTATGGCACAGGTTAATTTTTATTATCATAACTTACATGCTTGGGCAGTCTCATAATAACGGTCATATTTTCTTTAGACTTGATATATGTCTACTTTAATATATACATGTCAAGGTTTTTGCCATATATGAATATGTGTCATGTCAAGTAAACAAAGTAATACAGGTAGTTTAAGCCCAATTAAGTGTTCTTCATTTCAGTATCTTGATTGACATGTTCATTATTTTAATGTTTTCAATAAAAGTGTATAAGTTTGAAACAAAATAAACCTTTTCTATTTTAGTTTCATTTCTATTATTTTCATGATATAGAAGCTATGATTCACCATTTACTGGGGGTCACATAATTATTAGAGCTAGCATTGCTCTAAAAAGCCTTTGTATTAGTTTTAGCTGAAAAGTAATGTAGCAGAATTATGTCCTCTTAAATTGTGTACAATAGAATTCTTGCATTATACATTTTACTTGTATTTTTTAGTCCCCTACCGGTGTTCACACCGGAGGGGACTATAGGTTTGCCCTCCGTCTGTCCGTCCGTCCGTCCGTCTGTCCGTCCGTCTGTCCGTCTGTCCGTCCGTCCGTCCGTCTGTCCGTCTGTCCGCTCAAATCTTGATCCCGCGATAACTTAATAACTAAGCAAGCGTTTTTGATGAAAGTTGGTATATGACTAGATGGCAATATGTAGATTATGCACATCATTTTATTTTTGTTTTTCGACTTAAATTGAGGTTGCTATGGTTACGGAAATAGTGAAAATATGGCCAAAAATGGGATCCTGCGATAACTTAATAACTAAGCAAGCGTTTTTGATGAAAGTTGGTATATGACTAGATGGCAATGTGTAGATTATGCACATCATTTTATTTTTGTTTTTCGACTTAAATTGAGGTTGCTATGGTTACGGAAATAGTGAAAATATGGCCAAAAATGGGATCCTGCGATAATATAATAACTAAGCAAGCTAGTTTGATGAGACTTGGTATATGACTATATGGCAATGTGTAGATTATGCACATCATTTTATTTTTGTTTTTAGACTAAAATTGTTGTTGCTATGGTTAAGGAAATAGTGAAAATATGGCAAAAAATATTGGATCCTGCGATAAGTTAATAAGTAAGCAAGCTAATTTGATGAGACTTGGTATATGACTAGATGGCAATGTGTAGATTATGCACATCATTTTATCTTTGTTCTTTGACGAAAAGTGTGGTTGCTATGGTAACGGAAATAGTGAAAATATGGCAAAAAATGGATCCTGCAATAACTTAATAACTAAGCAAGCTAACTTGATGAAACCTGTTTTAAAATGTAAAAAAATTTATAAGCCATGTTAGTCAGGGTGGTGATGCAGCAGTATTAATCACCTCCAGTTGGGCATAACATTTCATATGTTTGACAATTATTTTGATGACTTGTTCATCTTAATCTATTATTGATTACCATATTGAGTCAATGTGAAGCCGGTAGGGGACTTTATGTGTTGCATACAACACCAGATACTTGTTTATACATGAATACCCTACTGATGGTATATTCCCCTGCGAAAACAGTTCAAGAACTTATTTTAGTTATAGAACTGTTCTAGAATGTTCTGGAATGGTAAATGGTTGTTCTAAAACTGTTTTAGAACTTGTCTAGAACTGCCATTTAACGTTCCAGAACATTCTAGAGCAGTTCTAGAACAAAATTAAGTTCTTGAACAGTTTTCCAAGGGGGTTGCTTTGAAACTAAATTGCACAACAATGTGAGTATCACAACATATGGTTATACACCAATAAGTTCCTGAACTCTTGACAAAGATGCCATTCTAATCTTACAGCTATATCTATTAGATCTACTTGATTACATTTTCTTCCTTCAATATGGGAATTCTGACAGTCTACTCACTCATAATACTGATGTAAGACAATATTTCTTTTGAACCTGTACCTGAAAGGTAGAATTGTACAGTCAGAGAAAAGGAAGGCAAATGTTTGTACAAAAGGCCAGGTATTATTGAAAATCTTGGAGAATTGTGTTTTATTAGCCATTTCTTCAATAATTATTGAACTTCCAATTGGTTTACTCATTGTCAAAGTGTTTGGTAAACTTCAATTAAAGAAATTAATCCTTCAATACCCAAAGGTACATGTAGCTTTTACCCTTTAGCTTTGTTAAACTTCTAGACTATAGTATGATTTTAAGGTTGACCACTTGAAGAATAAGAGTTTGAGAGCAATTTCAGTGACATAATTGTTGGTGTCCCAGAAGTAATGCAAATTGGTTTAGGTTGGGCTGGATGTCTTTGCTGTGAGGTCATAGCCACAAACTTGATGATTGTATTGGTTTAAATGAAGCTATTGCTTTGTGTGGCAGATCCAGGGTTTCTGAGAAGGACATAGAACATGCAAATAGGGGGTTTGTTTCCCAGTAATACAAAATTTTGACTGATTTTCTGCATGAAAATGAAATAATCTGTCTCCAGAGGGGGTTTGTTTGGAGCCCTCTGGATCCACCACTGTATACCAAGTTCAGTTGACATACTCTGACACGTTTTCTTTACTATGTTATAGAATTTTTCTGTACAGTGACACCAGTTTTGTCATCTGGAACACTTTTCAAATAGACCTGTCTGAATTTTTTGTCTTTATGGAAAGAAAAGGGTCCTGAAGGATTAATGGCCTACAATAATTCTGTAATATTGACAAGGGGAGTGAATTTCTATTGACAGCAATTACAAAAGGGCGGGCTATTACACTTGAAATTGTAGAATTTGTGGAAACCTTTATTACCATAATTTAACCCATAATGCTTTACTGTAATCTTTGTCACTATTGGGACACCATAGTTGTTTGTTTTAACATGTCGCTGTTTTTCAACAAAAGCCTTGTAACTGCAAGGCAAAACAAGCTGCAGTTACAAGGTTTTTGTTGAGAAGGGACAATGTGCTCTCCCACCAGATTAATGTTTATGAATGAACTGAAAGCAAAAGGAAAACAGTGTGGGGAAAAAAGAGAATTGCATGCAATTAGAGAATTTTCTTCTTTCCTGAAACATTTGCTTACATGTTATATCAAATTAATGATATATTCCTACATGTTACTTGAAGCAAATTTAAAAGTATGTTTCATTTACATAATGTCAGTCATGGTTGTTTTAATACACAATTAATTGAATGTTTAACGGCTTTATTTTGTATGATTGAATTTCAAAAATACTCAAACAATACAGTGACAGTAAATTTCAACCGTTGAAATTTACTGTCACTGTATTGTTTGGGTATGTTGTAACCTTGGATTTGAAAGCATACAGTGCTGTTTAAACAAACAAGATGATAGTACAGAATTTCACCTAAGAATGCAGCAGACAATAATACATTGAACTTTACAATCAATACAGTTTTGATCATTTCTAAAGAATGCAATTTTAGAATGGACCTGAATTTGAATGATGCTGCAGATGGTGAAATGCATATCGATAAAAAAAGGTTCTTCCCACAATTATACAACATAGGAAATAATGAGGCAAAAGAAGTAAATGCTGAATATTAGCATTTTCTTCTTTTGCCTCAATATTTTCCCATGCCTTTTCAATTAGGGATATGGAAACCAAATCTTGTTTGGTAAAGTGTTAAGAAATAAGTAACTGTTATAGTGTAATCTATGTTGCCAAGACAGGTCTGTTAATAATTAATACAGCGAGTTAATTAAGTCTTTACAAGTAACAAATTAGGACGGCCTACTGGAATAAATGATCAAAGGCAGTAGTGAACAGTTTAAAAGATAAGGTATCTGTCCCTGAAAATTTCAGCCCTTTCCCAAACAACAAAATTTTCACTCTTTTGCTGCCAATGTCGCCGATTGGCAACTGTTAAACAATAGCTTGAAGAGGTCATTCAAGGTCAAGATCAAGGTCATCTGATCACACTGCCTGATCTTTAAAAGTATTCTATTAGGCAAAACAGTTTATATGCAATGATTCCTGCAAGTTGCAGCTTTGTATTATCAAAAAATGATTTTTTACTATTTCATAAACTGATAAGCCCTGTTATGTTAGAGGCCCACAGGGAAGACTGGGTTTATCCCAACTGTGCTGCCTCGTTTAATAAAGTCTTTATTAGCTCACCTGAGCACAAAGTGCTCAAGGTGAGCTATTGTGGTCGCTTTTTGTCCGTCGGCGTCCGTCCGTCCGTCTGTCTGTCCGTCTGTCCGTCTGTTCACAATTTGTTGTTAACACTCTAGCATCCACAAATATTGACCAATCTTAACAAAACTTGAACAAAACATGTATGACCATAAGTTCTCGGATGAGTTCGATTTTGGGTCAGATCGGACCAGGAAGTCAGGAGTTATGCGCCCTTGAACGTCAAAAATAGCTACTTTTTAACTTGTTAACACTCTAGCGTCTACAAATATTGATCAATCAAGACAAAACTTGGACATAATGTTTAAGACTACAAGTTCTCGGATGAGTTCGATTTTGGGTCAGATCGGACTAGGAAGTCAGGAGTTATGTGCCCTTGAACGTCAAAAAATAGCTACTTTTTAATTTGTTAACACTCTAGCGTCTACAAATATTGATCAATCAAGACAAAACTTGGACATAATGTTTTAGACCATAAGATCTCGGATGAGTTTGATTTTCAGTGTGATCTGATCAGAAAGACAAGAATCATATGCCCTTGAATTTGACAAAATTGCCATTTTAGGCTGTTTTTGACCTTGTTTACCCTCAAGAATCTACAATTATAAATCAATCAAGACAAAACTTAGACACAATGTTTGGGACCCTAAGATCTTTGACGAGTTCGTTTTTCAGTCTGATCTTTTTCAGAAAGTTGAGAGTAATGTGCCCTTGAATTTGACAAAATTGCCATTTTCGGCTGTTTTTGACCTTGTTTACACTCTAGAATGTACAAATATGAATCAATCAAGACAAAACTTTGACACAATGTTGGGGATTATAAGATCTTTGATCATTTGGATTTTCAGTCTGATCTGATCAGAAAATCGAAAGTTACTTGCCCTTGAATTTGACAAAATTGCCTTTTTCGACTGTTTTCGACCTTGTTTACACTCTAAAATTTACAATTATTAATCAATCAAGACAAAACTTGGACACAATGTTGGACACCAGAAGATCTCGGATGAGTTCGATTTTCACAACGTTATTGACCTTAAGTTCGTTTTCAGTCTTAAAGTCGTAAATATTAATTGAATTGAACAAAATTGTGACTCATATCCTTTTGGTTCAGGTGAGCGATATATAGGACCATCATGGTCCTCTTGTTATTATTATTATTATGTAGTTTCCAAAATTTGGCACTGGAAATAGGACAATTCCGGGAAATTTAGCTGCAAAAGAGTTAAGATGGTTCAATTTTAAAGCTCCAAATGAAAAGGACAACAGAGATGTTAATAAGCTTAGAATTTGTGTATAATATAGGGCAGAAAATATTGAGATAAAAGGAGAAAATACTGATTATCAGCATTTTCTTCTTTTGTCTCAATGTTTTCCCAAACTTTTTTTCTTCAGGACGTCAAAATCAGGTCTTATTTGGGAAAGGGTTAATAAATAAGGTGTTCACTTGTCCCTGAAAATTTTATGTTAAACTCTGTACCTGATTTTGAGATAATGCTTTTACTTGCATTTTGAGATAGTATGTTTACCTGCAAAAATCAGCATTTTTGTATATTTCTGTACTTTCAATTCTTTATTTCTAAAAGTCATTAGTAAGTGCAAAACATAAGAATATACCCTGTACAATACCTTCAAAGACAAGGCAGTGTTATATCATCTACATGATGTCTGTCTCTTTAAAGCTAATGCAACTTATGAAGTATCAAAATGAAATCACTTAAGCAACACAAATATCCTTGATGGCCTTTTTAAGCATGATATCAAATTACCAACTTGAAAAATTGGACCGGGGGGGGGGGGGGGGGGGGTTGTCCTTTAAATGCAAATTGCTTGCTTGGTACTTTGTAAAGTGTGGTTAAATTTGCATTTGTACCTAGTTTGTATATTACTATAAATCGAAACCATTAAATTGCTGCTATGAATTTTAAGTAGGAATTACGATAGAAATGCAAACACTTTATTCAAGTGTAAAATATAACATACAATTTGGCAGGCGTTACATTTAAGCCTTCAACCCTTTCCAAAGGAAGATGCAGTTTTTGGCGTCACTAACAGAAAATGCCTGGGGAAAACATTGAGGCAAAAGAAGAAAATGCTGATAACCAGCATTTTCATCTTTTTTCTCAATAATTTCTCTGCAATATTATACTACAGCTAAAACATCATCAAGTACACATCCATAATGTTGTCTGTTCCAGCTTTGGAACTGTCTAAAATTAAGTGCTGTTTGGGAAAGGTTTTACATAAGAACCCCTGTATTGGTTTAATGGATCAAGGATACTGAATTATAAATTGTACATTGTATTTACTTTGCAATATGAGCTTTATATTTTTAAAACTATGCTGACAATGAAAGTTATTAATTTATTTGTTGCAAATTGCTACCACAAAATCATTCCAAAGACATCAACATATTTGTATGCAGAGTGGATTCCTGTTAATTGCAATGTATATTTGTCAATATCTTAATTGCAATTAACCAGGAATTGCTTATGAAATGGGTACATTTTCTTTAGAATCTAAAGTATATATGCAGAACTCCCTTTGCTAATAACAGGATTGCAATTAAGCAGAGTTTTTTGTATTTGCATATCTGCTTAACATAAGCCTCAAAGAAAGATATTGTTGAGTCATATTATTCTTTCTGTAACAATCCTTTCATCTCAGATTGTAAAGACATGCATTGTCTAAACTTAACTAGGGGGGAATGCTGATGATGGGATTTTCTCTCTTTCCCTCAATATTTTGTATCCTATTCCATCACATCTTGTTTTGTTCAATACCAATATGTTGTCTGCAACTAGCTACATGCAAGTTCAGTTTTAGCATGTATCTGTCACCTTTGAAATGTTTTATATGGAGAAGTCTTTGATTTTGTCACTTTGGGATAGAGTAAAATTAGATTAACTGTTACTTAATAATTAATGAGCCAGGATCTGGAAAAGGGGGCTAGTATAGTATTTTAGAAAACCATGTTTCAAGTTTCAAGATCAGCCTGGGCCCTGGGGTCAAATGAATTCTAATAAGGATCCATTCTGTTAACTTTCTATAGCTAATTTAGAAGCTGTTATTTAAGAGCATCATAAGTAGATCTTGCATATACACCTTTGCTGATCAGGATCTGTGTTGGCATCAAAATGAATTAAAAAGCGACTTTGTTGCAGTATGAGTATTTACGCAAAGTTATAATATATCATTAAAGTATTCTATATAATTTGACCAAAATACTTTTGTTTATTTTCAGACGGCACTATAGAGATGTATTAAAACAGCAGATGGCAGACAGAGAAAATAGTCGTAAAGAAGAAATGATAAATAAAGTGAAAGAGACAGAACGAGCAGTGAAATATGACGAACAATGTCGGTCAAATGACGCCCAGGAATACTTCAGAAAACATGCATATTTAATGTTGTATAGAGATGGGAATAAACAGGTAATTGCTGTTTGGGAATTTTTCTGTCCCTGTATTATCCCTTTCCCAAACGGCAAAATGTTATGGTTGTGACCTATTCAAAAGCTGCTGCAGATGACAATACTGATGCTCAGTTAAAGATGGACTTTGTGTAGAATATAGCTCAGAAAATATTGAGACAAAAGGAGAAACTGCTGGTTATCAGCAGTTTCTTCTTTTGTCTCAATGTTTTCCTAAGCCATTTCTATTATGGACGTCAAAACCAGATCTTGTTTGGGAAGGGGTTAAACAATCAGGGGCATATCTGTCCATCTGTCCGTCTGTCTGTCCATCGGTCTGTCTGTCCATCCATTCATCTGTCTATCTATCTGCATATCCAAATGTCTGTCTATCTGTCCAAAAACTTAATATTGGTCATTTGGGGGGCATGCATTCATGCTTCTCAATCACATCTTGTTAACATCCTCATTGTTAAAGCAATTGAAAACAATGAAATAAGGAAGAATTGATTTTGTTGAATTGTAGAAAAAAATATTAAATGAAAATTTTGAAGGCTAAACAAATAGAATTTACGTTTACTGAGAAGCAAATTTTTTTTATCCTTTACAGACTATTTTTCGGAATAAGCATAAGGATTTGACAAGGATTTAATATGAATGAAAATTTCAAAAATGAAATTTGATAATTTGATAATAGAAGTGAATTTAAATGGTTAATGCAATACTACTGTAAATACATTATAATTATCATTTGCACTTACAGTGTTTTTGCATAGACCCTGTAACCCTTTCCCAAATGTCAAAATTTTAGATTGACGGAAATTTGAGGAAATTATAGAAGGCAAAATAATAACACTTATTCAAAAGACAAAAATTTGTCTGTGTCATAGTCTAGAAAACATTGAGAAAAAAGAAGAAAATGCTGATCATCAGCATTTTCTTCTTTTGCCTCAATGTTTTCATACACTTGATCATTTAACTTTTCACTACAAAATTAAGGCTTGTTTGGGAAAGGATTAAATAACCCAAATTTCAAATGAAAATGAAATATAAGTACTGGCCCATATTGTGTGATGATTTTTATACAGCTATAAATCATATTAGTTTGGTTCTAGCACAATGACGCTCAATCAGCCATTTGACATTAACCATGGTTTATATTTCATATTTCTTTAATAATACTTAATAATACTTAACAATGACACACAAATACTTAGGTCTAACCCTTGAACCTCAATACATGAAGGTTCCTAAATCAATACTTTTTTATACGCCGCCGCATATTGGCGTCATCTTCTCCGTCTGTCCGTCTGTCCATCCGTCCGTACGTCCGTCCACTTTTCTTGTCAACGCAACTCCTCCTAAGTTTCTGGCTGGATCTTCTTGAAACTTGGTCAATCTTATCACCTCAATTGGTAGATGTGCATGAAGGAAGGATTTTATGGTTCGTTGATTTTTGCCTGAGTTATGCCCCTTAAAAACTTAGTCTCTGGGGCTTATTGAAGTTGCAGCCTTGTCAACGCAACTCCTCCTAAGTTTCTAGCTGGATCTTAGTGAAACTTGGTCAATGTTATTACCTCAATTGGTAGATGTGCATGAAGGAAGGATTTTATGGTTCATTGATTTTTGCCAGAGTTATGCCCCTTTAAAACTTAGTCTCTGGGGCTTATTGAAATTGCAGCCTTGTCAACGCAACTCCTCCTAAGTTTCTGGCTAGATCTTAATGAAACTTGGTCAATAAGGATTTTATGGTTCATTGATTTTTGCCAGAGTTATGCCCCCTTAAAACTTAGTCTCTGGGGCTTATTGAAATTACAGCCTTGTCAACGCAACTCCTAAGTTTATGGCTGGATATTTATGACACTTTGTCAATGTTATCACCTCAATTAGTAGATGTGCATGTAGGAAGAATTTATGGTTCATTGATTTTTTCCAGAGTTATGCCCCCTTAAAACTTAGTCTCTGGGGCTGATTGAAATTGCAGCCTTGTCAACACTACTTCTTCTAAGATTCTGACTGGATCCTCATGTAACTTGGTGGATGTTATTACCTTAATTGGTAGATGTGCATGAAGTAAGGATTTTATGGTACATTGATTTCTGCCTGAGTTATACCCCCTTCAACCTTAGTCTCTGGGGCTTAATGATATTTCAGCCTCATGAACGCAATTCCTTCCAGGTTTTTGACTGGATATTTATAAAAACCTTTTTGTGAACACAACTTTTTACAGGTTTTTGTGTGAATATTTATAAATCCTTGTCAATGTCATTTTTTTGTCTCAAGTTTTATAAGTGGTGGCATATATTGTGACCATGGCACTCATGTTATGGACATCAGAGGCAAAGCTTTTGTCAATATTAAGAGAAAAGGATAACAAAGTTTAAGTCTTTAATTTAAACAATATTTGATATTAATAGAAATAATTTTAGCTGGACTTTTTTTTTTTAAGAAAAGGGAACCCAAACAAGACCTGTGACATTGTTGTACGATCATTGTTTACACTAACCCCTTCTATTGATATCCCTATTAGAAAAAAGCCTGGGGAAAAAAGTGATGCCAACATGCATTTTTTCTTTAGCCTCAATGCTATATTGTACACATTTTATTCATTAAATCTACTTACGGTATATTGTCATCTGCAACATTTTTTAAATTTGAACATTCCTAATGTCTGCTTTTTGTTTGGAAAGGTCAGTTTTAGGGCTCTTTTTCCAAATTCATGATCATATATTTCTTTTGTCAGGTAGGTTATATATCACAGGTAATTTTGTTGCATGTAGAACGAAACATACAATATTTTCTGTTCTCTTGTTTTGCAGCAAATGGAGGACAAATGGGCAGAGAGACGTTACAATAAAGTATCAGAAGACCGTGTAGATAGAGAAAGACTCCGATATAATCCTATCAACTGGAGCTGTTCACTTAAATAATCAACACATTCACACATTATGGAGGACAAATGGGCAGAGAGAGGTTACAATAAAGTATTGGAAGACGGAGTAGAGCTGTTCACTTAAATAGTCAAACCATTCCATTCACATATCATCGGTGTTATTGCATAGTAGCTTTGTTTTATCTACAGCTTGACTAACAGTTTTTGCAATAACACAGATAATATGAAATAATGATATGTTTTTACATTCCACACAAAAAAGGCTTTGGAAAATATTGTGGTAAATGAAGAAATTGCATGTGATAAGCAATTTCTTCATTTCCCACAATTTTTATATCCAGTAAGGCCCATAATTGTAGAATTTCATTCACATGAAATTGCACCATCATTGAATTTAGATCTGCCTAAAATTTTGCTATCGGATTATGGGTTGATAGTGGATATAAATCTGTTAGCTAAGTTGGTGTCTTCAAATTTCAGCAATTGGAAATTTTTATATTCTTTATAGTTCTACAATTTTCAAATCTTGCGTTATGAAAAGTGAAAACACATTAAGTACAAGCACCGGTAAATGATATGCTATACTAGGGTCAGAAAAAATCAGAGAATATGTTCCATAGAATATGGAAAAATAAATCAAGGGAAATAACTGATATCACAAAAACTGAAATATTAGATAAAGGTCACAAGAGTTGCCTCCCTTACAGTAATCCAAACAACTGCATATTTCGATAGCAAATTAAGTAACAAATTTGAAGGATCTGCCCAAAACTATTTCTAAATGAGTGATTATGTGCTTACAATAGTTTTCTTTGATATATAGAATTGCAAATCTAAGTTTGTTGTTTTTAGAGAAGAACAAATTTAAAAGGAAGAACACATTGGATTAGATCATTTTCTTCTATTCTATCGACATTTTGCTTCAGTTGAATAATTGCTCAATATAGGTACATTTATTTTCTCCCAACCACAGATCCAATTATATACTACATTTTTACTTTATCTGTTGCACTTGTTATTTGTTTTGAAATATCTGTCTTTAAAGTTGTTGTTGTCAAGTATTCAATATATCTGTGATATGGTATTCATCAAGTATTCTTTATTTAATTTGACAAATATTTAACCCTCTCCAAAGGTCTGTAAGACAGTTAGCAGAAAGGATTCATCTTTATCTAAACATGTTTCCTTTTGTATGCAATATGAATATGGTTATCTATAACTCTTAAATTCTAACAATTTTGTCATTACTGTGAATGTTACACTGGTCCACATTAACCCTTTCCCAAACGACAAAATTTTAGGGCGATACACCTCAAAAACTGCCACAAATGACAAATTGGAAGTTATCAAAGATAGAATTTGTTTAAGATATGGCATAGAAAATATTGAGACAAAAGAAGAAACTGCTGGTTATCAGCAGTTTCTTCTTTTGTTTCAATGTTTTCCCAAGCCTTTTCTATTGGGGATGTCAAGACCAGGTCTTATTTGGGAAAGAGTTAAAAGGGATTCAGTCAGTAAAATGAAGTTGAATTGAAAAAAAAAATATTTTGATACAAGGAGAAAATGCTGACTGTCAGCATTTTGTGCTTGTGCCACAATGTTTGAAATTGCCTTCTCATACATCAAATACAGAGGTTGTTTTGGAAAGGGTTGAAATGAGTCGGGATCTGGAAAAATGTCCCTTAAAGCATTTTTAGAAATTGAGTTTGAAGATCAGCCTGTTGTCAAATGCAGTCCAATATGTATCTATGCAGCTCTCTGTAAGTTACTATGGGTCACAAAGAAGCTATTAGAGAACAACATGGATCCTGATCAGACTGTGCGTATGCACAGGCTGATCTGGATCTATGTTGGGCTCAAAAGCCTTAAGGGACGTTTTTCCAGATCCTGGCTCAAATATATTTTACTTGTTACATTATATCACTTGGTAACATTTTCTTACTGCACTTGTTAGAGACTTAAAATCTGTATTTGTTATGTTTAAATTTTCTCTATTTATCTGTGATAAAGTCTTTCTTAAATGTTTGATTTGTTGTGTGCAGATTATGTATTTATCACTCTTTGTACAAGATGAGCTGTTGAAATAGGAAAAATGTGTACCATGATAGTAAGTGTATGTCATTTCCTATTGCTTACAAAAACAACTCTATTTTTGTAGGACATAAAAATATGTTTTTTAGCTTCTTTAAATCTTTTCTGAGTATTCTATATGGTGTTGCCAAATGAGGTTAACCCATTCCCACATTATGATGCCTTTTTATGCCCCAAAATGATACAGGCTTGCGAATGCATTGTGGAAAATGAGGAAATTGCTTGTGACATGCAATTTATTCAATTCCCACAATATTTTATACACAAAAAAGACAAAAGGGCTTTAAATTTCATTCATTTGAAATTGCCATCTGCATTGATGTTGAAATTCAAAATTCGGCCATTGCTAGGAAATTGCATATCATTGGTGTTATTGCAAAATCTTGTAACTCCAGCTTTGGAGATATGATATTTTGCAACAACACCAATGAAATGCTTTGCATCAGTACTCACAATCATACTATTTTTCAACCTGTCATTTCGTTTGTGTGTCTGTGTGTCCTTCTAAAGGCTAGATATTTCTGCAGTTATGATATATTTATTATATTATCAATGTTGATCAGTATTCTTTCAGTATTTTGTACATTGTTTTTTTATTTATGTGTGTTGCGGAAGTTGTTTGAATTGTTCATCACCTTTTTGTATATTGCTGCTTTTCAACAAAAGCATTGTGACTGCAGCTTAGAACAAGCTGCAATTCTGAGTTTTTCGTTGAAAAGCAACATTATACTTACATAGTATCAGAACTTTTGAATTTTATAACATATTAGATGCATTACAGATTTTTATCAGAAAGACAAGAGATTAACCCATTACTGCACAGTGACGCCTTTTGACTCCCTCCAAAGGAAAAACTTGGGAAAACATTGTGGAAAATGAAGAAATTGCTTGTGACAAGCAATTTCTTAATTTTCCACAATGTTTTCTAATGTAAAATGGAAAGATTTTTTATGTTTTATTGATTTGCAATGGTCGTCCGCAACTTCTTTCAAATTGAACTACCCCAAAATTTTGTGATCTGGTAATGGGGTAATGGAATAATGTTCTTTGAAACATGTTATATCCTTGATCCTGATTTTGACAGCTTTTTTCAATTCAGAAATGATCAATTATGTGCCTCTAGCCAATCTTTATATTCAAATGAATACAATGATTCAGAAAAGACAGTTAGTTCAGTAAATGTTATTATGATTGCAAGCACGGAACATTTTTATTTTGGTATAGGTTTTACATCTCATCAAAAATTCTATAAACATTTTCATAATGAATGATTTAAGTCTAATAGAGCTCTGCACTGACCCTTTAACCAGGAAAAAACTCAAGTTGTTTCACAAAAGGTAGTATTGCTACCTTGGCTCATGTTTGAAAAAAGTCTGATTGGATTTGTTTTCTTAGCTGATTTAGAAAAAGTAGCAACTAATCTTGCCAAAGTTTACTGAAACATTAATAAGGATTGGTCCGTGAAATAAAGTGCTTGTTTTGAGATTTTTTTCCCTAGATATGTTTCCCAAGCTTTTTTTCAACAGTTTGCTTCATATCCAGGTCGTATTTGGGAAAGTTTTAAAAATATGTTCATGTAATTTATGTCTTCAGTATTGGATAATGTAAAAGAAAAGTTGAGTTTGAATTGTTTGATTTTGTATTGAAGTTTTATCTTGTTACTTTTTGTAAGAACTTTGTGTTTATGCAATTTGAAAAAAATGTGTATAGAAATTAATTTTGATTTTATAGATTTTATATTTCATCAGTAATATTGTTCCCCCTTTCCCAAACTAGACCTGATGTCACTAACAGGAAAGGTTTGTGAAACATTGAAGAAAAAGAAGAAATTGCTGGTAACTATCATTTCTCCTTTTGCCTCAATAATTTCTGTGCTATGTTGCATAGAAATCCTATTTTTATCAAGACCAATTTTGTCATCTGGAGGAGCGTTCAAATGGGACAACTCTAAATTTTGCCATTTGGGAAAGGGTTAAAGAAAAGTCTTAAGTTGAACTTAACTGTTCAGTGTTAAAACAATAAATTGGAAATCCCTATTAAATCTCAAGGAAGAAATTTTATTTACATGAAGTATTCGTTTGGCCCAAAGAGTTTGAAACAGTATTTCGAATTTCGTATTGTTCAGACTTTTTTTCTGCCAACCCAAAAACATCCATGCTATTTATTGTGACTCAATCGTGTTTTGTCTTTATCCAAATGGCGGTTATTGAGTTTTTCCCAATTTCTAAAGTATTGCAGATGACAGTATAAATGCTAAAGCCTCTCTTTAAGAAAGTCTCTTACAACCCGTCGTGCGCACTCCTGCGTGCGGTCTGCGTCTAAAACGTACGTTTAGTCGTGCGATGCACGCGCGTGCAACGTACGATTTTGGTGGACGCAACCACGACGCAGACTGCACGCAGCAAAGAATTGACCGGACAATATTTTGAGGCGCTCTTACAACTCGTCGTGCGTCTTTATAAATCGTGCGATTTTGCAGAGTTTTAAAACGTACGATTTAAAAAGACGCACGACGGGTTGTAAGAGAGGCTTAATACAGGTACTGGTAATCAAATTTTTATGAGATATACTGGAAATTATTGGAAGGAAATGCGAAAATCGTTGCGATCTGCTTTTTTCTTCTTGTCTGCCAGTCATTGATAGGGGTGGCAAAACCAGATGTTTTTGGAAAGTGTTTATTTCAGTCTCATTCACAGAATCAATCACATATCGCTGCTTTACTTCGAAAACCTCGTATCTGCAGCTTAAAACAAGCTGCAGATACGAGGTTTTCGTTGAAAAGCGACGATATGTAAAAGTCAGCAGTGGAGGTGTGTCCAACATTGTTTTGTCATCAAAGTTGCCTGATTTCATTTGACGATTTTTAGATAAGATGTTATTTATTGTAATAAATTTTTACTGATAGCTCCGTTTTTCTTCTTCAATTATATACCAATTACAAACAAAAAATTAGACTGTTTCAATAAGCTCGTGCAGATTACGAAATGTTGGTAGATAAACGCACGATTAGTTTGACTAAGTTCGAGACGATTCAAATGAGCTCCCACAACATAGGGTTTGGATTTAAAGTTAAGAAAGAATGTCTTCACCCCTCTGTAGCTCTGCTATTCAAAATTACTTCTGGTGCTCGTGATATACGTACGTGTAGATGTAGAACATAGGCCGAGAGGTTCCAGGTTCGATTTCCAGTAGCTGAGGTTGACTAGTTGTTTGTTGTTTTAAGTTTTGTCCTCTGGTGCAGTTCCCGAACGCCACAATCGAGAAGAATTTCCTCGGACCTCTTAACCCTTTTCCAAGCAAGACCTGGGTTTTAATGTCCCATGCCGAAAATGTATACAAAAATATTGAGACAAAAGGAGAAAATGCCGATAATCAGGATTTTTATCCTTTTGTTTTAATGTTTTCTTTGCTGGGCCTGTACTATTCACGTATCATAAGTTTCTCAATCTATTTTGTCGTCTGCACCAACTTCCAAATTGGACGATGTAATTTTGTCGGTTATCAGCATTTTCCCTTTTGCCTTCATGTTTTCCCAAAACAGCATATGACTTAGGGACACGAAAACCGGGAAGGGGTTAATAGCCGAAATATATTAGAGTGTAATCCGCTATTAATCAGCATTTTCTTCATTTATTTTCAATGTTTTTAAATTCTTACTTTTCGAATAGAAAACCAGGTAAAGTCTACTGTGTGGAAAGTTTTAGACAAGAAAATTATCCCGTTCCCAAACAAGACCTGGTTTTGACGTTCCTAATAGAAAATGCTTGGGAAACATTGAGGCAAAAGAAGAAATGGCTGATAACCAGCAGTTTCTCCTTTTGTCTTAATATTTTCTGTGCTGTATTATACAAAGATCACATCTTCATCAACATCCATTTGTCGTCTGCATCATATTTCAAATCAAATCAGTCATAATTCTGGCCCTTTGGGAAAGGCTTAATATGTTCTATAGGGTGATGAAAGGTTTCATCCATACGAAGAAAAAAAAAATAAAGAAATAATAAAATGCTACACTTTATCAATTTTATTTAAAAATAATTTACAAACAATAATGGAACTGATGAAAATCGATTGTCGAATGTTGGAAAGATCCTCTTTCGTCTCACACTCGGTATTTCTGAAAATATATCAAGCACGAACTGGGTTTTTGTAAGGTAAGGATTTTGTACGATATTTCACAAAAAGTTGTATTCAAAAAAAGGAGCAAATGCTGACTTTCTGCATTTTCCTCTTTTGTCAAGCCTCTTCTATTAAACAAGTCAAAGCAGATCGCTGCTTTTCTCCGAAAACCTCGTATCTGCAGCTTAAAAGAAGCTGCAGATACGAGGCTTTCATTGAAAAGCGACGAGATATTGTTTGTGAAGGATTAAGAATTCGTGATACTTTCTTATAGTGGGTTCAGAAAATGAAAACTTTTAAAACTACGAGGTTTAAAAAGAGATCAACGCGTATTTTGATCGATATATGTGCATCAACAGTCTGATCTGGAACCATGTTTGGCTGAAATGTCATAGATATATAACTCATCGGCTATAACTGTAGACTTGTATACAAACACTTTACTTCTTGTTGTTGATAAATGGCCCAACACAAACACTTTCTCTTTTGAGAATAAACGAGTAGGACATTAATTATCTCGTATACCTCACGATTAATGGTTTGGTAAATGTTAAAACTATGTATTTGTTGTTTTAGTGTTTGTATACAAGTCTACAGTTATAACCGAAAGACTATACTTTTTAGGTTAAGTAAGACAAGTAAAAACAGTTTGCTTTCTTTTGTTCCAAATAAAAATGAGTTGCAGCCGAGAAAGTATTTGATAGAAAAGCGAGAAAAAGTGTCTAATGATAATTGAAATGGGGGAAATCCTGATTATTTGTAATTTCTTATTTTCCGTCAATGTTTAACCACCTATTTGGGATGGTAGACATCGAGGATTAACCCTTTCACAAACGGCAAAATTTTAGAGTGATCCACATCACCACAGAATGACAAAATGAAAGTTATTAAAGGCGGGATTTGTGTACAATGTGGCATAGAAAGTATTGAGACAAAAGGAGAAATTGCTGGTTATTAGCAGTTTCTTCTTTTGTTTCAATGTTTTCCTCCAACCTTTTCTTTAAGGGCGTCAAATTCAGGCCTTGTTTCGGAAAGGGTTAATGAGAAAAAAACCTTTAGATTAAATAGTGGAATTTCTAACTCAAAAACAAAAATACAATCTCCCCTCGGCAGGTAGACCTCGCAAGGCACACGACGCAGTGATTGTCTTTTTAAGGTAGAATACCCGTAATGTCGCCATTTTGAGATCCATAAAACATCGGCTTTTTCCGAGCGGCGTCGTTCCGTATCCGAACCAATTCGGGCGCGATCGAAAACATTCGGAGGTGGAAATTTCCACCGCCGAATGTTTTCGATCGCACCCCAATATAGTACATGTAGTTCAGACGCCGTGCGAATCTCATTAGGGATGGACTACCTTAATTGAACTTGGAATATAATTATGAATAGAAAAATAGATCTGGGTCCATTGGTAGTCTGAAATGTTCGACATTATCTTAAGCTTTTCCCAAACAAGACCTGGTTTTGAAGTGTCTAACAGAAAATGCTTGGGAAAACATTGAAAAAAAAAAAAAAAAAAAAAAAAAACTGTTGATAGTCAGCAGTTTCTCCTTTTGTCTCAATATTTTCCATGCAATATTTTACAAAATTATATCTTTAAATAATTTCCATTTTGTCATTTGTGGCAGTATTTGAAGAGGGCCATCCTAAAATTTTGTCGTTTGGGAAAGGGATTAATATCAATATTTTGAATTATTAATATTTTTCGCTATGTTTTGCAGAACTCTTTTTTTTTTTTTTTTGGCAAATCCAGATTTTTTCATGCGTGAATTGGTTTTGGAAATGCAAATACCACGAGTAGAAACCCACTGTATCCTGCGTATTTCATTCTCTGAAACGTCTTCAACCCTTTCCCAAAAAAAGGGCACGTATAATGTTCGAATTTAAATCATTCCCAGACAAGACCTGCATTTGACGTTCCTAAATAAAATGCTTTGACGACTTTTGTAAAATGGAAGAAAATGATAATAACCAACATTTTCTCATTTTGCCTCAATATTTTTGATTCATCTTGTACACAAATCTTATTTTAATCCACGCCCATTTTTCGCAGGTAACAGCTTTCAAAATGGTCAACACTAAACACTTGTCGTTTGGGAAAGGGTATAAAGCTGAACATTGCAGACTAATGAAACAAAATTTAAGCATTTTCCAAAAGACAACATAGTTCCGTCAAAACTGAAAGGTTCATCTGCAGGAAAGAAGCATCGATCCTGGTCGCACTGCACTCAGCTACACAATGATCTGACCCTGGTTTCTCGAAAAAAAAAAAAAAAAAAAAAAAAAAAAAAAAAAAAAAAACACTTAGGTACATACTCATGAGTGCATGCTCAACTTCCATGGAATACTCTGCAACGTTGAAAGCGGGATTTCGTGTGATTTGAGTCTGAGAACGTAATTAAGGATTTTTTTTTCGAGAAACCGGGGCTTGGTGCCCGATGGCTCAAACCGTCCCATTCCAACTCAATGACGCTTTTTCACGCCCCTTTAGAAAATGACAGGAAAACAATGCGGAAAATGAAGAAATTGCTTTTAACAAGCAATTTCTTCATTTTCCACAATGTTTTCTAGCCCAAAATGAAACGATCTCTAAAATTCTATCAACTTGAAGTTATCGCCTGCAACACTTTCCAAACTGGAACAGTCCAAAATTTTGCTATTTGGTAATGTGTTAATAAGGGCGTCCAAACCGGTATTGTTTGGAAAAAGGTCAAAATATCGCCTACCTATGGTTCGTCGGATTCCGTCAGTATCTCCGCCAGCATTCTGCCTCTCGGTATTATCCGTCCGTCCGTCTGTAGCGGTGGTATCTCGGACATTTCTTCATGTGCCCCCTCGCTGTTGGTACTCAGGCAACTAACATCTAGTTCTGTAGGATTTCTCTGTCCGAGTAAAGGCGATGTAATTGTCTCGGATTTTATCTTCTTGGGTTGTCCGAGACATTGCGGGTTTATTTCCCGGCAACTGGGCTGTTTGTGCGGCTTGACCGGGGTCTCTGCGTACGGTTTGGTGGACGGACGTCGTGGAGTCATCTCAACTGGGTTCGGGGTTGAGCCAAAGTTCAGATGTCGTGGATTGGCTAACCGTCTGTTCTGGACCTGCTCGGGTGTGTGGTACGGTGATTGCGCTGGATCGAACCCCATACATATAGGCGTGAGGTAGGGGTAGATCGGCATCATGGCTGCGAGAGGGGACATACTGAAGGGTATTGTCGGATCTGTCTGCGGGGGAGCGGGCGACATGTTCACCATGTCTGGTCCTGTATGTATAGACTGTAGAGCATGGTTATACAGGCCGAGTTCATGACGTCGTAGATTGTCCTGTATAATAATATCGGTCAAGTTCTTGATATACTGCATGGCTGTACGCAGGGTTCGAATCTTGGACATACGGCGGTGATACAGACAGAACTCACTGGGTAGGACTTTCCTCAGATCATCCAGCGCCTTGTTGATCTTTCTCATCCGAGTCCGCTCCTGGTGATTCGCGTTTAACCTCTTCCTCTCTGTCTCGAAGTCCTCTATCTCGTCATGTTTACGTTTTCTAGACTGGCTCACTGAGTCACACACTACATTATCATGGTCCCCTGATAGATCTATAAAGATGTCTCCAAACTGTGTCCCAGTCTCTGTCCTTGATACATCCATCGAATTTAACTTTTTGATTAAAATTACAATCACTTATTACGTGTATTCACTAAGTTCGGGATAAGCCTAAACGGTTTTATCTAGTTTCTTTATTAAACTCCTCATCAGAAAGTTAAAAAAGTTTTGGAATTATTGTTATATACTATTTTACGCTAACTAATATAGTCAAGATATAATGACAAAGAATAAAATCACTTGTAGGTCTCTTTCGTCACAATCTACGAACTAACTCATCCAATTCAAATTGACCAGTAAAATGTAAAACATAATATTTGCTGATAAGCCTGATTGGCTTGACCGTCACGTGACAAGTTTAATTAGAAGTTTTACGTGACCAATAGATTCCTGTTATCTAAGAAATTCAGCAAAACAGGGCGGGGCTTGATGGGTAATTAACCCTTTCCCAAACGACAAAATTTTATGGTAGTCCAATTTGAAAGCTGCCATAGACAACCAAATGGATGTTATTTAAGACATGATTTGTATGTAACAAAGCACAGAAAATATTGAGACAAAAGGAGAAACTGCTGGTTATCAGCAGTTTCTTCTTTTGTTTCAATGTTTTCCCAAGTCAATTCTATTAGGGACGTCAAAACCAGGTCTTGTTTGGGAAAGGGTTAATTGGTGCTGTAAATCACACTCGGGCTCGAACTGGATCCCCGGGGGTTAGGTTACGTCAGTTTGGGGCTTATCAAAAAGAAGGAAAAAAATACTGACCTTGTTCGCTCATGCTGACCAATATTTCTTTCTATCTTTCTTTTGAATGTTAAATAGACCTATAGATTACGATAATCCCAACATCTACAATAGAAATGCTTAACCCTTTCCCAAACAGAAACTGATTTTGACATTCACAGTTGAAATAGTTTCCCTGCAAAATATTTTTTCGAGTTAAAGGGCGACGGTAACAGATGGTCTAATTGCAAAAAAATGATTTTTTTGAAAAAATATGCAAAACTTTTGTATTGACCACCTCGGGATGGTTAATAATATGCGATTCAGACAGAGAATGAGCCGAAATTACAAGACAGATAGCTGAATTTAGGGAGAATCCAAACCTAAATTCAACCCCGTCTCAAATGGGGTTAGAATTATTTTTAAATTGTTTCGCATGCGCATACAGCGCGGACCATGATTCAAACGAGATTCATACTTGAAATTCAATATGACGTCATCATGTATGTTGTGACGTCATTTAAGAAAGTCGCATGTCCTACTGTTTGACCTACTTTCGACATCGCTTCATGAATTTGGTATCAAATAGCGAAAAAATGAGTCGTTGCTTCAATAGTTTGTCGTAATCATTTAATCAGGTCATATAAAGCTTAAAAAGTGTACATTTCGTTTGTATTTGACAATTTTTGGGTCCAAATCTGGGAAATAGATCTAGATCTAGTAGCTTTAACACGCGAATCTACTGCTTTTGAACTCTAAGATTTGATCGTTTGGAAAGGGCCAAAAAAGGAAAAAAATGCATTAGTAGGTAAAATAACAAAAAAAGTTGAAATGAAGAGAAAAAATGCTGGAAATGAGAAATCTCATTATTTTCTCTGTTCTTGTTTCCAAAAGCTTTTCCCCAACAGGGATCACGGTGGATAATCACGTGACTTAGAATTTCAGAAAATCATCAATACTTTTCTTAATACTTGACCAATTTGAATTCGGTTTGAAGCAGAGAAGGCGAGCTAATGCTGGGAATGATTTGGATATGCTGGATGTCTGAAAAATTAACTGATAAACTGATAAACAAGTTATTGAAGATCAATCAAAACTTTTTAATCACGTCCATCTAATGCGTGACGTCTGTCCACCTTCTCTGCTTCAAACCGAATTGGAATCGTCCCCATATTAACAAGGTTATTGAAGATTTTCTGAAATTGTTGTATCACGTGATTATACACCGTGGGGATAACAAACAAGGAACTGTTTGAGAAAGAATTAGACGCAGAAGTTATGACTTGTACAAGTACATGCGATCGTCAAGCTGAAAGAGGCCTTTTTTTGTGAATAAGTTAAAAGATGATGGGGCCTTTGCATGAGTGTTTTAACCTTTCCCCAAACAACGGGAACTAAAGTCCACAGAATAAATCTTGGACAAAATTTAGAGAAAAGAAGAAATTGCTGACAATCAGCAATTTCTCATTTTCTCTCAATACTTCTTTTACTAAATCATATACATTTTCTTCTTTTGATAGCAGTTTTTGTCGTCTGCAACTCCTTTAAATAATCGGATTTATGATGCGTTGTTTGGGAAAGTAATATTTCATCTTTGAATATCCGAGACGAGAGGAAATACCTACAATGTTCCATGTTCGAGTACAAGCGGAGAATCTTGAATCCTTCCCCAAAACATGACTTAGTTTTAAGGTCCTTATTACAAAAGGATTGGGAAAACATGGAAACAAAAGATGAAAATGCTAAATATCAGCATTTGCCTCAACGTTCCATGTTCTACATAGCAAACAAAGGTTTTCTAAATTAACAACCTTTTTGTCGGCTGCAGCGCCTTTCAATTTATGTTTTTACTGTTTTGGAAAAGGTTAAAGCTCTTTTTTATTCAGTTAGAGTTGAACTTATCAACCATCATCTCGAGATCGGTTAACCCATTACCAAACGGCAAAATTATAGACTAGTCCAAATTCAAAGATAACGCAGACGACAATTTCAAGTGATTGAAATTTTGCATTTTTGGTCATTTTACGTAGAAAATATTGTGGGAAATGAAGAAATTGCTTGTCACAAGCAATTTCTTCATTTTCCACAATGTTTTCCAAAGCCATTATCTTGTGGGGAGTCAAAAGGAGTAACTGTGTGGTAATGGGATAACCATTACTATAATTGACTATGTCGAAGTTGAATTCATTCTCAGTCTGTTTATGTAAATAATTATTTTTGCTTAAACTCTCTTAAACGAGAGCATAGACCTCGGTAGTTTATCAAGTGACTTAGAATTTAAGAAAATCATCAGTATTTTTCTTTTAAAATACTTGACCAATTTGAATTCGGGTTGAAGCAGAGAGTGTGGAAAATGCCAGGAATTTGTTGGACCTTGTGGATTTTGTAAAATCGACTGATAAAAAAGTTATTGAAGTTCAACCAAAATTTTGGTTGATCTTCAATAATTTTTTATCAGCTGATTTTCAAAAACACACCACGCCCATCTAATTCGTCCACATTCTCTGCTTTAAATCCGAATTCAAATCGGTTTCGTAGTAACAAAATTATTGAAGATTTTCTTAACTTGTATCACGTGCATTTGAAAGAGGAAATCTTTACAGCATATAAACGCCTTTTGTGTGGAATATTCATGTTGAAAATTGTTTGTTCATGTTGTTGTTCACGTGCATAGAATGAATAGAAAAGGGGAAAAAATTTTAGTTTTCAACAACTTCTCTTTTTCCGTCAATATTTCTCTATAGTATTACATGCGAGATTCTACGTCAAACACCAATTACGTTTTCGTTTGCCCGATCCTTCAAATGGGAGCCGTCTAAAAGTTTGCCTTTTAGGAAAAAAGGTTAAGATTAGATGCAGATCAGCCAGAAAGGGGTTTTTTTTCCACAATATAAAAAGACAATATGTACAGTATATCGAATCCGGATGTACTTAGTACATTAATGTGCGTTAGAAATTAATTTCTCGGTGTTTAATGACTACGTCAATTTTTCACGGCTATTCGGGAGAACTCGTTTGTTTCCGGAGCAGGGTAGTAAAAGTGGCACTAAACACTTGTTAATGGGCGAAATGAGCCATTAAATTCGGATTTAACAGGTTACGAAGTCTTTCATATTTTCGTTGAACGTTTTTCTATGGGCGTCCCTTGTCAACATACAACAAGATGATTTAGAATACCGTCATCAATGCAAAACGAATGATTTAACACTTTTAAACGTACGTCCGTGGTGATAAAAGCTTGGAAAAATTATGCAGATGACCAGCATTTTGTCATTTATTTAAATATTTTCAGCGTTTTGATGTACACAAATTCAATGCTTCAAAATTATTGTCGGACAGTGTTACAGACGATATAATGATTTAAATCTATGAAAATAGCAAATGTCATACTTGCAGCATTAACCCTTTCCCAAATGACAAAATTTTAGGGTGATCCACTACAAAAACTGTCACAAATGACAAAATGGATATTTAAAAGGATAGGCTTTGTGTAGAATATGGCACAGAAAATATTGAGACAAAAGGAGAAACTGGTGGTTACCAGCAGTTTCTTCTTTTGTTTCAATGTTTTCCCAAGCCTTTTCTATTAGGGACGTCAAAACCAGGTCTTGTTTGGGAAAGGATTAAAGTATTGTCAGCGTTGTCTTCTTTTCTCTCAATGTTTCCAATTACTGTGAACGCCAAACACAATTTCTTTGAAATTAGCGAAACATGCTTCTATCAAAAGAAGAACTATTATAACAGTGAATGCGTTGCTTATCCACTTCGATTTGATTATAGAATAGGCTGTAATGTTATGTCATTTTAAGATTCTGCCGCATCGGAATTTTTCGGGGTGACGTCGTAAACGTTCGATGCGATATACGATCTATACGGATATTGGATATACAGTCGACACTCGTTATGTCGACATCGGATAAGTCAAATTTTCGCCTAAGTCGAAGTTCAAATCTGGTCCCGTCCTCATCAATGGACATAATTTTTCCAAATAAAATAATTTCGAACTTAATATATCTATTAAAATATAGTAGGAAAGGGATAGAAATTGCTCGACACGAGAAATTTCTTTCCTTTTCCTACTATATTTCAATAATAATAGTACTTGATTATTTAAAAAAAGAAACAAAAACAAAAAAAAAAAAAACAAAAAAAAAAAAAAAAAAAACAACAACAAAAAACAAAAAAAAAAAAAAACGGTCAAATATCAATTTTATCGAAGCTGAACAAAATCGGATGAGTCGAACTCCGGATATGCGAGATATTTTGACGGTCCCTCCGACTTCGACACAACGAGTGTCGACTGTATAGGTTATGGAGACGAAAAAACGGACGTTGTGCTGTCGAAAAATTATGACGTCGCCTAAGACATGCCGACGTCGTTTGAATTTCTATTACGGTATTCTGTCCCAAGTTTGTTCGATATAACCATACATATACACTGAACATGATCCAGTTAGTTCTAGTTCAACTATTTCATTGTGCGTAGCAACTGTAAGAATCAGCATGGATTCTGATCAGACTGGATCTAGACAGCATCTGATCCGGATCAATAGTTGTTGTAAATACGATTATTAGCATATTTTCGCATCTAAGCAGATGTAGAACTTATGGTTTTACAGCGTTTTCTCCTTTTCCATCATGTTTCCGAGCTTTTACTTAAAAGCCTTTGAGTAGGACTTCTGGCTAAATATTTGTCAACTGCAATTTATTTAGATTCCAATATTACCATTAAAATGTCGTTTGTGCGAGAAATGTATGAGAGGAAGGCAGAAAACCAAAAATATAGCTCGAACAGCTTTTTGCATTAAGGTAAGAGGGGCCTAATTAGCACAAAAGAGCCAGAGGCAAAATTTGAAAAGTGCCAGTAATTCCTAAACTGCGATGTATTTCCATTCCAAATACAAACATAAGCATTTTGTACGGTTTAGAATTTTGAATTAATGCATATTTATGGAAATATTTGACAAAAATGTTCAAAATTACCTCCCTTGCATATGAATATAGAGTAAAATGATATTTGTAAATTATTTTCTTCTTGAGGCATAATCTTGAAATCCGGCACGGTGAATCAACTTATGTGAAGTGTATTTACAAGTGTGTGTAATTTGATACATTTCGTATGGCTAGAAAGTGGTGTTTTTCATTAGGCACTTTATACCTTAAATCTTTTACAAGATAGTTTTACCCTTATATTCGTGTTCATTTATCTAACCCTGACGTCAGTTAACCCTTTCCCAAACAAGACCTGGTTTTGACGTCCCTAATAGAAAATACTTGGGAAAACATTGAAACAAAAGAAGAAACTGCTGAAAACCAGCAGTTTCTCCTTTTGTCTCAATATTTTCTGTGTCATATTATACACAAATCCTATCTTGAATAACATCCATTTTGTCATTTGTGGCAGTTTTTGGGGTGGATCACTCTGAAATTTTGTCGTTTGGGAAAGCGTTATTCATTGATTTGAAAGAGGAATACCCCGTCACCAGATGGCAATATTTGAGACTGGTCTATATTGAAACCTACTGCAGATGACAAGATGCTGGTTGATATGGATAGGGCCATGCACAATAAAGAACAGAAAATATTGAGGTAAATGGAGAAAATGCTGGTCCCCAGCATTTTCTTCTTTTTCCTCAATGTTTTCCCAAGATTCTTTTATTAGGGACGTCGGAACCATGGGAGGTCATGTTCGGGAAAGGGTAAATGTAGGCTACATTAGGATATCTGAAAATGCCAAATGATTTTTTAAGAGACTTTGTCAGTAGTCCATCACAAAGTGGTTATATTCTTTTTCGATTCTAAGATAAATTGCGTGTAAATATATTATCGTTAAATTGCTGGCTGGATAGAATCATTTAATTATGGTTGCTGTTGTCAAATAGAACCCTACATTTTGTTTATTTGTTTATTTCTTTGTGTTTTTTTCTTCGAAAAATAAGTCTTAGGCCCCTACATCTCATTCTGAAATGGAATGCACGTGTATCTCTTTGACAACCACCGTTCTGCTCGGCAGGATGTTATCTTTAACGATAATCACCGAGTCTTTCCGATTAGCACATAGGTGTGAAATTCGCGAGAACATCATTTGTTACGGAGCGCCGGGCGTCATGGCGGCATCGACGAGAAAATAATGACCCATTAACCAACTCCTTAACGATAACATTTTGTGCTTGTTACAACTTAAAGAAAGCTGCAAGAGGCATAATTGAATTTAAAAAAAAATCTTGTATCCCAAATAAACAGGAAATAAAATGTGAAAAAAAGACAAAATAGTGACCACCAACATTTTCTTCTTTAACATTTTCTTTCCCAAAAGCTCCATGTAAATTGTCCTTTGCTGAAAGGTTCGCCATTTTCTGGACTAATTCTTTTAAAATTGTCTTAATGCATTTGAGCGGCTCTTTGAAAATAATAATAATAATAATAATAATAATAATAATAAAACGATTTCTAGAAACAATAAACATTCAAACTACATGTATGACATTGAAATACGGTTGTATTTGAATTGAATATCTGAATAGATAGACTTGGATTTCTATCAACATTTTCTTGTTTTCAGGGACACCCAATGTTCTCAAAATGTTTACTGCGAGGGAAGTCAAAAACAGGAAATGTCAGAGAAAGGGTTAATCGTTATATTGTGTAACATATCTCGGCCACAGAGAATG
Source organism: Fragum sueziense (assembly GCA_963680895.1). Taxonomy (NCBI): domain Eukaryota; kingdom Metazoa; phylum Mollusca; class Bivalvia; order Cardiida; family Cardiidae; genus Fragum; species Fragum sueziense. Next base: position 9,372,464 of record OY804597.1, read on the forward strand.
ATCAAAGTGCTGAGAGCACTGTAATTGGACGTCTCTGATTGATTGAGCGGGATTGTACATGAACGAAGATATTTTATTCATTCTTCTGTGTTTAATTCTATGGGATCGGTTTCGGACATACGAAATCGGCTTTAATACCAGAAAACCCTTCTCAGGCTTCAAATTGATTTGATTGCCGTTTCAAGACAACTGATTTGTCTCTATGAATAATCACTATTAATTTCATTACCAAATTCAATTAAGGCCATGCGATTAGCACTTTTGTCTTCTTGTTTCGGTTTACTATGAGTATTGTCGTCAGTTATACTTTTCATTGATTTTATAAAGTACGCTACAAAGCAATTTATTCAAAATGTAAGCCAACGCGCTACATAAATGAAAGCCGCGATAGCTCACTTAGCAGAGCACTCACCTTGTACTCTTTACACATGTTATATCCGGAAGGCCCTGGGTTCGAATTCTACTCAGACATTGTTCTTTTTAATCATCTTTTTATGCCCCCGATAGAGAGACATCATAAATTTGACTTGTCCGTCCGTCCGTCTGTCCGTCCGTCTGTCTGTCCGTCCGTCTGTCCGTCATTCCGTCCAAAAACTTTAACATTGGCCATAACTTCCTTATTACTTTAACATATTCGCTTCATACTTTACCATAACATTCCTTGGTACATTACCTTTCTGTAGGCACATACTTTGGTGACCTTGACCCCTGGATGACCTTGACCTTGAACATAGATTAGCCATAATTTAAAATCAAAGCGGTGTCGGGGGCATTGTCATCTTACAGTGACAGCTCTTCTTTTATACGCCGCCGGAGGCGGACGTATATTGGCATCATCTTCTCCGTCTGTCCGTCCGTCCATCCGTCCGTCCGTACGTCCGTCCACTTTTCTTGTCTACGCAACTCCTCCTAAGTTTCTGGCCGGATCTTCTTGAAACTTGGTCAATGTTATCACCTCAATTGGAAGATGTGCATGAAGGAAGATTTTTTATGGTTCGTTGATTTTTGCCTGAGTTATGCCCCTTAAAAACTTAACCTCTGGGGCTTATTGAAATTGCAGCCTTGTCAACGCAACTCCTCCTAAGTTTCTAGCTGGATCTTAATGAAACTTGGTCAATGTTATCACCTCAATTGGTAGATGTACTTGAAGGAAGGATTTTATGGTTCGTTGATTTTTGCCTGAGTTATGCCCCTTAAAAACTTAGTATCTGAGGCTTATTGAAATTGCAGCCTTGTCAACACAACTCCTCCTAAGTTTCTGGCTAGATCTTAATGAAACTTGGTCAATGTTATCACCTCAATTGGTAGATGTGCACGAAGGAAGGATTTTATGGTTCATTGATTTTTGCCAGAGTTATGCCCCCTTAAAACTTAGTCTCTGGGGCTTATTGAAATTTCAGCCTTGTCAACGCAAGTCCTCCTACGTTTATGGCTGGATATTAATGACACTTGGTCAATCACCTCAATTGGTAGATGTGCATGAAGGAAGGATTTTATGGTTCATTGATTTTTTCTAGAGTTATGCCCCTTAAAACTTAGTCTCTGGGGCTGATTGAAATTGCAGCCTTGTCAACACAACTTCTTCTAAGATTCTGACTGGATCCTTATGAAACTTGGTTGGTGTTATTACCTTAATTGGTAGATGTGCATGAAGTAAGGATTTTATGGTTCATTGATTTTTGCCTGAGTTATGCCCCCTTCAATCTTAGTCTCTAGGGCTTAATGATATTTCAGTCTCGTGACGCAATTCCTTCCAGGTTTTTGACTGGATATTTATAAAAACCTTTTTGTGAACACAACTTTTTACAGGTTTTTGTGTGAATATTTATAAATCCTTGTCATTTTTTTTTGTCTCAAGTTTTATAAGTGGCGGCGTATATTGTGACCATGGCACTCTTGTTCGACTTCTATCTCCACCATCGTTGGCGAAAAAACGACCGCAGTGATTTAGAATCGATCTTAACACAAATAAAGTAATGAAACGACGATCATTTACATACAATTCCGCTCAATCAATGAGAGGCGTCTAAATATAGTGCTCCAAGCACTTTGATTTTTATTCCTGTTTAGAGTAAAAAAAGAAATAAAACACGGTAGCAGTTTTCCCTGGTTGTGGTTACAAAACAAATTCAATACATACTTTTCCTGAAACAAAATACCAGATGAATTAGAGCACCTAACCATGGATTCCTCATACAAGTACTACCGCAGCATCCTTACATCTACAGATGTGCATAAAAAGAAGAAATTGGGAACGTGCCGTCGGGAAAATGGCAGTGGAGTACAATAAGCAATTTAAATATTTATATCATTATCAACGAAAATTTGAGAATAGCAATGTCCCTATCTGTACACATATTTATAAGATCATCCAGGTACCATCTGTTGCAGACCCATTGCTTCATCTTCTTAGCTCAATACACGTAAACGGGTCACTTAAACGAAATAAATACAGATCGCTGTCACTTAGTCTTATACTAGTAATAATCATTGTTGTCATGATCATCGATCAGTATGTAAATAGGTCATGATACTGTCGAATATCAGTGATACAGATGCTGGAGAGAAAAAAAACTCGTAAGAGCAACTATTTTTCTGAATAGGTGGATTTCACTAGTGTCTCATCTGAGGCTGTTCAGATGGAACCCCGATTTGTCATGGAGTCGAACCCGAGTTGCGAAATGAACTCACTCCCCGATAATCAATTTCAAAACCCTGGTTCCAAAGTACGTCTCGTGGAAACCCCGTTCCTTTAAATATGTCAAAAACTTAAACAACAATGATCAAAGAAAAGGAGCCTATCATACACAATACGTGCATTAAATTGGGTAATCATTCTAAAATGTGTGTTTTCAGTAAACACATCAAGAAAAACAAACGTTTTAACAAACGTTTTACAGAAGAAATAATCCGAACTGGTTTTGAACCAACGGTGTTCCAAATTTCAAACTGAAAAAAGGTTGCGAGGTTAATCCTTTCCCGTTTGAGCTATCGCTGCTGCTGATGATATAGGGTGTCTGTTTACATTATAACCATAGTGTATGCATGTAACGCTTTCTAAAGATCTTACCCTTTACACAATAAATATTACGAAAGTCAAAAAACTACAAGAAAATGATAAAATCGAAAAAAGATCGTAAAGTTGGTTAAGACGTGGCATGAATTGAATCGGCCAATGAATCTTATAGTATTTGTTAGAGAACACATAGAAAGTAGGAAAAGATACGACAGTTTTCCTGTATGGTCGCAAAATCTATTTTGAATTTTGGTCAACTGGCAATTGAATCTGAGAAAGGGTTTTTTGGTAATGAAAACCCATTTCGCCTGTCCAAAAGTGGTTATAAGAATTGTACGTCCTTTCGGACGTCCAATTAAAAATCACATCAATCATTTGTTGTTGTTTTGAAGTGGTGGTCCTACAGGTTGATACTGACTTGTTAAATGATGACAGAAGTCGGGAGTAAAAGAAGATAACAATCAAACGTTATGACACTTGGGGAATTGCACCCTTACTTCTTACAAGGTTATAAAGTAAGTCTATATTAAAAGCTAAACAGAATGAATAATTGCATTTCAAAGCAAGGTTGTTTTAGTGTGTTTAAGTAATATCAATGTTGTGTGTTATTATCCAAACCATGCCCTCAAATTTATACGTATTTATTTATTGCTGCTAATGACGACGTAGAAGGTCTGTTAGATAGACGAAAATGGTGCAAAGAATCACTTCTATCATTCTCCCTGAATACATTTGTCATTTGCTCTAATATACATATTCAAATGTTATACTGTTGGTTTACACTCATAATTATATATTCACATCTATCAATATAGGCCAGTTTCAGGATTTTCTTCTGATAAAATCATTTGGAAATGGTTGAGAAAAAATGACAGAATAGCAATGACAACCGTTACCTTAGCAACAAACTTATTTTGTTTGTCTAAAATCAAGGAATTTCGAGATATTAAATTGAAGGTTCAGGACATGTTTAATATTCTTATTTGTCATTTTGGGCATAAATAATAAAAGAACAAGAATTAACTCCATCAATCATATTTTTTACATTTAATTCTTACAAAGAGAAAAGATAATTTGCATTTAAGCCAGAATGTGTGACATTCTTGGAAAATGGAACAATATGGATGCCAGTAGCTGATTGCACATACTCACTACATCTAATCGATAGTTAACGATTTCATTTGATATTAATTTTAGTAAATTATGGCTAATAAAACTCCTTACATTCGGATCGTCATAAGTTATATCGTCTTAAGGTATACAACTCATCATTAGCACTAAAGAGCCAGAGTCGAAATTTGAAAAGCGCCAGTAATTCCTAAACTGTGTTACATTCAAACATAACCATTTAGAACGATTTAGAATTTTAAATATCTGCATACTTTTGGAAATAATTGACAAAAATGTTCAAAATTACCCCCTTGTATATGAATATAGAGTAAAATGATATTTGTAAATTACTTTCTTCTTGAAGCATAATTTTGAAATCCGGCACGTTGAATCAACTTATGTCAAGAGTATTTACAAGCATGTGTAATTTGATGCATTTTGTATGGCTAGAAAGTGGTGTTTTAATGATGGGCTGTATACCTTAAAGCGTTCTATTTTAACAAGCAAGACCTTGTTCTGACGTCCCTAATAGAAATGGCTTGGGAAAACATTAAAACAAAAGAAGAAATTGCTGATAACCAGCAGTTTCTCCTTTTGTCTCAATATTTCCTCTGCCTTATTTTACACAAAACATATCTTTAATAACATCCAATTGTCGTCAGTGGCAGCTTTTGACCTTGAAAACCCTTATATTTTGCCGTTTGGGAAAGGGTTAAACAAGTAAAAGACTTTTTAATCACAGACTAATTTAACCCCTTCCCAAACGATAAAATTTTAGGGTAACCCACTTCAAAAAGTGCCACAAATGACAAAATGGATGTTATTAAAGATAGGATTTGTGTGAAATATGTCACAGAAAATATTGAGACAAAAGGAGAAACTGCTGGTTATCAGCAGTTTCTTCTTTTGTTTCAATGTTTTCCCAAGCCATTTCGATCAGGGACGTCAAAACCAGGTCTTGTTTGGGAAAGGGTTAATCATCACAACAGTAGAAGATGACATCATTCAGTGCTGTATCGTCCCCGGCAGCGAGTGGAGCCTCTATCCGGGTACTGAGGCCGCAGATCGCCGAGTCATCAGGGCAACTGATGCTCTTCGGTCCCCACTGACCCAGATCTGGTCCGTTCTTGGGGTAATCTAGCTCGTACTCGGTACCGTTGTTAAAGTTCCGGCACTCAAACTTCACATTGTTCACTGCTGAATCGTCGTTAAAATCCTGTTTTAAAGGGAAACAAAACGAAATAACACTAAATGAGATGTCCGAGATGTAATTCTATTGAATAGGCTGTTTTATACATGTATATATACATGTATTTCAAATGTTGTTCATAACGAATTAAGAAGTACGTTTAAGAAAACCTCTGCGTGAACCATGTTCATTGATGATTATAGCAAACAATCACAGTAATGGAAAATGTCCGGGTATGATCCGCACTCAGAACCTATTCAATTAGAACGATTTAAAAATGCGTACTGCATTGCAACTAAGATAATGTACCAAGGGCGGATCCAGAATTTTTCCAGGAGGGAGGGGGGTCCAAGCCCAAGTTTTTTTCCAAGGGGGGGGGTCCAAGCCCAAACTATGGCTTAAAATGTAGTAAAAATGTAACGTTACACTAATTTTATATCGTCAAAATTTAATTTTCGGCCAATGCCAGGGGAGAGGTCCGGACCCCCGGACCCCCTCTAGATTCGCCCATGTGTGCGATGTTGTACGATGCTGATGGTACTGGAACAAACACACTCGATCTTCCAATATTAGAAATTGATATGTTTTACGTCAAAAAAATTTATGACAAAGTTTTTTTTGTTATGAGTTATGGAGGACATCAAGAGTAAACGTGTAATTTAATGTAGTTTGTAGCATTCTCACCTGGTTAGGTTGTACGTTCATCATGAAGGCTGTAAAGAACTCGTTGTAGTTTTTACACGTGACCCCTTCATAGCTAGGGAAGTTTGTGTGACCCCACGGCCCCTCGCCCGACCTGATACTGCCCCGTGGGTAGTCCCCTGGGTAGGTGTTCTCGCTCCTATAACAACTCAACTGTATAGCATTGACTTCGGTATCATCTCCGTCGCCTTGAAAATCCTCGATCTGAAATCGCATATACAAGGAAATGTTAAAATCGTATTTTTAGTTTTGAACACTATTGCTTTATTTCAAAACTAAGTTGTTTTCAAGAACAAACGGGACGTTTGAGATTGTAATGCTTCTAGTTCTAACACCATATCACATACTTTAGAGTAATATGAACATTTGTTCATTTAAAACTTTGTTTCTGGTTAATTGGTGTTTATAATCATGCGCAAATTCCCATCTAGCCAATACTAAAGATGCTACAGGATAGAAATACACGAAAACACTATGTGACTATGTGTCCACCCAATCCACTCTTTAATCCAAGTTTTCTCTGATGAAATTCGATTTTGATATGTTGATGCCGCTCATTTACTGAGAAAACTCAGATTATCCACTCTTCTACAATAATTATGGAAACTGGATATTGTTAAAATATATAAATCATACCCGTTATTTGACATTGTGTTGGTATTTTTAAAATATTTCTTACCTTGATTTTTATATACAGGAAAAGTTGAAGGTATTCTTTGAAAAAGTTTCAAATCAGTAAAGTTGTAGATAAATTTTAATCCGGAAAATAAAACATACCTTTAAATGGAATCCCCTGGCGTATGTTCCGTTAGGACAGAACTCTGGCTCAGCCCAGTCGCCCCAGATCCCGCCATTAGACGCCCAGATCCGGTGGATCACGTGACGATCTTTATCTTCACGGGTACCCACAATAAAGGCAGTAGACACCCGGACCAGGGCGCACAGAGTCAGCACACCTCCCAGATACATGGCGGTTACAGTACTTAGCACAACGAGACAGAGTCCTTCACTCTGATGATATATCTCGGTAAGTCTACAGTAATGAGAATTTGGAAATATGCAAATAAAAGGCTGTAACTGATCGTTGGTTACTTCCAAAATGACTTCACGGTAAAAAAAGTTATGAAGAGAAAAGGTACGAGGGTCCGTATCAACAGTTTGATTTCGTTTTGTCATTAAATGAGTAAAAATTAATAAATAATAAGGCTTCAAGGTATGGCTGTTGCATACGCATCATTTAAAGCGGTATGTCACAGATATTATCTCGTGAATTTTACTTTTATTCTTATCAGAAAGAGCATGAATTCTGAAAATTTCAAGACAACCGAAAGGATGAAAGTTACAGCTACGTAAAGACTTGTACAAAATTAGGTATTTTACTATTCCGTTCGCCAATGAATAACGATGGCATGACTTTATTAAAACTTAGACATATACTTCATTTTGTATCTATTTAATCTGTGGTGCCGTTGAGTTCGTCATCCTACAAGTACTGGTGTTCCTCGCATTCTATATGTATACTGCAAAAACAAAGTAGAACTTTTGCTTTGCTTAATGTTCTCTTCAAATCCTGTCTTCAACCTGGCTAGTTGTTCAGATGGATAAGTAAATAATGAGAGTCACAGGTTAGTGCATATAAAAAACTTTTGATACCCTACAATATAGGCAAATTTCTATGAAAAAAGAGAAAAGGACCTCTGAAGTAGGAAGGTGGAAAGGATTCAAACTTTCCCTTCTTCCAAACTTCCAAGGTCAAGGCTAGGAATGGAATTACTCATTTACTACCAAATTCCATGCAAATCCATTTCTGCAAAGACAAACTCTAGACAAAATAGCATCTTTGTAAACATATAATACACTTCGTAGGCACTTAATGTTGGTAATATTGTATTTTTCAGTTTGGCATCAAGGGAGATAATCCAAAATGGCTGAAAACACAGCTATGATAAAAAGGGCTGAATAGGATGACTGTAAGAGTTAGATAGGTAAGACTGGCATTAGGAATGTGCAGAAAATGCATACAAACCCAATAGTAAGGAAATATCACTAAATATAGCTACTGCAACGTAGAATGACCAAGGTCAGGAATTGACACAATTCCTGACCATGGAAAACTAGTGGGTGGGGTACCTATTCTGTTACAATACAATGTTCAGGTTAGTAGTAATGACAGTTTTACTAGTTCATGTATTTTTCCATACCCTTCTAACTGTAATACATTAGGCAATGAACGCCCTAAATTTTGAGACCCATAGTTTGTCTTAATTTAGTTATTACAAAAGGAATTTCTGTGTAATAGTAAGATAAAGATTTCGTGTTTACATCAACATAGCTCGGTTGATGCTGAATAACCAGGGAACTGAACTTTTACTCAATCGGTCACAGTTTCTGACCTTAGCACATTTTCAGATTGTACACGTGTATCCAAATTTACTGTCATTTTAATAAAAAAATATTTCAAAGAGAGTGTTTTTTTAGGTAAAACTTCTTTAAACAGTTTTGTGGATAAGGTTATTGTTAATTAAAAAAAGTAAATAAATATATTATAAACAAATAAAACATTTAGTCTAGTATGTTAAACAATCTATGGTCAAACGTTATCCGATTTAAAACTGAAATAATGGAATTGGATTCACCGTTTTTGTGTGTGTTGGAAGATTATATCTGTGACAGTATAACTTCAATCGCTAATTCGCTTTTTCGGGCGTTTCCTTTGACAAGCTAAGACAATTCTCATATTTAGATATATTCTTGTAACCATGCTATTAACTGGATAAGTCATGGAATGACAAATACATGGGCGGATGCATAAATAAATGCTTTGTGTTTATCTATTCCTGACCTTCATTCAATTATCTAGACTAAAAGCCAAACGACTGCAGGGTAGCTACCCCATGTATAAGTGATACAGCTATGCGTCATTGGGTGACCTATATGTCGTATCTACTGCTTGTTAAAGCTGTAGTTAAGACAGTTTACTCATGCAAGGACTATATGTCTAGATAAGACTATTTGAAGCTGATTTCAACATCCAAGTCTCAGTCGTGTTTGAGAAGTAAAGAAAGAAAACATGGCGGTCCGTGAGTTGGTGTCTGTCCTATGCTTGACAGTGTTGTCGAATGCGTTTTTGTTGCCTCAAGTAACAGAGAGGCGAGTAACACAGATTCTCACCGTAGACAACGGGCAAGTTTGGGGAAAGTTTGGAGCTCCAGACCTCTGCATTAATGGCTCTTATGCAACAGGATTTTACATAAAGGTATGACGTTTGAAGCAACTTTATAATCTCATAAAGTGTAGTACGAGTATGTCTGTCTATAAAAGGTATGCTTTAGAACGCGGGTAAAATTCAGTTAGAAAACGACAACGTGTAAGAAAATTATTATATGAATTTGAAAAACATTTTTACGGTAAGTAAATGGAAACAAATACTTTAAAGACCCCAGGAAATAATGTTCAACAAGGGCGGATCCAGGATTTTTTTCCAAGAGGGGGGTCCAAGCCAAAAAAATTTTCCAGGGGGGGGGGGGGGGTCCAAGCCCAAATTATGGCTTAAAATGCAGTAAATATGTAACGTTACACTAAATATATATAGTCAAAATTCAATTTTCGGCCAATGCCAGGGGGGTCAATACCCCTGACCCCCCTCTAGATCCGCCCATGTTCAATCTTAGTATAATCCCGTAGCGTCACAGTGGGTGCGAAATGCGTGGATTGTATTTTATAAAAGAAAAACCAAAGTGTTTGTAAAGAAATGATAAGAAACAGATTGCATAGGCAAGTTTGCTCATAGTGTCATAGCTAAAAAGTGTCTGTATTGTAGGTAATCAAAAATGAAAAGTCTGTCGAAAGAAAGAATGAGTAATTAATTGCTAGCAAGTTTTGTCTCGGAATTGTTGGACGGGCGTCTAATATACTATTCTGCTATAATGATTGGAAGTCGCTAATTCATATTGAACGTTATTATACGTAGAATTTTTCACTATCATTTAGATCAAACACTATTTGAGACTTCAGTCTTTTTTCATATGGTTGATATAAAGATCGTCGTCGTCCAGAAATACTTACCCAGATTTGTTTTTATATAGCTGCAGGAGCCTAACACGGACCATGACGAGACAGGCGTTAACGGTATCGGGTTATCCTGTACCATGCCGGATGATCAGAGTGACGTGTACAATAACGTTACGTCTGCCGTCAGTGAGTGGGGCACGTGGGGACCCGAAACAACGTGTCCGAATGGACAGGTCCTCATGAGATTTCAGATGAAAGTGCAAAAGGGACAGGTAAGAAGAAACCACATCTTTTTCGACGTACAAAAATGATTTTTTTTGTGAAATAGATTAGTTTCAATAACTTATTATTGTTTTCTTCATACTGGACACAGTTCTAAACACGTTGTCGTCAGGTAACAAAGGAAAATGATCTATTTGACCATAACAAGCCACGAAATTTGACTTAGATCAAGAAAAAAAAAGTTGCTCATGTGTTCTGTCTGAAAATTTGTCAGTCCGACAAAAAATAAATAAATAAATAAAAAAGACCGAAGGATAATGATGATTTCAAGGTGTAGTAATTTGAAATATTAGGTTTAGGCTACCTACAACTACTGTAGATTCTGAAATGAAATTCGAACTATCAAAATTTTCCAAACTTTTCGTACCAATTCCCAATAGGTCTATATTTTCAATTCTTTTAACTTAATGGATAGTAAAGTTATGCAACCGACTCCAATCGTATTCGTCTATTTTTCAGCTCGCTGGAGACGACACTGCGGTTGACGGAGTTCGTTTTCGATGTCGGATGCCGGGCGGCGGTACCGAGACCGATCTGGACGGGGGACGAGAAGCACCGTACGGGGACTGGGGTGAACCGTCAACATACTGTCCCATGGGGTCAGGCATCTGTGGGCTCAGTACCAGTGTTGAGGGCAAACAAGATATAGGCAGTGTGCTGAAGTTTGACGACACCGCTCTCAACGACGTCATGTTTTACTGTTGTGACGATTAACTTTTACAACCGATATACCGCCGACCTCGTTCGAAAAGGTCGTAACTACAGCTTGAAAAAGCTGTAGTTATGGCATTTTTGAACGTGACCGACGATTTGCATTGCAACTCACAATGACATTAACAGACGTCCAAGTGCTTATTCGTATCATGAGCGCTTATTATACACGAGCTTATAAGTCCAACTTGGATAGTCTATATATTGAAATTCAAATGTCTAAACAAAATTGAAACAAATGAGCGTGTTAAGCCTAATTGCAATTGATTTTTAGCGCAGCTGGCTCTTTTAAAGTCTGATTCACAGATCTGCTTGTTATGATTTATGTAAGTCATCTATCGTTTATTGTAATATTAGGAATAATAATAAAAACACCACCCAAACTTGTACTTTGTAAGTTTATCATCAAAACAGACTTTGCCGTTATGTAACGATATGAAGTACGCTCTAGAAATGGTGTTAACTAAATTCTTCGCTTTTGGCAGCATTATCAAACTTTGAACTACAAACCCACCACAAATAGATTATAAGATTTAGGAAAAAAATCTAGGAAACAGTTCTTAATCAAACATGGTAGAATATCGAAATAAATGACACCTCAGGCTAAAAAGGTACCACATGCGAAGTCCGCAAAACCTACATATCGTCGCTTTTCAACGAAAACATCGTAACTGCAGTTGAAAACAAACTGCAGTTACGGGATTTTCGTTTATAGTCAGGACAAAATTCTGAAAAAGACGCTTAGTTTTAAAGGTATATATAGGCATTTAGTGAAGAAAAGGGTTTGAGATCGGTTCTATGGATATTTGAGTATGCTGAGTCCAAAAAACAATGTTGCCAAGCTGAAAAATGGCTCCTTCATCATCTAATTTGCATATTTTCAAAATGGCCGCCAAAACCTTAAATATGCAATAATAATGTTGTTATTTATCATTTTTTCGACATCTTTTGTCCTAAATATAGCAAATTTCTTGATAACAGACTAAAACTAAATGATTTTTTAAGTAATTCAGAAAACAAATTAGATTCATTTTTGAAAATTACCGTATAAATGGCAATAAACCCCTATTGAAAAATTAACATTAATCTACATTTTATTTTCCTCGTGTGAAATGCAGTAAAATTCAAAGTACTATTTTGAAAATGTTATGCATTAAAGGTATCTTTAAAGACAGATATGATAAAGAAAACAAATTTGGGCACAGGCCCTTTGACCATATAATAAGTCTTTTAGTATTCCTCAAACACGCCAATTTAAAAACCATGTAAATAATTGTTCACATAATTTTGCCAAAATAATGTAAAAATCCTATCCACTATATGAAAATCATGATTTGATTTAACTTGTTGCCAAGATATCCACAATAAATTCTTAGAAATTTAAATCAATGTCCAAAAATTTTGGAAAATGGTTTACCGTATTCATTCTAAAAAAGGATAGTGTAGTGTGGGGACTTCCATTTTGTGGAAAATTCCATTTTTTTGCAATTTTGTATACACCCATGATCCAAAACTGCTGAAGATAAAGCTTCTAAAATCGTTTTAATTTATATTTTGATATCCTTAAAAATCAAATTGTGTATAATTATTTGAAATTGCATGAACACATATTAAACATGTAATCGTCTTAGGCACGGGACAATATCAAAAAGTAAAATTATCATAGATTTCAAAATTTTGTTAGATTGCAAAATTAGTTGAGTGTGGCAAACTTAATTTACTATGGTCATGTCGAACTTCAATTTTCCAGAGGAAACATTACTTGTTCATTTTGACACTATTTCAAATAGCCAACTTATTGATCTACCTGCGATATAGAGAATACTAGAAACTGGATATAGTGACTGATATACCATATAATACAGATTTTCTAGTCAACAAATACACGTTACATATGCTTTAATGATTGAATAAGGTTAAATTGGCAGTAACATTACAGTGACTGATGCACATATTCATCATGTTCCTGACATGTTTCGAACAAATACAACATCCAATCAAAGTCAATAGCTGCTTATCACATGTACATGTAGATTACATGTAAGCGATTCACCATTTGGTTACACGTCAAAAGGATTTTGACACCCATGGGTTCGAACCCTCAAGCCCTGGATACAGAGTCTCTGTTGTTATTTATTGAACTATTGCAGCTTTATCCGAAACTGTTAGAACTGTACAACATAACATCTATTCAATAATGATAGGTAAAGTATTGACAGATTCATTGAGAGCCCCTATCGTTGGATGTGCACTGCCGAAGAAAAGACATGTAGCATTTGTATGAAAAACTCCCTTTTTGAGCTGTGCTCATGACAATTGCCATATCATTTGTCATGAATTGTCATAAATATAAAATATGGATTTCTTGGTGTATACCCCATGCGTTCAAAGATGACACAAGTTTAAAATGAAGGTTCAAATATGGACGCCACACCAGGACATTAATAAAAAATGCCTAGGCAGACGCATTGGCGTCTTCAATGCTCAATGTTTCTTCACACAAGGCGACCTTAACTGAAAGCCAAGTAAGAAGGAAATGATTATGATAAGAGAAGTGTTTTTTTTTTGCCTGATACTGCACAGAGGCATTAATAGCTTCATTATTATTGACATGAAGGAATCAAATTCTGATATTTCAAATTTCGCTTTTTCATATAATTATGTTTGAAGAATACAATCTGAATCTTATTATGTTCACATTAATTTAATCGATTCTCGTGTAAGAATAATCTAAAAAAGGAACACAAAAGTCTCAATATCCAGCTCCATCTGTTACGAAAGTTAATTGTCTTTGTATGTGTACAAAATCAGATTTGTTACATGGAAAGAAACACTGTATCAACATTTTTAAACGAGTGTTAGGTATATTTCATATGATAAATTATGCTGTTGTACCTAATACAAATATTCTGTTCAATGTCTTTGATAATGCTGAACTTTATTGCTGACCCAAGATTTGCCAAATGTCATTTAAATGCAGTCGGTTTTAAGATGCGCGTTTTGAATGCTAACAAATACACTAACCAACTTATCTACATGTATCAAAAATGTTGTGTTTGTTTACAACGCCTACGTGACTTCTGATAATTTTGATACTTCTTGAGCTCAGTGTAGTCGTCATTTTTTCATGCATGTTTTAGATAACTTCGACATTCTAAGAGGGGCCATGCTAGTATGTCAAACATAAAAGCAGGTAAGATATATTTTCAAGAAATATCATATGGATTGGTCAACCTGTATAGGTAGATACTTACTGTATCATGAAAATTCGCATTGAATTAATATAATCCTTCTATATGAAGTTTGTATCTAACTTTACCTACCACATTGTTAGTTTCTCATTTAATCTATAGGCAAGTAATCTTTGATGAAAATCTTGGTACCAAGGACATAATCCCTTTTCTACCCAGAAAAAACAATGTGCATACCACTTAATAAAGTCTGATTGTCCACATGTTGTTCCGATGCCAGAAACACCTAGCATGGAATCTTAAAGAAGACAGGGAAATGTCTATTCACCAGCGAGAACATGTACAGGATCGTAATTTGCGCTAGCAATTAACGTTTGATTATACAAAGGCAGCAATCTTATATTTGAAACTTGGACATATTCACATTCTTTGTCATGCAACTCAATTTAAAATCCGCATATGGGGTGTGTTAGCGGTTTTATTAGAATAAGTACGGTGCTTAGCTCCTATGACATTTTCTGTTTTCAAATCAATTCTGGAATAGATGAATTCAGATGATATTTTTCCATAATATAATGCAAGAGGGATTACGGAGCTCATTCCAATCTAGTCATAAGTACCAAAAAAAAAACGTGTTGAAATATTCAACTTAACTTTATTTTGAAAATTACCTAAATTATTTTATGTAGGCTAAATCTAATATGTCCAAGTTTGTTAGTCACCTGTTGAATGTAACGGACCGTTATGAATCGCCGCCGGCAGATTCGAATTGGGCTCTGATAGACAGAATACGTGGGTTACTTCGTGACCATACTAAATCTGCCTTCATTTCCCATATTGTATCAGATACATCGTCAAAGGAGGATGACCTTGATGAAATTCGTACAGCCATGTACGAAGCATGTAAACAACTAAAGGACTATCCTTACCCTAAAGAATCGGAATTAAAGCGTCGTAAGAAGACAAGGGCTGGTGATAGCTTGTCTCATAAATTGGCCGCTGATATCTATACAATTGTGTCGGTTATGGACAATCAATACTTTGATGATATGCGGGAGATGTTAAGTCTACCAAGATCCTACTCTAGAAGCGAGATGAATGTATCTGATCAGTTACTAAACACTTTCAAACATGATATCAAAATTCTACAAGATAAACTCATTAAGTGCCAATCAGACATAACCATTCTTAAACAAGAACGTGATACCATGAAGCTGGGCTTCGAAAACGATATAAAGTCTATCCGATTCGACATAATAAAGTTTAAAAAGGATGCGGGTGAACAACTACACAAAGTTTTCACTGATATACAGAGAATTGAAGATGAAAAATCATCAGGAATCACGTCATTAAAAAATTCTCTGAAACTTGTAGACAGCGACATACTTGAGTGCAAAGAGTCATTAGAGAAGGACATGAAAGATATACGTGAGAGCATTTATAACACAAATAGGAAGATTGATAGACAATGTGGTAGACTGGAATCTAAGGTTAGTGAGATTGATAAACTTCTAATGAAAAGATGCTCCGCGAATGGTGATAAAACTGCGGAAAAAACTCCGCCCCATAAACATAATGCGCCAATAGAGAGCCAGGACTCTTTATCGTATAGTGAGGTACTTTCTGATGGCGCGACAAATAGCAATACGCCGTCACAACAAATACTCAGACAGCACGTGGAGATCAATGGGTCACCGATTGATCTAACGACGACAAATCGTGAAAGTAGCGGTAATGTGCAGCAGACCGTTACTGTTCCACGTGAATGCGTGGGTGTAAACCAACCTAGAGTCGATCCACGACAAAATGGGCCATCTAATGGTCAAAATAGTATGCGAACTATTCCGACAGCACTGGCTAATAATAGCAAGCCTACATCAGTAGGACAAAACAATGATAAATCAAGACCTACTTACAATAATCAAGTGCGTAGCGATGTTGATGCTAATACAAATGACATCGATGATGATGACTTTACCGAGCATGTTGTGAAAAAGACTAAGAGATTTTTTGTAGGCGGGTTCAAGTCATCGATAACTGACCTAAAACTTAAGAACTATGCCAAAAATCGTGGTGCTAAAGTGACAATGGTTAGGATTTTTACCCAGCGTAATAGGCGGTCAGTCGTCATACGCATGAACGTTGAAGCACCCGATGCCCATAAAGTGACTGACAATGGATTCTGGCCAAAAGGTGTCATCTGTCGGCCATGGTTAAGTAAGGCAGCTTACAATAAGAAGTACCCGTCTATGACACGGGACAATGATAGTGAACATGAAAATAATGATGATTTAACTGCTGATGTTGATACTGGTCCTCCGTCACGCACTGCTGGTCAGTCAAAGCCACGTTATCATTCTGGTTCGAATCGTAGAACAGATCGTGATCAAAATCATTATCATCGCGGTCGCCGCGATAATGATGCTCATCACGGATCTGCTATTGAAACGCACAATCGTTACGACGGATTTCAGCGTGATGGATACAATGATCATTACAATTATAGAAATAATCATGAGCATCAGTCACGCTACAGTGATTATGATGAACGTGAACAGAGATATAATAACTCATATCGTTGATTGTAAATCTCTTAACTCTGTGTGAATTAATCATGTTTTTTCAAGTTTATACATCAATTTATCTAGTTATGTCCACTCTACAACTTTGTACTTGGAATGTTACTGGCTTGATGTCCAGTACATTATATTTGAGTAACATTCTTGACGACAAGAACATTGACATATTCGGTATTTCCGAACATTGGCTTTATTCCAGCGAACTACATTTTCTGAGCAGTATACACCCAGACTACCATGGATTGGGCGTATGCGACTCAAGTATGAATATTTACAGAAGTACGTGGGTTGGTAAGGGTGGTGTTGCTCTATTGTGGAATAGACGACACGACGCCGTTATCACACCGTTAAGTATTGACGATGACCGAGTGATTGGAATTCAGTTTCAACAGTCTCGTGATTGTTTCATCTACATTCTACAGGTCTATTTACCTAGTACAAATCACAATATATCCGTTTATCGTGAATACATTGAAACACTGTATAACTTGATAAATACGTATGCCCAAATAGGGCAGGTTGTAATTATGGGCGATTTTAATGCCCATTTAAATGGCAGTAAATTTGTCAA
Source organism: Fragum sueziense (assembly GCA_963680895.1). Classification (NCBI taxonomy): domain Eukaryota; kingdom Metazoa; phylum Mollusca; class Bivalvia; order Cardiida; family Cardiidae; genus Fragum; species Fragum sueziense. The sequence continues at coordinate 9,389,826 of OY804597.1, forward strand.
AAATATTGATACTAGGGGTACGTCTTTATATGACTTGGCTCTTGATTGTAATCTCAGTATTATAACAACATTACCCTTATGTAAAGGTGCCGAAACAACTTTTGTTTCATACGATGGAAAATATCACTCTCTTATCGATCATGTCATTGTATCTAATACGCTGATCAGTTCTGTCAAGGATTGTCTCATTCTTGATGACAGCTGTTTAAACGTATCTTCTCATCGACCCATTGTTTTTAGTTTAGACGTCGACACGCACAACTTATATTATTCACGCTCGATTCTGCATTCTGTGAAATGGCACAAGGTTTCCGAAGCGCAGCTTACCCAGTATTCTAGCTGGCTCACAAATTGTCTCTCTAAGTGTTTAGAAACACTGACTGATCGAGCAGATAGTGATATTTACCAATTTATTGATAATTTGTATGAGATTATTGTGTATAGTATATGTGATGCTTCTGATAATGTTTTACCCCATACAGTTTACCGTCATTATCTGAAGCCATATTGGTCTGTTGATCTCAAGCAGCATCATGCGTTTATGAGGCATAAACGTCGGGTGTGGGTTGAGGACGGTAGACCGGATGACCGTAACCATTCTTCATTTGTAAATTATAAAGAAGCTAAACGTGTCTTTAGAAATCTGCTCAGGACAAACGCCTTTAACTACATGCAGAAAGTAAATAGCGACATTGACGAGGCAGCTGGCTTGGATTGTCCCCTTTTCTGGAGGTTGTTTAACTCGAGGGTAAAACAACCACAGAATAGCTCTTCCAGTGAAATGAAGTTTAATGGCGATACTTTCCGTAGTCCTGATCAGATTTGTACTGCATGGGGCAAACATTTTGCATCTTTGTATTCAGACACTGATTATAAAGATTATGATCCCTGTCATTTTGACACAGTTACACGGTACGTGCAATCTTTAAAAGAAAAATCTGTCCCCATGAATGATGACCATATTCACGTAAATGACGTATCGTCTGCACTTTCGAAAGTAAAGTTTGGTAAGATGTGTGGGAAAGATCGTGTATGTAACGAGCATCTTCTACATGGTGGTGATTTCTTAAATGATTGCTTGGCCCTTCTTTTTGATCTTATGTATTGTAACGCATATGTTCCGACAAACTTGAAACTTGGTACTATAATTACATTATACAAAGGTGGCCGCAAACCTAAAAATGACCCTAACAGTTACAGGGCGATAACCCTCTCGTCTACTCTACTCAAGTTATACGAAAGGATTTTATTAAACCGCCTGAATGGGTCGATTTCAACACCCCTAAACTCTCTTCAGGACGGATTTCAAATCGGTATGGGCAGTAATATGACAGCCTTTATATTAAACGAAAGTGTTGAATATTGTAAAGAAAGTAATTATAGGTTATATGCCTGCTTTTTAGATGCTAAACAAGCGTTTGATCGCGTATGGCATGACGGTTTATTTTACAAATTACACCATCTTGGTGTTAATTTAAAATTATTAAAGTCTGTAATAGCCATGCATGCAAATACCTTCAGCTGTGTACTTTATGGCAGATTTCAGTCTGATTGGTTCCCGATCTTGCAGGGTACCAAACAGGGAGGAATCTGGTCGCCAACACTCTATCTTTGGTATATCAATTCACTTATTGAAGAATTAATAATCAGTAAATTGGGATTTCGAATAGAAGGCTACGATTTTAGTGCCCCGTCTTTCGCTGATGACATGACCCTTCTTTCTTTGTCTAAATGTTCCCTTCAAGGTATGATCAACATTTGCCACAACTACGCTTGCAAATGGAGATTCCAATACAATCCTAGCAAATGTGTCGTTGTTACTTTTAATGAGTCCAAAAGAGCTTTCAATAGCCGGCATAAGTCTTGGTCCATCGGCAATACATCTATTGAGGAAAAGGTTGAGTGTAGCCATCTTGGAATTTTATGTAATAAATACAATAAATCGTTTGCATTGATTAGAAATGTTGACAAAAAATTAAGAGCCACCTTTTTTGGGTTGATCAAACACGGTCTTTACAAAAACGGATTAAATCCTCTTAGCAGTTATCGTATTTACCAGTCTATTGTACTGCCCCGTGCCCTTTACGGGAGCGAATTTCTTAATTCACTAACTCAGAGCGATAAACTCACTTTAGAGAAAAGTCATCGATTATGTCTGAAACAAATTCAGGGTCTACATATTCGGTCCAGAACAGACATAGTAAACGGACTGTTGAGTTCTTTTCCTGTAGAATTTGAGATTGACAAGAGAAAACTTTTATTTTTTGGTCAACTGTGTCAATTAAACAGGGATTGTGCTGTGAAGCAAATGTTTCATTTTAGACTTTTTTCATATTTGCTTAAGATGAACACTTCAGGTTTTATATTTGATATTTCAAATGTTTTACATAAAATTAATTGTTTTCAGTGCTACAAGATTATGCAAACTATGGTACATTTCCCACCAAATGCACTTGGAAAAATGTTGTCAAACGCTCTCTAGAAAATTATTACACCGCACAATGGGATATGAGGACTTCAGCCTTAGATTTTGTCTTGTATAGAGAGATTCAGCCACGGTTGTTTTATTGTCCTCTTTGGTACTTTGCGAAACAAAACCCTCACCTGTTGAACGCCTGTTTTTCTATGGCCCAGATAATTGCTTATTTATCTTGTTTCAATTCAAGTTGCACTAAATGTGGCCAGTCAGATCTGCGAATTAGTATAACTGAACATATGTTAACAGGTTGTTTCTATTATGTGGATTGTATAAATTATTTTCATTTAGAGGTAGCACGCCGCTTTGGCCATATAGTCATATACAATTTACGTTCTCTAGACCGACGGCAGTATGTTAGAACATTATTTGGTTTGAATAATGAATTCATGTTCAATATTGGAGATCAATGTGAAAATTTTTTCATTCTAGTTTTATGTTTCTTCCATAAATTGTTGTCTTTATACAGACGACAATTCTGATGGACTGGCTTTTGTCTTAAAAAGATCTAGTGACTGCCTTGCACTTATGTAATATCTTCCTATTTCGTTTCGTGGAAGGCATTATTACTAGATGCACGGTATACCCTTAGTAATTTCGCTTAATAGCTTCAACTTTTCTTTTTCATTTTTCCGTACTCTTGTTCTATCGCTTCTATAATTATGTTGAATTGTCTCACTATATAACATGTATTCACTTGCACAATTATTTGTATAATGTTTATTTGTAATCTTCAGAATTGGAGGAAATAAAGAATATGAATGAATGAATGAATGTTTAAAAGGGTTTTATTGTCAGTAATACGGTAAAAGATTATTGAAAATAGTGTAAACATGGTTCTATTTACTTTTGAAATTATTTACTCATTAGTTTTAAGCAATTTATATCAAAGTTTCTCAACAATTTGGTTAAGATTATGCCAAAACTTGAAACTTGAAAGTGATATTCTATATGTTTCAAAAGGTTTTATTGTCAGCAATACGGTAAAAGTTTATTAAAAATAGTGTCAACATGGTTCTATTTACTTTTGCAATTAATTACTCATTAGTTTTAATAAACAATTTGTAGCAAAATATCTCAATAAATTTGTTAAAGGGACATTTCATTCCAATTTCAATATTTTAAAGTATGTCTTGATGCCAAGATTGGTTATTCTAATGAGTATAAATACTATTAGTTTTTTGAAGTTGTTGCCAATAAGCGAGAAACACGCATTTAAAGTTGAGACTTAATCGATAAATTGCATATAAATCCGAACTGTTGTCCACAACAATCTGTTTAATTTTAACACAAAAATATAAATTTCTCGTAAACGGCGCAATATTTTGGCTTGAAAGGGGGTGTCTCAAATCTGCCCACGCATGAATTTTCTTTTAATTCTGCATGGTGATAGAGGACCATATACAAGCTATGAAAATGCATTTAGTTTCTTAGATAATCCAAACTGGATTCCAAAAAGCCACCTTGACTTATTCCTACTATGGCATGAAACATGGCCCCTTTTTCATGTGTCGCAAAACTTTAGTTTTGTGTATTTTTAAGATCTGTCAATTGAATTTGATCCGAGACACATAAGGGATTACATTCATACCAGAAAAGGTATTTGAGGAAATTATTATGAATGTTTTTTATTGAATTAATCATGAAACAAGAGGGCCATTGGCCCTGAAGCGCTCACCTGAGATAATAGATTTCTTTATATATGTGTATAAATTGTTAAAAAGGACTAATAAAATGTAGTAGAGCCAGGGTCATGGGCCCTGGTAGTTAGGTAGAGGGTGTGATGGTGAATAAGTATTCAAAGTTTGGGTTGAATCCCTTTGATAGTATGGAAGTCATTGATGTTTGAAAAAAACTTAAACCTTTGTTGCAACGCCAACACCAACGCCAATGCCAATGCCGACACCAGGGTGACATTATAAGCTCTCATTTTCTTCGAAAAGTCGAGCTAAAAATGTCACTTACCTTGCTTTTGTCATGTCCATGAGGGCCTGCAAACTTGACGGCATTAAAGAGACCATTTCAAACAGGCCCAATGCCCGTTTGATGTACATGTATCTGTATCTTTGAAACTGCTTTTGCCCTGATTTTTTTTAGGTTGAATATTCTTATAAAGCTAGTATGCTATTGAATATTCATGTGTTTATGTTCTTTCAAATACTATGCTATTAAAGCTAGTATGCTATTGTATATTCTTTTTTTATATTCTTTCAAATACTATGTTATCAAAATTAGTATGCTATTGTACATTCATGTTTTTATTCTTTAAAATACTATATCAACCTAGATCTAGTATGCTATTGTACATTCATGTTTTTATATTCTCTTTCTACTATAATAGGCAAACAACCTGTGAGTGACCAATGATCAGCAAGTCTAAATTGATGAAGGAAGGTGATTTTCAAAATATGTGACTCAACCCTTCATGTTGTAATAAATCGACCTCAATACCTGGATACAGCTACTTAACTGTCACAGCATCGTAAACAGCACGCAATATGTGTCATAACTTGCATTTATTCAGCGGAGAATGGGCAACCCTCCATTTTCAAATTTATTGGAATATACTGTAACCTTTCGTCACGGCTCAAGATATGTTTTACTTTCTAATATGGACAAACAATTATGATGTTCTTAATTTCCATGCAAATATAACTTCAAAATCTCCCAAATTATGTGACAGTTGAAAGACACTTATGTCAATTCTAGATTATGTCAATGAAATAATTAATAAAGGTGTCTAAAAGTGGTTCCATAACAAGAGAACTGTCCCATGAACAGAATCAACTCTTACTACTATGGCATGTTATAATAGACAATTTAAGAAAATAACAAGCGAATAGGAAAGATTGGGAGTCCTCTCAAAAGCAGCACATAAATTCTTATTTTTGACATGGATTAGTTAATTGGGGTTTTACGCTGTTTTCAACTGGTCATATAGTGAAGGCTTTTGACATGGAGGTGAATGGGAAGTGAGGTTTTTTTTTCCATACTGAGCAAGTGTAAAAAATTATGTAATTTCTGATCCACAGAGTTTCATCATATTTTGATAATTGATATAATCTAAAATGACTTGTGTAATCAAGAATGAAAAATAAATGTTCCCAGTATATGAAAAGGGGAATGTCTCAAAAGTGCTTCTTCCATTGAAGGAGAAGCTTTTTAACCCAAGTTTACATGTAGCGATTAGTAGTGATAGGAAGTATTGACTAATCAACAATCAAAATCATGATAAAAGTATGTTGCTTGTTTGATTAAAAAACAATTTGATTTCAAAATAATTTTAGGTTGTCTCAAAAGTGGTTTATCTTTTTATGGAAAGGACATTTATATGGTATTGAATAATTTGTATTTATATCACATTGATATAATGTCTGGAACTGCATTGGAACTATCACCTTTTCTAGCATCTGTATTAAAAGAAGAAACTAGTTATGGAAATAGATTACTTTATGGTCTGACCAGTATGCTTCAGTTGCACCTGCTTCTCCAATAATATTTGAAAGTACAAGATCTAATGTGGAACCATTGTCTGTTGTTGGTGCCCTACTCTTTAATTCACATCTGAAATCTTTGCATATTTTCTGCACTGTTCTGCTGTGTTTGTTAAAAATATCAAGATTGAAGTCACCCATTAGAACCATTGGTTTATTTGTATCTATATTTGGAGCAAGCTCATTACACATCGTTTGTGTGAATTGGTTCACAGGCATTTTGGGCGATTTATACAGCACTACAAACTGAATCTCATTATCCAAAAGTTGCAATGTCAACTTCTGATATTCAAACATTTTAGAGGTGAATGAAGTTTTGGATACAATTTTGCAACAATCTTTAACATAGACAGCCAAGCCATGAGAAGGACGAGTGGATCTGTCACTGATAGACTGATCATTTCTTATCAATGTGTATCCCTCAATGATGTAGTTTGTATCTAGGTCAAACTTTGTCAGTCGAGTTTCAGATAATCCAAAAACATGGGAAGACAAAAGACCTCTGTCATGCTTGATGTCCTCTATGTGAAGATGAAGTGATCTACAGTTATTGAAGGCTAACTTCATGTGAACAGCAGAGTCAATGGTATCTAAGGGAGTAAAGCTTAACTTCAACTTGGCATTGTCTTGTAACCTCTGCATTTCTCTGTTTACTTGATCATCAACTTTGAGAGCATCTGCATTCAAATTTAGGATCTGAAGACTTTTCATTGACTTTACTCTGCTCAGAGCAACATAATGGAGATGAGGAACTTTTCTTATTTTCTTCTGAGAAAGATCTATGACAACTTCATCTAGAGTACTTCCCTGAGCTCTGTGAACAGAACGTCCCGCTGATGGTTGCAAGGGAAACTGTATTCTCTGGAATGTTTTCTTATTGTACAAAAATGTTCTTTCAATGTCAAATATGGGTGTCCAATTTGCATTTATTTTTGAGTGATAAAATTGTCTATTTCTGAATTTCTCCCTAGTCTCAAAGCCTGCCTTTTTATCATGGAATTGAACCCATATAATACTTGGACGATCTGTTTCTGTTTGCTTATACTCTATGTGCTTGACAACACATGAAGCTCCATTAGCAAGTCCATCCTCTGTATTAATGTTTACTGTAAGGTCATAGATCATGTTCACTACAACAGTCAATGAACAATGAAGATTTGCAGTTCTGTTCGGATCAGTAGGTAGTTTTTTGACAGCTTCACTCTGTTTCTCCTTTGACAATTTTGGGGAAATAACTGTGTCATGACACGGAATGGTAGTTTTCTCTGTTTCCATGTCATTTATGATTGAATCATTGAATGAATGCATGAAAAAATTTTCTGCAAACAAATGAGGGGCATGACTCTTGTAGTCTTTTGAACTTTTATCAATGTTGCATTTTTGTAACTTAGCCCTATCTTCGTGTGTTAAGGCATCAATTCTGAGTCTATTCAACAAATGAGCGAATTCAAGGTCATCTTTTTGTCTCATTATTTGGATCAATTCATATAGCTTGAAATGATCTGTCCATAGATTGTAAGCTAATGCTGAGGCATCTTTTTTCAAGTCATTAAATATCCAGTCACCATTCACAGGTTTCAACTGATATAGGTCACCAACTGCAATGACACTCACTCCACCAAATGTAAGTCTTGTTCCTTTAAGTTCCTGCAATCTTTGGTCAATGAAACTTAGCATTGAGTTTGATACCATGGAAATCTCATCTATGATAACAACAGCCAAATTCCTGAATTTTGATCTAAATGAATTCAGGTTATCACATGTCAATGTCTGGTTTGATTGTTTGAACTTTTGTTTAAAGGCTGATGAGATGGTTGATCCACCAATATTAAATGCTGCTTTACCAGTGTATGCACAAAGAAGAATTCTGATGTCATCTGCATTTTCTCCTTCTTTAAGGTTCATAAATCTGTACAGAGTTTGATACAGTGCTCTTACAACAACACTTTTTCCTACACCTGCACCTCCTGAGAGAAAAGTATACAACGGGGATTCTTTTGTTTTGATCCAATGGACAACATGGTCATGAAAATGTCTTTGTTCAGCATTCAAGTTTCTTAATAATGTCCTATACTCTTGATCTGATAAAATATTTTCATTTATATTGATTTGTGATGCAGAACTTGAACATCCAATTTCTATCCCTATGTCATAATTTCTGTGCTCTGAAATTCTGTCAGGATTGAAATATATGAAAGCCTCAGATTCTTCTATACTTTGTTCAGCTGTTTCAGCCTCAGTTTGCTGAACTCCTGGTACAATGTCATCATAAATTTCAAGATCTGCCTCAGCCATGTTTCTTGCAATTTCCAATTCTTCAACATGATGTTCGTACTCAGAACACTTTAAATCAATAGTATGTTTCCTCAATTCATAAGAGTCTTTGTATGTATCAGAATTACCCAACAAATCAGTCATTTCATTTCTCCAAGGGTAAAATAGTAGCAACTTTTCTCTAAAATGGTTTTCTTCATTGGATTTACGGTTGAATCTTACATAACGTATTACTTTGGATTCAGAACGGCGTTTTATCTTAATTCCACTTTTCAATTGTAAAATTGTGGTACTTTCTGGGAAATTTTCTTCAGTTTCATCTGTATCATCATTGATGTCAATTTCATTTTCCTGATCAATTTTTTCAGGATACACAATATCCAATTGTGAAACATAATCTGCAAGACAGTATTTTTCCAACATTTTTGGACGTTGAGAATACCTTTTTATCACATTACTTGCCACAATGTCTGTGGACTCTGCTGGTAATTCATCAAGAGCAGACTTTGACTTCAATAATTGCACTCTTTCCTCAGGTGAAGATGTGTTGATAAAGACAACATCTCTAGTGCCTTTTGTTAATGGCATTTGTAATACTAAGTACACTGCTTCTTGCGCACTTACTTCAACACTGTTTGAAAATACATTTCCAATATGTCTCACTTGCCTTTTGATATCTAAATTTCCTTGCCTTGCTTCTTTTGCAGCAGCATACAACAGGTTACTCATTCCTCTCTGTGACTTGCTGATGTAGGAGACAATGTACATAGCACATGCATATGGGTCTAGAACAAATTGAATGTCAATGTTGGCCTTCCAAGCCTTCAGCACAGATTTGTTGTACAAATCAACTCGAATTTCATTAGGCTTTCGTTTCAGAAATACTTTTGATGAAGAAAGTGAACTTCTGATGCATTTGATATAATCTTCTTCATCCATTTGTATAACATATTTCAGAAATAGGTCAAAAGGAATATCATATCCTTCTTTTTCAGCATTCAATTTCTTCTGTATTTGTTGATACATCTTGTCATACTTTTCTTTGTCATTGTCAAGAGGTTCTAGTACCATTGTATTTCGAAGAGGTGGTAAAGGGTATCCAAACCGACATAATCTGTCCTCCTTCTTCCGACATGTTCTCGAATGTTTATGAATTTGCAAATCCACAAGATTACCAACATCCTCATCATCAATTGTACATTGCAGAAACTTGTCAACAAAACTTGTTATTTCTTCATTTGAGTTGACATTGTACTTTGGAGCATTTTCCACCCAAACAATCATGTGTATGTGAGGTGAACCTCTCTGCTGAAATTCAACTCGATAAAAGCTATCTGTGACATTGCCAAGTGGTGTGTGGGTACTTTTAAGGACAATGTTTATGAACTCCTGTACTCTATTATCAAAATATCTAGAGCAAGTGACTGGATCAGATTGGACAAGTTTTATTTTCTTTTCCCATGACAGCTCATTAATTTCTTCTGGACTGTAGTTTACGTTTTTATTCAGGGAAGCTAAAATGCTTAAAAGATCTGTCCATCTTGTGTCAGCAGAAGACAAAGATAAAAACCATGTTGGTAGACCTAACTGTCTTATCATTGCAAATACATCCTTTTTCTTCGTTTCTAAATACGCTGGAGAGTTTCTCAACTGTTTGAATAAGTAGTATCCTTCATCTTTTTTCACTATACTATCCATGGAAGCAGAATTTCTGACATCTGCTGCTGTCAATGTGCTTCTCCCAGTTTGGCATCTTCTAACAGCTAAATTCACTTTATCATTCAGTTGTTTCATCTGTATTTTTTTCAATTTAAAGAAAATATTTGGGACACTATTTGCAGAACGTCTGTCTTTGCATCTCAATTCCCATTTTGCAATGTCACTATAATGCAAATTTACATGCCTTTCATTGTTTTCCATTCTTTTTTGTCCACAAAAAATTGATGGAAAGCACAGATATTCTGAATCTGTATCTTGGTATAAGCTAAGAGGTTGTTGTCCCTCTCCAGGAGCAAATGTGAAAGTAGTATTTCTATTTTCAGGATTTGCATCTTCTAAAAGTGTATCTATATTACCAACATTTTCTTTATTCACTTCTTCTGCATCACTGTCATACAAATCATCTGAACCAGGATGATCTATTTCTGAAGTTTGTAAATTTTCAACTTTCTCACTGGTTATCAATTCACTTCTTAGATCCTTTTCATTGTCATTAATCATATTTTCATCAGAGATTATGGATTCTTGTGACACAAACTCATGTACATTCTCAACTCTTGTCTCTGACACTTTTTTTACCCAATCTTCATCTATTTGAATATTTGCATTTTGGTACAATTCACTATTTTTCATAAGCCAATGCAAAGCTAAAATCACTCGAAGAGGTCGAACATTCTCAGAAAAAGCACAAGATTTAAATGACAGCTTTTTTTTTCAGTTTCACAGCCACAGTAACATTTTCATCAAATGGTCTAGGAAGCGCATTCACGACTGGCTGTATATTGACGGGTACATTTACTACATTTCCTTTTATTGACAGTTGACGACCTCTTGGTAGTTCTCTTATATGCATGAATGGAATCCTCAATGCGATCAATCTTTCTTCAAGTGGGAAAAGGTCCAATTCTTTAGGTATTGCAGGCCATTTCATCCCATTCATTACAGACAATTTTGGAATTTTTCCATTTAATATGTTAATTTTGCATGTAGTGCATACCCATTCTTTGTCATCAAATGACAACAGATTTGTACAATATTTTGTTTTTTGGCTTTCAGATAAGGATGTTGCCAATGAAACACTGTGTCTGAACCAAGTTTGATGGCAGCAGGTACAAATAAACACAGGCCCTACAGATACATTTCTGTGGAAAAAGTTCTTTCTTTCTTCTTAAATTCTTCAGATGTCCTGGCTTTTGTCATGCATTTCAAGGTTTTAACTCTCTCTTTTACTTTTTGGTCTTCTTTCTGTCTCAAGGTAGCTCTGGAATCTCTTTCTTTCTTCTTAAATTCTTCAGATGTCCTGGCTTTTGTCATGCATTTCAAGGTTTTAACTCTCTCTTTTACTTTTTGGTCTTCTTTCTGTCTCAAAGAAGCTTTTAAAGTTCTTTCTTTCTCTTTAAATTCTTCAGATGTCCTGGCTTTTCTCATGCATTTCAAGGTTTTAACTCTCTCTTTTACTTTTTGGTCTTCTTTCTGTCTCAAAGAAGCTTTTAAAGTTCTTTCTTTCTCTTTGAATTCTTCAGATTTCCTAGCTTTTGTCATGCACTTCAAGGTTTTCATTCTTTCTTTTACTTTTTGGTGTTCACTCCGTCTTTGTTTCTGTTTATACATTCTGTTATAGACTTTTCTATCAAACTGTTTATTTTGAATATCCTTGGTATGTTGTTTTTTTTTTTATCTTCAAAGTAGTTCTTCATCAAAATCTCTTGTTTATCGTTCTCAGTCAAAATTGCCTGATTGATTTGTTTGAAGCTGGTTTGAAAATCATCACAATCTTTCTCTTTTATAAATAAAGGTAATAACTCAAACTGAGAAGACAAGTCAATCATTATACTATCATACATCCTATACAGAAACAATACCAGATCTTCCAAAATAGTGAAAGAAATCAAAATTGATCTGCCGTCTTCATTGAACAAACCATCTTGTCCATGTGAATGTGAATCAAACATAAAATATCTATTGTTTGTTTTAAATACTGCAGAACATATTGCACCAACCATAAGTAGAATATATGAGGATTTTTGAAATCCGTTTGACAGTGCTTCATTTAGTTCGGGAAAATCTTCTGTGATACTTTGTTTCGTACATACGCCAGAAATGATATCTCCTTTAACAACACTCATGTCTTTGTTTTGTATTCTTACTTTCCTTGGAATTTCATCGAAACTTAAAAGCTTATTTCTGTATGTACCATTTTCTTTCAAGGATGTAATAATTTTGTTATACAAACAATCTCCATCATAAAGCACTTGGTCAAGATCATCTACGCTATTCAGCTGTGCAAAATCTGCATAAATCAAAGCACACAAGGCATTGGCAGTACACTGACTTCCACGAGACTCTGTATGAAATCTGACATCATCTTGGTTGAATGATCCAAGAATGGAAGTATCAAGTTCATTTTCACTGCAGCTTTCAGCCAATATGTATCCTGTGCATACATTTGTATTTGAATTAGGAGCATTCATAGCAATGAATAAGGGATTATCCTCTTTGGTATTTGAGTCAAGTTTTTCTGATACCTCCTCAGCATATTTTGAAAAGTCATTTTTCTGGTCTGCTGGACAGACTTTTGTGAATGAATTCATTTTGTGATTTTCTGAAGTATGATAAGTGAGTAATGATTCATTTGCCTGTGCGATGACAGGACTTCGTTGTGCATGTGCGATAACAGGACTTCGTTGTGCCTGTGCGATAACAGGACTTCGTTGTGCCTGTGCGATAACAGGACTTCGTTGTGCCTGTGCGATAACAGGACTTTGTTGTGCCTGTGCGATAACAGGACTTCGTTGTGCCTGCGCAATGACAGGACTTTGTTGTGTAGCCTGAGTTTGAAGTCTTCTCTCTCTCATACGAGCCCGATTGGTGGCACTGTACTGAGCAGACGATTTCTTTCTTAATTTTGGCATGTTTATCTGAAAAGATAATCACAAAAAGTAAGAATATATTTTACTTTGTCATTCTTCAATACATTAACGCTTTCCCAAACCAAAAGTATTAGACCGGTCTAATTTAAAAACAAGATGTGTTTGTGAAACACGAATGCCCCTGAAATGGCAATTTTGTAAAATGTTAAGTTTTCGTAGAGTATAGGGTTGATAAGGGTTAACGAATGACCTTGACGAAGGTCAAATTGCATGGAACAGATAGATATCATTGAAAGGATGTTACATACCAAATTCGAACTTTCTATATCAAATACTTTTGGAGAAAAGGCTAATGTTAAGTTTTCGGAAAGACAGAAGGACAGACAGATTGAGTAAAACAATATGCCCCTGATCTCTTGATACAGGGGCATAAAAATACTGCAGTAATTACAAAGAGGACAATATGTTTAATAAAGCAAAGAAAATACCATTGGAAAAGAAGCGAAAATGTTGCTTATGATCAGCATTTTCTTCTTTTGGTTCAACATTTTCTAAAATAATCATTACTAAGGATGTCAAAAGAAGTTCTTGTTTGGAAAGGGCTAGCCCTTTGCAACCTAATGATTGTGTTTTATGTATTGTATTAAGAATGCTAAGGGAAATATTGAAGCAAAACAAAACAAGAGCCGTCACAGATGGATTATGCTCCCCGAATAAGTGTTTGTCACAAAATAAAAACTATCATTCTTTAAGCCCCCTTTTCCCACGAAAGCCTTTTTGTACACACATTACTTATAGAATATGATCTAGAACATCCTATTTATTACATAAGTACAAAATTTCATTAAATTCTGCCCATTAGATGAAGAGAAATTAGAGAAAAACTGATTTTTACACTAAGGCCCCTTTTTCCATGACGCAGCCTCAAATTAAGAAACGGAGAAAAAGGTCCCAGGGAGTTCACATGTGAAGTTTCATTGAATTTGGTAAAAGGGTTGCTGAGATCTGGCTGTGGACGGACGGACACACGGACGGACGGACGGACGGACAGCGTGGCGACTATATGCTCCCCCGAAATTTTTCGGGGAGCATAGAAATACAGAAATGCAATGTGTTTTCATTTCATCTCCATATTCTCATTTTGTCTCCATATTAATTTTGATAAAACACATGTTGGTATTGATTTCAAATTTATTCTTAACCATTTTGTCATCTGAAACAACTTGTTACTGTATTTTGCTGTATTTTGCTGTTTAGAAATGGGTTTATATAGTTTTCCATCTCGGACAAGCATCAGAATATGCATACATTTAACACCTGGCCAAAGCATAATAGTAGATCATAATTATAAAATGAAGTCAAATATGTGAACCAAAGACTCCATGCTAAGGATGCTTTAAGATTTTTCAAGATATTTATAAGTTTTCATGAACAAAAAATATTGACATTAAGAAAGTAATAAAAAGCCTAAACATAATAATATTGTAATCATATGATGGTGTTTAGTACCATTATTTTTTTCACTCATATTACACTGCTATAGCACCTAGTTATGAATTCCTGGAATGATGCTTACAAGTACTTCCATAACATCCTTTCCAATAGTCTTTATTCTAATTTGACTTCTAAGGTAAGAGTCAATGCACCTATTTGTCAGAAAAAATATAAGATGCTGGTGAAATACATGTATCGAAACGAAAGAAATATATGTTTGTTAAACTTCATAGCTTCTACATTACTTAATTATATTATTACATTAAGTTTTTGGACAGACAGATGATGACAGTATAACAATATGCTGCATAACTAACTAAGAAAATAGTTCATATCAATCCAATTAAAATCTGGTGTTAACATACAGTAATATCTGACAGGCACCAGTAAAATTCAATCTTTAATGACCTTTTCTTCTGCCCAATCAAGTAAACGTTTCAAGATTCTGAAAGATTAAAACTGTAAACAAGGTCACAAAGCCAGCACATTTCAGTGAAGAACCTAGTGTTTATATTGTGCCGATTTTCGTTTTTGCCTATTTTCGAAAATCGGCAAATCCCTGCAGAACTCATTTGCCTAATTTCGAAACTCGGCGAAATAGCTTATTTATAATTATTTTATGGTATATCGGGCCATTTTCTGTGCAGAACTCATCTTCAAAATATCCGTTTTTAGGGAGGTATCACAGTTAGCACTTACAAAATCATTTTAAGCCGTTTTTAGTCCAATAAAAGTTTGGTACGGAACAGCTAAAGTTCCGTACCGAACAGAACATACGGAACATTCTTCTTCCGTTTGCGCGGAAGTTGATTCGTACCCTAAGCAATTCGCACCTTATCTTTTATCAGAGACATAGATAAACATTATATTATATGTCTCTGCTTTTATCAATTCGTTTACACGTTCAGCAGGACATCAAATTTATAGATAATATTGCAATAAAAACAATATCTACACCCGATTTCATTTATTTATTCAAAAAGTTGCAGTTCCATATTTTTTCGGAGCCTGAATCAGATCCATTGCTTTGGGCTTTCTAACCACCGGTTTCACTAAGTTAAATATCGGCATTTTAGAAATGGTTCTTTTAAAGCAAACAAGATTTATTACGAAGCTTTTCATCTGCTAAATATATGTGATCTACCATAGATCTGCATACTTATGTTAACCCTTTCCCAAACGACAATATTTTAGGGTGATCTATTTCAAAAATTGCCATAAATGACAAAATGGATGTTATTAAAGACATGATTGGTGTAAAATATGGCACAGAAAATATTGAGACAAAAGAAGAAACTGCCGGTTATCAGCAGTTTCTTCTTTTGTTTCAATGTTTTCCCAAGCATTTTATATTAGGGACGTCAAAACCAGGTCTTGTTTGGGAAAGGGTTAATTAATTTGATATGTTCTAATTTCATTTAGACTTTGAAGATAACTAAATCAAAATAGTGAGCCCACCATGCTGGCCAGAACAAGCGACCAAATCAGCCAAACAAACCTATCCTTCCCACCGTGCTGGCCAGAACAAGCGACTGACCCATCCGAACAAGCAGATCCTTCCGACCGTGCTGACCAGAACTAGCGACTGACCTAGCCGAACAAGCGGATTCTTCCCACTATGCTGGCCAGAACAAGCGACCGACCCAGCCGAACAAACCGATCCTTCCCACCATGCTGGCCAGAACTAGCAACCAACCCAGCCGAACAAGCAGATACGTCCCACCGTGCTGGCCAGAATAAGCGACCGACCCATCCAAACAAGCAGATCCTTCCCACCGTGCTGGCCAGAACTAGAGACTGACCTAGCCGAACAAGCAGATTCTTCCCACTATGCTGGCCAGAACAAGCGACGGACCCTGCTGAACAAACCAATTCTTCCCACTATGCTGGCCAGAACAAGCGACCGACCCTGCCAAACAAACCTATTCTTCCCATGTGCTGGCCAGAACTAGCAACAAACTCAGCCGAACAAACCGATCCTTCCCACTGTGCTGGCCAGAACAAGGGACCGACCCATCCGAACAAGCAGATCCTTCCCAACGTGCTGGCCAGAACCAGCGACTGACCTAGCCGAACAAGCGGATTCTTCCCACTATGCTGGCCAGAACAAGCGACAGACCCAGCCGAACAAACCGATCCTTCCCACCATGCTGGCCAGAACTAGCGACTGACCTAGCCGAACAAGCCCATACTTCCCACCATGCTGGCCAGAACAAGCGACTGACCCAGCCAAACAAACCGATACTTCCCACTGTGCTGGCCAGAACAAGCGACTGACCCTACCGAACAAACCGATGCTTCCCATTTGCCGGCCAGAACAAGCGACCAACTCAGCCGAACAAACCAACCCTTCCCACCGTGCTGGCCAGAACAAGCGACCGACCCATCGGAACAAGCAGATCCTTCCCACCGTGCTGGCCAGAACAAGCGACCGACCCATCCGAACAAGCAGATCCTTCCCAACGTGCTGGCCAGAACTAGCAACTGACCTAGCCGAACAAGCTGATTCTTCCCACTATGCTGGCCAGAACAAGCGGCCGACCCAGCCAAACAAACCGATTCTTCCTATGTGCTGGCCAGAACTAGCAACCAACCCAGCCGAACAAGCCGATACTTCCCACCGTGCTGGTCAGAATAAGTGACCGACCCATCCGAACAAGCAGATCCTTCCCACCATGCTGGCCATAACTAGCGACTGACCTAGCCAAACAAGCGGATTCTTCCCACTATGCCGGCCAGAACAAGCGACCGACCCTGCCGACCAAACAGATTCTTCCCATGTGCTGGCCAGAACTAGCGACCGACCCATCCAAACAAGCAGATCCTTCCCAACGTGCTGGCCAGAACTAGCAACTGACCTAGCCAAACAAGCGGATTCTTCCCACTATGCTGGCCAGAACAAGCGGCCGACCCAGCCGAACAAACCGATTCTTCCTATGTGCTGGCCAGAACTAGCAACCAACCCAGCCGAACAAGCCCATACTTCCCACCGTGCTGGCCAGAACAAGCGACCGACCCATCCGAACAATCAGATCCTTCCCACCGTGCTGGCCAGAACTAGCGACCGACCCAGCCAAACAAGCAGATCCTTCCCACCGTGCTGGCCAGAACAAGCGACCGACCCATCCGAACAAGCAGATCCTTCCCAACATGCTGGCCAGAACTAGCGACCAACCCAGCCGAACAAGCCGATACTTCCCACCGTACTGGTCAGGACAAGCGACCGACCCATCCGAACAAGTAGATCCTTCCCACCGTGCTGGCCAGAACTAGCAACTGACCTAGCCGAACAAGCGGATTCTTCCCACTATGCTGGCCAGAACAAGCGGCCGACCCAGCTGAACAAACCGATTCTTCCTATGTGCTGGCCAGAACAAGCGACCGACCCAGCCGAACAAACCGATCCTTCCCACCGTGCTGGCTAGAACTAGCGACCAACCCAGCCGTACAAACCAATCCTTCCAACAGTGCTGGCCAGAAAGAGCAAGCGACCCAGCCGAACTAGCCGATCCTTCCCTACGTGCTGGCCAGAACTAGCGACCAAACCAGCCGAACAAACCAATCCTGCCCACCCTGCTGGCCAGAACTAGCGACCAACTCAGCCGAACTAGCCGATCCTTCCCAACGTGCTGGCCAGAACGAGCAACCGACCCAGCCGAACTAGCGGATCCTTCCCACCGTGCTGGCCAGAACTACAGAATGAGAAATGGATCTTATACTATTATAATCATTCTAATAAGTACGCATGATTCCGCTTACAGTACGACCTCACAACGTAATGATGACATCATTTATCCTGTGACCTAATTCTATCAGAAAATTCAGATGAAATGTTGCCGTATTCCTATTATGACACAATTCTGACTGAATTTTTGCATGAAATCAAAATAATTAGGCTTCAGAGGAGATTGATTCGCCCCTCCCCGAACCCCCCAAACCCCTCTGAATCTGCCAATGTCTCTGCAGCCTGATTATATCATTTCAATGCAGAAATTCCGAATTGAATTCAGTCATAATTGTGTAATATATAGGCGTAGGAAGAGGGGGCTGGGGTGCTGCCCCCATAGTTTAGAAAAGGGCCCCCCTATGCCCCCATAATACACCCACCTTTCCATTCACTTTAACAATTGCCCCCCCCCCCCAATATTGTAAACCTTCCTATGCCACTGCAATACTGGGCAAACGAACCTCTCTATTTGTAAATTCGAATCCCATCACAGACATCCTTAATCCGCCGAAGCAACGAGTACGTAGGAAGTGTAAAAAATCAGAGTAAACCTTACAAATGGGCAAAAATAATCAGTTCGGACGTCGTTTGATTCATTATCAATAAATCACTGAGGAAAACACGACAATAAATCGACAGAAATAGTTCTGCATGGCAGTTTCGCACTAAACCGTAAATAATATTAACATTTCGGGCGTTTGTATGATTCAATTATCAATAAATCGTCGAAAAAGATCGACAGAAATGGTTCTGCATGACACACGGAACTTACTGAATCATAATTTCGAAAATGGATGGCCAATTTCGAAATTGGGCAAAGTTCCGTGCCCAATTTCGAAATTGGGCATGCCCAATTTCGAATTTAGGCAATAATCTTAAAATCGGCACAACATTTACACATAATTGTCATGAAAAACTGTATATAATAAAAGATTTGATTGGTTAGAGTAAAAAATGATTTTTGGTTTTCCCAGGATCACAGAAGATGACACCTAACTTGTATTGTGACGGCCAGATTTTGCTGTAAGTTAACAACAGATTTCAATCACATTGTAGTTCATATTTATACAAAAGATTATGTTCTTTATACTTACAGCTTTAAATCAGGTCCAAGAGTCTGTACTGACTTCACTAACACTAGTATTTTTCACTGCACATTAATTAATAAATAACAGTATTTAAAATCACTAGCAACAATCTTCTCAATACTTGAGTCAAGATGCTTTTCAGCAATACTAATAATCCAAATATCCAAATATGAAAACAGATTTAGTCAGCATATAACTAAGAGTCACTGTCTCTTGTTTATTCAATCCCAAAACAGTCACTGTTTCAGGCACTGTTGTTATTAACAACCAAATATCACAAGTTTCTTAACAAAACTTTACACTACTATCTCTCTCACTGTTTCTACATTGTTTGAATCACAGAGGAATAAATCAAATAATAACATCTGATAACAAGTTCAATGTTCATGAAGGAACCATATGTGTACAGTTTTTACTTCTTTTTCTTTTCTTTCATCTAGAAAATAAGAAAAAATCTCTTTGTATGGAGAAAATACAAAATTAACCCATTACCAGAAGACAAATTTCAGACTTGTCCAATTTCAAAGATGTTGCAGACCACAATTTAAAGTGAATGAAATTTTTAATTTCTTGGTCTTTCTGGGTAGAAAACATTGTGGGAAATAGAAAAATTGCTTGTCACAATTTCTTCATTTTCCATAATGTCTACTGATGCCCTTTTGTTGTTGGGCGTCAAAAGGCACTACTGTGTGGTAATGGGTTAATAAGAAATGACAGGTCATGAAAAATATCTCCAATTTCAATCATTTCTTATTACTATTCATTAATTTGTTGTTTTTTTTCATTTTTTAAAACAGTTTTGTTTTCCTGGTATATATTCAAACCAGTACTCGCATACTGAATCAAAATTACTTATAACCTTTTCTTAAACAAAACAATTGACATGAAAAATACCATTGGCTTTATTAATTTTAATTCAAACTACAATATTTTTCAAAGTTGATGATGTTATAAAATAATTTCAAAGTGATAAATTTGAAAATAAATAATAGATCTAAAAGTTTTCTAAGAACATAAACGCTTTTGATAAACAGATTGGAAAATAGAAATTAACAGTAAAAGCAAGAAGAAATCATAATCAGCAAGGTGGTTCTTTTCCATAGAAAGAGGCCCGTTTACAACAATGGTGAATACAATGTTAAATATTTCACACAAATTATCAGGAGAATTTCAGTACACAATGAAATAAGGAAATAGAAATTATTTTGAAAATTCTAAATAACCTTTTAAAATGAAAGAGCTGATTAAATACATTTTTAATTTGAAGAATGACTAATCTTAATTCACCATTGGCACTTACCCGGTACAGTTGACATCTGCAATAACCTCAATACTACATGATGTGTGCATTTTTAACCCAAAAATTAAATGATACATATTACGAATTTCAACACCAAATGTAGTTATTACAGGAAACTCAGGGGGTACTTTTAAAATTTACATGTGTTTATCATGATGCCATCTTAAGTTCTTGTCTGGCATCTATGATTAATTTCTGAACATCATCTTTTTACAGAAAATACTGTAGTGGTTCAGATATGTCAATGGCTTCTTTTCTTTACATGTTATCCTGAAAAATAAAAAGAAATAGGTCATGAATACTGACAAGCTTGCAAAATCATTGTATTAAAGTTTGGTAAATTCCCAGGACCAGTTTCATCAAAACATATAGGACCCTTTTTTTGTCTAACAAATGTCTAATCAAACATTAAGGAGAAAATTGAGATGTTGCATTTCTAAGGTCTTTAGAAATAGAGAAAAAATGATTTATATTTCTTATAGACATTGGGAAGACAAAAATCTCCATAAATGCTTTGATGGGAACTACCCCCTGGTGTGTAATAAATTGTTTTCAAAAACTAGATCCCATTTTAAACGTGTCATGGAATTGATGAAAAAATCATTCTGACCCTATTTCAGGTTGATTGGGCAAAATCTATGGCTCCTAGAGTGCACACAAGGTTTTTTTAAGATTTGACCCCAAGTTTTATCAAGACAATCATTTTGAGCTGATTTAAGGTTTATAGGGCAAAAAATGTGGCCTCCAGAGTGCACACAAGGTTTTTCTAAGATTTGACCTTGTGACCTAGTTAATGACCAAAGATGACCCAATTTCAAACTTGTCCGAGATTTTATCAAGACAATCATTCTGAGCAAATTTCAGGTTGATTGGACAAAAAATGTGACCTCTAGGGTGCACACAAGGTTTAACTAAAATTTGACCTTGTGACCTAGTTTATGACCCAAGATGACCTACTTTTTAACTTGTCTGAGAATTGATCAAGACAATCATTCTGATCAATTTTCAGGTTGATTGGGCAAAAGATGTGGCCTCTAGAGTGCACACAAGGTTTTTCTAAAATTTGACCCTGTGACCTAGTTTTTTACCCAAGATGACCCAATTTCTAACTTGTCCAAGATTTCATCAAGACAATCATTTTGAGCAAAGTTCAGATTTATTGGGCAAAAAATGTGGCCTCTAGAGTGCACATAAGCCAAAGGTTGACGTATGACACCTGACGGACAACTGGCGACAGACGACGGACACAGCGGTATCACAATACCTCACCATGAGCACTATCGTGCTCAGGTGAGCTAAAAATGTGGCCTCTAGAGAGCACACAAGGTTTTACAAATATTTGACCACATGACCTAGTTTATGGCCCCAGATGACCCATTTCAAACTTGTTCGAGAATTGATCAAGACAATCATTCTTATCAAATTTTAGGTTGATTGGGCAAAAAATGTGGCCTCTAGAAAGCACACAAGGTTTTTCTAAGATTTGACCCCATGACCTAGTTTTTGACCCCAGATGACCCAATTTCGAACTTGTCCGAGATTTCATCAAGACAATCATTCTGTGCAAATTTCAGGTTGATTGGGCAAAAAATGTGGCCTCTAGAGTTCACACAAGGTTTTTCTAACATTTGACTCTTGACCTAGTTTTTGACCCCAGATGACCCAATTTCGAACTAGTCTGAGATTTCATCAAGACAATCATTCTGATCAATTCTGAGGTTGATTGGGCAAAAAATGTGGCCTCTAGAGCGCACACAAGGTTTTTTAAAAATTTGACCCCGTGACCTAGTTTTTGACCCAAGATGACCCAATTTCAAGCTTGTCCGAGATTTCATCAAGACAATCATTCTGAGCAAATTTCAGGTTGATTGGGCAAAAAATGTGGCCTCTAGAGTGCACACAAGGTTTTTCTAACATTTGACTCTGTGACCTAGTTTTTGACCCCAGATGACCCAATTTCGAACTTGTCCGAGATTTCATCAAGACAATCATTCTGAAAAAATTTCAGGTTGATTGGGCAAAAAATGTGGCCTTTACAGTGTACACAAGGTTTTTCTAAGATTTGACCCTGTGACCTAGTTTTTGACCCCAGATGACCCAATTTCTAACATGTCCAAGATTTCACCAAAACAATCATTCTGTGCAAATTTCAGGTTGATTGGGCAAAAAATGTGGCATTTAGAGTGCACACAAGGTTTTTCTAAGATTTGACCCCGTGACCTTGTTTTTGACCCTAGATGACCCAATTTCAAACTTGTATGAGATTTCATCAAGGCAATCATTCTGATAAATTTTCAGGTTGATTGGGCAAAAAAAGTGGCCTCTAGAGTGCACACAAGGTTTTTCTAAGATTTGACGCCCTGACCTAGTTTTTGACCCCAGATGACCCAATTTCAAACTTGTCCGAGATTTTATCAAGAAAATCATTCTGAGCAAATTTCAGGTTGATTGGGCTAAAAATGTGGCCTCTAGAGTGCACACAAGGTTTTTCTAAGATTTGACCCCGTGACCTAGTTTTTGACCCCAGATGACCCAATTTCGAACTTGTCCGAGAATTCATCAAGACAATCATTCTGAGCAAATTTCAGGTTGATTGGGCAAAAAATGTGGCATCTAGCGTGCACACAAGCCAAAGGTTGACGCACGACGCACGACGCACAACGCACGACGCACGACTGACGACGGACGACGGACACAGCGGTATCACAATACCTCACCATGAGCACTATCGTGCTCAGGTGAGCTAAAAATGCATATTTTTCAGCAAAATTTTGGAAAAGAGTAAAATTGAATTCCAAAGTTAAGTATGTTGGAGTCTTTGTCAAGATTCCATATCATCACAAAAACATGCTACATATTTCCTCTTACTTTGAGCCAAATTATATAGAAATCCAAAACCGGTAACAATGTCATATAATACATATTATTGATGAAGGTGATGTTTTGGTCCAAAACCTGTATTCAGTAAAAATTTGATTGTGCTCCTAAAAACATTTTTATATTCAGTTAAATCAACTGAAGCATACAGTACAAACCTACAGCAATATTCATGCCCAAAAAAACTCATTGGAAAAAACATAGAATTAATATAATTATTACTTATATTTACAAAATTACATGTATGGAAGCCAAGATAGGCACACATATTCACATTGCAAGTTTTCTTTACTATTTGGTCACATTGTCTATGCAGCATTTTAGTGAGACTATGACATGCAATAAATGTCAAGCCAAATGTTATGAAATTGAAAAGACGCTTAGAACCGGTACGGTAAAGCATCAAAGGTGCCCTTCCGGGTAACCAATACATAACCAAATATTTTTGCTCTAAGCGCCCCTAATGAACTAACATGATATGGAAGGCCCCCTTTGATTCAGTAAAAGACTGTTACAGCATTATACCTTTTCATTTACACAGTTGAAAATGTGCTTGTTTATATCAAAACGTGGCCCTTTTGGGATAAAACAGGGTGGAATTATTTCCTCAAATCATTTTTCTGACCATAGCTTGACCTGTATTGATACACAATTTTTACACATTTCAATGATGTCATATGATTAACATGTTGTTTAGCCATCAATAGCCCTTAATAGTCATATGGGAGCTGGATTATCTGTTTCTTATGCATCACAACAATATTTTCACTTTTGCACGATTGTCAAATGGCATCAGAGAAATCGGTGCTTTTTCTTATTTGCTTTCTCATGTTTCAAAAGATCTATAAATAACTCTTGCTGTTAGCTTCCATGAATCACGACTGACTTGAAGAATCTAAAATGATTTTTTTAGACAATTTCCTCTCTTTTTAAAGTAGGTACACCTGGGACAAGATCTAATGTGACCCTGGACAAAAATATTGTAACCAACTTTGAAGTCTACCCCTAGGCAAACTTACAAACAAAATTTAAAACCTCATGGCTGTGTAAAGCTTTACAAAAAGAGCTTATTTTTATTATATGAAATGTTTCCCCTTTTATGCTGCCACAGCAACAAAAGTTTATGACAAAAAGAAATTCTAATACACAGAGTTGTACTCCTTTAACCCGAGGATACTTTTTATCAAGTTTCAAAAAGATTTACATATCAGATTGGGAGAAAAAATAATTTTTGAGAAAATGCCAACAGACAGACAGACACACTGACAGATGAAGGAAATAACCGAAAAAATGCATTGCATCTTGATTTATCCTCAGGTAAACTAAAATAACCAAAAAAGTAAACAAAACATTTGAAAAAAGTTATTTTTAAAAAATCTTAATTTTGTCCATTCTTGGAAATGTGCACTATTCAGGGGGAAATTCCAAAAGCAACATTTTACCGGTTTTATTTTTTCTCGATATTTCACGATAATCATCGGTATATTTGTGCGCAACTTTTACATAATTTTCAAATCTTGACAAAAACTGGAACAAAGAAAATTTTTGAACAGAATTTGCTTAAAATATTTAAAAACAATGAATTTTTGGGTTACCCCTTACACCAGTTGATATAAAGCAATTTTTTGTACATAATTATATATAATTTTGTTTCATACAGAATCACGGACTACTGGGCATTATCTTTAGAATAAATTACGCGATGAAACTAACAACCAGAACGCTTGCACACTGTTTTAATCAGGGTACCCTGTTTTTTCATGGTGAAAACTTAAAATTCCGAGAAAATTATTTTCTGGAATGTTCTATTTGAAACATTTCATGAATATGAACCGTTATCTAGTGTACTAACTTCGCGCCAAATTTCATTAAATTCTGAGCGTGGGCAGACTCCCATGTTATTTTTCCTAGTCGTGAGACACCCCCTTTTCAGAATTTTCATAAGGAAATATGCTCTTTCAGATAAAAATAAAAGTAGAATTTATGACAAAAAATTCTGAAATGTCACTTTAAGATTATGCCAAAAACTTTGATACTATATGGCGGATTTCGTGTTTTTGTCGGCCATTTTGAAAATATGCAAATTAGATGGCGAAGGAGCCATTTTTGTTTCTCATTTGCGTGGTAAACCATTTAGTTTTAGTCCCTTAACATAAAAATTGCTATATTTAGAACAAAACATGTCGAAATAGTGATATATAACAACATTATTATTGCATAATTGAGGTTTTGGCGGCCATTTTGAAAATATGCAAATTAGATGATGGAGAAGCCATTTTTCAGCTTGGCAACATTGTTTTTTTGGATTCAGCATACCAAAATACCCTTAAAACCGATCTCAAACCCTTTTCTTCACAAAATGCCTTTAGGTGATAACTTTTCTAAATTCGTGCCAAGAGTATTAAAGGGAGCGATATGAGAAGCGGATCAGACTCGGCCGAGTTCAACCAGATGCCGCAATAAAAAAATAAATAAATAAGAAATAAACATAGAATTATTTTGACTTCAAAGACCCAAATCTAGTCGGCCTTTGCGGTCAACCTAAAATAACTATATAGGCGCGATACATATTACTCTTCCCAGATTGTCCCTTTCAGTGTGACGGGTCGTATATTTGAGCCAGGATCTGGACAACTTATAGCATTTGTAACTACCATTTTTTCAGTTTTGCATGTGCCATAGAGCAATCTAATCTGGATCAATGGTTTTGTCTTACAGTTGCAACAAATCACGGACAAGCTATTTGAGGACAGAATCGATCCTGATCAGACTGTGCGTATGCACAGACTGGTCTGGATCCAGGTTGTTCTCAAATGTCATAAAGGACCTGGCTCATTTCTTTTCTTAGTGAAATGATGTATGATCTTTGACACTGTCCAATTTAAAGATAGATTATTTTACAATTTTCTATTCTTTTAACCTTTACCAAACAAGACATTGTTTTGATGTCCCCAATAAATCAGTTTTGGAAAAACATTTAGACAAAAGAAGAAAATGCTGATAATCAGCATTTCCTCCTTTTGTCTCAAGGGTTTTCAATACTGTAGTATTCAAAATACCGTATATACCTTATGTACTATCCATTTTGCCGTCTGTAGCCCCTTTCAAATGAATCAACCTAAGATTTACCCTCCAACGCAGAGTTCTATATTGATTAAACCATCAAATATGACCTCTGCAGTTTTCGGTACGCCAACAGCCTGTTTGGTCGTCATAATCTAATTATAGCACATCATTTGAATTATCGAATCAAAATCATTCAGCTTTACCTTGCATGATCATTACGTATACATTACGTCTCTTCTATTTTTGGCTGAAGCCGGTAACATTTGAATTATCGAATCAAAATCATTCAGTTTGATCTTGTTTGATTACGTATACATTACGTCGCTTCTATTTTTGGCTGAAGCCGGTAATTTGAAGCGTCAGCCAATGAAAGGTTGTATCAGCTTTTTAAATTGTTTTGTTGTGTAAAGCTAACGATTGGATACTGAAATCCCGCCAAGGCCCCGAGATTAGACGTGAAATGACCCCGCGAGAACAGAGCTCATTCTATCGAAATGGAATGTAGAGATAATGTGCTCTGTTCATAAGAGAGTACCTAAGATTTTGTCGTTATGGGAAAGGGTTTCAATAAGAAAAAAAAATAAATGGCTGTAAAATAGACAGCTCTATAAACATTCCGAACCCCGATAGATTCACCGAACGATCTTCTACACTGAAATGTTTTTATTGCGTTACCGAGACAAATCAATGAGCCGTGATCTGGCCGACGTTGATCTTAATCAGCCTGCGTATACACAGTCTGATCAAGATCCACGTTTTTCTCTAATACCCTGTGCGCGACCTTTACCTTTAGAGTATCACATATTTTATACAATGGATATAAGATGTATGAACTTGGAACCGGAAAATGCGCATTCACAGTATGTAACTCATTCCCAAACAAGGCCTAGTTTTGACGTCCCTTATAGAAAAAGCTCAAGGGAAAACATTGAGACAAAAGAAGTAACTGCTGACAACCAGTAGTTTCTCCTTTTGTCTGAATAGTTTCTTTGCAATGTTAGATCTATATCCAAATTCTATGTTTAACGACAACCATTTTGTCGTTTGCAGCAGCTTTCTAATTTGACCACCCTAAACTTTTGTCGTTTGGGAAAGGGTTAAGACCGTCACGAATCCAGATCGGCTACGCCAAATACAGACTGGTGAGAATGCATTGTACTTGTGCGTTGTTGTTGATTGCTACGAGGAAACTTTTAGAGAACAATATTGATCTGGATCAAACTTCGTCTATACGAAGATAATTAATATCCATGCTGTTCTTAAGCCGATGGCTCAGCGCGAAACGGTTGTAACTGCCTATATGTTTATAGGCAGTTACAATCGTTTCATGCTGAGCCATCGAAGTGCCATAATGGTCCCTTTCCTCTAATCACAATTTTTTGTAGTTTTAAGGTAGGTAGGCCTATTGATTCGGTCGGCACAATCCCTTCAGCCAATCAAAAACGTAGTCAGTCATAAAGTGCGGACCTGCACTCATTCGGTGGAGGTGAAAGCTTCGGTCTTTTTCGTTAAAGCATTACCAACTTTCAGCATTAATATCTCGACGACTAAGCCTGATTATTAAAAATGCGTTGGTAGTTAGAAAGTTTAAATCACATTCTTTCACACTGTATCCCATCTACACCGGTAGCGTAATGTTTGTAAACGGAAACAATGGCGGAACCCATCGACTGACATTGGATAAAGCGCTTACATCAGGTACCACTACGTCAATTCTGCGACTTAAAAAAATTAAAGTACAATTGGAATCAATTACACTTGAAAGAAGGACAAAATTGGGAAAGTCTGAACGAAAAACGTCCATAGATGACCGAGAAATTCACGATTTTGTCCCTCGAAACCATCGCATTTTGAACATACCATGAAACTATTGTTGTTTTCTCCATATTTTGATGCGATTTTTAAATACATTCCGGCATTTTATTGTACAATGGATATTTGAAAGTGTCTCTCTAAAGTTACTTTGAAATTAATGAAGTAATAAATGTAAACGAAGGTAAACAATAATGCCATGTGTAAATTACAGTGAACGGTTGGGAAACAGCACATGGTCCGGTTGGGAAACATTCTATCGACTGACTGGGACCGGTTTGTAAACGAAAAAAATCACTTTAGATAGGTGACATTTCTGGCCATGTCTACACTAGGATCATTTATAAAGTGGCGAAATATGTAAGAATCTGCAGTTTAACAAGTGATCTACCGTCGGTTGGTCGGGTTCGCTATGAAACATACAGAAAGGTACTCCGAGTATCTTTCTGTATGCAGAAAGGCATTCCGGGTACCTGTCTGCATACAGAAAGGTGTTCCATTTGGAAAAAAGAACAGAAAAGCCGTCGAAAATACAGAAAAGTCCTCCATTTTTTTTCTTTAAAAACATGAATATTGAGTTCGGGATCACCTGACAGTGTTTGGCTGGATTTTACCAACAATAATACGTTTTCCCGTGGTCATAAGATTATGCATTATTTCACTTAAATTCGATCAGGTGGTCCCAAAACTCATTAATACATGTTATTTTCATTAAAAAATGGAGAACTTGTATGTAGTTTCGATGGCATTTCTGCACTTTTTTAGATAATGGAGTACATTTCTATATGCAGAAAAGGTACTCCGAGTATCTTTCTGCGAACCTTTCTGCATATTTTATAGCAAACTCGACCAATCGAGCATTACTCACCGTCTATCATCAACACCGGAAATAGACTACCAGCGAAGCGAGAGTATGAATAAACGCGGGGCGAGTGGTAAGTTTTGACCTTTATCATTGCGTTATTATTTACTACAGGATAATAAGTGCATGTGAGGCACATTGTAAAGAGATTTAATAAAACGGTGTGTGGCTCTATTTTATCCTGTGTACCGAAATAGCTGCCTGTATGCACTTTTTTCGTTGCTTGGTACCGGAATTTAAGACCATCGTGTCGCGAAAACACATGTTTTATCGGGTTAACAAGTTTGTGTTTCGGGTTTGAAGTCCATTCCCTATTTTTTATACCAGTTTGCCTTGTCTAACATGTGTTTCTTATCTTAGTTTGATATTTTTCTGTCCCTAATTACTGAAACAAAAATGTTTGAGGTATACGGCGAATAGATGTTTGTTGGTATTTTTTGGACGGCGAATAGTCAATGATATGGACGGCAAATAGTCGTTATGTGTAAACAAGATTTACGTCGTATATTTTTCATTTCCTTTTAGAATCAAGATATGAAATATTACATAATTATGATAGTTATACAGTACGTATCTCATGTTACCTGTTCGTTAGAATATTGGAGGTTAAGTATGGTGTAGGAAAGCCTCAACTCAACGAACTATATATTTGCACCAACAGACATTTTGCACTCTGCAGCTCAGCATATCTAGTGAAATTATTATTATTATTATCATTATTATTATTATTATTATTATTATTATTATTATTATTATTATTATTATTATTATTATTATTATTATTATTAATATTATTATTATTATTATTATTATTATTATTATTATTATTATTATTGTTATTATTATTATTATTATTATTATTGTTATTAGAAGTCGATTCCAATAAGTCTGCGCGTCCGGTAAGTCTGCGCACCCATTCAATTTCGTTTATCAAACCGCTAGGTACCGTCTCCATTTACAATAAAAAAAACAATAACAAAAAACAACATCAACAACACTTTATCTATGATCCAAATTTTCGAATCTATCATGAATATTTTTCAAAGAACATTAGATTCTTACTCATTTTTACAAAATTCTTGATTTAACCGAGTGACGTCAGTGTTTACATTTTCCTGTGTTTCCTCGTTAATATTCATGTGGCCTATTTTAATCGGACCCGCATCCTCCACATTTTCCTCTTCTAGAAAGGCTTGAAAACTAAGTATTTAATTTAAAAAGATATGGCACAAAAACTTGAATTCCTCTCAGATAAATAGGCATAATCTAAAAAAATAGTCTAACCTTACGATAAAATGCAGAAATTTTATACCTAAAGTCAACAAGACTAAACAAAGTCACATTTTACATAGCACACGTCATCACACCACCGAATGACGTCACTGTGTACATAAACTACGCCCAATGACGTGCACAGACTTACCGGACAAAAATAAACTTCAAAACACGATGGCAGGTAACTTCAAGCTTGATTATTTCAATTGTCTTTGGGAAATTTGCAGAATTTCTAAATTGTCATGTTTTAACAGATCCTATTTTGCTTTATACCTGTAATTTATTAACTTACAGTCGTATATTCAATGGTAAATATCGATCTTGTTTCTTAAGGTACATGTAAGCCATCATCAGCACCATTGAAGAGCTAGATGCGAAATATAAAAAATGCCAGTAAAATTTCCTAAACTGTGTTACATTAATTTTCTATTCCAAATACAAAATTAAGCATTTTGTACGGTTTAGAATTTTGAATTTGCATAGATCTACCTATGGAAATATTTGACAAAAATGTTCAAAATTACATTCCTTGTTTGTGACTTTATAGAGTAAAATAATTTTTGTAAATTATTTCCTTCTTGAAGCATAATCTTGAAATCTGACACGATATATCAACTTATGTGAATTGTATTTATAAGTGTGTGTTGGAAATAAAGGTTAGTTTGAAAAAAGACAATAAAAGTGATCGGGTCTAACTTCTAAGGAATACTAATGCTAAATTCCATTCTTTGTTTGAGAAAAGAAAAGAAATATGTATACCATTGTAAACCTCTATAAACCCCATTTTCACTATATAAAGTTCGGTTTCATGGAAATACATTGTACGAACGTGTTATCGTGAAACGCTGAAAGAAACTTTATATTTGACTGTACATGCTGTTGTTCCGTTGCTGAGAGTATTTAGGTCTAAAATGACCTCACTACTTAAAATCAATTTTATTGATCTGTACGTCCATACGACTAAACAATCTAAACTGACACGATTTAAAAACGCAAAAAGGTACTTTTACAAATGGTATCTCCTACATCTTACAAAACCGATGTATAGCCATGTAAAATTGTAAATGTTACAACTATTAACATAACAGGATAGAAAATGACCTTTAAAACTACGAATAATGACAGAATGGACGTCAGATTATGCCAAAATGCACGTTGCGTCAAGAGCCTGGCATCGAACGACGACGACAGCGAACCCCGTGTTTTCTTAGGCGATTTATCACCAAGTCGCGATGTATAGGTCGCCCGCGATTACCAACCATAGAATTTGCCGCAGACTGAGCCGTCACAAATGTGTTGCGTTAGTGACGTTAACGTATACAATTATGTTGACGTACAGATGTTACACACAGCTGACCGGGACGTGGGTGGTCTGTAAATCTTCCCGTGTCGTTTACACGTCTCATAAACCTTGGAACCGTCGATTCGTCTACATTAAAGCGTCTAGATACCTTCATTTGCGAAACACCTCAAACCAAAAGTAAAAAAACTCGGTTCCCTTTTCGCAAAGTAAGCCTCAGCATTTTGTACACATTTTTCTTTCGTTGTTCTCGTATGTTTTCAATAAGTAAATCAAAGTGGCAATTTGTACACAAAACAATCTTATTGATTTCACACGTGTTCTGAATGCACTAGACACACGAGCATTTAGTGATGGGCGGTTCAGATGTCCGGAGAGTGTACAGAAAACACGACAAAATCGCTGGGGCGTGAAGGGTATACATTTTCTCATACATGTCCCCAAATATGGTACCGATCAAGGTAATAGGAAAGGAATGGTTAATGAAAACGTGTTTTGCGTTTTCAAATCGTGTCAGTTTATATAGAGTATGCTAAAGGTACACGCCCGTACGGCTTGCGAATATAGGCTACTCGCACGAGCGCATACGTAAAGCCTGTATCGGCTAGATGTAAGGGCCCTTGCGGCTAGCCAGAACATTTACTCTTATAGTATAATAACCTCGATCATGGAAAAGAGAGCTATTTTCTGTCAATAAATGTTCGTTTTATGTTGCTTTTTATCGTAGCGGTTCTCTTACACTGGGTACTCTGAGGTTTTTCATTGTGGCCCTCTCTAAACGTTCAATTTAAACGATTTTTCGATGACTATTCGCCGTACGCATATTTTGGATGATTTTACTATAAGCCGTACATTTCATGATCTATTCGCCGTATACATCTAACTTTTTGTTTCTGTAAATATTTTGCTTAATCCCTGGATTTCGGTTTATATATTCTAGGATACCTTCATATTCTGTATGTTCTCTAGCTCAGTACTCAAAAACTCGAAAATATCCGCATATATTTCAGATAAATTGGTTGTAAACTTCAAAAGCATGCTTTGTTTATGGTACCAGCCGTCGGATGATCGCTCCTCAAATCCATCCGTCTTGTCAATTAACAAAACGATCTACTTACAACAAAAGCTTTGTATATCCGCCATGTATGTACATTAAAAGATCTTAAAACATTTCACGGTTACAACCATCAAACCTGATTTTTTACGAGCTTTTACATTTCGTGTAGGTCAACTCTCGCTTCGCTGGTAATCTATTTCCGGTGTCGATGATAGACGGTGTTACTGGTCTGGCAAGCATTTTAAAAAAGTGTATGACTCACATACCCTAGTATAACATTACTTAGACACATCAGTAATAAAACCCACTTTGATCTATTTCAGGCTCTAGCAATGGATCCGTTTCGTTGTTTTGTCTGTCAATTTGGCAGCTCAGATCTTCAAGACATTGTAAAACATAGCTGTATGTATCACGAGAAAGATCCACTCAGAGTTAGATCTCGTGAACTTCACATGAAACCCGGATCGACGGGATATCGGACACACAACTTTGCAGTTATTCCTGAGAAAGTTAACAAAGATGGACATACAATAACTGTAAAGTGTGGTGAACCCGGTAACTTGAGTGTTGCCATTTCTGAAAAGAACAGTCCACTGGCTACAAAATGCAAGTATTCTCAACCTTATATGACACATTCGCTTGACATTATTACCGATGAGCAGATTCCAATGCCGCACGAGTTTGATATTGGTATGGGTTATGAAACAATCACCGGAATGGATGTCCTATCTCTGGATGAAGATACATTTTATATAAGTTTATATGTTATAATAAAGTAAGCCCATATATAAAATAGTGTTTTCACTATTTAGTTTTTGTCGCGAGTAACCAAATGCTTGCAAACAACTAACGAATAATGCATTTCCTATAAAAATGTTAGTTCCAAACCGGACCTACCCTAGTTTCCCAACCGGTCATCGATAAATTTTTGGCGGTTTCCTAACCGTACACTCCGACAGTAGGGTTGTTCCAATAATCGAACGGTTACAAGCAATATAAGAATGCTCCAAGCTTACAATTTTCACAGATGTGTTCAAAAATGAACGGTGATTTCGTAAGGTTATTATTAGTTTTTCAAGAACAGGTGAAAGTATGAGAAAATTGTCGTTTTTTAACGTAATGCTGACAAGTCGATCATTTCGAGAATTAAAATCGTTGTTAACTCCGCCATCTGTGGATGTTTTTCGCCGAGATTTTCAGTACCTTGTTGTTTGTACTTGTGTAATCGATTTCAGTTTTAATTGATATTTCTAAACTCGACGAAAAGACAAAAACGTACCTTATTTAAGCACTACGTCCAGTTTGAATCGATGGGTTCCGCCATTGTTTCCGTTTACAAACATTACGCTACCGGTGTAGATGGGATACAGTGTTTAACGAAAGAGTTTTGTATATGAATTTTAAAGCTGGAGGGTAACAGATGGTCTAATTGCAAAAAATGATTTTTTTTGAAAAAATATGCAAAACTTTTGTGTTGGGTACCTCAGAATGGTTAATAATATGCGATTCAGACAGAGATTGAGCCGAAATTATAAGAGACATAGCCGAATTTAGGGAGAATCCAAACCAAAATTCAACTCCGTCACAGATGCGGTTGAATTTATTTTTTAACTGTCACGCATGCGCATACAGCGCGGACCAAGATTCAAACGAGATCCATACTTGAATTTCAATATGACGTCATCATGTATGTTGTGACGTCATTTAAGAAAGTCGCATGTCCTACTGTTTTTGACCTACTTTCGACATCGCTTCATGAATTTGGTATCAAATTGCGAAAAAATGAGTCGTTGCTTCAATAGGTTGTCGTAATCATTTAATCAGGTCATATAAAGCTTAAAAAGTGTACATTTCGTTTGTTTTTGACAAATTTTGGGTCCGAATCTGGGAAATAGCAGCTTTAACGATGGATTTCTTAAATATTCTGCCTCAAAAATGGTATCTCGTAACGATAAAGACCGAGGAAGTACCCTCGATGAAAAAATGAAAGTGAGGTTATGACGTCATGCCGGCTGATTCTATACCTTTAATGTGGCCATTTTGAAATTCATAAAATATCGGAATTTTTCGAGCTGCGTCGTTACGTGTCCGAACCTATTCGGGCGACGT
Organism: Fragum sueziense; assembly: GCA_963680895.1. Taxonomy (NCBI): domain Eukaryota; kingdom Metazoa; phylum Mollusca; class Bivalvia; order Cardiida; family Cardiidae; genus Fragum; species Fragum sueziense. The sequence continues at coordinate 9,424,626 of OY804597.1, forward strand.
CGAAAACATTCGGTGGTAGAATTTCCACCGCCGAATGTTTTCGACGTCGCCCGAATAATTCCAACGACGCGCGAATCTCGTAAGGGGGGAGGGGGCTACCTTTAAATCAATCTTTTGAAACGGGGCAATGAACACTCGAGCTCTGTTTAACTTATCGTTTGTTCCTTGTCGTGCTAAATAAAGTTTTATAATGAAATTGCTACCACGAAGACACAATTTAGATCAGTCTATCAAACGTTCTTTTCTGCCTACCAAACAAACACTTTTCCAGGACATTAAGTATAAAATGACGAAACCAAACAGGATGTCTGATAAGAGATAAGAATTAGTTGATTCATACTTCAAGACGACAGATAAGTCTTTTTATAACCTTTTTAAAACTTGTCACATCAATTTGAAATCTATGTTGTAGGTACTCATAAGAATCGTCCGTCTAGGCGAGGCTAATGAGTGATTTCAACTTAGTTTTTATGTGCCGTCAATAGAGAAGTTAACTTTAAAACTTACCATTTCTCAACAGTTACCGGAACATGATAAGAGTGCATTCTTTATTTTAATTTCACATTGCGTATAGGAACTATCTCACATTGGACTATCTACTGTAACACCTTGGAACAATGACACTTCTACGCGTGACTTTGTGCGCGATTTTAGCCATTGCTACAGAAGGAATCCTACTCGGGACCATCGGTGGTCGACACATCACACAGATACTCACTGTGGGTAACGGACAACAATGGGGCAAGTTTGTGCAGCCTGAGATGTGCTTCAACGGAACTTATGCTACAGGGTACTACTTAAAGGTATAAAATTTTTGAACCTTAATCTCTATTTGACGGATCTGACCTGGAGGGGAATCAATGACATAAAAAATTCAGAAAATCGTCAAACGTTTCCAAAATTGTGAATACCTGACCAACTTGAATTCGTTTTGAAGCAGAGAAGGTGGAAAACAAAATGCCAGAAAAAAAGCTGGATATGGTAGATATTTTTACAATTAGCTGATAAAGAGTTATTGACGACCAACCAACATTTTCGTTGGTCGCCAATAGCATTTTTGTTAGCTGATTTGTATAAGATCCGTAGCATCAAGCAAATACATGGCGTTTTTCCTGCCCTCTCTGCTTCAAACGTTTTTTTTTTTTTCAATTCGATCATATAAATTAACAGACAACATTGATACATGCACAATTGAAATGTGGGCTATAGCTTAGACTCTAAATTTAACACCAATAAGGCAGAAACAACATTTATATCTTTCTACTCTTTTAAATTTCGTTCAATCAGTCCATAAAATGAGTGATAAAATTCGTTGACATGCAACAAATTGTATTTACGATTTCAAATCCGTTTTTTCAGCTTCAAGAACCGAACACAAACTCCGATGAGACTGGTATCAATGGTATCGCCCTATCCTGTACAACTCCGGACCAGAACGAGCGATTTGTAAACGTCACCTCTGACGTCAGTCCATGGGGCGTCTGGGAACCGTTAACCACTTGTCCAATAGGACAAGCCCTCGTCAGATTTGAATTAAAAGTTCAGGAATCTCAGGTACACGACGTGTCAGAACCCTTTCTCAAACAAGACCTGTGGTGCGTTCTTCATAGCGAGATTTATAAAAGATTTCTTAATATGGTTTAGATCAAGCGTTTTTGCGACCGAGATTATAAGCGATGTTTTCCTAATGCTCCAAACTTTACACAAATGACGTCAGGATGACGTCATTTGTATCAAGTATGGAGCTTTCGGAACCAACGCTCTATAAATTTTGTAGTATTCAGAGGTTTAAAACTCTTGCTCTATAGAACGATTTATCTTTAAACATTTTTAGAAATCTCAAGATGAATTAAAAAATCTCGCTCTGAACAACGCAGCTCGGATTTTGACAGTGATATCGCCCTGTCCTGTACAACCCCGGACCAAAACGAGAAATTTGTAAACGTCACCTCTGACGTCAGTCCATGGGGCGTCTGGGAACAAGTAACCAAACTGTCCAATAGGACAAACTCTCGTCAGTTTTGAATTGAAAGTACAGGAATCGCAGGTATTGTCCAACAAGATTAACCCGGGACATCTGCATATGTAATGACCCAACTTCGGCTTTGTTTTGTTAAGACGCTCCACTAACGGACTTTGCGCACGAAAATTAAGTTGTCCCGGGTTAGCCTTGTTGGACAATAAACGATTGCTATAAAAGGCCAAGGCTTTGTTTTTAATAATGTCACATTTATATACAGGACAAGTCTTGCCTTTTGGTCACTTTGAATTATAACCGTTGATACACAGTTCTTTCCGATTCCATACTTTTTGAGCCGGGGTCTATGACAATGTTTCTTTAAATAATAGAATGCGGTTCTCAAATAGGTTGCTTTAGTGCTAGTCCGGTCGGCCGGTATTCATCGGATTTCGAACCTTTCCTGTTCCCGACCCCGCTTCTAATTTGGGCGCCTTAGCTCCTTGGACAAAGAAGCGGGATACTTATATTCTACAATTTGACGTTCAGTGTAAATTTCGTTCCCCAAAAGACATTTTTCCGATGGACGTCATTATTCCTTGTTCATTGATTTAACGCAGTTTTCAACTTAAAGTGACATTTCAGATTTTTTGTCTTAAATTTACTTTTATTTATATCTGAAAGACCATATTTTCTTAAGAAAATTCTGAAAATTCCAAGCCAAAATATTGAGCCGTTTACGAGAAATACATATTTTTGTGTTAAAATTTTACAGATTGTTGTCCACAACAGTTTAGATGTATTATAGAATTTGTCGTTTCTGTCTCAAGTTTAAAGGCGCGTTTTTCGCTTATCAGCAACAATTTCAAAATACTGATAGCATTTATACTCATAAGAATAATTTTGGCACCAAGACAAACGTTAAAAAATTGAAATGAGGATGAAATGTCCCTTTAAATTATTATGGGTACATATACATGTATTTACAATTTCTCTTTACAGCTGACCCAAGACGACACAGCCGTGGATGGTGTCCGGTTCCGATGTCGCGATATAATCGGGGATAATGAGAGTATCCTGAACAGCAGTAAGGAGGCCCCGTTCGGGACCTGGGGTCAACCATCCACCAGCTGTCCCCAGGGGTCAGCCATCTGCGGTCTGATGACCAAGGTGGAACCCAAACAAGATATAGGCAGTGTCATCAACTTTGACGATACTGCACTGAATGATGCTATGTTCTATTGTTGTGATAACTAAACTTGGAACAACAGAATATGGTGGTGATACTTTTTATTTATCATTTATGTCTTGTCAACACACCAGTAAACCAGATACCGTACGTTTGACATCATATCTCTGTATTTGAAACAGTTAAACATAAAACCAAAAAACTTTGATATTCGGAAATTTGAGTAGAACACCGTTTATTTGAAAGAAGATAAAACACAACAATAACAAAATATAAACAATCTAAAACAAATATAAAAATGAAATAAAACACAACACCACTACAAATACACGTATGCAAATTCAATTTCAAATTCAGCGATCGGTTTTCTTGAATTCATAAATTAATGTCGCTGTTTTAGCTCACCTGAGCAACATGCTAAAGGTGAGCTTTTGTGATCACCCTGTATCCGTCGTGCGTCGTCAACAATTTCTTTGAACATCTTCTCCTCCTCCTTAACCACTGGGCAAATCCTAACCAAACTTGGCAGGCATGTTCCCTAGGTGACCCTTTTCAAAACTTGTTTTCAAATTTTTGATTCATCAAAAAATGTGGGTGTGGCATGTCGGGGCTTGTCAGACTTAGAGAAATCATGAGAAAAAAATCAACCATTGGTCAAATTTGTACCAAACTTGGCAGGAATGTTCCTTTAGTTCTTGAATAATCAACTAAAAATTGTTAAATAATTCTTCAAAATTCTTCTTCTCCTTAACCACATTGTCAAATTTTACCAAACTTGGCAGTAATGTTCCATTGGTGACCCTTTTCAAAACTTATTTTCCAATTTTTGATTCGTCAAAAATGTGGGTGTGGCAGGGCGGGGCTTATCAGACTTAAAGAAATCTTGAACAAATCCTTAAAAATCAGCCAATGGTCTGTGTTGAAAAACTCAGGTTAGCGCTTCATGGCCCTCAGGGTCATCTTGTTACTATTTAGAATAGCCCATAACAAAAATGATTAAGAAATTAACTAATCACTGTGAGTGAAAGAGGATTTGACATCAGATAAAACAAAAATTGCGATGTTTATTAGATTTAACGTTTGTATTTCACGGCACGCTTAAGAGGAATTTACGAGGGACGGTCGGAAAGTAGTTGGACTTTTCGTGCTGCTGTCTCTCCATTTGCAACTGTATAAACACATTATATTTTGGTGAAATCTACATCCATTTGCCAATAATGTGGTCAGTTTATTTTTAAAGAAAGTTGAATATATGCAATATTCTGTCCACTTATATGTGATAGGGGTTTTATGTACCATAGACTTTTTGTTAGAGGAACAACAAGGGTAACCAAAACAAAAGAACAGTCTAGTCATTTTAATCGCGAAGAATTTAAGTTTTTGAACTACATTATCACTGAACATGGAATAATGGTTCATAATTCCGAACTTGGGATAAAAACTCAGTCACAGCAGTCATAGAAACGAGCTGGTTCCCCACCTCTGAATATATTAAGCTTTTACATTCGGCTGGTAGTCATGTTTGTTGCTTTTGTGGATTCACGAGGTCTGATAGTTAGTCATTTCATGTCAAATGGTAAAAACTGACATTGCTAAGTACAATTCTGAAGTAATTCAGAAAAAAAAAACCAAAGAATAAATGCTGAAGTAAACGCGTCCCAGATTAGCAAAAAAAATGTTTTCTACTTTACGATTACGCACGCTCCCATACCACCGCATCTACAGTGGAGATTATCAAATATTACCCATGACAAAAGTTGTTTTACTCTTCTTATAGCCCAGGTCCTACCCCACACGACTTTTATTTGTGTCTAGAACTGATGAAAATGCTTGCTGAGAAGAAATTTGAGACCAGGGCGCCTTTGATACCGGTGGTTACACAGTACCCAATACAGTGGATCTACGTCATGGTTAATAGTGGCAATAGTAAAGCTCCTACGAAGATGGCAAAAATGCATAGACATAGATGGATAATTTCTTTAAACAGTGTAGAAAGAATTTTGTTAAAAAATTAAATGGTTTTAGAGAACTAGTCAAAAGTCCAACTACTTTCCGACCGTCCCTCGTAGATATTTTGGCACAGCAATACTGAACAAGGGAGTTGTAGAACTATTAAGGAAATAATTTTACAAATCGTCGCTTTTCGACTAAAACCTCGTATTTGCAGCTTGTTCTAAGCTGCAGATACGAGTTTTTGGTTGAAATGCAGCGTCATGAGTCACTTTTCATTACCCATGACCATCAGGAAAAAAGTGATAGAAACCACATGAAGGAGTAAGTGATCATCTAAACCGGGTGGTGGACATACATGGCCGTAAAACATAGAGAAGAATTCCATCATTTGAGCACACGGATCAACGTTTCAGACCAAAATGACGACGATAAAATGGTCGGTAACATTGCTATTTAATCGATGACAAGAAATAAACCAAACATATCGTCGGTGTTAATGCAATACCTCATATCTCGTTTTCAGGAAAATTTAAAGTAGGGAAGCCAATAAAACTTGATAACTTTTCCGAAACTGTAATGTTTTACTTGAGTTCGGACATATTGTCCACATACAATGTGTCATTGATACTGACAAGTCAAGATATCTTGAAACCTGCAGGAATTGTCGGAAGTAGACATTCAAGGTTCTACTTTGAAAATTGTAAAAAATCGACATACGAGGTTTTGCATTTACACCGACGACATGTTGATCATACATCTATAAGACTCCTGATCAGAATTAGCACTTTTCCAAAGTATGTCTACGAAGAGATAAATAATTCACCATGAGCATGCTACATGCACAAACCAGCATAATTTTCCTATGTTACTTGTGGTCATAAAAACTTTGTCATAGCACCCCCGATTAAGTTGGACTGGTGTAAAATCATTTTTTCGACTGCCAACGATCAATTTGTTGTAACATGAAATCCGAAACGAATTGGCAGTTTCTGAGATTTCTTAAAAAAATAATATCGTCTTACTAAAAGAATGTTTATTGTTCTTTACGAAATAAGAAATAAAAACAACACAAAACTACGACAACATAAACATATTAAAAGATGAAAAAAAGCAAAATAAAATAAAGTAAAATTGACCTCTATTCAAGACGTATCCATGTAAGCCCATTTGACTAGATCCAATAGAGTTGTCTGTGTTCACTAGGATATATTGAGGTATAACTGAAGCACGTTTTTCTTGTGACATGAAGTGATATTTCGTTTGAAACCATGATTTATAAAGATGCAACTTTTCTTTATAATGGTATAAGCGAACAAACATAATAAATTATGCAGAACATGTGCGATATATATGTTTTTACACAGAACCTATGTGTTTGCTTAACTTATAGTTCTAAAATCATCACCCAGCGCGTTTTGTCAACAATTAAAATATGTTTAGAACAAATTCTGTTTTAATTTTTATCTACCAATCGAACAAGGCCCCTTAACAAAGATCCGATCCCGTCGATATCATTCTTGAAATCTTCTTCATCGATACAGTTTACAGGCGCACTTCTTAACATGACGCGGTTCAGCTTCTGAAATAACCGGTAGTAATTACTTCAGATTTATCTTGAACATAAAATGTGTATGTCTGAGTACAGAAAAGTATTTCGAACAATTTTAATTTCTTGTACCAGAAGAAAAATGTTAAATGCAAGCTTTAGTTTAGCCATTCTGTTATTATCGAAACAGCAGTCTTAGAAAAACAACAAATATACATTGGCCATGGTTGTCTATTTCCCGTTGAAAAAAAATGCATAGAAACTACCTTATTTGAGGTTCATCGGCAGTAACATGTAGACAAACCCTTTGGAACTATGGGTGCATTTTCATTTCATGTACAAAATATACATTGTTTAATATTTACAAATGTATCAGGTTAATGGTCCATATTAAAAAAAGCTAAAAAGAAAGGCATATCAGTCGAAATTATAGAATCTCTGTAAAATAAGTTACAATCATAGCTACGTGTACTGCACTACAATCACTTACCCCATTAGCCGTGGTAATCATGATAGTCTCCGTGGATATCTTCCCGTGTATCATCTCTGTAGAATGTAGCATGTCTATAGCTTTACTCACTTGTCGGGCAATCTTGTAGATGTCCTAAATAAATGTTTGGTGATAGGAACATAAAGTGGACGTTTCAGTAGGTTTCGGACAACAAACTTAAAGAAAAGTATAACTGGAACTATCCAAGTTGAAAACCAACAAAGTAGTAACATCTAAAAAAGGAATCACTGCTATATGGTGGCTTGAACTTTTTATTACGAAATCTTGTTTGGTTTTCTTTGTTCGCTATTAAAAATAAGCAACAGAAAATGTAAACATTGTCTGTAACCACCACAGACGTTTGGAATCAAATAAATAAAAAAAATGTTTAATAAATGAATAAATCTAGAACAACGAATTACAACAAAATGACTCTTTTGGACCACTTACAAGATAACGGCTTTGGAAAACATTGTGGAAAATGAAGAAACTGCTTGTGACAAGCAATTTCTTCATTTTCTACTATGTTTTCCACCCAAAAGCACCACTAAATGTAGAATTTTATTCAATTGTAGTCTTTAACATGTTTGAATTTGGACTTGTCTAAAAGTTTGCCGTTTGGGAAAGGGTTAAATGATTTACCCTAATGTTGACAGTTTTGACCTCCAAGAAGCGCTTTAACGTCATCTTTCTCTTGTCTTTAGCATCAAAATCACCAAACACGAACATGTCACTACTCACGACGTCTGTTACTGTCTTGGAATCTTTATCTGTAATACAGTAAAACTCATATGTACACATGCTTTCAATTCTGACTAATCCGTTTCCAGACAATGTATGGTTTAGATAATATATATGGTTAGATAATTGGCATTTTCCCCTGAATTATCAGTATTTTCTATGTTATATTGAATAGAAATCATATCATTATCTTTACCAACAACACATTCGTCGCTTGCAGCTTGCAAATGCTTTTATTCTTTCTTATATTTGACCTTTTGAGGAAAGGATAAAACCAAACACATTTTGTTTCGAAGAGTATATCTTCACTATCAAAATTGAGTGCAGATTTGCACACTGTATTACGCACCTCTTCTAGAAGATTTGGATCGCATCAGTTTGCCCTGCAGTCTCTCCATCTGAAAACAAAGTAAAGACGGCAACTATGTAGAATAGATCAAGCGAATGTGTGCTGGACAAGGTGAAAACTACAAACATTCTTGTTGCAAAAATAATTGAGCCATGATCTGGAAAAATGTCCTCTATACCATATGAGAAAAACCTGGATCCAGATCAGCCTGTGCATACGCACAGTCTGAGCAGGATCCATGCAGTCCTCAAATCGTCGTAATTTGTAGGAACTGTAAGAGAGCAACATTGATATTATCATGTGAGTTTTGAAATAGTGATATCCAATATACATGTATATAAATCTTTACAACCGTATAATATATAAGAATGCATTAGATAGTGTCGAGTTCATTTGAAAACCTAATCACTTCATACTCTTTGAGTTGTGATTGAAGTTACAACGTTTTGGATTGAATGTGATATTTAGAAAACCTATAATTCAGAACTATTACAGTTTTGTGCCAATTGAAATATGTTCCAAGAAATATAATGTTAATCATACCATTGTAGTGATCGAAGTTCCCAAAGTATAGAGGAAGGGATTGAGAGCAGAGTTGATGGGCAGCACAAACACGGCAATCCACGCGTATACTTCTCCGGATATCACTTGTCCGTTAAGCGCCATCATTCCTGGAAAATGAGGAGCAAAAAATGCAAAAAATATATTTTTGTTGGACGCAAATACCAAATCATCGGATTGCATGTAATTAACACGTTTGCATCATTCGGGACTTTTTTAGTTTAATCCTGCTGCATATGCACCATGGTTCGAAATCTTATTTCTGATCTGATTTTGTCTGAAAACGTCAAGATGAAACACAAAAGAAATAACCACGTATGAGCCTATGTTCGTCAAATAAGCATGTTTAACAAACAAATATATTGCGTCACTTACCCATGAGTCCTATAGGGAACCAGCACAGGAAGTCAGTTATGGCGACGAAGAAGAGTTTCCTCGCTACCGAGTTGTCCACACGGCGACCCTTCGATGCCACATTACTGCGCGATGTAGTAATCTCCAGATATATCGCGATCTGAGCCGCCGCGATCATTAGAAAGGCGATAAAGTTGAACACGATGAACAGTCCGACTGCGTACTCGTATCCTACAGGTCTGTCACGTGTGAGAGGGAGAGGCAGACAGACGGCCGAACGTGAGTAGAAGGACCAGGATAGGGAGCTCTCACCGATCAGTGGTATACATGCCAGCAGTATAACCAGCATCCAGATCAACGCAGACAAAACAAAACTCATCCTCCGTGATATACGAACGTTACCAAACGGAAACTTGACGACTAACAGACGATCAAGTGTGATCAAGCAGAGAAAGGTGACCGAACCTTCACTGGCGACAGCTGAGATAACCCCGGCTATCTTACAGGCAGTACCATTCCTCCACTGATAGTCATTCCAGGTATATTCTCCCCGGAACACGGCATCGGCCACACCCAGAATCATCAGATATACGCCCATCAGGCAGTCAGCCACGCTCAGGTTACACACAAACACATTGTAGGTCTTCTTAAACCCGTCCTTATCAAACACGAACCTGATCACCAGAACGATGGTGTTACCGACCGTCGCTATAATACCGATAACCCAGATACAGACAGACAAAATGTCGTTACGGAGTAAATCACTGCAGGACGAAAACTCATTCTTTGGTGCAAAACATTGATCATCTGTCACGCTGGGTGGTTTTACACAACACAGAGTGAAGGAATCAACATAGAGCTGTTGTAGAGAATCCAGACCGGAGAATAGAAACTGACCAAAGTCTGTAATATCGTTTTGACGCAAATCTAGGGTAGTTAGAGAATACAGTGAGTCAAATGTACCGTCTTGTATACTGCGGATTCTACTTGATACCATAGTGAGGTTCTCTAATGAATCCAAGCCAGAAAATATTCCCCTTTCTAGACTACTGAAAGAAAACCCCGACAGATCAAGTTCCAGTAGAGATGACAGACCAATGAACGAATCAGGCACTAATCGAGATAGAGGGTTACCATGCAACTTAAGCATAAACAGTTTGAATAACTGGTCGAAGGAACGTGCCGCTATCATCGTAATATCGTTGTTACTAAGATCAAGATATAACAGGTTGCTGGCATTCATAAACTGTCCGTCATAAAGAATCGATATTCCAGCAGACGACATATCTAGATATGTCAACGATCCGAACAAACCTAACAGATGCAGACGTTGAGCCGAATATAGCTTCAACACACGTGTTTCTGATACAGTCTCACTGACAATGGGAAACTCATGAGACGTTACAAATGATAAGGAGTAACACGTCATGGTACGTTTATCGCACGTGCAGTTTGATGGACACATGACGTCACAGAGGAGTTCGTCGTCTGACTGGGGACAGTGAGAGACGCCATCACAGACGTTCAACATGGGTATACAGAGTGGCGAGTTACGGCATGAAAACAGCCCGTCACAGTGACTTGTAGTATCTGGAATAAAAAATGAAAATCATATGGAACTATGATAGGCCTATAGCGCTATATATAGTAGGTGTTATTGAAATGCCTAGTAACTCCAGCTAGGTTAAAGCTGGAGTTACGAGGTTTTGCAATAGCATCGACGATATATGAAGGTGTAACATTGGCTTTTCGAAATGCAATATTAATTTTTGTTTATCAAATTACATGTTTTGTGTACACCATTGTATTGTCTGACAGAGACAATTCAAATAACTACCAGCAGGATCGGGCTTCGATTTCAAAATAACAAATTCAAAGTGCCCATACAACCCTTTATATGATGTTCTGTCAATCTGAACAATGGCTTTTATTGTGTATGAAAATCAATGTACAACAAAGTTGGCCTCAATAGAAGGCGTCAGATTAAATTCCTTTGTTTTACACTTTCCAGTAATGAAGAAACTATCGGAGAACACCATCGATCGTGATCGTAATTTGCGAATGCGAAGGCTAATTTGGCTTAAACCTTTCCAAAACAATACCTGCTTTTAACGTCCCAAATGAAAAAAGGTTTTGGAAAAAAGTAAATTCATTAACACCAATTTTCGTCGTCAGCATCATTGGAACATCTTTAAAATTTGTAGTTTGGGAGAAGATTACTGTTGGTCCCAATTGTCAATGATAGATATGATAGATATCATTTGTGTGCCAACGTCTCGTGTAAATGACTAAAATTGATATTAGTGAAAAAACATCCGTTCGGAGAATGATTGTGAAATAATAGCAATACATTTCTTAAACATCTCGTTATACGGCTGTAAACAAGCTAAAATTTGTTTAAAAAGATAGAAACGATAGAAATTCAGTCAGAGTTATTACAAGAAAACTAGGCCCGTAGGAAGCAATGTCATGTTGGGTGGGCCAAAGCCCCTTTGCCCTAAATTTTCAGTGTAAAATAAGAAAAAATCGGCATTTTTGGACAATTGGGGGGGGGGGCGCTAAGCCCATCATTCCAATATTCTCGGATCTTATCGTTACTCAAGATCGGCTTGAACGTATTACAGTTGCCGCCATGAGCCGATTCTGCCCATATCACTCCGCAAGCATAACAACGGTAGTCTGGTCCATAACAACGGAAGCAGACCAAACAACTATTTAAATCTACGCCAGAAAAATATTTGAAACAAACAGCGTTCAAAAGTGGATTGTATCCTCATAAATGTGACAAAATTTTACCAGATAAAATAAATGATGTGATTTGCCGATTATTGACAGTATATTTCACTTGAATTCTAACGTTAGCTAAAGGATTGATTTGTTTTGATGACGTCATTTACGCGTATCTACTTTCACGTTCAATATGGCGGTCACTGTATTACGCTCGAGATCATGTTGCAACCACGTTCCAAACGGCAAAAGGTTGCAAACAGTCTCGAGGGTCGCGATTGCTAAGCCCATCAGACCCCTGTTCCTACTAGTCCGAGAGCCAGCACTAGCTTTAATCATGTTATCGAGGCCAAAAGGTTTGAAGGTGTATTCTTATGTAAAAAAGTGTGCTGAATTCAAAAATCCAAGTCTTACAAAACTCCGCTGGTAGAGAAATGTGCTATGCGCGTCTGAAAACCCTTAACCCTATAAAATTGTTCATTTAAATTTTCAAAACGCTTTTGGTCATATCTTGATTGAATATTGACCTACTGATGTCAGAATGGTATCAAATGAAAGCTTATGACTTGCTCTTTCATTTGCAGTTATCTTATGCAAATTAGCTCATTTGCATATTCATGAATATTAATGAATTTCCTTAAAAATTTGATTTTTGGGCGAAATTTTGGTAAATACTTTCCATAACAAGGCGGTTTTATTGAAGGAAAATGTTGCAAGCATGATTTGTGTTAAAAAACATTATATTAGAAACATTTCAAGCCATTTTTTCACTCTGGTGGTAACGGCTTTTGGTCGTAACCCTTATCTAAACCCTTAACCCTATAGAATTGTTCATTTAAATTTTCAGAACGCTTTTGGTCATTGCTTGATTGAATATTGAGCTACCGATTTCAGAATGGTATCAAATGAAAGCTTATGACTTGCTCTTTCATTTGCTTTTATTTTATGCAAATTAGCTTATTTGCATATTCATGAATATTAATGAATTTCCTTAAAATTTTGAATAATTGGTAAATACTTTCTAAAACAAGGCGGTTTTGTTGAAGGGAAATGTTGCAAATATGGTTTGTGTTAAAGAACATTATATTAGAAACATCTTTTGCAGTTTTTGCACTCTGGTGGTTACGGATTTTGGTCGTGACCCTTATCTAAACCATTAACCCTATAAAATTGTTCATTTAAATTTTCAGAACGTATTTGGTCATATCTTGATTGAATATTGATCTACTGATGTCAGAATGGTATCAAATGAAAGCTTATAACTTGCTCTTTCATTTGCAGTTATTTTATGCTAATTAGCTTATTTGCATATTCATGAATATTAATGAATAACCTTAAAATTGTGATTTTTATATCAAACTTTTGGTTAAATACTTTATAAACCAAGGCTTTTTTCAGGGGAAATATTGTAAACATTATTCATTGTAAAATAATAATTATAATAATTATAATAAGGTAATATAAAATAATAATAACAATACATGAAATTAGAACATTGTTAAAATGGATGCAACGCTGTTTGTTTCTTATCTATTTATTAAACACTTTATAAATTCACTAAAATAACATTGACCACTGTATGTACTGGTATCAACATCATTGATGCGGAAAAACATCTTGTAGGAAATGAAATATAGTTTTATGTTATATCAGCTGGATAAAAGTGTGTGTAATATTAAAATCAAATACTTCGCTATTAAAGAAAAAAGAACATGGTTGCCTTAACTATTGTCTATGTTGCTATTTGTCCTAAGGTCACAGAAACTATCTTACGTTTCTAGCCCTCACAACGGAGATGTTGCAACAATACAGATGGCCAGTCAAGTCCGGGGTTTTGTCATCAAAATATGGGTAATCCTCCACTTGCCGTGGGAAGTCACTAAATATTGGATATCATCCACATATTGTGAGAAGTCACTAAATATGGGTTATCATCCACTTGAATTGGGAAGTCACTAAAGATGTAAATGGAGTGTTCCTCATAAGTCTCTTGTTGATTTGCCCTCAACTTTCGGTGGTGTAGCACATGTGATCTTGTCTCGTCTTGTCAGACTTGCGAGTGGGGTAGATTTCGTATGTGACACTTACAAACACCCATCAATCAGAAATATAACTAGAGAAAATCATGGTTCAGTAGAGGGAGAGATAAAGGTGTCTGGACCAGAACAGCGTAGGCCAAAAGACATTATCCAGGCTTTGAAGTCTGGATCATTAAGGGCATCCTTGTTACGATTCCTTGCAGAAGAATGGTGCCGGAATGAGTATGCTGATTTGCTAAAGACACCTGTAATAGCCAGGTCGTAGTCGAAGACTGTAATATCCGGATATAGGTGCACTTGCAAAAACAAGATCGCAATTTACGTCGAAACCAGCATTTCACGATCTCATCCGGGTATAGGAAGTTAGATTAATGTTTTCACTTACGAGGCAGTATAGATTTATGTGTTGACAACCCATATCTTAGCCGTAATCGTGATCGCCAGCATTGTTTTTCTTCGAATTGGCTCCGGCCATTTTCCGGCCTATTCGTTGTCAAGAACGCTGGCGTAAGGAATTTGTCATCTTTGCAGCAAGCAATATTTTAGCATTTGTTAGTGTCGAAACGGATAATATTAGGGTTGATAAGTGATTTTGTGTATATTTTATGCCATGTTTTAGTTATTTGTACTACGTAATTGTTATGCTGCCGAAGAACTATTTTGTCGCGTAATGCTGCCGATAGGGCCGAATGCTGGCGATACATTTCGGTCGTTCTACTCGGATAATCGGGTCGTGCATTTGATATGATGTAGGACGTTAAAACCTAGAGAATGTTTTACTGTACATCCCTTTCCTGTTACTTTAAGGGATTTGCGTCAATAACCCTATGTTGTTGGCCTTGACCGAATCACTCATTCCGGCCGGCTCAGCCGAAACGGAATGGAGGATTCTGATTGGCTAAGGACTTCGCCAGCATCGCCAGCATCCAATCGCCTATAAAAGCGCTGAGCCGAGAGCGTTCCACATCAATTGCTCGGACGGCATCAACACGTCAACATGGGAGAATAGAATAGATCTTCAACCAACAAAGCCTTTAGAGGCTAAGAGACAACAAGGGGATTTTTCATCAATAGTTTAATGATAAGAGATCAACAAATAGAATCTTCAATCAACAGAATAGAGCGTCCGTCGTCTGTAGCAATTGGTCATGCCCCTTTTTGTAAGCTATCAGTTTGTTTATTTGACATGGAGAAACTAAAGAAAAGAGTAATTTAACAATGATTTTAATACTTTGATTCACTCTTGTGTTTTTATTTGGCCCTTCCTTTTTTAACCAGTAAGTCAACAGAAGCAGAACATTGTTATTTGTAGTCGACCAGCCAAATCAACTCAGCCATCAAATCCTGACAGATAGTGAAGAACGGCTGGTTGATTACACACCAGAGCTATATTTCGGATTAGATAAGGTGTGTTTCAGATACAAAGTACTTGACGGACAAATGACGCGTGAAGAAATCAAAGACCTAAACTGTTAGCATGAAGAAGCTGATACCCTTATTGCCCTGCACATGAACAGATTGTGCTTCCCACAATTGTTTTACGCTGTGTAGATACTGATGTTCTCATAATATTGCTTTACTATACATAAAACATTGAAGGGTTTGTGTGGATTGATGCTGGGTTGGAGAAGAATAACACACGTAGGTTTGTGGATGTGACAAACTTGTCTAGTGAGTTAGGTAGAGAAATGTACCTTTCCTTACCGGCTATATATGCTTTCACTGGATGTGCTTATACATCTGCTTTTCTTTATAAAGGCAAATCTCGTCCTGTTGATATTGTACAAAAATCAGCCCCGTTCATTAATGCTTTTAAGACACTTGGTAATACTGGTGAAACACTTGCTTAAGCAGAAGACACGTTAGAGGCTTTTGTATGCCTGTATGTATGGGAAGTCACAACTGCAAATGGTAGATGATGCTCGCTATGCCGTTTTCATAGACAAATATGCGCAAAAAAGATGAAACCCTTCCTTTGTCGAAGATAAAAGGAGCTGGCGCAAGTGTCTTGCCTCCTTCCAAAACGATACTTTATCAAAAATACTGAGAACTGCTTTAATATCACATATGTGGAAGAACGCAAATAGGCCAATACCACTACAGAATGATGAATCCTGTTGAATTTGGCTGGATTTTGAAAGACGGACGGTATGTGATTAATTGGTTTGCTGGTGAACAAATGCCAGATGACGTTGAAAGTGTCATCGATGATTCAATAGTTGATGAAGATTTAGATGACGCTGTATATTCATCAGCTGATGGCTCGGATGATGATTGAGGTCCTCTTAATAAAATTGTTTTGAGCAGAATGCCAAATTCATCATTCCAGAAATCAAGCACATACGTTTTATATATATATAAAAAAAAAATCAATCTCTTTATGCTAGTATTATTTTTGATAGATTTGCCTCGGTAACTTCCAACAAGAAGTGGATAATTACCCATATTAAGTGACTTCCCACAATAAGTGGATAACTACCCATATTAAGTGACTTTGCACAGCAAATGGATGATTACCCATATTTCATTGACTTCCCACAATAAGTGGTTGACTACCCATACCAAGTGACTTCCCACAAGATGTGGATGGTTACCAATATTTAGTGACTTCCCACAGCAAGTGGATGACAACCCTTATTAATTGACTTCCCAGAGCAAGTGGATGATTACCCATATTGAGTGACTTCCCGCAGCAAGTGAACGATTACCCATATTAAGGGACTAACCACAACAAGTGCATGATAACCCTTATTAATTGACCTCCCACAATTAGTGGACGATGACCCATATTTAAGTGACTTCCCACAATATGTGGATGATTACCCATATGTAGTGTCTTCCCAAAACAAGTGGATGATAACCCATATTTAGCGACTTCTCACAATATGTGGATGATAACCCATATTAAGTGACTTCCCACAGCAAGTGGATAATTTCCCATATTAAGTGACTTTACACAGCAAGTGGATGATTACGTTTGTTCGTTTTTCTTTAATAATGAAGTATTTGATTTTAATATTACACATGCTTTTATCTAGCTGATATAACATAAAACTATATTTCATTTCCAACAAGATGTTTTTTCTACATCAATGATGTTGATACCAGTACATACAGTGATCAACGTTATTTAAGTGGATTTATAAGGTGTTTGCTAAATAGATAAGAAACAAACAGCGTTATATCCATTTCAACAATGTTCTAATTTCATGTATTGTTATTATTATTTTTATATTACCTTATTATTATTATTTTACAATAAATAGTGTTTAAAATATCCCCCTGAAAAAAAGCCTTGTTTTAGAAAGTATCTAACCAAATTTTTGGCATAAAAATTACAATTTCAAGGATATTCATTCATATTCATGAATATGCAAATAAGCTTATTTGCATAAGATAACTGCAAATGAAAGAGACCGAAAGCCGTAACCACCAGAGTGCAAAAACTGCAAAAGATGTTTCTAATATAATGTTCTTTAACACAAACCATATTTGCAACATTTCTCTTCAACAAAACCGCCTTGGTTTAGAAAGTATTTACCAATTATTCGCAAAAAGTCAAAATTTTAAGGAAATTCATTAATATTCATGAATATGCAAATAAGCTAATTAGCATAAAATAACAGCAAATGAAAGAGCAAGTGATAAGCTTTCATTTGATACCATTCTGAAATCGGTAGGTCAATATTCAATCAAGCTATGACCAAAAGCGTTTTGAAAATTTAAGTGAACAATTTTATAGAGTTAAGGGTTTTCAGACGCGCATAGCACATTTCTCTACCAGCGGATTTTTGTAAGACTTGAATTTTTGAATTCAGCACACTTTTTTACATAAGAATACACCTTCAAACCTTTTGGCCTCGATAACATGATTTAACCTAGTGCTGGCTCTCGGACTATACGGGCCTGAAAACTGTTTATCGTCTCGGTTTAGACATTGTCATAATTTGTCATACAAAACACCGATTTACATCAAGAGTTGGGACATTTGGTGAACAGACAGACAGGCAGGGTGTATACAATTACCACAATAAAGTTCATCCTCATCCTCGCCGTTCGGACAATGTGCCACTCCGTCACATACAAGACCCGACCATATACAGTAGGACCCGGGACATTTTGTGAATTCTTCTCCGCAAAATACATCATCTGTCAGATTGGGAAAATTTGAAAAAAAAAATAGATATCTGATAAATCATTTGAAAGTACAAACAATGTAGGAAAGAAGATTATCAATATTGTCCTAATTTAATGTTTTTTTTTTTTTTGTTTTTTTTCATTTAGACAAACACGATGTAAACAGGAAATACCTATGATCTAATGCACTGTTTAACCATTCAACCCTTAGACAACCACATTTTGATGTTATTATCACACACAAAAACAAAATGGGCACGTAGTACAATTCGCATTTTCTATGCCACAACCATAATTCATCTTACCACAATGTTCCAGGTGGGACAAATCTCTACACCCCACAATATCTCCGTATTCATCAAAATACATTTTACACACACTCTCAAGGGGTCCCAGTACGCCGTTGGCACAAACAATCGAGTTCTCCGCAACGTCCAGTATTTCTAGAATAGAAAAGCTTAATATGAACCAGAATCTGGAACAGGGGTACTGTATAGCGTTTCGGACTTTCATGTTTACTCGTGTCCTAATTGCAGTCTAATGGAGAAACGGCGACAGAACATACATCTTGATCAGAAAGCGTATTTACACATGCTAATCTTGATATGTGTTGTTCTAAAATGCTGTAACAACCCTCTTTCAAGATTCCTGATAATACGAGTCTGAAACACTAATGTATAGCTTTAAAAAAACATAGATTGCACGAATAATTCCTTCGAAACATATCCTTGATACCGGACGTAAGGTTGACGTCGACAAATGACCGTTGCCTTGTTATCTCAAGAAAGGCCAACAATCCACATATACAATATGATTTATGAAAGGTGTCAACACTAATTTGTAAAAATACAGAAGAAATTTTACAAGAGTTGGTTAATAATATGTAAGGGTAGATTGTTTCTGACAAGCGAAAATTGACATCAAGTTTGTTTAGGCATTGCCATGTAAGCAGTTACTGATATGGTTGACATACCAGTTAGTTTTATTTCCAGAACCGTTTATAAAAAAGGCGTTTAACGCTGCCAAGTGAATGACTTCTTCAAGTCTTTTAACTCTTTTCATTTGAGTCTGGGGTAAACGGTTGCTCCAACCAAGCACAGATTCTTCAACTGTCTAACCCAATACTGTCCTTGATCCTTATTTATCTAATTTTAACAATTACGTGTTAATGTGGGGATAAAGTGAAGGTGAAGGTGTGCATTTAATAAGTACAATTGGATCGTCACTGTTGACTATTAACCTAATTAAATGGACAAAAATATGAGTACGGCAATATATTAACCTTCGCTGCAGACTAAGGGTCCAAGTTGTACTTTAAGAATGGCGTCAAAGTTGGATATCATATCCGGCATAAAGATATCCCGTATTGGTAATACGTCAAGATTGGTAACATAGCCCTGATCTGTGAAGAAAATGTCGTTATCCAGACCGTACCATACATGTCTGTCAAACGCTGAACAGGCACATCTACAAACAAACAAGTCTATTGGTTACGTACTCGTATATGTATACATATTAAATTTCGTTGTCAAATTTACTTAATTATGGTATTCCACCCATCATTATATATCAAACGCTTACATTTAAGGCATATCCGCCCCATCATTGTGTTTCCCGTTATAACGGAAATTGACGGAGTGTTGGATATCTAATGATGGGCGGGTAGGCCTACCTTAAAAGTGAGATTATTCCGTATATGGGGAATACTTTTACAGAAAATAATTGAGTATTTTTTCTTTGTATATATATCACAAACGTTAATCACGTGACTTTGATATGTTTGCGTGATATATTCCCCTGTCCCAATCTCCTATCTTTGCCAACAAACACATTCTACTATCTTTTGTTTCGTAATTAAAATGATATCATATAGGGACATAAACTTACGTCCAAGTTTCGTTGCTATTACAGTTGCCAGTTATAGGACATGCGCAGTTGGTTCGTTCACTTCGAGAGTTATAGAATCGTGTACCGTTATCCCCAGTCCAATATAGATCACTTGTTCGTGTGTACGAACACCTTACACGCACATACTGGTAACAGTTAGTGCTCATACGCTTCAGGTTAGCAATCTGTTCATCACTGGCTCTGTATTCTAGATACAGGGTGGTTTCTTTAATGGTGAAGTATATCTCCGCCTCTAACTGGTGGTGTATGATTGTATGAGCGTACATTCTACCGTAAAACTCGACAAACTGACACTCTACATCAACACCGTCTGGAAGAACAGTAAATGCAATTAAAAAAATACTGAATAGTTCAGAAAGTAAATCAACAAGTATTTTGTAGATATCAATTCATTACAACATTTGGGATCTCATCTTCAAAGTTTGAGCAAATGACGTCGTCTTCGACCGACAATCACTAGCAATTTGCAAGTGATTCTCCAGAACTTTGTTTTACTTATTACAATGACCTTTCTAAAATAAAATCGAAACAAAATGCTAAAATGATATATGGACTTTGCGTAAGGACTTACCGTTTGTTCCGAGTAACACCGAATACGTTCCGCTCTCCACACGACCTATAGAGAACCAAGAGGCACAGGAATCAAGTCTGAAATATGTATGTAACAATTTGAATGTCAGTGATGGATACAAGTGATTGAAAAATAGATTTTTGAATACAATGTATTTTGTATTATTTCCAATTCATCAAATCTCTTGTTGGTAGCCGAGCAGAAGCAATGCTATCCTTATAATTAAGTTTGAGATATAGGAAACGTTATTGTGTAGAATTTTTTGACACATTGATTGAATCCGGTTGAATTGTATGTTAATAATTAATCTTGAATTGAAAGCATCCATGTAATAATATTAACAACACTTGTCTCTCCCTGAAATATTATATGTATACCACAGTAAACTTGCACTATCTCTGCCTACCTAGAGTTAGCACTACACTGCGGCTGTAGCTCATCCTCGTTAAACTTTCCACTACAGTCTAAATACCTATCACATACACGTGACTGGGCAGTACATGTCTGGTCGTAGCACGTGAACGTCGAGTCATGACACGTCTCTACAATATATAGAACAAAACACAGAAAAATACAAGTTTTCTACCACTGTGCTTGTATGCTGTATACTTACTCAATAGAATCACACACACGATCATATTTTGAAATGATAAAGCTAAGAAGAATGATGGTGGTGTCAGCCTCTGTAACTCGTCCTCTCGCAAGTTTAAAGTTCATACTTATTTTGTAATAATTGGTATTAGACGAGATCGGATCGGGTCACGTAGAGGACAAATTGGTGATTAATGAAATGAATTTTAGTTTATAAATGTTAAGAAAGTATATATAACACAAGTACTTACCGCAGTCGACCTCATCTGTTCCGTCCAGACAATCAATTTTGACGTCACATCTGGAGTTACTATGGATACATTGTCCCGAGTAGCACATCCATGTTTGGCTGCCGTAACACTTCGGATAATCTGTACGATAGAAGTATACACGTAGGTTAGTGATGAGTGTCACGAACGACAGTATCGTCTCGTAGTATCTCTTTATTTGTACTGTTCTAAATTTAAAGCAGTTCTTGCATCACTTTATCTGGATTGTTCGGATGAAGACTTCCGCTGTTTACTACGGTAACAGCTTGGTTTATTTGCGTCGTATAACTGTAAATGTTTAGTACTTTCAGTTTGAAAAGACACATTCAAAAGCAGTGACCAAATGTTAAGTTACGTTATTGGCATTGTTGTCAAAACGGGAAATGTAAAAGAAAGGACAAAATAATACATACCACAGTTGTCCTCGTCGGACCAGTCTGAACAATCCTGTCTGAAATCACAAACCAGCTCTCCCGGTATACAACCGCCATCCAAACATCGGAACTGGAAGTCGGAGCAGCCTTGGCGATCACCTGGAATGATTGTTATCGGAATGGATGAACATTTCAATGAAGCTATGAAAAAATGACGCTATTGACATAGTAGACTAGTACATATCAAGGTCGACCTACCCTACGTACAGTCTGAGCAAGATCAAAGTTGATCTAATATAAATCACGGGTAGTTTAAATTGGCCTCAGTTGGAATCCGACTGTGTATAAGACGTGTTCATATTCCATACTCCTGCCCTTTTATACTTCAGATGACAATAAAATTTAAGTTCTGCTAAAAAAAGGACAAACAACATGCAAAAGCACACTTACAATCAATTTGTACAGCGCATTAAGATTAACCAAGGTCAACTTTTCTTTCGTCGGCAAAGACCTTTAGTTGAGCATCTGAAGAAAATATAGCCGAAATGAGGTCATTATATGATAACGCAGATGTCCTGAGTTAACGTTGAAGCACTTTACAAGTTGTAGATCAGTAACGATGTTGTAGTATATGCTTACAAATTGTAGGTATGTAAACGATAGCAAAAGCAATTTAAATACAATTGTGCATGCGTTGGTTCAAATATTGCAGGTTTTTCATCATTCAAACCATGGCATACAACATTACAGTAGATTGTAGTTCAATATTGTTTACATATAGGTAAATTTTGTTACATGTAAACATGTACCAAAATATCCTGAATGCTATACATACCACAGTCTTCATCACTGTGGTCAGAACAATCATAGTGGTCATCACATCTGTATAGGTCATGTATGATCTCTCCACTACCACATGTAAACATGTTCTCATGCGAGTAATCTATTAGTGACATGTAACCTTGCTCGAGATATCCTGAAATTGGAATAATAAGCATAAGCAAATGAGTTAATTATCGCTTTGCTTCCAGATGTAAACATATTTTCGCGCGTAAAAAGGTGTGCTATCACTATCACCTTTGATTGAAAATCTTTAAAAAAAGTCGGTTGAAAATCGTTTGTGCACAAAGTACACAAAATACCGATCCATAATTATAGATCTATTCAGTGTTGGATCGAGATATCATTTATACAAAATATTACATAAAAAGTCTGATATGCAAATGTAGTGGAGGCAAAAGTTCATGTAACAGGACATGAATTTGTATTAGTAAATTTTATTACAATATGTTACTAACCGATAGAATCTGTTTTGTTGTTGATCTCACATATAAACAGGCTATGTTGATCGTAAGCACATGGTGCGTCATGCCAGTTGTTGATAGAATGGATACTATTGAGACTTATAAACGTGCATCTTTCATTGCTGAGACCATCTGGCTGTATAGACCCCAAAGATGAACTCTGGTACCTGGAGTTATCAAAGAAAAAACGGTATTTATTATAATGAGATAATCTTATTTTTTATCTGCATATGTTACCCATGTAAGACATCGATAAAATATGTATTCGTGCTACAGAAAGCACTTTTCAGTCATAACATTTGACGGCATAATGAAATTCATAACTGTTTAAAAGAAATAGATCTACGCACTAATTTGGCAACCATAATGCAAAATATATTATTCGTTTCAATAGTCAGTTTGTTGGTGTAGGCTACATACCAAGCAGTAAATGTGACAGGGGAGTCATCCGTCCACTGTAAATCTTTAAACAAACCTTCATCTCCCGTCTTTCTCAATCCTGAAATGTTAATTGCGTAGATCGTTAAGGTAGAAATTATCGCCCTAAATTATTTAGAAACATAAAACATAGAACATAGTATATTAGCAAATATCCAGAAGATCGTTGACCCATGAGGATTACACAATTCAGCATACAAAACAATACAATATGACGGACATTTTGGACTTAATTACTTAAGTCAGTATATATATGCATACAAAAAGACATACATTCACAGTTAAACATTTATAATGAAATGAAAACTGTATCCACCTTTTGTTAAACTTAAACAGGGAACGAAAACGAAAATGTCAAGTATGACCGTGGATGCATACAGGTAATTTTAAAAGACATGAAGCACTTTTGGCTAGCTGGAACCATTGAAGAAAGAAAACACAGTATTCATCGTACAAATTCGTTTTAGATAGTGACCTAAGAAAACGTCCGAGAATATTATGCCAGAAGACGAGTTATCAAAAATATTTAGATAATACTAGATACGAAGCTCATTTAGACATTTCCATTGGCAAAAACAAATGTAGTAGCTGCAAGTAAAACGGTGTAGTCGCGGGCTTTCCTTGCAGACACGACATTCTTAGAAGTACACTTTGAATTTTGAGGCATTCTCTGGGAGTAGTCTTATTCTGTCAAATAACACTAATGACGCGGGAAAAATAATACCAAACATTCATGATCTTAGTCATCTACCTTTACAGATTAGGGTTTCAAATAATTTAATGCGCTGTAGAGAGCAACGAGAGATAGTGAGAAAACTATGTGATTATTTCCCCCCTTTTTCTTGATGCTTTGTTGAACAAAACTGGTTTATGTGGACATTGTGAACATTTACATATTGGTAGTATGACATTACCATGAAATCTACTGTTTATATCAATTAAAGGGGGAATAACACTTAACATCTTACAAATTTTCCGAGAACTTCGTGCAAAAAAATAAATATATATTATGAAAATATGGCCTTTAAATTGCATCTATGCCAAATCTTAGCTTTGTATCTTGTGTATTGGCTAGGATGTTGACGGATTTAAAACTCCATATGTTCCATTATTGTAAATATTATCCCCGGGACAAAAATCATGGGGTTTTAAATCCGTCGACATCTAAGCCAATTGTTATATTTTGATATTTGATAAGCCACTGAAGATCGCATTGTTCGGACCAGAAATTCCCTGGAGGCATTGTTCGCCTTTATAGACGAACATGCCTCTAGTCTAATTTTGGTCGATTGGGCTGCCAGTCTTTTTCGTGGTTGAACGGGGTGCTCTCCCTTGTTACTGCGCCGTTAAGGAAAGCGCGCGTAATTAAAAGATCTGAAATTAAAACCAGTATTCCTCTCTCATTTTCCCCAAATGTAGACGATGCCATAACATGGTGGAGTATCCAAACCCAACGTTGAGATATCTACTTACTATCCTGCTCATCATCACGATGAACTCCTCGTCAAACCCTTTCATGCCACAGATGACCGAGATGGCGAGCCCACTTTTGTCACCCATTCGCTTCGAGGACCACCCCGCGCCGGGGCCTGGTAATGTTCCATGCACACCAATGCTGCATTCTGCTAGTGTACCACCCATTCGCTTCGAGGACCACCCCGCGCCGGGGCCTGTTAATGTTCGCACCCCAATGCCACATTCTGCTAGTGTACAGCCTACTATTCTCGTGCAGCCTCAGACATTTGTTCCAGATAAGACATTAAAAAAACTTTAGTGGTTATATGCATGAGGATGCATCCAAATTCCTCAACGAGTTTGAATCTTACTTGACTTTATCGTCGTTGAATCTCGATCCTGCTCGAGCTGTTGCTGCGTTTCACTATCCGGCCCGGCTTTAGTTTGGTTTAACAGTTTACCTGTCAGACACTCATGGGACACGGTTAAACAGTGTTTTTATGACGAATATTGCAACAACATCCAAAATCCGTCTTTGATTGCGGACTCTGTGGCATTCGATAAACTTTTACTGTCGCCCAGTCAGGCTATAGAGGATTATCACGCCATCATTATGGACAAAGGTCGGAAACTTAGGAAGAGCGATATGGACATGCTCAACAAGTTCATAGGGGGCCTCCCTCCTCAGCTCGCCTTTTTCGTGCGTGCTGGGCGAGTCTCATCATTTCGTGAGGCACTTCACAGTGCCAAGGTCGGAGAAGCGCACGGTTACCGCCATAGCCCAACTCTAAATGCGATGGACCTTAATCATACGACTTCTGAATCTCTGGTAACAACAAACACCAGTACTACTACTAGTGGCCAACGACGATCACCGCGCTCATGCTTTAGCTGCCATGGTCAGCACCATATTAAGTCCAAATGCAATTGGAACGGTCAGGGTGAACCATTACCGCATATTCAATGCCAGCTCTGCTGGCAGTGGGGACACAAAGCCCCCACATGTCTTAGACTTCCGCGAAATCCAGTCAATCCACAAAATGTTGTTTGCCAGTTATGTGAACAGCCCTCACACAGGGCATCCGAATGTCCGACTTTAAACGCGCCTCGCCTGGTAGGGATGCGCAACTAGCAGGCTTAACTGACTCTTCAGACAAAAACTGTACCGACTCAGATGATGAAACAAGTGCTGATGAGTTCATGCGCAATGATTATTCTGTTATGCATAACTTCATGTATTTACATTGTATTTTAGATCATACACGTGTTACTGCTCTTTTGGATTCTGGCAGTTCTGTTAATATTATTACAGAAAATTTCTTTAACTGTATTTCTAGTACTTGTAAGTTTGAATATTTGCATAGTAATGAGTCAATTTTGTTGGCAAATAATATGTCAGTTTCAATTCTTGGTACTGCCAGGATCCAGTTGAGCACTCCTAGTAGGAAAAAGCATATGATTGATGTGTACATTTTAAAAGATGCTTGTCATCCTTTTATTTTAGGTGCAGAATACATGAAACATAATGGTATTATATTAGACTTTAGAAATAATTCTGCTTTGTATGGTATAAAGAAAAGTCAAAAAGTCACATGTATACAGACTATAGTAATACAGCCTCAGTCTGAATGTGTTATCACCGGAAAATTGAGCTCTAAAATTCCAATCGGCACCCAGGGTGTTTGTATAGGCCATAGTGAAATGGTAAATAAGGACCTTTTGGTTGCAAAAGGATTGGTTACCTGCTTGTCTGATCATATTATCCCTGTTCGCATCTGGAATCCCACAAATGAGGTTGCATATGTTAACAAGGGTTCTTTTCTGTGTAAATTTAGCATATGTGATAACACTTCAGATGTTCATTGCATTCCAAGTTGTTCCCATGTACTACAGAAACAATGTTGCGTCCGAAACGCACTATTCGCAAACCGCAACGTTACTTACAAGATGACGAGAGTCAGGTCACAAGTTTTGAGCCAAGTGATTCATCCTCTAATAAGTTTTATAAAATTAAGCGTGTTCTTGCTCAGAGGCAGACCGACAATGGTCTACAGTACCTTGTTCATTTTGTTGGTGAGCCTGCTCACAATGCTATGTGGATCTCAGAAAGTGACTTGAATCCAAACGCTAAACAGTATGTGAATTCAAAATCCATTCCTATGATTTAGACTATATAACTGATTGATATAACTCAAGGATGGTATATAATCTGTTCTGATTTTTGAAAACAATGGGTACTGTGATTTTCATAAACACTTGCATTTAGCAGCTAAGCCAATTGTTTAAGGCATCCAGGTTTGATTACTGGTCATTTTGCACAGTATAGTTAAGCTAGTATCTTTTCATGTTTAGACAGTTTAGAGAAATTGTTCTGTAAATAATGTGCCCTGATTTGTTGTCTGAGGACATAGTGATGATTTGTATAAGCAGAATGACATTGAATGATATTTCAAGTACAGCATGGCAGAGAATGTAGATCCTTAGCCTGTTTCTGGTATGACTATTATATCATATTACTAATTGGCTTATGGACATTTCATATGATCATTGTATCTCGTTTTGTGTTGAAATAGCAATTAATGGTTGGGCGATTTAAAGTATTTTTACAAGTTCCATTTCAATATAAGACACAAACAAAGTGATAGCCATATTATAGGTCAGTGTTTGAATGGCATTTGGTAGTGTGTTTTTATACATTACCATGCATCATTCATTTCCTGGCAACAAGGATTGGTATCATATATATTGATTGTCTTTATTGCATTGATGCTAGGATTCATTGTCAATGGTAAATACTCATGGTTAGGGGTGTAAGGTTTTAATGAGACATGGTCTTGTTTAAGTAAGTTCAAGGTATATTGATGTTGCATTGGATTCATGTAGCCAAGCAGCTTTTTGATGGACCAGTCATTGTGCATACTATTGAATTCTGTATGAACTTTGGAGCAGCACTTTTCTGGATCCTTTCTGATCAGTATATAAGCTGTATGAATGTGTTTATCTCCTGGCCAGAGATAGACTTATACAAGTGTTGAGTGAATGTGCATTGATCAGATCAAGGATTCAGGGATTTGCAGTTCCATTTGATCCCATGAATTCCTTTAATTGCCTTTATTACATGGTAAATCTGGATTACAGTAATTGCTGCATTATGTAACATTGTATTATATTTCATTTTGATCATTTAGTAACAAGTTAAGCGTCTTCAGTGGCTTATGGTAAAATTGGTAGTCAATTTTAATTTTTCGGGGGGATGTTATATTTTGATATTTGATAAGCCACTGAAGATCGCATTGTTCGGACCAGAAATTCCCTGGAGGCATTGTTCGCCTTTATAGACGAACATGCCTCTAGTCTAATTTTGGTCGATTGGGCTGCCAGTCTTTTTCGTGGTTGAACGGGGTGCTCTCCCTTGTTACTGCGCCGTTAAGGAAAGCGCGCGTAATTTAAAGATCTGAAATTAAAACCAGTATTCCTCTCTCATTTTCCCCAAATGTAGACGATGCCATAACACAATACACATGGTAGAAAGCTAAGATTTGGCATATATGCAATTTAAAGACCAGTTGATTTATCTGTTTTGCTAACAAGATCTATGAAATTCAACATATTTGTTCTTTTCCAGTAAAAGTTTGGTAAGATTTCTTTTCTCAAATCTTTATTTATTTCACACTCCATTACAAAATGGTATTCATCTTCCAATTTTCTACATAAAAATTATCGTGTGCATTTGCGCTTATATGATGGAGTTTGAGTTGTCTTGTTCCATCTCCCTGTTTCCACACAATGTTTATGTGAGGAGACACGAAGGCGAGACAGGCTTTTCCTAAATTAACTTTTATGTAATATGTTTCATATAATTGCCCCTGCATGATATCCACTTCTCACACCTATGAAATTATTTGTCAAAGAATGATCTGAACTGTACTTTATGGTTTTATGGAAATTTTTTCGGACACAATTTGCAGGTCATTAACGTCTTCGCCGACGTCGTGTTGGGACGTCCAGATCTTTTGAGGTCAGCAACTCTTTGTATAGAATCGTTTTAAAATGCGTTATACCACTCATAGATGCTTGATTATTTTCATAGTACTATTGGAGCAAGTGTTCATTATCATAAAGATTATATCTGATTTTGATTTACCCATCAACACGCAAAACGTTATTGAATTCCACTGCTCAAGCACCATATTTGCTATATCAGCAAAGCAATGATTTCACCTACGGTTGTTAACTGAATGGACGCCATATATAAGTCGATGACGCTACAGTTTCCCAGAAAAAGGTAAGCTCAAAGATAACAAGCATTTTGGGCAGCTTTTGATGGGAGAAATACAACACATAATCACTTTATATGCGGTTGACAGGACACATTTTACCAACTATCAAAAGTTGCCCCGCTCAACGTGACCCTGCGTTTCGAAAGCGACTGTAGAATGCACCTGAACGCAAACAGCCTAAGTTTTGTTGCATGGTCAAATGCATAGTACTTCAAAGTATTTGTGTTGAAAATTTCATCTCAATTGATGTAAAAGTTAAAATGTTATGATACTATTCCGGAAACTTTATTAACAGCCTTCGTATGGTTGAAAACGAAAATCGGCTATTGTCCTATAAAAGGTTGCACGACTGGAATCGTTTAAACATATCGATAGACTTACAGTTCTAATGATGAGTAATTTTGTTTGTTTCTAAATCTGGTCGGGAGACATGAACAAATAGTGTATCTTACATATCTGATAAATAGCATGTCTTATATCTTCATGCAAAATCAAAATAATCAAATTGGGAAACACTAAGCTAGAATAATCATTACGATTCCTATAGTATTTTTTGCATTCATTAAATTTCTATTATAAGATAATAGATGGATCTATTTTAAAACGTAAGACAAACATGACTCCCTAGTGCATTACCTATATAGATATTGTTTGTATCATTTAGGCGGTCTGTCCACTGACTCGTCAGTAAGTAATGTATAAAGTTGGTCTCATCACGTGACTGTAGACTCACGAGATGTCCGGATTTGTTTACACACCGAGTTTCCGCCTCTATCCACGTGAGGCCGACTTCCTCCGAGAACAACTTATAGCAACTTCCGGTATACCAGATCCAGCCATCTTTACATCCTGTAAAGTGAAACGTGTTTTTTTAACCCATTTCCAAATTCAAAGATGCTGCAGATGACATTTTCAAATGAATGAAATTTAAACAGTGTTGGTCTTTTGGTGTAGAAAACTTTGTGGCAAAATGAAGAAATTGCTTGTTTCAATTCTAAATAATCGAACACAACGTCAGGTCAAAGTTTGTGAACATTTAAAAATGCACAGTGTAACGAACTAAAACAGTCGTGTTTAAAGTTATTCTTCATAAGACCTCAAATTTTCTTCTACGATTTTAATCGATTATTGAAAATAAATGGTTATTACTATTTAAAACGCACCTTCACTAGATATATCAAAGTGATCTTGTACTTGATATATCATCTCATACTCGGCTAGAAAGCCATGTTCTAGACGACCGGTCCCGTCATAATCTAGATCCACTTCCAGCAGTATCTCGAGCGACTCCCAGCTAGACTTGATGGGCCTGTCTGGTATAGCGTTGGAGCAGAATCGGCCTAGCTGCGGATCTTGTATATCAGCGAATCTGGCCACGTCCCTCACACTGATACTGTTCTCGTTACAGTTACTGTCCGAACTGTAGATACTTACTACCTGTGAATAAATAACTGCATGGTACCACCGAGTGAACGATACGCAGTGAATACTGCTGAATACTTCATTGAGATTTAGTCATATCGATAAATGTAAATATATTTAGAAATCATGACACAATTTAATATGTCGCATTGCTTAGCCAGTCAGTAGAATTAATCAACTTTTCTATCAGATATTCCAGTAGCGTACAACAGAACAGGAATTTGCTATGGTCAGTAAATTATGTAATTCAATCCAATAGACAACTCCAGCAAGCCAATAAATTATTCATGGTATGTTTATACTGATAAGCCCTGGGTGTAACCCGAGTAACCATCATTGGATTAATGAAAACCAGTGAGAGAAAATCTTCTGTGTGATTTATTTGTCAATTTTGCACCAAATGGGGGTTTTTGCAACACTATCGACTAACTCGTACCTAAAATACATGAATTAAAGATTCAATGTGTTTGGTTGGATGAAATTAATTAAGAAGATTCATTAGTGTCTATCAAGAACAATAATGAATTTATGATGATTGACAACATTCATTCTTAAACACAATCAAAATTTTTGATCTGTACATCTATCAGGATATAGACCAAAGGACAAGCAAATGCTTTTCTTTCAAATTTCACACAAAGTTATATTAATATCTGGATAATACATCTGTAAAGTTTCATAGAAATCGGATTTCAAATAAAACGTGTGGAGATAGTTTGGTAAAGTTGGTCGTTAAAAAATAGCGAAATTCTTCGAAAGAAAGAAGAATGAGTATTACGGAAAAGATATACATGGAATATCAAATGTAAGCCCATAAATGTTTAACGCATATATCACAAGACACGCATACAAATTTTCACGCATCTGGGGCTAAAAATAAGAAAGATAAACGACTTAGAATGACCCCTACTGTGTTTCAGTCCATCTTACCCCACCCACTTTATTTACCCATATCTCGGAAAATAAGCCGAAACCAGATTTTTTACACATACAAATTAAAGATATTATGTAACCCTATCAATCCACAAAATTTAAAGAAAATATATTGTCTGACCCCTTATTGCAACCCATCCTTTAAAACTAACAAGTTATAATAATCAAGTTTGACACAGAAAAACCTTTTACGGAAAAATGGCTTTGAAAGGGCTATCGAGGTCAAAGAAAATGCTAAAACCCAACATATTTGTACGTGTGTACTTTCCTACCAAGATTGATAAATAACCATGACTGGAATTTGTTGGTTTCACATAACATTGTATGGAAAATGGACAATATTGATATTAAAATAGCCTTTTCTTGTTTTAAACCAACATTTTAGCATTAATTATAGCGTACGAGAATTGACCTGGCAGAGCTTTCCATTGCATGGGCTGCTCTGCCAGGTCATTTCTCGTGAGGTATACAAACTGTTTGTTTGGATGATATCATTATCAACCCTTTCCCAAACAAAACCTGGTTTTGGCGTCACCATGGAAAAGGCTTGGGAAAACATTGAGACAAAAGAAGAAAATGCTGACAAGCAGCATTTTCTCCTTTTGTCTCAATATTTTCTAGGCAATCATAAGCACACTTTTTTCATTAATTATAATCTATTTTGTCATCTAGAGAAGCTTTCACATTGGAATATTCCAATCTTTGCTGTTTGGGAAAGGGTTAATACATATTTAGATGCAGTTATTTTAATCGTTTAATGTTCTAAAAGTTGTCAGAAGGAGCGTCTGATTTAGTAAATCGCCAAACCCAATTTCAAAGTAAGAAAAGAAAATGTAGGTAATATTTTTCTGTATTTTTCCTGTGCTTAAACGATCTCATTTTAACTTGTATATGCACACATCAGCCTTACATGTTGCTGTTTGGTACTCGCTAGTGTTACAATAACAATGCTGATTTACGTCTTTTGAAATCAAGATGAAGAGCACTAAAGGTCAATACTTGGAATCAGCATTTACCTCTTTTACCTCAATGCTTACTTGGTATAAGCATTAACGCCTCCTTTGTCTCAATGTCCTCTAATAATTTTCCTATTATGAATGACAAAAACAGGACATTTTGGAATGGACTTATTTAATGGTTTATGGCAATTTTCTAAAATATGCTCCATTGCGAGAAATATTGAGGCAAAAGGAAAATATGCGGAATTAGATCTAGCATAAATTGCTTCTTTTGCTTCAATATTTTTAACTCTTTTTATTATTATTTTTTACACTATCAAAATCCCAGTCAGTCAATTTAATGAATACACATGATTCTTAAAAAATTAATGAGTACTAAATATTATAAGAATGAAATTATATTCATAATACATTTCTATCTCTGATAAGAAACATAATATGCTACACTTGCAGCTTCTTATCACATTCCAAATCATTTGTGTTCAGGAGATTTATTGCCCCCTGCTGTAAAAGCAGCCTAGAATAAACTTTTGACCTTCATACCGATTACAGATGTAAAAGTATGACGTACTAAATGGGTCAAAAGTCTAGAAAGAGCGTGCACGCATAAAATATACGCGTCGACGCATAAATTTTATGCGTCGACGCGTATATTTACGCGTCGACGCATAAACTTTATGCGAGCAGTTGAAAATATATGCGTCGACGCGTAAATTTTACGCGAGCAGTAGTAAAAAATGTGAAACCGAGGCTGGCCAATGGGAGAGGCGGTTACAAACCTTTCCCTTTATACCATAAAATTGATTGATGAAACGAAGGATCTGATTGGTTAATAGATAAAATACGCATCGACGCGTATATTTACGCGAGCAGTTGAAAATTTACGCGTCGACGCATAAATTTTCAACTGCTCGCGTAAATTTTATGCGTCGACGCGTAAATATACGCGACGACGCATAAAATATACGCGTCGACGCGTATATTTTATGCGTGCACGCTCTAAATAGACTTTTGACCCATTTGGTACGCCATATAAAAGCTCGTCACGGGTCACCGGTGAGCCTAGAAATTCCTTAACTCTCTGCTCTGTAGCTAGATTTGACCCGTTAAAATCTGTAACCTATTGCCTGTATTTTTCTATACTTACCTTGAACGTTAGGAGTATATACTGCCCTGGTAGACCGGTGATCGTCCATGTGCATGTCGATATGTGAGGTGAGGGGTAGCCCGGGCTGGATATTATACCAGTCGTGCTTGTACATGTGCTGCTGCACTGTTCTGTGGTTATGCCGCATCCAGGAGAGGCTGGAATCAGAATTGTTGTGATGCCAGCGTTATGGCTCACGATAAATGACTACTAGTACTAACTAGGGGGTGTTTTGTCCGGTCATATAGCGTGAGCTGTAACTGTAGTTGAATTGTACGTTTATAAAGGCAGATGATTGACAAGAACAACACTGAGTGAAGATTCCCCACAATTTCGGCAAATAAAATGAAAGAGGCTACAGAGATGGTCGTTATAATTGCATTCCGAGTCATTGGCCTTTATACATTTGACAGATTTTCAGTGTAATCATCAACACTTATATATTTTCTCTATAAGTCAAATTAAATAGTAAATATCAGAGGCTATCGGGGCCAACTGGACAATGTGTAATTTGAACACCCTTATTGTGAAAAAGATTTGAATTGATTTTATTGGGGTTTCACACCGTTTTCAACTTCTATGGTCATATCGCGGCGGTTGGAGCACCTAACCGAGGGTTCCTGGTATTTCCCGCACCAGTGCAACCACAATATCCAAACCGAGCCTCCAGCTGCTCTGTCACATAGATGATTCACAGCCATTGGTGAGAGACAAATGACTTGTCAACTGTCAGATGGATACTGGCCGAGCCGGGGTTCGAACTCGAGACCCCTTGATTGACAAACTCCGACGTAATCGACTGAGTTATCCGGGCTCGGCCGTATTGTGAAAAAGAGCGACGGTGTCATTTGTATAATTGCTATTTAGTTGTTCTGATATATTTTGGAACCGCTGGAGTAACTGTTTCCTTTACAATTGAAAATATGTTTCGATTTCAATATGGCAAGTTGTAGTATTAACGTCAATCTCGTTCTTTGAACAAACCTGATTTGTTTCAGAGTTTTATGGAAACAAATTGAGCTTTACTAAATGTACGAGGGTTGATTGATAGGTAGTGAGCCTCACATAGAAAGCTTTGAATTGTAACAGTCAAACGATTTTATTTTTCAACATAATCCCATTCTTTGTCTATACACTTTTGCCAGCGATGTTTTAAGGCCTCAATTCCACTTTTGTAGAATTCCTTCTGATCGTTCAGAAAGGCCTCCACTGCATGAGTGGTGTCATAATTTGACTGAAAGTGGGTACAAGCAATATCTCTTTTCAACTGTGGAAACAGGTGAAAGTCTGATGGAGCAAGATCAGGTGAATAAGGCGGGTGTTCTACTAGTTCAAACCCACAGTCATTGATGGCAGCCATGGCTATGGAAGATTTGTGAACAGGGACATTGTCCTAGTGGAACAGTACACCTTTGCTGAGTTTTCCACGGCGTTTGGGCTTGGTGGCTTCTCTCAGTTGCCTTAAAAGTGATGCGTAATACTGCCCATTAATGTTTTGGCCCTTTTGCAGATAATCTACCATCAAGATGCTATCATCATCCCAGAAAACCGAAGCCATAACCTTTCCTGCTGATGGGACAGCCTTTACCTTTTTGGTGGGGGTGAGCCAGGGTGCTTCCATTGTTTGGGCAGTTGTTTTGACTCTAGGGTGAAGTGATGGACCCAAGTTTCATGCATAGTCACAAACCTCTCTGCAGAAAGTTATCTAGGTCTGCCCATAAAAGACCCAGATTAGCACGTGACAAAGTGCGCCTAGCGTGCCAGATTAGCACGTGACAAAGTGCGCCTAGCGTGCTTCTTGTCAACTGTCAGAAGCCTTGATACCCAGGTGGCAGAGAGCTTTTTCATCTCAAGATTTTCCGCGAGAATGGAATGAACTCTCTCCTGTGAAATACCAGTTTTACTGGCTCTACCTCTCTGTAACTCGCCTGTCAGTCATAACAATATCATTGACTTTATTGACCATTCTGGTGTTGCAACGATGACAGGCCTTCCAGGGCGGACGTCGTCCTCAAGACTCTGCCTACCACGCTTGAACTCCCCTACCCATCTCTTTACTGTGGCACACGAAGGGGCATCATCCCCTAGTGTTGAAACCATATCTGCATAGATGGCCTTCACAGTTAGACCCTTTTTATACAGATATTGAATCATTGCTCTTTCAGCAACCTTGTCCATTTTGCAAAAGCCACTTGCGCGATTTACTTTAGAGTGCTACCTCTTCAACATAAACTGACCAAATGACACAAGTTTTCGGCTACACACCGTAATAAAGCCAGAGAATATAGGGGCTGAAAATAGACATCCTTGCTTGACACCCTTCTATGAGAGGCTCGCTACTTACCAATCAAACCTCGCATCAAAGATATCATTATGTTTAATGCTACCTGATTGAAATATACTCATTTTGAATCCACTCATATCATCAGCGGTGGCGTATCGAGCACAGGACTTCAGTCTGATGACCATATGGTTAGAACTGGACACGAGTACAGACCGCGCGTACACGTGCTGATTAGTGTGGTCAATCGTCAAGTTGTCCAGCATTACTCGGTCTAAACAACTCCCAATACGGACATCAAAATATCCTCTCTGTAAAGAATATATTCTTTCAGTTTGCTAATGATACCTACTATTCATATGTTTGATATAACTAGGAAGAAAAAAGAAACGCCTGGTACATGGTTTATGCAAAATCCATTTTATTGCTAAGTCAAGAATAGCGAAGGTCTGTTGGAACGATGTCTGGTCAACGGTGTAACGGTACAGCTGTATCAAATAACACAATTGTCCTTCGCTCTCCTGCTCAGATGCCAAATTCTGTGCATAGGAGGGTCATAGTACAAAGCTTTTTTCCTAGTATAGATCAATGTTAGGCCGTTTCTTTTGTAGCGGTGCACATTTTTGTGCAATTTGCATTGATTTATTAGAGATCATTCTGTTGTATGAGCATTTGTTTGTATGATACCAAAACGTAAGAAATAGTTCATATTCGAAAAAGATACATTAACGCAGATTTAATCATTCACTTAAAAATTGTGAAATCCCATAAAACTTTTAATCTGTAATAAGAGAAAAACTACCTCTCTCAGTTCAAGGCTGGAGATGGGTTCAGGTAGATGTAGATCATTTATGACCACATGAATGTATGTTCCTACAGGAAATGTTATAGTCCACTGACAATCCAGTAACATGCCATAGTAAAGCGGGTATGAGGGAGACGTCAAAATAGTGGGCGACGTGATTGTGGTACTGCAGTTTGTGTAATCTTGTATGTCTGTAAATAGACAGGGTTTCGTCGCTGTTCTTCGAAAACCTCATAACTACAGCTTATATTATATGCAGTTTCGACGTTTTCGACAAAAAGTTGTAATTCTGGAATCACTGCAAATCTGTACTTAGTCCATTATACATAAACAGATATTTAGAATGCTATCTAGGCAATGTTCATTTGCCATCCAGTAACATACTTACATGTCGCTGACAGTATAATGTGATTTCATTGACATGGAACAGCTTTATTTCTTTTGTGTGTGTGTTAGAAATTGCATGCTTGAGCCGTTTGCTAAAAATAGTTCAGCCATATTTTCTTCCATATTTTATATGTCCGTGTACTAAAATTTTAGTATATTTGGTGAGTGTTAGGTTTGTCAATGGCATATTACATAAAACTAGTCTTAAAGTTTGCACATTCTCTAACTACAGCTAACACTTAAATAATCCGACTACGCTTATGAGAGAAACCTCAATTTTGGTTTGGTACTAGGGTTTCAATAGTCATGGAAAAAAAGCTGCAGCTAAGAAGGTTTTGTTGAAAAGCGACGACATTATGAGTTTAACAGTACTAAACGAAATGTCAATGTAATCGTTCCAAGTGACATGACACCTTACCTTTAACACACATTTTAGTGTACGTTTTCGAGTTGACTCCTGTTTTCGTGACGAACCAATGGTTGAAGTGAGGATTATATCTACTTGATGGAGTAATGGAGCATTTGTTGTCCCACGATATGCCCACACAGTCTGTGTTCATGGACGTACAGACAGACAGACACTCCTCTATTGGGACGCTCTCGTTCAGTGTAGGGACGTCCTCGATCCAGAACACAGAATACGTCACTCCCTCATAACCATATAACGCGATGTCATTGTCATGACACATCAGATCGCGCACCACTGTAACACAAAAACAAACTAATTAAATGATTTCAATTAAAAACGTAGCCGATGATTTGCTTTTCATTGTTTTCGTTTAACACAATATCCCTATTTCAAAACATTTTCCCCATGTACCTGTTTCATAGCACTTGACAGAACACTGCAATTCAAAAGAGACATAATCATGGCGAAAAGATAGTATCAATGAAACTAAGACTGCTTAGATGTCAGACATCCATCCTAAATTTTCAGTTATGTTTGTTAGCTTTAAGCTACGTTGAAGGACGAAATAAAGTATTAAAGTCGTGTATATGAAAAAAGCCCCATTTTCATAATGACAACTATCATTTATGTCTGATATTCAGTTTTCAGCGAAAATTGATTAGTTGTCTGCAAACTCAAAAGTTCAAACTTTAAGCCATTACCGAATTCAAAGATGTTGCAAACGACAATTTCAAGTGAATAGAATTTAATGTTTTGGTCTTTGTGCGAGGAAAACATTGTGGGAAATGAAGAAATTGCGTGTCACAAGGAATTTCTTCATTTTCCACAATGTTTTCCAAAGCCATAACCTTGTGGGGAGTCAAAAAGTGTCACTGTTCGGGAATGGGTTGATAGTTTGCGAAAGTAAACTGCAATGAATTATAATCCCGTACCTCTTTTTGGACATCCAATCACCTCTAACTTTATACAAGCCCCTTGCGCTGGCTCCCCGATATCTACACGTATTTTCCGCGCCACAAATGGTTTCATGAACATAAATCGAAATGTCTCAAGCTGTGTGTCATGGTCTATATGGAATAACTGAAGCAATAGCAATAAATTTTGTGCTAAAATAGATGGGGATTACCGTTATGTTCTGATAAGCCGTCGGTGTTGTTATAAAATCTCGCAACTACGGCTTAAATCAAGCTGTAGTTACGAGATTTAATAACAACCTGCGCAATACTATTGTTTGTCCGAAATTAATTCACAATTAACTGGCGTTTCCTATAATCGGGATAGTGTGTGTGCGTTTTATTCTAGAGTAGGTAGTCCCCTTTGTATAATGTTACTTTTATTTTTTACACAACTATCTAAATCTTAGTCCACAAAACGTTTGTCAAAGGTGAGATAATAAATTCGAATTTAATAATGATAATTTGAACATCAATGCATTTGATATACAAAAAAAAAAAAAAAAAAAAAACCTCTTGATATTTCCACAATATTTTGTTAAAAGATCTAAATCTCTGCATAATCTCTTTAAGTCTTACGGTGCGCATTAAATGTAGGACTATTTTAGACCAAGCAGAATTCCCTCGAATTTTAATATACGACGTATACTTTTCTATGACGAGAAAAAAGATATTGATATTGGAAGTCTTCCTATACCCCTTTTACGCCGTACCTTATCGTCTCCAGCAGGAGTGGCATATGTCCGGTACTCGTGATTGCCGACACTGTGTCGGACATAAAAGTCTTGTACCAGTGACCCGCTTTGTCTCGACCCTTGGATCTCCAGGCCTGCCACCTCTACTGGTACTATCATATCAACCTACAATATATTAAATATCCTGCGTTAAACATGCATAACACACAGATGCGACAGTTGTCAAGATATATACGAGGGGCGTTTAATTAAAAGTGGTACTAATGGTCCACCATACATGTACCTTGAAGTTCTATAGAAAAAGTTGAACTTGTGGTTATTAGCTGACCTGAGCACGAAGTGCTCAAGGTGAGCTACTGTGATCACTTTTTGTCCGTCGTCCGTCTGTCCGTCCGTATGTCCGTCTGTCAACAATTTGGTGTTTACACTCTAGCATCTACAAATATACGCCAATCTTAAGTAAACTTGGTCAAAACATGTATGACCATGAGCTCTCGGATGAGTTCGAATTTGGGTCAGATCGGACCAGAAAGTTTGGAGTTATCTGCCCTCGAATGTAAAAATAGCTACTTTTGACATTGTTTACGACGTCGCGCACGGTATTGGGGAATTTTTCAAAAAACGCTACCCTCTGCGATTCATAACTGAATTTTGCAAAAACCGTTTTCCTTCTCAAAACTTTGTTATATGTCAAAATAACCGTAAAACCATGATCTTTTTCAATGACATACTCATTTCAGGTTGTTAGTTTATATGAATTTGCTAGAAATATTTTTTGTTCGTAAATTCGGCGAAAAAACGCGTGTAACATGTAACATTAATTTTCAACGGCGACGGGTATTTATAAACAATTTTGCGATTAAATAACGTCAAACACATTGAAAAATATATTTAATGTCAGTGGAAATGCTGTAGAATGTTTTGGCAAACGGAAATCAAATTTCGATGTCGGTTACGCAAATAAGTCCAGTTTGTTCACCAAAAATCGCAGTGTAACAATTAGAATTACGTCGCAGAAAAATTGACGATTTTGTTTGATATTTTGTGGATTAATGACTGAAATGCAACAAAACTTGATATAAGAAATACTATTTTTCTCTTTTTCTATAATATATACAAAAAATCAGTTAGTATGATAAACGAAGCATTAATGATATAAAATGCGTGTGGACAGAAATTGTTTCAGGTCGTTGAAAACTCTACTTTTTACCCTTTAGAGTTTGAAAAATACCGGTTCCCTTATTCATACAACGATTTAATTTCAATATGGAAATATTATTTTTTTCTTGTTTGTTATATCAAAATTTCAACGCAAAATAATGAAATGTAATAAAGATATTCAAATTTGTTCGTGTGGACAGAATTTTTATAAACGTTAACTTTTTTTTAATTGGCGTAGCCTTTAAAGTATCTATTTGGCGCATTTCAAGATGAAAATAAATCTAAGTGGAGTTAAAGCTTAAGAAGTGTAAAATAAGATAAAGTGGAGACTTTCTTAAAACATGGTCTTGTCTTTTTAAATCACATTAGTTTGTACAGAGAGTAAGCATTAAAAGCACAACACAACCGTCTACGTAAAGACTTCAACGTTACGCAATTATTAGAATAATGACGTTCGCTAGTTTGACGTTACATTTAGTTCCCCAATATCGTGCGCGACGTCTTACACTCTAGCATCTACAAATATCGACCAATCAATACAAAAGTTGGACACAATGTTGGTGACCATCAGATCTCGAATGAGTTTGATTTTGGGTCAGATCGGACCAGAAAGTCCTGAGTTATCTGCCCTTGAATTTGACAAAAGTGTCGTTTTTGACCGTTTTCGACTTTGTTTACACTATAGCATATACAATTATTGACCAATCAATACAAAAGTTGGACACAATGTTGGTGATCATAAGATCTCGAACGAGTTTGATTTTGGATCAGATCGGATCAGAAAGTCAGAAGTTATCTGCCCTTGAATTTGACAAAATTGTCGTTTTCGACCGGTTTTTGACTTTGTTTACACTATAGAGTTATCTGCCCTTGAATGTAAAAAATAGCTACTTTTGACATTTACAGTCTAGCATCTACAAATATTGACCAATCAATACAAAAGCTGGACATAATATTGGTGACCATCAGATCTCGGATGAGTCTGATTTTTGGTTTGATCAGACCAGAAAGTCCTGAGTTATCTGCCCTTGAATTTGACAAAATTGTCGTTTTTGACCGTTTTCGACATTGTTTACATTATAGCATCTACAATTATTGACCAATCAAGACAAAACTTTAACACAATGTTAGTGACCAGAAGATCTTGGATGAGTTCGATTTTTGATCTTTGATCTTGGATATAATGGTTAATTACCATAAGATCATGGATGAATTTGAACTTCAGCACAGTTAGACAAGCAGTTGCTGGGTTATCTGCCCTTGAAATGGACAAAATTCTTGTTTTTGACTTTGTTTTCACTCTTTACAACCAGATATATTGACCTATATAGACGAAACAGGGACAAAATGTTGATGACCATAAGTTTGTTTTCAGTCTTAATGTCACAAATATTAATTGATTCAAACATAATTGTGGCTCATATTATCTTGGTTCAGGTGAGCGATATAGGACCATCATGGTCCTCCTGTTTAACAGAAAAATTGTTATCTTTACTTGGTCAAAATCTGATACAAATTCGTTCAGTCTTTCAAAAGTCATTGACATTTCAAGTTGGGTCTGTCATGTACACTGGCTATTTCATTGTATGTAAAATGAAAAACGAATCGAAGTTAGATGTAGGGGTCTACATCAATGGTCGCAGAGGCTTTATAACATCTGCATCACATATATATATATAAAGAACTGTTTCAGATACATTAGCCCTCTAACGTTAAACGCGCGTTAGTTTTTAGGAATGGAAATTAAGATGGGTAAAAATGGCTTGAATGATGGCTCCCTCTAAGGCAATCCGGTAGAGCTTGTACTAAAGCAAATGTTGATGCTGACTCTGACAGGACCAAACAAGACACAAGGTTCACTGTGCACAAGATAGCAGATTAACTTGGTTTTCCACCGGGGACTTGTTAAATGATTTTGACATAAGGGTTGAAACAAAGACAGGTTTGTGCCCGTTGGGTCCCCCATGTATTGACGAAGGAACAGAAAGCCACCCGTGTAAATATGGCAAACTATCTTTTGAAATTATGCAAAAATTACAACAAACATTGGTTTTCTGAGCGTTATACATGTGATTATAATTATATGGATGTACTATATTGAGCACATTCAGCGTGCCAATAGCAAGCAATGGTTGCGAAAAGATCAAGCAAGGCCCACTATTGCCAAGAGAACTAAAAATGAGGCAAAAGTTTTGCACGCGGTATTTTGCAAATGTGAAGGTCATATTGTTCAAATTGCTGTTCCATATCAACACTATTGCCGATCATTTATACAAGAATGTTTTGTCTGCGAAAGTGTCGAAAAATCACGAAAAAGGACAAGTCTGCTACAGGCTAAAGGGGCATGTGCCTAATCCATGACAAAGGAGCTGTCCACAAGTGCCCTCTTGTCCAGGACCTCCTGGAAGAGAACCATAGTACACAGCGTTTTCGTCCATCCTTATAGCCTGGCTTAAGCCCGTGTGGCTTTTTTGTCTTCCCCATGCTGCCGAAAACCCTTTCTGGCCGTCGATATAGGTCCTGGTGTTCCTTGGGCTGTGCCATTTACCAGTGTCTGCTGGTTGTTCCAAAAGAGGCCCATTTATTGACATATAAGTAATGGATATCAAAACTTCAAATATGTGTGAATGTCATAGAGGAATACTTCGAAGGGTTGAAGAAATCCAAACTTGAATTGCAACATAACAAAAGCTTATAGAACCCGTGTTCTAAAATTAGTTGAATTTCAATCCCTAATATATATTTCACTAATGCATCTGTCACATAGCATGACGACTGCACGTCTCTACGGTGAAAGTCTGGCCAAATTCTATAGTAAGTTCAATTTGTTTAAAAATCAGTCTGCCTTTGAAGTAAGAACAGTTTCGCCTTTTTTTTAAAAAAAAAAGAAGTGTTTCTAAACTTTGCCAAGCAAGACCACTGGGCCCCGTATTACTAAACATCTTACGATCAGGTTTTTGTGTAAACTGTGTAACAAGACATCTGATTGCACGAGAAATCCAACTGAGCCAATCAGGGCTGTTGTTACAAGCAATTATGCAAAAATCAACCGTACTATCGTTAGTAATACGAGCCCCTAATAGAAAAGGCTTGGGAAAATTGAGGCAAAAGAAGAAACTGCTGATAACCAGCAGATTCTCCTTTTGCCTCGATATTTTCTTAGCTATATCACACACAATTTCAATCTTTTTTAACATCCATTTTGTCGTCTGCAGCAGCTTTTGAATTGGACAAACCTAAAATTGTGTCGTTTGGAAAAGGTTTAACTTTACCTCATAAAATGTTGTTTCTGCTTCCTCTTGCGATAAATCACACCACCCATTTCCGGGTCCGAATATCCGTCCTTCATCATAAATACTGACTCTCTGTTCTGAAGAGCCGCCAACCTGAAAATCTCGAATACCACCAGATACCAGACCCATACGCCGGCTACACAAATTTCCTGTTGGAGAAAAAAACTTAAAGTGACATTTCACAATTATTTTTACATAAATTTTACTTTTATTCTATCTGAAAGAGCATGTTTTCTTATGAAATTCTGAAAATTTCAAGTAAAAATATTGAACTGTTTACGAGAAATATATGTTTTTGTGCTAAAATTAAACAAATTGTTGTGGACAACAGTTCAGATTTATAGAGAATTGGTCATTTCTGTCTCAACTTAAAAGGCGTATTTTATGCTGATAAATAACAACTTCAAAAAACTGATAGCATTTCTACGCATTAGGATAAACAATCTTTGCATCAAGACATATTTGTAAAAAATGAAATAAATGTGAAATGTCACTTTAACATGGATAAATTCCTCTTATCGCCTTGATTTATACATCAGTAGTTTTTTCATTAATGCTTTTGATTTATATATAGTATGCATTCAGCGTTTATAGAATAAGATATTTTCAATTTACAAGTTTTGTCTTACATTAAACAAGATCGTTTTCATTTCGGAAATTAAGTTTAATTGTATCAGTAAATTTTGACACTTGAGTTTGAGAAACGGTTTACGCTTAGAACCATATCTGTTCTATTCAACTACTTTCGATCAATGCCGACAAATGACTAGGACAACTGAATGGTGTATTGCTTACAATAACTCTCAACCCATCTAAAGCTATGCGACGATAATTAATTACCGCTGTGAAGTAAATATAATTTCGAAAAAACATTATTGAGTATATACATGACATACATGAGCATAACATTCTTCAAAAAGACTTGTATCATAGTACACAGATCTCTATATCTTGTATGCAAGTAAATATTACTTAAGTGTTATTTTAAAGTAGCCAAGGCGTGCAATTTATGATAATAAAAGCTAAAGCTGCGATATGTGAAATGAAATCCGTGATAATAAATATAGCCATGCCAAATATTGTCTTTAACATTTTAGTGAAAAATATTACCAACAAAGTTACTTACGTTTAATAAGTACTTCTATCTCGGCGATCTCCAATCTGTAGTAGTTTCCTGTTCCGGTGTGTGGACCCGGGTCGTCAAAGTTACGGATCGTCACGTACTGACCGACGATTGGCCGGTAACAT
Organism: Fragum sueziense; assembly: GCA_963680895.1. NCBI lineage: Eukaryota > Metazoa > Mollusca > Bivalvia > Cardiida > Cardiidae > Fragum > Fragum sueziense. The sequence goes on from OY804597.1 coordinate 9,469,552, forward strand.
TGAAACCGGAAATACACAGCTCGTCTGGAAATATTTAGTGAAATTCAAACACAACGTGTTCCTTTGTGTCATTTCCTTATATCATTATTGAGATAAAGTATGTCAATCTGTTTGACTATATAATTGTAATATTTCATTCGCATGAAATTTGCTTATCTGGCTTCGTGGTGGTCATCAAATGTAATAAACCCTTACTTTTAAAATCCCTATCTTAAGGTAGAATACCCTCAATGTGGTCATTTTGAGATACATAAAACATCGGATTTTTTTCGAGCGATGTCGTGTACGTATCCGAACTTATTCCGGCGCAGTCTTAAACATTCGGCGGTGGAAAGTTCCACCGCCGAATGTTATCGACGACGCCCGAATAATTCCGACGTCGCGCAAATTGTATTAGGGATATACTGCCTTATTGTTAAATAAAAGACAACGCATACCTGGGATATCGCCTCTCCTGACATTGTAGAGCTCCATAGTTCAGGAAATCCCAGTGATTATTACTTACGTGTACAGACACAAACCGAATATTGTTCGCAAACCAAACTGAAAGTAAAATGCAGCATAACATAGAAGTAAACTTTGCTAGTGAATTTTCTCATTCGAGAAAAATATTTTAGTGAACCTCTTTTTATGCCCCCGATAGGGAGGCATCATAAATTTGACTTGTCCGTCCGTCCATCCGTCCGTCTGTCCGTCTGTCTGTCCGTCTGTCTGTCCGTCTGTCTGTCCGTCTGTCTGTCCGTCCGTCTGTCCGTCATTCCGTCCAAAAACTTTAACATTGGCCATAACTTCCTTATTACTTAACATATTCGCTTCATACTTTACCACAACATTCCTTGGTACATTACCTTTCTGTAGGCACATACTTTGGTGACCTTGACCCCTGGATGACCTTGACCTTGAACATAGATTGGCCATAATTTAAAATCAAAGCGGTTTCGGGTGCATTGTCATCTTACAGTGACAGCTCTTGTTAAAAACTATGACAAGACTGTCTCAAATTAGTTTTTATGTATTTTTTAATCACAATTATTTAATTTTGGCTCACCTTAATCACACCAACACATTGACATTTGATGCTAATTTAGAAAATGTCTTTTAGAGCTTTCCATTTCTGCTAGCTACATAATTATCAGCAAAACCTAAATATACCAATGAATCAGATATTGAAGAAGATTCCTCATAACACTTGACACTTCCGAGGCAAAACCAGTCCGACTGTGATCCATACTTTACACAAAGCTTGTACTGGCCATGATGTCAGAGAACAGCATGGTTCCTGCACATGCTGATCAGCATCCATGTTGGTCTTACGTGTCATTTGGATACTTTTCCAACATTTTGCCTCATTAGAAGAAGTTTTGTAACAATCTCATAAAAATAATATCGTCGCTTTTCAACAAAAATTTTGTATCTACAGCTTTAATCAAGCTGTAGATACGAGGTTATTGTTGAGAAGCAGCGATATAAGTACTTACAGTATACTCTATGTACCAGCACAGCGTGCACTTCTACACTTTCTTCTAGATCAACCTGAATCCAGGGCTTCTGACTGGGCCTATCTGCTACAAATGGTAGACCTACAAAACAGAACGGGAGATATTCAACTGTAGACCCAGACTTTTCCCTGCTGATGGCAACATTTATGGAAATTGTTTGAGTAATGTTCGGTCATTTGTATATGTCGGAAGCAATCTTGAAACTATGCAGTCTTAAGACTGCGCAGATGTTACGGAACTCATTTTGAGCAGTTTCGAAACGGCGTAATATAGCGATCATATTGTTATTCTGACGTATAACGGCGTTCTCTCTATGCAGAACTCACCTTAAACATATTCCTTTTGAGAAGGAAACTTAACAGATCACAAAAACAAACCATATTAGGCTGTTTTTATTTGAAAACATGTTCGGTACCGAACAGCCGAAGTTCTGCACCGAACCGAAAAACAGCTTCCGGTTTACCGAAAATGATTCGTGCCCTAGAAATTTCGTACCTTAATTTTACCAGTTCGTCTACATTTACAAAACAATGCATATCGTCCAATTTATAGACAATATTGTCATAATGGTGATATGGTTTCTCGATTCTGATTAATTATTTTGGAAAATGATGCAGTAATTCGTACTATTCCATTTCGTAACATTATTTACAGATTGTAAATGTCTGTAGGCCTATTCTGTTTGTGAACTACGATTGTATGTATTGTTATGAGCACCCTGACCACCTATCTATAGGATTTTTTTTAAAATAAGCTGAAATTTATGTAATCAGGTTTAATAGGAAATTTTAGTTGACAAAGTTGACATTTTGAAAAAAAATATTGAAAGTAAGCAAGTTTTATTACGGAACCTTTCACCCTTTAAGGGGGAATGCTCCAGATTCCTAAATCTTTTCCCAATAATAGAATTTATTTATATTTTGTGTGTTGAAATAACATGTTATTACCAATTGAAAAAAATCATTCATCCTATAATATTGGTCAGTATACGCGAACCACTCGGTGGAGCTAAATCATTCATCCTATAATGTCGGTCAGTATACATGAACCATTTGGTGGAGCTAAATCATTCATCTTATAATGTCGGTCATTGTACGCGAACTACCCGGTGGAGCTAAATCATTCATCCTATAATGTCGGTCAGTGTACGCGAACCACTCGGTGGAGCTAAATCATTCATCCTATAGTGTCAGTCAGTATACGCGAACCACTCGGTGGAGCTAAATCATTCATCCTATAATGTCAGTCAGTATACGCGAACCACTCGGTGGAGCTAAATCATTCATCCTATAATGTCGGTCAGTATATGTGAACCACTCGGTGGAGCTAAATCATTCATCCTATAATGTCGGTCAGTATACGCGAATCACTAGGTGGAGCTAAATCATTCATACTATAATGTCGGTCAGCAGCCTATACGTGAACCACTCGGTGGAGCTAAATCATTCATCCTATAATGTCTGTCAGTATACACGAACCACTCAGTGGAGCTAAATCATTCATTCTATAATGTCGGTCAGTATAAACGAATCACTCATTGGTGCTAAATCATTCATCTTATAATGTCAGTCAGTATACACGAACTACCCCGTGGAGCTAAATCATTCATCCTATAATGTCGGTCAGTATACACGAACCACTCAGTGGAGCCTAATCATCCATCCTATAATGTCGGTCAGTGTATGCGAACCACTAGGTGGAGCTAAATCATTTATCCTATAATGTCGGTCAGTATACGCGAACTACCCGGTGGAGCTAAATCATTCATCCTATAATGTCGGTCAGTATACGCGAATCACTCGGTGGAGCTAAATCATTCATCCTATAATGTCGGTCAGTACACGCGAATCACTCGGTGGAGCTAAATCATTCATCTTATAATGTAAGTCAGTTTATGCAGACAACTCGGTTGACTGATTTATTCACCCTATAATGTCGGTCAGTATACGCGAACAAATAGGCCTAGGTAGATCTGGGCCCAGCTGCGGATCCAGGGTTTCTGTGGACGGGGTTCGAACGTAGGCCTACAAATAGGAGGGGAGATTCGTTTTCCTAATATCACACAAGTTTTACTGAATTTCAACATGAAATTGAAATAAAATGTTTGCCTCCTCCCCCCCCCCCCCCACTTTGGATCCATTACTGGGGCCTACAAAAATTCGTCTGAATTTTTGTTCCCCGATCCCGCTAATATTGAATCTTGTCAATGTTGGCTAACGTAGATCTAGATCTATCAAAAGTTTGTAACAATTTTTGTACCGACAATTTTAAGTGAACAAAAATATTGTCTTTTGGGACAGAAATCATCCTGAGAAATAAAGAAAATGCTCATGGTAGGAAGTAATTCCTTCATTTTCTACGATGTTTAACTTTCTCCGAGCTATCTCATCAACAAACAATCCTGACTTGGGGATCATTGCCTAGCAACGTAACGGCAGGTAGATAGATAATCAGGTGCGCAATAAAATCTCGGCTTACGAGACTTAACGTTATTTCGCGGAGTTTTCAATTTCTGTTGTTATTATTATGTCTTTGTAAGAAGTGAATCGATCAAAAATCAAAATTTACCCGTAAAAAGTCCTTTCAGGTCGTTGTTTGATTTGAATATCAATAATTCAGTGAAAATAAACAGTCTGAATGGTTCTGCATAACATACAGAACTCATGCATAAGCAGTTTTAAAACTGGATGAGCAGTTTCGAAACTGCTCATCCAGTTTTGAAACTGAGTAAAGTTCCGTATACGCAGTTTTAAAACTGCTCAAGTTCTAAAACGGTTCACAACATATATAAATATATATATATCTTATAGATCCAGCATCTTTCTCGAACGCTTATAAATGATTGAATGTGTCACAATGATAGATAATAGACCATATAAATATGGCGCTTATCCGTTGTAGATACAAACTGAGAGTTGTATGTAAATATCCTAACCCGTAGATATGTTATCCATAAAATTACATCATATATAATAGACAGTTGAAAATTCCTCTATTGAGGTTTTGGATGCTTCTATGTATTGATGTGTATGATATGGATAGCTAGGCGCCCTGTCGTAATCTCGGGTTATGGAGTCAGTGCTTGTTGTGGTTAGTTCTGTACCTATCTCTTTCATATATAATATTTAATCTTTACAGAACATGCATACCTTACAGGTAAACCTGTAAGCTATCCCACACTTAGAAAGTTTGCTGTTGAATTGCTTCAATTATCTCCCTTTAATAATATATATAACAAATAACGCAATTCTGAATCTTATAGATCCAGCATCTTTCTCGAACGCTTATAAATGATTGAATGTGTCACAATGATAGATAATAGACCATATAAATATGGCGCCTATCCGTTCTAGATACAAACTGAGAGTTGTATGTAAATATCCTAACCCGTAGATATGTTATCCATAAAATTACATCATATATAATAGACAGTTGAAAATTCCTCTATTGAGGTTTTGGATGCTTCTATGTATTGATGTGTATGATATGGATAGCTAGGCGCCCTGTCGTAATCTCGGGTTATGGAGTCAGTGCTTGTTGTGGTTAGTTCTGTACCTATCTCTTTCATATATAATATTTAATCTTTACAGAACATGCATACCTTACAGGTAAACCTGTAAGCTATCCCACACTTAGAAAGTTTGCTGTTGAATTGCTTCAATTATCTCCCTTTAATAATATATATAACAAATAACGCAATTCTTAATCTTATAGATCCAGCATCTTTCTCGAACGCTTATAAATGATTGAATGTGTCACAATGATAGATAATAGACCATATAAATATGGCGCCTATCCGTTGTAGATACAAACTGAGAGTTGTATGTAAATATCCTAACCGTAGATATGTTATCCATAAAATTACATCATATATAATAGACAGTTGAAATTTCCTCTATTGAGGTTTTGGATGCTTCTATGTATTGATGTGTATGATATGGATAGCTAGGCGCCCTGTCGTAATCTCGGGTTATGGAGTCAGTGCTTGTTGTGGTTAGTTCTGTACCTATCTCTTTCATATATATATATATATATATATATATATATATATATATATATATATATATATATCCGGAAAGAGAAAAAGGAAAACGTTTCCCCGGTACTAAAAGATTTTTATTTATATGTTTTGGTTGTAACTACAAAAATGATTAAAAATGTAGAATTTAAAACTATGATTCTCCTTCAACCGGTTTCACCCTTCTTAGGGATCTTCAGGAATGACGTTGTGTCTATGGTAACGTCGACGTCCGGTCGACGTCGCGTTGGAAAACTGTTGACGTTATAATGTCTTTAGTTAATTAAATCAACGTTATTTTGAATTAAGTAAAGGTTTAAATGTTTTTATAAAATGGTCTTCTTTCTGTTTTCTTTCCGCATGGTCGTCTGTTTTCATTTTGTAGAATGGGAATATTCTGAATCTGGGCTCTGTGGCTGGACATCTCGCCAAGTGTTTACTTACTTTTAAGAAACGTAAGTTCTCGTCTCGAATCTGTTGCCGGTGTAGAGTCACTCTGTTGCGTAGTAGAATCCCGGTTTCTCCGATGTATTCTGCTCCACAGCCAGTACATTTCATCACATAGATAACATTTCTGATGTCACATGATCCACTTTCTTTAATTTTGGATATCTTTCCACAGTTAAAGGTAAATGAATCACCTTCAATAATGTAACTGCACAATCCGCAATATATATATATATATATATATATATATACATCTATGTATGAATTGTGTTCTTTGGCTTTTTAAATGTACCTTTAACTATCAACTGCCAACACTCCCTCATCCCCGTGCTTGCATAAACACGTTTTTCATATAATGATTGGACCACACTTACTGAACAAATGCGAATGTAATGAGTATTACTTTACCAATAACTCCATCTACAGCGTTGATAGCCACATCGTCTCCTCGTTCCTTCACAGAGTACACGGGTTTAAATGCACCTACGGATTCTAACTCGATGTCTTCCTCTGTATAAATAAATTATAATTAAATCAGGGAGTTGGCATTAAAGAGTCCATAATAACACATATGATATGACAACTGATTACAAGAGATATATTTTATTTCCTACAATGATCATTCAAGTGGATGTTTAATATTGTCTTGGTCATGAACACAGTCATTTAACACAGAACAGACGCTCGCATACCTTGCATGCGACGGACACATCTGAATTCGCGTTAAAATGTGTCCATATGTGGCATTTTATAAAGGGATTATCTAAAATTTACTTACCAAAAGGGTATAATTGTATTTCATGAAAATCTGATTGCATCAATAAAATCATTATTATACGTGCCCCATGCAGTGTACATGCCCGTCCTGCGGTTTGTTTTGCTGGGTGTCCTGCAACATTTATAGCAAAATAAAAAGGAATTTCGTGTAGGCTATATGCCTTATTAATACGAGCTTTGTATAGTCCAACAAGTAATTATGTATAAACATACCACAAACTGGGATGTCACATTCCTCCCAGAATACAGACCCACTCGCGTTCACAAAGCACCACGGAAAATGTTTCATCCCGCCATACGGGAAGTACGACCTACAGTGGTTATGATCGAAGTCTCCGACGTAGTTCCGGTGAGGTCTGAAGTTCTCCACCGACGCCCCGTCCGGTAACTCATACCAGTGTAAACATTCATGGCCGTTCTTGGACACACTGATGTTGCCTTGGTACGAGAATCCGCCATCGTTCGTGTAGTAACAGTTCTCGAAATCTGTAATGTAAAGAATAATAACGCATCGTCGAATACATTTAAGGAACGCAGTGTATAAGATGTCATATGTCTTCAAGGTTATACTTCGAAAACCTCAATTGAACATTTTCCGTACTATTACGCGATACATTATACACTACTAGTACTCAAAAGTTCAAATTGGCCACCTCATATTTTGGAAAGTGCAGACTGCAAATATGTTCGAAACATAAACATTTTAATATCACCAGCTGACATATTCATTTATCATAATTTACACAAAATTTCTAAAGCTTCTTATAACAAAACATTATCAAAACAATGGCATCAGATAAACACCCCCTACAAATGAAAAGTCACAAACAGAGGCAAATGATATATTTTCTCCAGGCAGCATTAATGAATGGCTTGTCATTGCATTCTGGTGATTCTTTCACAGATAAGGGGTATTTCCTTTGGATTTTTCTCCATTCCTGAGTGACAACACGATACAGATCGTCCAAAATATTGCGTTATGCATGGTTGTCTGAATTCTCTTCAATCCAACCCATTATGCTTTCTGGGGTTAAGATTAAACTTTTCAATGATAATAGTTGCTTGGAATGTGGTTTGAAGCCAATATGCGACAAGTACCTATCAAATAGTGAGCCAAGAATGACATTGTTGACAAGAACAATTTCCTGATATGCCTAGAAATGGCCAGAAAATGGGTTGCTCCCGGTCGTACAAATTGCTCTGACAAGTTTTTTCATGAAGATAGCAGTTGAAACTAACAGTCTACAGGGCTGAAAGGGTATACGATGTTAAGCGCCATATTAACATATCTGCTTCCGGTTCTTAGAAATTCCTCGAACAGCACTTTTTAGGCAAAAATGGGAGGATTGAATATTCTAACATTATGAAAATTATTATCAAAGGCACCCGAAACCACAGAAGAAGATTATTTTTGTTCTGTTAATGAAAGAATGGTCAAAAAACTTATTGACAGCATGTCCCTGTAAATTTGCCTGCCGCAGGCGGTCCATCCTCGGAAACCACAGCGGTCATAGCTCACGCTACATGACCCCTGGGGCACTTGACCACCTAAACTTTGAATTAGCCGCCGAAAATCGATACGAAACGCGTGGGTGCAAGGCCCAATCAAATAACGGCTCTCATAAGTCAATGCGTTGTCAATTACAACCAAGATGGCTGCGCTCATGATAAGATGTAATTTGTGCGACAACGATTTAAAAAATTACAGATCGCTGACATGTCATTCAGCTTTGAAATAGAAAGATAGGGAAAGTTTCTCTTTGGAAGTCTTTTAAACTTGAAAAATTAAATTTTTCACACGCTAAACGATAGTAATCCTCTATATTGACAACTTACCCGAAGCGATTTATCAATCTCCTACGCAGTTATGTACCCTGAATCAGGATTAAATTACGTACCTCTGACGTAATCACTGTTTAGAGGTTGGCGATTTGTATCGGCCAGTTTGATTGGTCTACTCACCCATCATGAAATGATGATGGAACCAATGAAACGGCGGCATTTGGGAGCGGCTAATACAAAGTTTTCCTCGCCAAGTGCCCCAGGGGTCATATAGCGTAGCTATGACCGCGGGGTTTCCGAGGATGCAGGCGGTCATGGCATGCTCTCTAGTGTATCCATGTTACTTGGTTTTTGGTAATGTTTTCTGTTTTTCTTATGTTCTAGGCTGCGTAGGACATGATGTATTTACGAGATTTGAATAGCGCACGTGTTTTTCGTGCACGTTTGACCAAAACGTGTTTTGCACCAATAACTTATGCAAAATAAAACAATCGGTATTATAATTTGATCATTCGAAATTTGTATTAAATAGACAATCAACTGTCAAAATTTTAGTTTTTATGTTTCAGCCTTTTCTAGTAAAACGAGT